>OY101429.1:23866092-25066092 GCA_956483605.1 Tuberolachnus salignus
CGAGTGTATCTCTGTCTATAAAATCGTTGCACTATGAAAATTGTTAAGATCCGCAAATAGACCGAAAGGGTTTCTCGTCCCGTTGCGAATCTTAAATGTTTAAAAATACAATTATTATAGCACGTGGTCGTATAATTATTCATATAATATATACATTTTAATGTTGTTTTCCAACATATTGCTACGCACTTAATAGTTAATTCATTCCGTAAATTCAGTCTATTAGAAAAATACTACGTACACATACACACTCGATGAATATCCTATAAAGATAAATGTTCTATTTCATAAAAATTGAGTGTACATTCTCGCGGGGCACACACGATAATATTATAACGATATAATTATATATTTACACAAATATCTCTGTACCTAGTACATAAAATATGTATATTTAACTCGGATTTACAAAAGAAAAAAATGCACTATGTGTTCTTTGTCTCGTGAAATTATATATATATATATATATACGTATACCCAGATATTATATCTGAACACTGCGAAATATTTTAATAAAATAGATTTGGGTCATAATTACTCGTTGTTATAGAAACAAAAAACACAATGTGATTTATTCCTTATCTAAGAAATACGAGTATAGTGTATTAAAATTATTATATTACTATTTGTGAGTCGACGTTACCTAAAATATACACACGCGGGTTTATCATAGACAACATAGACAAGGTTCTACAATAGTTTATTTTAAACCATATTTGATAATTTTTTATTAGATTATAGGTTTATTCTGGTCTGAATTTTCTTTGCATAGCACAAATACATACTAATAAATGTAATACGTAAATAATTATTGTATGTATTATATGTGTAACGACATAATTATTGGGTTATTTTTTATATTTACTACGTTTTAACGTAACCATGCGAACCTAATAATTGTTGTGTTAATAATTATTATTTTTAAAGCCGACTTGAAATAAATAATTACGTTCGCAATATATTATAATGAGATTGTGTGTGTTTTTATATTGAAATTTGAATCATTTTATTATCTCGGTATCGCTTATATTGGTCAATAATTATAAACTCCCTAAAAAAGATTTCGTAAAAAATCACTACGAGTACAGAGTAGGAGTACGTTATCATTTATCTTTTTTTTTGTTTTTCCTTACCGTAGAAAATAAAAGTAAGTATTTTGTTAATGTATTTATTTCCAATTTTTTAAAACTAAGATGTACATTCATAAACGACTATACAAAAAAAAAAAAAAAAAAAAAAAAAAAAAAAAAAAAAAAAAAAAAAAAAAAAAAAAAAATAGTTAATGAATCCGTTTGGTCGGTTTATTCGTCTTATTTATATACAGGTGATTAAAATGCAGATTTACATTCAGTTTCATACGATAAAAATCAGTATTTTTTTTACTGTTTTTCCCACGTTTTAAAATACCATACCGTAATAATTACGAATCGCGAAGTGTTAACTGTTAATATTTTTGTAACGTTTTTTTATTGCCTACAAAAGTATTCTAAGTAACTTTCTAACTAATATCAATTTAATAATGTAATAAATATTGTTTTCAAGTGTTGCCCACACTTATTGACTGTCATAAACATTTTTTTTGCATAACCCGTATGTTTTAAATCTCTCTGGGAGTGTTTATTTATAAATTCTTAGTCAGTTCAGTTATTTATTTTTGGGGTAGTGCGTATAATAATTGTCTTGTTTTATAACGTCTTTGATTGTTTCCTATAGTTCCCGAAACAAATTAATATTATGTAATTATGTTCTGACATAATTATGTACATTGCCCAAGGAATAAAAAAAATATCGATTTTTCTTTGGTACTATTCATGGTATTATTCATCGTGTATAATGATTAATTGTAAATGCGTTTTCTCTGAGTAACTAGCGTATATATTGCAGATGTATAGCTGTAATTAATAAAGATCAAACATTGTAACTCACCGAATCTCATAATAGACAATTATCGAAGTCGTCTAGAATACTAGAATAAACATTAAATCGATATAATACCTTAAATAGAATTTAAATTCTTATGATAATAGTAGTCTAATTAAAAAAAATATTCCTTACTATTATTAGAACAATCAAAGCAGCATCATTGTGTACAAGGTACAACTGCAGTGCACTGCACATTGTATTCTGTATCTAATAATATTTTTTATATTTATCAAAATGTTTCTTTTAGATTCTGAGCGTGGTGAGGAATGAGTATTGGTTGGTTTTACTATGATTTGTTTTTCGGTGTAAACAACTTTTCGACCTGAAATGTTGCTCCGATAAAAAAAATCGTACAAGTACTTTCTTGTAGCATTTTGGGTCTAGTTACTGTATTAAGGAGATCATTTTATTAGTTTTTCCAATTAGTTCACTCAACAATGGCGGGTAAGCTCGTTTTTCGTTTGAAATAATTTTTAGCTGAGTGCATTTATAATATATTAAATTACTCTATATATCTCACCTTCTCAATTCCCTGCCTATAACTATGGCTCTACAACATTGCGCGAAGTACGGCGGTTTTTTTTTTTTAACCGATGAAACAACCGTTAATCCTTTCGTTTAGCTCACTTTACAATAATTAAAAATAAAAAAAAATAGTTAATAATAATAGTCGAGTCTATAAATGAATATTATAGTATCGCGTACATACATCGTGTTGCACGTTACAGTCCTCATTTTGCAGAGTTTTGGTATCACTTTCACTTAACGGATAATTATTATAATAATAGGCTCGTAATCTGCCGGTAAAATAGATCCTTTGGTTTTTACTACACTGTTGTTAAGTATATTTTACTATACTACGGCCATTGTGAGAGCGCACCCGGGCGGCGACCAAAACTCGTCCGTTTTCGCGCATTGCCACCACTAAACCTGCCAAAACGCTGGCCGCCGCGTAGTGAGTGGGGGAATTTACAGCGGTGACTAGGTGGTAGAGTGGGAGAAATTTGGGTACGAAACCGCTGAGCTCAATCATTTGGATACGCGAAGGAGCAGCACTCTCTCGATGACCGGAGTATAGTACAAAATAAATTATATTTTAAACGCCTATTATAAAAAAAAAAAACCTTCTCATAAAATATACGGCCGAAACGAGTTTAAAAAAAAAAAAAAAAATTATAGTTAAATAAGGTTAACTTCTTCAGAAGACCGTGCGTCTGGTCCTATAGACACCACCCGTATTAATCGACTCGTGTCGGTCTTTCGTGTACACTTTACGATCCGCAATCCGTGCGCAACGGGAAAAATTATATTTTGAACAAGTCAGTCACTATTATACCCGATATCGTATGGGCCACGCCCATGTATTAAATATATTTGAGGCCCGGAGGGAAAGTTTTCGGGGAGAGGCTCTTACGTAGAAAAATCGTCAAAATAATCTACGATTAAAATAAATTCTACTCTATTATAATATGATTATTATTTTTTACATAGTTTTTAATAAATACATTATACGTTTACGCGTATATATCGGTGTAATATATTTAAATTGGCCTTAATTAGGTTCTAAAGTGGGGTTGTGTTGTATGCCGAAGTAGTGCAAAACTACAAACCATTGATTGGGAATCGTCGGTAACTCGTAAGTATAATACGTAGAAAAACTACCTACGATATACGATTGGTCATGGAAAAAAAAAATGAGGCCGCAAATTATCTTATCATTAGAAACTCCGTTAGTAACGAATATTGCCTATTGAATATTTTTACAGAATTGAAATCGGGCCATCCTAAATTGTTGTCGAATAGATAAATAAATAAGGCTTTTTTTTTTTTTTTTTGGTTCTAATTCCTATATTATTATTTTTTATATATCTAAATACAATCCCGGTTGCGTCTGGAACACCTGGAAAAATCAGGGAATTCTGTATGAAATTCTGGAATTTTAATTTCAAACTTGAATCTTTTAATTCATAAATATTAATTATTCAAAATATCATAGATAATGTTATTATTACCCGTAATTATCGTAAAATTGATTTAAAAAAAAACCCATTTTTATTTTTTTATTTTAATATTATTGTTTGATAATTAATAATTTGGTTGGTTTGGTGTAGCCGCTGTTTAAATTATCTAAACAATATTTAATGTCAATTTGATCATCGTACTGTATTTGTCGCGTTCTCTTTTGTTTTTGTGGCGTTCAATTCAAAAAGTACAAAAGTAACGCGTATTATTTGTTTACCGTGAAAAATTCAGCAACGGAATTTCGTGGCCAACACGACAATAACACACACAATACGACCATTTAAAAACTCTACATTTACTTATTCCCAAACGAGTACGTCCGATAGATTATTATTATTAAATTGTCGTACTTGAAAAAAGTGTCGGCCTAGGAAAATATTTCTTGGGGAGGGGCCGCAGCCCTCACACTGTGCCCCCTCACCTTAAACACGACACAGTTTCACGGTTAAATGTTTTAATATATATATATATATATTTCGTTAATATTTTAACGCGTTTTTTATTATATTCGAATTGGTCGCATAACGCGGTGTGTGTGGGTCTCTCTCTCTCTCTCTCTCTCTCTCTCTCTCTCTCTCTCTCTTACTCTCTCTCACTCTCTCTCCCCCCGCGGACAGCAGCGTTGGCGGTTTATATTCGTTCGTGATGCGCGGTTGTGTCCCGTTGGCGGTGGCCCCGCCGCCATAAATAAATTAAATACATTTTTCTTTCTTCAGAAATAACTTCACTGCGCTTAGTGTTGTGGCTGAGTGGTCGGGGTATCTCGCCACTCTGTCGCGTTTAACAGTCGTAAAATAGCGAGCGACCGCCGCAGAGCCCGGTACGGACACCCGGTGGTACTTGTGATATACGTATATTATATTAAGAATAATAATAATTATAATATAAAAATATCGGGTGTGCTGCGCCGGTCGTCTCCGTGCCGCCGCCGCCGCCGCCCCCCGTTTACTGTACGCACGATACTCCCACGCGCTACTATTATACACCGCCGCCGTCCCTTGTACGTCACGCGAAACGTGGGAGCCCGGCGACGGTATCGGCCCGGCGTAGTCGGCGCGTTAGAGGGGAGGGCGCGATCTACGCACCCACACGCGTCCCCGCCGTACGTTTTAATCGTAGTCGCCGCCGTCATCGTCGTCGTCACACGTACGCGTAGTCGTACACGTCCTCGTCCGTTCGTCGTGTACACGCGTAATCGCGCCTCCTCCCCCCCTCCAGCCCTCTCCTCGCACAACTCGTGCGTATAATGTATTCCTCCGCCCCCGCCGCCGTCGCGCCTTGTTGTTTACCCGGAGACTAAAAACCCGTTGCCAAGGGTTGCCAAAGTTTCTCTTTTTTTTCCTTTTTTCCTTTTTTTTTTTTTTATCTTTTTTTGCACCGGGCGTCGGCAGCGGCGTGTCCCATACCATACGGGCGCAATCGATTCGGTCGTTCGCGCCACGGACGGAGGACCAACACCCTAGCTGTCCCCTCCCCTCCCCACAGCCGTATTGATCTCGCTCAATCGCACTCTCTCTCGGGCAGCCTTGCCGCAGCAGCCGCCCAGCCGCCGCCGCTGCCCGTAATACCGGGCCTGCCAGCCACCCCGCGGCGGCGTCGTCGTCGTCGTCGTCGTTGGACGAACGCCAATTTTGAGGCAGGTCGTTGCTTTTCAACTCCCCCGCCTACGGTACCACCGTGCCCCCGCGATCATTCCCACCACACACATACGCGCTCGTCGATTAATGTCGTACATTTTATAATAACCGGTAAAAATTATAAAGACACAAATAATATATTAGTGTGCGGTTTTCATCGTCGCCCATCCACGATGATAAAGTCGCATCTGGATAATCTTTGGGCAATTTCGTTTTTATATTTTTATTCGAATATTTACATTTTCTCGTTGTTACTTTATATACTATATTTGAGGGCGATAATCTGAGATCTGACGTAATTGGTATCCCTAAATTTTTCCTGTGCTTCCCCCCCCCCTGCGGGTTGTGGACTTAAGACGAAATTCTATGGTAAAAAATCGATTTTAGTGGTTTAACACGATATCTGATGAATAAAATCGAAATTGTATCTCTGGGTCTGTTATTGTATCTGATATAAGTAAAATACAAAAACGATAATAAAATTGTGACAATACACATGATAAGCTACAACATCTCATCATCGCCAATTTTAGTTTCGACACTTATCTCAGTTTTTGCCACAACGGTATGGAAATTGTTATCAGTACGAATTCGATTTGTATATTATACGTTACATTGTTGTGTATTAGTAGTAATCAATGTATTAAAAAAATGAATAATATTTATTTGTTTGTTTACGTTTTGTAATTTCTAATTTACATTGTAATTTGTTAGAGTCTATAAATTATATCAATTCAATATTTGTTTACGCTGTAATTATTATAATACAATAATTTATATTTAATAACATTATATAGGTAAACTGCCAAAGTGGTAATCGTGATATGTGTATTTTAATTTGTATGTCTACACGCCTATTTAAAGGGAAATTAGTGTTTTCTTAATTAAAGCTTTTTTTGAATTGCTTATTTTAAATTAATTTTTACTAGATACCTTAAGTATTAAAAATTGCTTAAATGGGAAATGTTTTGCATTATTAGTGCAAATATGCATTGGTAATTATTGATGGGAGTAGGTGTGGTTTATAGTTTTTAGTTGTTTTAGTATGATATCTATGTTTATAGTTTTTATCAAAATAGTCTTACTTATAGTTGTTTAAGAAATAACTATTATAATAGTTTCAAAATAGATAATTGTTTATTTATTTAGTTTTTCCCTCTGTTTTATAGATGCACATTGGATTCAAACGGAGACCTGGTGCAATCATTGAAAGCATGCAACATCATGGCAAAGGTGTCTACTCTGGAACATTTTCTGGTAAATTTCATATTCATTTTAAAATCCTTACTAAGGCTTTATGGCATCTCTTCCATGGTTTCCTATAGCTAGGTTGCCCTAAGGCTTCTTGGCTGAAAACATAAAACTACATATGTCTGCCGATAACTTTATAGGCTGCAACTAGCAATTTTTTATTAAAGAAAATGTTTACCATAAATATTAACATAACTAACTTAAACACTATTAAATATTGTATTTCTTATTCCAGGTACTTTGAATCCGGCTTTGCAAGATCGCTTTGGCCGTCCAAAACGTGACATCAGTACTATTATACACATACTTAATGACTTGCTGTGTGCTACACCACAGTACCGAGCGGCTGCTAGATCAGGCACACCAGCTGTGTGCACGGCCACTACACTTCCTCCTACTACTTCGGCCTCTCAATCTGCTGCACCATTTACCACCGCTAACAGTGTGTCCGCTCAATCGTCTGCTACTTCTGATAATACTGGTAAGAAATAAAATGCAATTTTTCATGTGGTTCATTTAATTAGATTATAATCTACTATAAAATGTAAATTTTATTTTTTACAGAGAGTGAGACCAAAGAAAATGCAGCCACTCGTGGCAAAATGGAACGGTTACGTTTGATTATGGAAGAGAAACGTGAAAGACGTAGGGCTGGTCGCTCAGTGCCTTATGATAAATCTAAAGCGGGCACACAGTGGTCTGCTAAATCAGAAACACAGAGTGTCGCCCCACAAGATCCTCCTGCAGATCCAACAATACCTCCTGAACAAGTCGTTGTTTGAAAAGCAGCTCCAGAGGACATTAAATAATACATTGTGATATAAATAATAATCCCCACCACCGTTGTTTTAATCTAAAACAAAAATGTATACATATACATTTATATAAATATGGTCAGTTACACTTTAGGGTGCAATATTTATATTGATTAAGTATACATATACGACGACCTTTTGACTTTTGTAGCATCAAATTCTCATGGCCTATATTTTATCTATACTGAATTAATTTTTTTTTTTATACAACAAATATCAACTATAAACAGTAAATAGACAACTTCAAAACTAATCGTCCATAAATAATAAAAAAAAAAAAAAATATTTGTAAAGAAACTGTATAGTATAATGTTTATATTTATAAATACCTAATTTGTTTTAAGTGATATTATTTTTTTTTTTCTTAGGAATATTAAATATCAGATATTAAGAAAATAAATTACGATTTATTACCTCAATTTTCATGAATGTAAAAAATTAGACATTTTTAGAAATTTAAAAAACAAACTGGATTTTGTCTTATCGAGCGTTAATGCCGTATAATGTATATATTATTTTAAATCACGCGTGTATGGTTAATTAGTATTTGTATGGTTACTGAAATTGATTAAAACAAAAAAAAAAAAAATTGCTTAAAGATTGATTAATTATTAGGGTATCAATGTACGAAAAAAAGTAATAATTAAGTTCTGTTTGACCAATAGGGTTTTTTATTCACATATTATACATAATAAACTCATAAAACATCATATATTTAAAAATGGTTTTTTTCCTGTTCATTTGTATATTATACAAAAAAAAAACTAAACTGACTGTTTTTTTATATGATTATTAAATAATTTACCTGCTTTCCCTAAATTTTAATTTTATTGTGTAATGTGTATCATATTCGATACAATTAAAATAAATGTTCATAGAGTATGAATTTAGTGTTATTTATTGGGCATTTTGTTATTGATTTTAGATGACTATTTTATGCAATTTTTTTCATTTTTTTTTTTTTTTTTTTCATTATTAACGTTAATACTGCCGCCTAAAAATTTTGTTGTCATTTTATAAACCTTATCATTAACCCCTCTATCAATTTATATTTTATTATTTTTAATAACTAATTTATCAATAATCCTCAGTCTATACATGAAAACACTTTTAGTACGAAAATAAACAACTTTACATTGCAATTATGTGTTTCATTAAATTTTTTTTCCACCAAAAATTCAAATGATTATTGAAAATTAATTGTATATACTTATTATTATAACACCATAAATTATAAAATATATATTTTCAAATGATATACATGTAACTGATTTTAAATATTATGGAATATATAGAATATTAAACTTGTATTAATTTGTGTGAGTTGAAGTTAAAGTATAATAACTACTACTCAATATGATTTAGAATATTAACATATGCCGTATTCTTGTATATCAAACAAATTATATCTATTGGTTTACTTTGTTGCATAAAATATAGAGGCAAAGCACAAAATCCTTGACATTCAGAGATTATATTCTCTGAAAAGTAAACTTAAGTTTATATAAGTAACAATTATTGCCTAATACTAAGATACTTTTGTCTTATGGAGTAATGAAGCAATTTTGTTTTTTTTTTTTAGAAATAGTCAACAGATTATTATTTCTAAAGTGCTTTTTTTTTAAAAACAATTTTTTTAACATTGGTATCTATTAAACTTAAATATAACTATATTAATTATTGTCAATGTTCAATATAAAGTTTTTATTTACTGATTTGTTTTTATTTAACTTTTACTTTGCACTGTGCATGTACTATGGAAATGTTATTCTATTCCATCTAGATTGACATCCAATTGAAGTTTTATGGAAATATTTTCTCGGTTTATAAAATTGCATCGCTATTGGTACACATACGAAAATGTTGGTACCACTGTGACCAATTGCACTTAATAATATATTTAATGGTAAGAAAACAATGTCAGTTTATTTGATATTTCCTATGTTTAATACTAAATACATTTTTATGTATGCACCTTACTTATAATCAGCTTTTTCCTAACACAAGTAATGAATTGAAACTATGTCTAGTTTTCATTTTAAACAATACTAAAACCTCAAAACCGACCTTATTCAAAAGATTATCTTGTGCTATTTACGGGTTGGTAAAAATAATAGTATTCCACGAAAGATCAATTGTTATGGAAAATAGGTATGCAATCACAGGTTATTGCCTAATATGTCTCAAATGTTTACAAATAATTAATTAAATAATGATTAAAATTTAAAATTGTTCTACTCGTAGTAACCTATTTATTATACAAAAGTGTGGGCACCCAGCACATTCACTGAGGGGCCCATGTATAAAATAAATATACCTAAATAATAATACTGTAATTTATTATAGTTTTATTTTTTCAATTTTGTTGATAAAAAAAAAATAAATAAATGACACTGCTATATTGTAATAGATCTGTCTGACAGATGTTCAATGACTTCAATATATTACTAGAAGAACACTAAGAATGTGTTTGGAATGACCTAATAAAAGACATGATGTTATCTATATTGATCACCGTCCGTTAATGGTAATAAAGTTTTATTTTTTTTTTTAATTTTTAGAAATCTTCAATCTATACATAATATAATTTATACAATAAATAGGTTTTTTTAATGAATATAATAATAGAAGAAAAAAAGAGAAAAATAGTGTGTATAATGGATAAGGAAAGGTACCCAATGGTGACACCCAGCATGCATATTAAATTATTAATAGTTACCTAGTATAAAGGTGAATGAAGTTAAGTTAGGAGGTCTTCGGGCCATCATTTTTTTCACCTACGAGGTGGGTTGTTACGTAATGTGTTAGAAGACAATTTGGATATAAGAGGATTTTTATTCGAATGGAGTTTATTATGATATCTGGTATAGAATGTGTTTACGATTTGGTTTAGGGGTTCTATTTTGAGGTCTGTGTAGGTTTTTATTAGTAACGTACTGGAGAACGGTAATAATGTTAAATGGGTTTTTTTTTTTTTTATAAAACATTTGAACACCAATTTTTGAAATAAACATTAATAAATCAGCTTTATTTTACGTTGACCATGTAGGATACGTATAGATTTATCGCATTCCTAATTGCAATAATTATTATAAAACCGTACCTGCAGATGCAACGACGTGGAAGACATTACGCGTACCTACCTACTGGTCTCGGTTTTTCAAATCACGTGCCGAAAACTTGTACGGCACGTTACACAACTCGATGTACCAACAGGAGTCTGACTAATTATCTGTAACGACTGAAACTGTAAGAAAAAAAAAAAATGGCAGATCAACGAGACATGCGAACGGTTAGGAACCTAAGGCCGTACGGGGAAAAACATAATAAAAATTCATATTAAGTCAAACAAAGTTAATTCAACATGAAACTGTTCGATGCTCCGCCGAGTACGCGACGCTTGGCTGTAATTGTCGAAAAAACTAAGCCCCCCAACATTAATCGCATGAGTTGTTGGGGAATGTCGGAAAAAATGAAAAAAAAAAAAAAGCTGTACATATGCAAAAGAAAATCGTAATGCTGAAAGTTGGCACCGTGACACGAGTATACAAAACAAATGTAGGCAGCGGTTTACCAGCGAAAAACGTATACGCGAACGGTCCAAAAACAAATTGGTTTTGGCCGATTTTAATAAAAAAAATATACGAAAACCGACCGCGTCATTTCTGTTTTTAAAAGCCGTTTATGTTCACGGACACCGCACGTTTCCGCACGAGATACGACTACTAAGGGTCTAGAGTTTGCATTTAAAATTATTCTAATAGCGTCGATCGCGTGTAATCAATGAAATGGTTAATAATACGAGGTGTGATCAAAAAAAAAAAAAAAAAATACCCGGACTGTGTTAATAATATTTATATCAATTAAGATAACGAAACCCCGATAATGTCATTTGAAAAAAGTAACTTTTAACGAGAATTTGAGCGATGGTTTGAAATCGATAATAATATTTATTTTTATTTTATGGCATTTTTACGAAAACATGTTTCAGTCATGCGGCGATTTTCGTAATGGAAGCAGCAATAGAAGAACAAGTGTGTGCGTAGAATTTTGTTTTAAATTAGGGAAAAGTTTTAGTGAAACTTCTGAAATTCTGCAGCAAGCTTTTGAAGATGATTTTCTGTCTCGGACAACGTGTTCTGAGCGGTTTAAATGGTTTAAGGAAGGTAGAACATCCGTTAAAGCTAACGAACGACCCGGTAGACCATCGACCAGTAAAACAAATGAAACTGTTGCTAGTGTTCGTGAGATTATTTAAAACAATCGTCGATTAACTATCAGAGAAGTTGCAGGAGACGTCGGAATATCTTATGGTTCTTGCCAAGAAATATTAACCAAAGAATTGGGTATGAGCTGAATCGCAGCCAAATTTGTCCCTCGTTTCTTAACCGATGAACAAAAACAAAACCGAAAGACCATCCCTCAAGAACTTTTTGAAAGAGCAGAAACTGACTTAGACTAAAATATTATAATTATCACCGTCACCAACGATCGTTTACGAGGAATGTTTCGTCCCGGTGTCGTTATAAAACGAGCGCGTAGAAAACAAAATTGACAAAAATCTTGGCGTTCGATCGCAATATTCTAACGAGCGCCGCTACGGCCGGTAAGTATAGTTAAATGTAAACGATAGTAACAAACTAATAACCAATAGTTGCAGTTAAATTTGAATATGTACCAGTTTAATGCCACGATCGCTCGAAATGAATGGATTGCAAACCGATGAAAAATCGCCGTTATCCCGTTTGGCCTCGGATGCGTTTGTAGTACGCAGACGGTTCGCGAATCGCTTTTTATTTCAATAACAGTGAGTTTTAACAAACAATCTGCAAAACGCAAAACTGGGGACCGTGGAAAAAACGGTCGCCGTTCGTCACGAGTAAAGGCGGCTCGCCGTGCCGTGTAAAATACTCTCTTCCGATTGGCTTGCCGAACCACGGTCGGAAAAACACAGACACGACTACCACAAAGTCGAAGAATTACATTTGCTCTTTGGTTCTGTGCGTAGCGAGGAATGTGTTGGTTTTACTATGGTATGTGTATGCGTGTGTTTTTTTTTTCTTCTGTCCGTAAACGACTTTTCTACCAGACATATTGCTCCGATTTCCAAGTGAACACCCTTTTCCGGAAGCATTTTCGCATCTAGTTGGCGTATTGCGAGGTCATTTTTGCGATTTTCGTTGTAGTTTTCGTTAATAATGGGGAAAATTTACGGCAGTAATGGTTTAAATATTTTCGATTATTATTTTTATTTATTTTTTTTTTTTTTTTTAAATATTAGTATGTTCACAGAATATATTAATAGTAACCTAACCTAACCTAACCATTTCAGTTAGTGGACAAATTTCAAAAACATTCTGGCCGTTTTTTAATTATCTTTAGGCATTTTAAGTTTACGAGTTTTTTAAATTATTATGTAGTTTTATTACGTGGATAAAATTGGTTTAGCTAATCAGAAATGCTTGATTGTTTTCTTCACGAGATTCACCACAAGTTGTACTTAATGATGAAAACGGAAAAAAGTTGAGCGTTTTTAATAATTTATTGTTGTTGTTGTTGTCATAAGTGCAAATTTTTATAATAAAATAAAATAATATAAAAATAGTAAAAATTACTACACTTTTTGCCCATACAAGGCGTAATCATTTATTGATATTAACATTTATTGTTAACAATCAGGGGTGGCTAGAAATATTACTAAATAGATTTAATCGAGGCTCCAATGTTTAGTTAGCAAAAAACTTAAGGGGTTCCGGGTGGTTTTTGAGGGTTAAGCTCCCTTAAGTCCCTCCCACATATTTACGCCGATAACGATAAAGCTGTTATAATAACTATCATAGTACTTTTGGCTTATTTCATGTTCACCTGGACTGATACATTCCCAGTCCGTCACTGGTCATAAGTCGCGGAAAACCCAACCACCGCTGTGGCCCGCGGCCGTAACGTATAATATTTAGTGAAAAGTCAAAAAGCGTTTGTATTTCTCGTCGTGTAAAAAGTTCGATTTATATTTTCCTCGGTACCGCTACAACGTCAACAGCGCTGTTAAATTTAATCGGGTCGGGTGCCGATAACCGTCGGAATAATCGTACGATATCCGCCGTCGTCGGTGCCGGTCCGCATCCGGACATTTTACCACCCGGGGCAACACATTTTAGCGAACCTTCCATAATTACCCCGGGTCAAAAAAGTAATTTTTTTTTTAACGTAATATATGTCTATTTTGTTATAGACAATGTGTTAGTTCACAGGCAATTCAATTAACTATCCTATATATATGCCTCACCTATATAATGTAGATAAATTATATTATAATACTGTATTAGTATTAAAAAAGTAACTATTAGCCTATATTCATAAGCGCAACTAGACATTTGGACAAGGGGAAGTGCTTAAACTCCGGGTTTTTTTGTAACTCGTCAGTGGACCCAAATTGACCATGGATTCAAATTTTAAAAAGATTTTTTAGGGGGGTGCTAAGTACCCAAAGCACCCGCCCTCCCCCCTAGTTGCGCCTATATTATACATAATAATACAAAAACACTCAATACTTGTATTGTACCTACTTTAATAGTGTAACTTTTGTGTAACAAAATATTACTTACACTTCAAATAATTCAAGTCCTAGGAATACTTGACGTTAAAGATTTCTTTATAGCATTTTGGCTTTAATGTTATAAAACAATATAAACTGAAGAAAGATCTTTCCTTATTTTTCAATCTTAATTTTATTAAAAATAATACATATATATATAATAAAGTACATAATACACAGAATCAATCGCGTAACTTAAAATTTTGGGCCCGGATACAAAAATCACCACAGGTCCCTCCCACTGTACCAATAAACTAATATTATGATAAAAAACAAAAACCATAAATTAAGTTAGACACTTAAAAACCTTTCAACATCACTTTCATTACTATTTTGAAGTTAAGTTTATTATTTGTCAATAGTTACAAAATATAAAGCTAATAGTAAATATTACGTTGTAGATCAGATGTAGAATATGGTGATTCTGATGATTGTGATGGTAACATTTCTTATGTAGTTTGAGTTATTTTTTTTTTTTTTAAAACAAATGAAAGTTATTTTTGGAAGTTTGCTATCTTTTAATTTTCGTTCTTTTCCTTTTTGCCGTTTTTGTGCCCCTACTGAACGTTTAAAAAATTATATAAATTATACACTGACAGACTTCACTTGACGAAAAAACCTATTAATTAAAACCCGGACACGCTGACGTAAAAACACCGATATGTGCGGAACAAACAACAGTACAACACTAATTAATCAACTTCATGTTCAAGTTTTGCCGATGCACTGTAAACATACATATAACAATAAAGTTATAGACACACTTATCTTGAGAAAAACCAGTCATTATTCAAAAGTACTTAATTTTTATATTATGTTAACGTCCATAAATGGCATGATAGCGGAAAGCAGATGGTTTATTTTCAATAATTGTACGCAATTGATTTATAAATTTAACTGTTTTGCCGCTATTACGCCGTGTAGACGTTACGACTTTTGTTGTACAAAATGCATACTATACGTATAAATATATATTTATAAAAAAAATTAGTATAGCTTTCGGGCACCTAAAACGTTTGGGCCCGGGTACAACTGTACCTCCTGGACCCTCTTCTTATTTACGGTCACTGCACAGTGTGAAAATATATTTACGTATATAAAACCCCTCGTGGTTTTGATTTTGTTGAATAAATTATTTTGCTCTCCTCCCCCCCTCCCCGCTAGTGTTTTTATCCAACTATGCCACCGAATATACGCGTTTCAATAATAGTAAAATATGAATTTACATGGCATGTATAGGTATACAAATGTGGCATCCAGGTTTGCATGAAACGTATCGATAAAATCATAATAACCCGGGGTTAATGTGACACAAAACGACAAAGGGTACTGTGACCTGCCCCTCCTACTTTGTTTCGAGTTTTCCGTGCTGTTTTGTCCCGAAACAACAAATTGTTAAGAAATAATCGGTTATTCGTTAGTTTGCAAAACCTACAAAATTGTTTTCTCGTTTTCGCCCGAAAACCACCCCATTGCTTTCTTTAATAAAAACCATACCGATTGTATTATAACAACATAAATTATATATTCCTTAGCACACACATCATTGTAGGTGCGTAATAGTAATTTTTCAATTTTTAACGTTTGAAAAACAACAACATCGATTCGCTGCTTCTCGTGATATCAGTTGTTTGAGCATTCAGAATTATTGTATTACGTATTATAATAATATATGCGAACAAAAAAAAATAAAAATAAGTAATATCTAATTTAAACCACGACAATAATATATTTATATCGATGATCAAATTGAAAATCATATACAATACACGTTTTTTTGATTAATCTAAAAATAATTATTTTGATTCAGCGTACCCGGTGGTACCTATGAAGAATATGTTAACGAGGACTTTTTAAGCGCAGTCAGAGGTAGGGGGACCAACTCCCCTTGCGCCCCCTCCACTTTGACCTATGATAATAACATAATGTTATAAATAGAGAGAATTATATTATTATTTTTTATAAACTAAACCATACGAATTTCGTATTAATATTTTTAAACATGTATTATTTTATTAATACGTTTTTATAGTTTGTCCCCCGTGAAGGACGGACGTCTGCAGCAGTATGGAATGTTTAGACGTTTGTGCAGTCGATAATAAATAATAATATTATATAAAAAACGACATATAATACATTTACGATTTTTATTTGAGGAACGAGGAACGGAACTTTGTTTTTCTTGTTGTTGACAGGGAGGCTAAAAAAAATTATTTATAAATAGTAATATAGTGCCTAAATATGTATAGATACCTAAACGCATTGCGCACGAGCTTGTTTATGTAAAAAACTACAATAAATAATAACATATAAGTAATATAATATAATTTTTTTTTTTTTTTTTCTTAGAGATTATACAATCTATACATAAAAGCATAATAAGAATATGTGCTACAATAATTTTAGAAACGTGAATAGGGTGAGAGAAGAAACCATCCAGTGATCGCAATTACTTTTGCTTAATATATTTACATATTTTTTATTTATTTGCTGTTAATTATATATATATTTTTTTTAATATAATATAAAGAGAGAGAACAAAATAGTTAGATTTATCTTAATATTAATTTTTGTACTTTGGGTTTTTATCTAGTCACGACGATATTATATCCATAAGAAATTAATTGATCGGTATAAATATATATTATCATTGATTACAAATACATATATTATTATACGAGTAGAATTTATAATCAATGATATTACGTTATACATATTATATTTAATTATTGTATATATTTAATAATACGTTTGAATTTGTTTGATTTTTTTACAAAAATGTTAGGCGGTTGGCAATTTTTTTTTTTTTTTGTGGGGCGAGGGCTAAGCCCCTCGATGGAACTTCCGAACACTGAAACTCGGTTGACACGCGTCGTTATTATTATACAAGTACAAGACAAAAGCCGATTAAACACGACTGAGTATAATATTATTGGAAAGCGTGCGTGTGTCTCGTGTATTATTTTAAATTGAAACGTGGTTCCGAATTTCTGACGATGACGCTCACAGCTCTCTCCCCTTTGCAGCGTCTGCGACTAACGCTATATCCGGTAAAAAGGGGTCGGTCCCTTCAGAACTTCTGCCACGTTGAGTCATGATGCTCTCCTCGCCCTTTCGATAAATCGGCGTTCTTTTTTTTTTTTTTTTAAGCACCACATCGGCAGTTCAACGACATCTCCAATACGGTATATTGCCGATTTCCGCGCGTATATATATATATATATATATATATATATATATTATTTTAATAGTTATATATCGGTTGGCGCAGTATTAAAAATGTATAATATTAAAATTAAAACCTTGGCGTGCACGCGGATTCGAGAAAAGAAATCGTATGGAATGTCGAAAACATTCCCTACCTATACAACAGGTGTTCGTATATAGGTATATAGGTACTAACGAAACGGCCTTGGTCCTTGATTGTGTACTTTTTATACATTTTTGTGGTTAACTTAAAATATAATATACAAAGAATAATAATTGTTCTTATAATAATAATAATAATAATAATAATAACGAGTGTTTTACTAAAGTTCGTTGACATTTTATTACTATTCGCGGTATATTATTAGTCGATTATTTCTAGTGAATTTTTCCAAAAATTCTTCGTCGACCATATTTATAATATTTACTTAGGTACGCACCTATAGCAATTTAAAATATTTTAGAAATCTGTTGTAGAGAATTAAATTCCAAGTTCAAGTGAATTTCGTTGCTGATGTATACACGGTATTTTTTACAGTAATATTAAAAACTAATATTTGTATGTACATATATATTTTAAAATCAATATACAATGCGTTTTCTTGCTTTTACTATACTAATTATTCCACCATTTGAATTTTTTTCTTCAAGTCGCGTTGAACAATTATTTTGAATTTCTACAAGTCCGTATAATGTTTGATTTGAGCGGTGAGGGGGGGGGCACGAGGGTACGGAATACAAAGTACTTCTTTGTTTTTAAAAATACCATTTCTAATTTAACAAATGACGTTATTATTAGCAGTGGTACAGTCGCCGGGAACGCAAATCGTACAAGGGAATTGGTTTTTTTTTTTTTTTTATATCGTCTCGTCACACGAATTTTCGTTGGATTTTAACTTTTGCCAAAGAACTCACCTTAACGAACATCATCGTTTGAGGTCCGTGGGCGGGTGCTCGATAACCGACTTGGAAACTCAGAATAAATATTAATTTAATAAGTTATGCATGTTAAGGGCACCTAACATTAAACGATTATAATAATGTTTTATAGCGAGACAGATTATTATAAAATGTAAATTATAAAATGGGGTTGGTGGGTACTATTATAGTTTAGTTTGTCCCTCGGACAGTGGCACCAAAGTCCTGAAAATATACTAATACGTAAAATATGGCTATATACGGCCCTTTTTATGGCCAAAATTACGGTCAGAGTGTGTTTTTATTACCGTAACGAAACGTCGTCCACTCGGTTCGGCAGCAGCTGAAAACTTTGGCCCGAAACGAAGCGATCGTTACCCTATCTTGTAATTTTGAAAAGATGTCGGGGGCCTTGGCCCGACCTTAACACGGGGTCCGGCGCCACTGTCCTCGGGTAAAAAATTCTCGGGCCGCCACTGCCCCCACCCATATAAATATTCGTGTGTGCGCACAACTCGCGGTACACATAATAATATTCGTCACTCGTACGTTGCTGGCAACAAAACGAGCCTCGAGCTTTGACCTAGATAATATGTTTGATAATAATAATAATAATAATAATAATAACAATGCGAATATATATATATATAAATATATAAAACAAAAAAAAAAGAAAACACTGCGTACGTATAGATTTTATTTGTGGTTTTGTCGCACAGACCGAATATATAATAGACGCTATATATATATATATATATATATTTATTTGGAAAATAACAAGTCGAACCGGAAACACGATTAAATAGGATGTTTCAATTTTAACGTAATAATCATATTATAACGTATAAGACCACCAACACCATCATCGTCGTAGATTATAGCACCCACTGACCACATCATATAATATACAACAAAACATTTAACGGACGGTTTAATTCGATTCAATTCGGCTGCGCGCGAATACGATACATTCGCATACTTTGTCCATACAAAAAAAATTCGGTCGTCTTAAATTTAATTTGCCCGGGGATTTCGGTAATAAAACGGATAACTCCGCCGCCTTATTGCCTCGTACGAAAACACGCATTTATATTATTTAGTCGTATATATTGTATGTACGTATATAACGTTACGTAAAGTGGAAAAATTCATTTTTCATCTTTCACCTTTCAAGGTCAAATTCCTAAATATTATAATGAGCTATTGATACACACACTCACACACCACAAAACTTTATTATTATACTATATAAATATATGTGTGTGTGTGTGTACCATAATTATATAATATATAGTATATTTTTTTGTATAAAATATTTTATAACTAGTATTTTCTTTGGAATATTTATAATGTATATACAAAATACATTCATGGCCGTCTTAAACGGAATATTATTCGATATTTCGAATATATTATATTTAGAACACATGTCTTATGTATTGTTATAATAACGTATAGTTGAGATAATATTATGATGGGATTTCGTTGTTTTTAAAAAATACACAATATATATATATAACCTTTTTAGAGATTTTCGTGGGATGGAATAAACGTTACAATATAACAATTATGTTAATTAATATACATTGTTTTTTTTTTTTATTATTATTATAAATATAATTTTTTTTACAATAGACGAATAAAAAAAAAAAAAATCATTATTAAAACACAATAACTTATAAAATGCGCGTATATTATGTTATACGGGGTAAATGATTAGATTAATATATAAATATAATTTATATATTAATAAAATAAATATAATTAATATATAAATAGACATAACGTATTTTTTGTCATCCTTATTTTTAGTGGTGAAACTAGTATCCAATTTTGATTTAGATATAGTAACGTATATTCAAAATTCCATGACTAGGCGGGGTAAATTTCCGAAAAATGCCATTTTTTTTTTTAGAGCTGTTTGTTTCTGTATGTAGTGAAAACAACTTGTGTTTTTAGTTGATCACCCTGTATATAATATTTATATTATTTTGATATTTAAAACGTTGTTGGCCCCGCGTCCGCGGGTGCCCTAGGCCTAAAATACCTCGGGATGGCCCTGCTGCGTAATTTATTGAATAGATAATTCGGTATAAATAAATAATTACAATACGATATTTTATTTTATCGATAATTATTACGGCACGTGTGAGAAAAATATTCTATATTCGTACGAACTTGTATATACTTTATATGAAATGTTGATGCATGCACAATATGTATAATAATTTATAATATGGAAATATGGGTACCTCCTAATATATAATTACACGGCATCTGATAATCACATTAATTATTGTCAAAAAATTACGTTTGTTGGAATTCGCGGTTAATTATTTGCGATAAGATTCAATTATAATTCACAAGATAATTTATTACGATAAAAATTAAAATTGTTTATTAATAACGAATTCCATATAGATGTATAATGAATAACGTTATCGTATAATAGTATAAATTAATAAATCTGCGCCTCTGCGGGCCAAACGCATTTTGTTTTTTTACGACTCGGCCGCATTAATAATAATTGTTTATGGGAGCCTTGTGAGACCGCGTGTCGAAAATATTATTAATGTACACTAGCGATTTGAAGATAACAGAAGAAGAAAAAAAAAACACGAGATCAAAAACGATTTTTGTGGCTCGGGTGTAAAACCGAACGTAAAAAATCATCGCTTTAAAATCGCCTCGTCGTCTCGTATACGGAATTGCCCCGGGCGGCACTTTTTTAGGGGGCGGTAAACTTCGGCGGACCTAATATGTTGGTGGGAGCATACAGGCCAAATCGTACACTTTAAAACCCGAAAAAATTTCCGTATCGTATTTTTCAAGATGAACTTGATTTTATCAATATCGATTTGTTATCGTGGAACAAATAGACAGACGCGTGACCGTATAAAAAATTATCTTCTCTCCATCGCGTTGTCCGGTTTTTAAGTCTATTAAGTCTATTAAGTTTTTAAGTAAATATAAATATTTGTAAATTACAGATATTATAGATAATATATATATATCAATAATATTAGTCCTACTTTCTAGCTTGTACAGTTGGAAACATTAAACTTGCGTGTATTTCACTGGTGTCTGGATGGTGTGAACTACAAAGTGGAACTAGAACGTTGAATCATGATAAAAAATGTGTACCCATCATCGTGGCAGCGGATCCTAAATACTGACTGTACGTCCGTCGTTACTCGGCTTTCTAATTATTGTAATATTTCGTAATACGCCAAAACGTATTTCGGTTTTTACAACAGTACTCTACAGAAGTGGATCCAGAGATTTTTCACGGGGCAGGCGGGCGGATTTAAAAAAAAAAAAAAAAAAAAAACCATATAAACCGTATTGCAACCGTATAAAAAAATTATAGAATTTTTAGAATAACGAATAAAGGGAAAAAAAACATGGTCCGAGGGGCGACGATCGACCACCTTTCTGATTGGTTCCCGTTAACAATAATACAATTTACGTCCAAGCAATACTATCAATTGATATTTTTAATTTTTCACGTCGATGCCTTCCCTATTTGAATTCAATTTAAACGTATTGTCGAACATACCGAACACATTTGTTTAAATACATCAAGTTGGAGAGTCAATTAGTTATTTATAACCGCGAACAAGTATTTAGTCCAAGCTGGTAATAATTTCGGACGAATAAAAATTACACAATACGGCGCCGTCCGTAGCCATTGATAAAATGTCCGGTGGCCACTCTCTTATTGCAGGCTCTCTAGATGATGATAATAATAATAATACGGTGGCGCGTTCTCTCTGAAATCCGGGCGGCGAGCGTCGCGAACACGAATCTGCTAAGAATTTCTAGAACGCGACCGCGTATTCGTCGTCGGCGTGCAAATGTCATTAACTATAATATAGGTGGCGTACACTCTCTCTATAACAACAACAACAACAACAACAACAACAACAACAACAACAACGACGACGACGACAACGACGACAACGACAACGACAACAACCATAATAATAATTATCGTCGTCGTCGCGTGTTCCTCCGGCGGCGGTGGTCACCGCGAGCCGAGACGGTTTCGTATACGCGCGAATTAAAACGTTCCGATCTGATGGGTCGGCTGATGACATCGTCCGGAATAGGCAGCCGGCGGCGGCGTAAACAAAAACGTGTGGTCTTTTATTGTTGTTCCCGTCGGGATAATTTTATTTCGCTTATTATATTTTTTTTTTTTCGCCAATTTCCCCGTGGCGCACGGCGGCCAGTGGCGGCGAGGGCGTTTTGTTTTTCGCGTAGGCGACGGCGATGCGACGCGACGGTCCCGCGCGGGCGGCAGCTGCGGCGGATCTTCGGCGGCGGCGGCGTCGGCGGCGGTGGTGGCAGCGGCGGCGGCGGCGGCGGCGCGGGAGAACGGTTGTGACCTCGCCACGGTCGGCGGCGCGGCAGCGGTAACTTTGCGCGCGTGTTTGCCGACAGGCCGCGCGGCGGTCGGGTACGCGAGACGGGGCCAGGGCGGCCCGACTGCACCGTGCCCACACCGCCGGCGCGCCGGGCGGCGAAAACGCGTTTTTAAAAAACTCAATTCCAATCATTCCTGACATTCCGATCCACACTGTTGAAACCGCAGTACACACGCACACGCGCGCACACGTACAACGCACACATACGTACGGCGGACAGCGCGCGCGCACGTACACTGCCTTATTGTAGTGACGTTCCCCGACCGCGGGACACCACAACCGAATCCGTCCGAGTACAGGTAAGTCATTCCCGCTGTTGGATTTGTCGCGGACGCCGCCGAACAGCGTCTACTAAATAACCCGCTGCATATACAAATATTACACTATTGCTCGTGATCGCGGTACCGTACCGACCCGACTGACGACGACGACGACGACGACGGCAATTTTTATATAATAATAACAATAATAATATCGAGCGCAGTCAGTTGTTTTTGTTTGCCCGTGCGCCCGTGCGTTTTTCCGTGGGCCGGAACGGACCATGGAGAGGGAATCGCCTTTGGAAGTGTTGTCCAGGGCGGCTACTATGCTGCACAGGGAAGAGACGGAAGCGGAATCGCCTTACGCCGTCATCAGTGAGTAACGACCAAGCCCTATTAGTAATATTCCTAGTTATTATTATTATTATTATTATTATTATTATTATTAATTACCATTATTATTATTATTATTATTATTATTATAACCGAAAATCAATAAGATACTACGGCGGTAAAAACGAGCGCGGGGCTTAGATCTCGATCGGGCCGGTTTTGTAATAATTTAATAATATTTTTCTCCGGGCCGGGCCCGGTGGACGATGACGGCGGCGACAGCGACGACGAGCGCGCGCGCCGGTTACCCCGATCGTTATCCGGACCGGTCGATTTCTCCTGTCCGCCGTCGGTTCGGTTGCCTATGCACAACGCCCGACCAGTTTTCCGTATGCGCCGTACGGTCGGAAAACTGCCGTCCCACGCCCGATTTTTCCGACCGTCATTTTCCGGTTCACCGTATTGCCGTCGTACTGTGTGACAGTCGTAATTTTTATTGCTCAATAGGGGTGTCAGACCTTTGGGTGGACCGTACTTTAGTTTTTTTTATTTCTTTTTTATCCATCGTCACGCCGTTCGGCCACTTACCCCTCCCCCCCTAACCTCTCCTCACGACCCACAGACAATAATCGTTGTTATTGTTGATAACGACGTTGTATAGTTATTATTATACCGTGTATTTTTAACATTTAAGACTTACGGTTATTGTCGGCGCGTTTGTACATTTTTTTTTTTTTTTTTTTTTTACTACGGGTCAATAGACACGGGCAAAACAATTCTGTCGCGCAACACCCTCGCCAAAAGTCTATTTCACAATATATTCGAACGGCCGAATGGTTCCGGTATGACGTTAGTATATTGTATATATATTTAGCAAAATAACCTTACTTATACTCGTGTGACGGTACTTTGTAAAATGTATTTGTCGAGTGGACACATATATGATGGTCCAAACTCAAAATATACATAGAATATTAGTAGTCGTAAAACGAATTTTAATACATTTTTACAGGTATCCATTTGTACACCTGTTCCTCTGTGAGTTTTTAAGTAGTAATTAAAAAAGGGCTTCCTTAAAATGTATGTTTTGTTACACCAACCCCCTTTGCCGATTTAATTTGTTTTAAATAATGCCCAAACCAAAACCGTGGTTCGTCTGTGGCTTAACTATTTACGTGTACATGTTATCAATATTTCAAATACAGATTTTTTTTTTTTTTATTAATTACTATTTGAAAAAACTACAATATAGTTAGAATAAATTCGTTTTCGTGTTCGCACAAACGTCTTTCGAGCAGTAGTAACAGCGAAGTTATAGTTTTGTTTGTAGCGAACAAATTAATACGACTATTTATTTACCAATTAACGAAGAGGTTTTAGTGCTTATGAAAATTATGAAGATAATTTGATTTTTATGTTATACGGTTTATCTAGACGGATTTACTTGAGATCGACATACTTTGATTCATTAGATAATGTTGGTTTTCAAAAACGCTTTTGACTCACAGATGGAAGCAGTTCTATACGTTTATAAACCGAATTTTGACATTTTTAAAATTTTGTGCAACCACCTTATTATAAGTGTTGCACATTTTATAGGGTATCGTCAACAGTTTCACGAATAATTTGACGTCGTTATTAAAAATTACGGAAATCATTATTTCCTAAACTTAAAATTGTTAAAAATACTGTCGATAGTTCGGAACATAACATCGGAAATGGCATTAAGTGTTCCTTACCTATCTATAAGACGTATTCTAAAAAATTGACGGTGAAACGCAATCATATAATCACGCCTTAATTTAAGGATAACTTAATTTTAAGCAAAGCTTAGCCGGTGGAGCTCGGCCTGAGCCGAGTTAAAATACGAATTGGTACAAATGTAATATTAAGGGCATATATATATGAATAGGAGACGCGAATGCTGATTTAATTGATGGGAAAGAGAGAACATAAATTTTCTACAAGAGAGATGTCATATATTGGCGACGTTTTTGAAGGTTATATAAAAAATTCATAAATTATTTTTATAATATTATAACTTTATAATAATATTCACATATTGTGTAGTATTATATATGGTAATTATTTGTTTTACTTTTGAAGAACATTATTAACAGCATCCCTTATCAAGTGCCACTTCTTATCAGTACAATTATAGGCCCGTCTAACCTCAAATTTTTTTTTTAATAAATTCCCATCCGACAATTCGCACCTATACGTTTCATAAGATACAAATATTACGGAATCATTAAGTTATTCGTAAAATATTATTTTACGCGCAACAATAACGAACACGTTACCGCATCACTTCTTCGCGGGTCCTGAAAAAATAATTTTGTTGTGCGATACAATGGTCAATAAAAACGCACACTGTCACTGTATACAGGATGTCCCGCGAAGATATACTCATTGCGACATCTCCCGAGATAATGAAAATAATCAAATTTTATATTTATTCATTTTTTTTTTTTATATGTATGACTTATAAGGATAAGGAATATTCACATATCAATTATAATTATTAATGTTTTTGGTAAGAAATAACCTTTTTGTTTTATTAATTTCAAACACAATTAAAGATAGAATGAACACAATAGTGTTTTGATAAACATAACTTATTAGAAAACGAGATGAGATAATATTTTTTCAAAACACTATTATATGGTAATAAATTATACATTATTTGTCCGTAAACTAAAAAAAAAAAATATAAAAAAACGCGAGATTAATGAAAATAAAAAGTCGAAACGTTAATATTTTCAAAAGAGTATACTCTATAAAATGGCTATGTTTAAATTACATACGAATGTTTGTGGTCATATATATACAAAAAAAAAAAAAAAAACAACAATTTGATTATCTTCAAATTATCTGAGGAGAAATCGCAACGGATATATCTTCGTGGGACACCCTGTATAGTGTGTGTTATAAGAAGTCGGTCAAATTTATGAAACAAAAAAAAAAAAACATATTTCGGAATATTTATTTTGTACGGTACGCTATTAATTAGTTATTAGTACATTAGTGACTATATAAATTAACTTGCGCAGCATAATATAACAATATGCGCTTACGTTTCAAAACAGTAATAGGTCGATTTCTATTACGATACTTGTTAAATTCTATGCCTATACTTATACACCATTCTATTAAGCATCGTTAATAGAATAACTAATTTCAATAACGTTCGTTTTATTAAAATTCCAATAATGTACAAATCATATAGTTCGGTGGATCTTACTTTTATATTGCGTTAGATTCTGGCGTCCCGTATAATACGGAACATAAAACTGTACAGTTTTTTCCAACAAAAAAAAAAATCATCCAATATATCCCTGTTTTGAGATAATAATATATAAAGCGATACATTTTGATAAACTAATGTGTCACTTGTTTTCATTTTTTTTTTTTTTTTTCAAATTAATTTCCATAAAAATCTACAACAATAACTTTGGGTAGCATTACTACTGGTTACCATAACTTTGCGGGAAGGAGGGGAGGAGGATTTATAAAAAATAAATATAATTTAGTAAACCAATGTGAAAATTAATTCATCCCTTTATCAAAATAAAGATCGTAATGGCCTAAATCCAGTGGGAAATCGTTGATGAATTATATATATTTACGCCTGATTCCAGAATACCATGATTTCCCAATGGGTACCCAGATTTCCATGATTTCCTATAAGATTATGAACAGAACTCTGTGATTACCAAAAATATTTATATGATATCTATGATTACCAATGCATTTTTGAGATGACCATTATATATTATTCAAAATTATAGTTATGTGTATTGTGTAATTTGTATGGTACCGTTTATGATGTCTTATAATGTATTACTTGAGCTTGGCACCTCATACCTCTACTGCAGGCACCGGCAATCCGCGGCCCACCAAATATTCATCATAGTATTAAGACAAATTAAAATAAATAATTTAAAAAGTTCATTAAATAATCAATAAAATAGTTTTATTACGTATCTAATACATAATATAATAAATGCTATACTTTTAGATCATATACTGGACATTTCTAATGAGATTTCCACAAGAGATTTCCACAGTTTCCTAATGTACTGATTTACCCTCTAATTTCGAATACTATTAAAATTAATATATATATATATATTTATAATATTTAAAATTAGAACTATTATAATGTCTATAATCCAAATTAAACTATAAATCATATTTAAAAAAAAAAAAGAAAAATTTGTAATTATTATTCTAAGTTAGGCAAATGGTTTTACGGGAAACGTCATTACAGGATTTTGACTGCCCCAAAAAAACTACTGCGAATCGATGTGATACTCCCCCACCCCATTTTGTGATTTGATTTTTAAAAACTGTTTTGCCGAGGAAATTTTAACTCTTTCCTTATCTACTGCAGTAGAGTTATCAAAATTTCAAAGCACATAGAGAAGAATTTTATCTGTTTCGTAGCGTGCCCTTTTTTGCGATAATTTGCTATCCAATAGTTTTTCTAAGTAAATTAAAAATCAATATAACCGAAAGTTTTCAAACTGATAACTTTTATTGTGTTTATGTTATCAAAAAAAATAATACAAATAGGCACGATACAACACAGATAGAGTTCTTCTGAATATCCTATGCAATTTTACTAGTTTCAAGTAAATTTTAATTTATATCACGTTTACAAAAAAAAATACTCGTGATAAGGACTCGAAGCTATTTATACATTTAATTGATAGCGAACTTTAATATTTTCGAGTTGATAAATTACTATTTTTTTTTTTTAAAAATGTCGTCATAATTGCCTATACGAAACCCCTTAAATACGGGCGGTATAATGTCTTTTTAATAATTTTATTATACATCTTTATATATATATTTCTCCTGTCCGTGTGTGTATTGCTGAACTCCTCCTAAACGACTGGACTGATTTTCATGAAATTTGTTGTGTGTGTTTGAATGGGTCCCTAGATAGTTTAAATTCACAATTAGACCTGATAGGTGGAGTTGCAAGGGTAACTGACACAGGATTATTGGTATTTTTAGTACAGCGATCATATTCTTTTTGTTGATTTATGGGGCTACCTTGGTGATACGGATGAAATTAAAAAACAGTTAAATATGTTGATTACCATGGAAACCAACCAAATAGTATAAATAACTATACAGAATAAAACGGCGAGTTTGGTTACGCTAAATCGGTAATACTCTAAAAAATATTCAAACAAAAGTAGTGATCAAGCTACATTTAGTTTAGACTCTCGAAATGATGTGAACCAATTTCTGTCTAGTCAATATATATGCAAACCAGACAATCTACCAAAATATTCCAACGAAGAAAACGAGGCACCACCATCGAAGGGGTTATTCCGGGGTAAAAATAAACGGATGCCCTTGGCAGGATATATGTAGTTAATCCGAATAACAGTGAATGTTTTTACTTAAGAATATTGCTCAAAGGTCCGAATTCCTTTGCAAGGAATTGAGGAATAAAATCTTTAAAAAACTACCCGCTTGAGTGTATTTATAGCTTCATGACTAGGGGTAACGGTCTTTATCTCTAGAATACCAATGATACCAATCAATCTATCATTTTAGTTTAGACGACTCCGACTACCCGTAAAATTATGCTTTTCAATGTCTATAAATAAGGCACTGGGCCACAAATTAAACGTTGCAGGTATAGACTTAACCGTCCTATGTTTTTCCCATATTCAATCATACGATAGCTCAGTCACGTGTCGCATGCAAACAAATTCTATTTGTATTGGTTCCAGAAATAATTAATGCGTAAGGCCAATTGAAACTTAAAATTTAAAATTAAACAAAATGTAAAAAAGCATACATTATAATAAAACCAAAACATTTCGTTCTGAATTTTAAAAAGATGATGTGCGGGACAATTCTGACTAGACGATTCTGGATGAACATCTAACTTGACCACAGTAAGGACGGGTGAGGCTAGCTAGTATACTTATATAATTCAAATTGTTATTATTTTATTTTTTTTTTCATATATTTAAGTAAAATATATCTATAATCTACACCATTTTCATTTGAGTCTGCGACGCTGGTAATCTAATTAAAAGATTCAAATTTAACGTGAAATGCCGTCGATAAACGACAATCGTCAGTATTGTTTACGACGGTGACACGTAGATTGCGTTGTGTTATAAAATAAATTTAAAAAAAAAAAAAAAAAAAAAAAAAAACGAGCAAGTTGTTTCGTAGAAGAGGGTGGAGGGGATATTAAAATATTTAACTAGAGGGGTCAATGCGTACGCGTTTTATTTTACTAGTTACACAGTACCTTCTAGTAGGCGTCGGAAAAAGACGCGTTTGTTGGATATTGTTCAGTAGAAAGTTACCTCTACGACAGCCTGTCCTTAGCCATTGTACGTTATAAAATATTATATTGCCTACGTACCGAATAGTTTTGAAAACATTACAGTTCTATTACCATTATTATATAGCCATTTAATTATATATAAATCGCAATGTCCTTGTTAAAAAAAAATATATATATACAATTTATCTTAAAGTATAATAATTTATAATCATAGATATTAATCAAAATTAATTGACTTTTTTTTTTTTTTTTACATTGCAAATGAAAAATAATTATTATTACACGATTAAAATTAGCTATTTTATCCCGTAATAATATATTGTAATTCGTCGTTATTCGAATAGATATTAATAATTTGACGGGTACGCACAATTTCGCCGTTAAAGGCGTAAATTGCAGATCAAAACCCAATTTGAGAAACTCTATGTAGGTCCGTGTTGGTTATCTAATCGCAAACCACAATATATCGCATTTGTTTGTTTTAGTGGTATTTATTCGAACAAGGTTTTTAGAGTTCGCTTGAATAATAATAATAAAAAAAAAATCAATTATCCTAAAGAATACTTGAAATAGTTTTCGGTAAATTTTACCCTCACGTGTTTACCGCATATATTATTCTGTCAGCGTAAGAAAAAAACGCCATAAGGGCACTAGAGAACATTTTTGAAAACGGGCTTTTCTATTTTGAATTATCTATGGAATTTTACCCGATAAATGCAATGGAATTAATGCAAATTAAGTCGGAATTTTTGCTTATGAGGTTATGGTCATTATAGGTGTAAACTAGGAAATATTATTGGTGAACTTTTCACCTATAAATATTTAGTGTTGGGTGATAGTAAAATATTTAATGACCATTTTAATTCTTTACTACTATATAATATTATATATGATTCACCAACTATATGACTAATGTTTAATGATTCTCTCAGATTATAATACATTTAATAATTATTATTTTTAATTATCAAAATAGCAGTATGCGTATATATATATATATATTTTTTTTAACGTAATACATTCTGAAAGTGCATTTTCGAGTGTTTAAAAACTCCGATTAATTTACATACACCTATAATAGTTGACTTTAAATTAATATATTCGCTTTTAATATTTTTGGTATACCTACTGATAATTATTATGAATATTTTATTGGCGGTCAACAAATCAGAAACGTAATACTGTATAATTTTTACCTTTGTCTTTTCATTTCTAAACAAGTATAATTGTTTTTTTTTTCTTGATGTACACGAATATATTACAATTATGTTAATCGATGCTAACTAGACAAAAAATTATTCTTATACACATAAATCTACTAATCTTCTGTATAGTACTATAATACATATGTAAATTATTATTGAGCTGGTGTTTTTTTATTTTTTAAAACATTTTTTTTTGTAAATGCAAGTATTTTAATAGATCTCTGTAAGAACAAGATAATATTAATATATACAAATATGAAAAAGTCAAAACATTAATTTTTTTGTTTAGGCGTGTGAAGAATTTAAAAAAGGGAGACTGTGCACTCGTTTTAAAAACAGTATGTAAACAAAAATAATAAAAGGATATATTACGGTAATCATTTGTCACGTGTTATCAGTGCATATTTAAAATTTTTTTTTTTAAAAAAACGGTTTTTAAATTATTCACTTTATTACATAATAATTGATTACACTTAAAATGGTATTTAATACATATTATAGAAATTTATGCGACCGAATACATAATAACATTAACTATACAAAAAAACAAAAATGAGTTCATTAAAATATATTATTGATTTTACGTATGGACCAAAAAAAAAGAAGAAAAAAACGTTATCGTTTAAATTGATTGCGATGATGCTTATTAATTATTTTAAAATCATTCACTTAAAGATGCGTTCATTATCAGCTATTATTACGTATTCGTGTTTAACAACCAAATAATCTTTATAATCGTTTATTTTAAACGAATATCACATATGTTCCGCGAAAATACTATGGGATATATTATTTTTTATTATTTTTATCATCATCAAAACGCTGTATAACATTTTATTTGTTCGCCGAATACGTTATAATATGTAATAGTAAAGGGACGATTATTAACAATTCAGTTTAACAATATTCGGCATAGGTGTTTTGTAATTGATATTACAACAGTATAATCGAAATCGTATCAGTATTCTTTGAATTATTTTCATCGACGCCGAACGATTTCGATTATATATCAATAATATTCTAGTCATAATGTACAAATACAATGTGCGTATATATTATAATCTGTTTAAGTTGACCTGTTTATTGTTATTTCGGAAATTTCGATAATACGAAATGGTGTACAAATGATAAATATTTTAAACATTATAGCCGGCAATCGATCGATTTCGATTCGTTTGTATATTTTTTTTTATTATATACATATATATATATATATTATTTTTTTTTATTGATCCGCGATAATACAATTTAAATCGATGGCCGGTCGGCCCGCTTTCTATGTCGGTACCCGTTCATTATGACGAGGGAATAAACTGTATAACGATAAAATAATATAGAGCATTATTATGACGGCGGTTACAATGCGGTTTGTAAAACCCACAAACAGTTTAAATCCGGCGATTTTTACCAATATTTTACAATTATTTACAACTTTGTGGTAAAGCGCGTTAAAGTACAATAAATATATTAACTTTGTACGTACACGAACGGCAAATAATATTCGGAAATAGTAACGATTGAATTATTAATGAAGGACATTAATATTTATCGCTTGTTGTCCGGGGTATAGATTTAATGTGTACGGGGCTACCTGTGTACATAATAATAGTAAATCTCGGACGTGACACGAATATCAAACATTTTTTTTTTTACTCTAAAAAACTAATTTTATACTAATTAGAGGTATGGATGATAATGAGTATGCCCGCTCAAGTTTGTAAATTAAAATCCGCAATATCCATCATCCACTTGGTCTCTGGACAAACAGTGTTTTACAATATTATGACTTTGGTAGGAAATTCAATTATTTATTTATTACTTACGGTCGGCCAAAAGTTTTTTACGCGTGTACGTCTGTATAAATATTAAATTGTAGTAGATCGAACGCACACTAACAACACTTATATTTCCAATTAGTTGATACAATTTAACGAGTATATCGCGATGAAAGATTATATTCTAAACGACAATTATTTAATTTTTTTTTTTTTTTTTTTTTCAGTAAACATTAACGTTACTTAAAATCGGAATGCATTTGTGAAATATTATTTAAAAATCATCCAATATTTATAGATAATCATAGGTATAGGTTAGGTTAAATTCTAAAACGTTTGGTTATTCGAACATGTTTTGTCCTCGAATAAAATAATCTATATTGTATATATATATATATATTTTTTTTTTCCATTCCATTTTTTAGTTTTTATCCGCGAGCATTAATGATTACGAGACGGATATTTTTATTTCGTCCCACAGTTTCCGATCGACCGGCTTTTCCCGGGTGAAAGCGTCCGGATATTCTAACGTATAGCTGTATAGACGGTTTTTTCCGCCGTTTTTTTTTTTTTTTTTTTTGTCTTCTCCGCGCTCCCGGTAGTTTTAACTGTTTTCTCGTCGATTTTCTCGCGCGAAAACTATATATATATATATTTTGCAGCAGAGCAATTTAAGCGCACACCGCGAGCAAAAGATTTTTCGCTGATTAACGATGACTGTGAACAGAAAGAAAAATAGAAGAAGAAAAAAAAAATGGAAAAAAAAAAAGTAACCCGTAAAAATAATCAAACGAGAATTACTGAGGTACCTGTATTACTGATTTCTAGGTTCTTATAATAATTTACAATAATAATACTAATAATAACAAATCCGGTCGTCTTGTTTCGCGCGATTTTCCGTACAAAATATATATACCAACTCAAAATACAAATTGCGCAAGCTTTCTAAAATAATATGTATTATACATTTACATTAGGTTTAAAAAACAACCGTTCCGCTCATATATTATGAGTATACGAAATATTTTGAGGTCAAAGTCTTGTATATATATATTACATACCTACGGAAAAAAAATAAAATAGAATGCCAAATATTTTTGGTCTTTTACGTCGACGGAAATTTATGCGTGTAAAGCGCACAGCACATGCCAAACAAATAACCGAGACTATTATTTTCTATACTATACCCACCGAGATGAAGTGAGTTGCATTGAAACATTAAGTGAAGAAGTACTATTATTTATTCATTTTTTTTTTTTTTAAGTAGAAAAATATACGCTATTCTTCTCCTTATTCGCTACACAAGTTCGCCCACACTTTCCATATTTCTGTACGAGTTTGGAAATGCTTAGTTGAAAAAACTCCCGTCCAGTTTGCGAACGCACCAAGCTGCGTGTGACAATTTTAATATTGTCGTCCGAGTTGGATCATTGGCAACTCATTACCAACATTAAATCATTGCAATGTATGTAAACCACAGGGTGACAAATCAGGACTGTTGGGGAGAATTTTCCCATATTTCCCATTTGAGTTTCTGGAGATAATCCTTGGCGACGTTCGCTGGACGTGATGGAGGAGTTGTGTTGTCGTGGACAAACACAACATTCCGTTTGAAAGTTTTGTCGATTTCTAATCATATTTATCGGTATTTCTAGGGCTTCGCATAAGGCATAGCTTAGTTGAATAACCACTTAGTAAGTGTAATACGTAATAAGTGTAACTATAGTTTTTTCCAACTATCGCTATTTTTGAACCGTGGGGACTGAACAAATTATGTGTAAAGCATTTTTACCAAAATTAAAGTATTTTAATAATCTAAAGATTATTACAGAAAAATATATTAAATATGCTCTTATAACTAATATAACTTGTTTTTTTATTGAGCATAAAATACATCGACAACCAGGCCATAAGTATGTGTACATTTGTTTTTATACAGTTTGTAAATTTTTATATTAAATTATATAATTCATATTTTTTTAGAAATTAAATTAAGTTCCTTGTATCTTGTGGGTTCGGTGCTAGAGCTTGGCAGATTTGTTCAGAGATGTGGAATTGGTCGCGGTAATGTTGGTATTTTTGGCATTCGGTGATGATGTGGATGACCGTTAATGGAACGCCACACGTGTCACATATTGAAGGTTCATCTTGGCTCATCAAAAAGCTGTGCGTTATGTGCGTGTGCGTGTGTCGAATTCGGAGTCAAACTTTTTTTTTTAATATTGTTCCAATTTATCTGTCAGTATTTGTAGCAAAGTATATTTTAATCGTTTTTAATCATTTGTCCAGATTTGTCCACCTAACGGATTTTACTCCAAACTATAAAACCATCCCAATCCTTTGGTCTCTCACCTTGCATCACGTACTCTTCCCGACAACCCACCGCGCCGACTCAAAAGAAATTGGTGCCGTGACCTATTAAATTAATGAATAAAAATAAATTACTGGAGGGTATCATCGGTGGATGATTTCCCTCATCTTGTGCTTGATGTGTTATTTTATTATGTGTGTAGTGTTATGTCAGTCCTATTTTTTTACTCATTGTGTTATCAAATACAGATTGTAAATTTTCTAATAAAAAAAAAAAAAAAATTTTTTCAAAAATTTTTCGATTGTTTGTTTGGAGTTTTGTTTCAAATATTCAACGTACCAAAATTATAGGCAACGACTGAACCCTATATTTTTTAACAGTGGGGCGCTCGGCCCCCGGGAGAATTTTTTCCACGAGGGAGATTCCCCCCTCTCACCATTACCCCTGTTGTTCCGGCGCCACTAGTCCGTTTTCAAGTTCAAATGTGTACGATGCACGCGCAATAAATAAAATTACTTCGGGTAGTTCCGGTGCGACGATGGAGTAAACTTTTTGGACTCTGTCCAAATTATCGAAAAAATATATAAACACAATGTTTATACGCGTGTATTATTACGATGCGAACGGTGTTTTGCTTAGTCACACGAGGAGGCCGTTGGAGAATATATTATTATAATAATTAATACAATTGATATAAATAAATATTATATTATCATTATTGTTACGATATGGCCGTCGATGTAAAATCGACAAGTAAATTTTCTCGTCGTCTTTTAAATCGCTAAATCTGATGTCATTTTTGTTCGTATTAACCCGTAATCGTAATTGTATTTTATCGCGTTTATAATAAAACAATTTTTTTTTCTTTCTAATTTTTTATTAATAATATTACACCATGCTCAATCTTCTTCGTGTACTTTTATACGTCTGTGACTCTTCTCTGCGGATTAGTTTTTCGTCGGGGATTTGTGATGCGCGCGCGATACATCCGATGACATATAAATTTTCTCGTCGTTTTTTAAATCGCTAAATCTGATGTCATTTTTGTTCGTATTAACCCGTAATCGTAATTGTATTTTATCGCGTTTATAATAAAACAATTTTTTTTTCTTTCTAATTTTTTATTAATAATATTACACCATGCTCAATCTTCTTCGTGTACTTTTATACGTCTGTGACTCTTCTCTGCGGATTAGTTTTTCGTCGGGGATTTGTGATGCGCGCGCGATACATCCGATGACATATAAATTTTCTCGTCGTTTTTTAAATCGCTAAATCTGATGTCATTTTTGTTCGTATTAACCGTAATCGTAATTGTATTCTATCGCGTTTATAATAAAACAATTTTTTTTTTTTTCTAATTTTTTATTAATAATATTACACCATGCTCAATCTTCTTCGTGTACTTTTATACGTCTGTGACTCTTCTCTGCGGATTGGTTTTTCGTCGGGGATTCGTGGTGCGCGCGCGATACATCCGATGACATATTTGTTTCCGTGTATTTGATAATACATTTTCAATTGTGTTGCTCGAAATTACCTAAAACCATTTGATTCGGCTCCGGGATTGAATCCCGTTCTCAAAAATGGTTCTTCTATCATCTTTTTCGGTATATAAAACGGACTCTAAGAATTTACTTTTGATATATTATTATATTGTTTAATTAAAAAAAAACCGATTAAAATCGTAATATTCAATAGATACGTGTGTTAATTTTCGTTTTCATACGCTTGACTATATTTTAAAACAATTGTATGTGTTTTATGAAACGAACAATCGAAATTCTAATGTTCCAATTGAAAATAAAATTAATTTATAATATTTAAGAATAGCCAACGTTATTATTTATTTAGTTTTGTTATTTTTTTTCGTGAAAAGTGTGAATTCAATGCATTAAATTATTTATTTTACTTACAAGTTGCAGCCACCATAGTCTTGTATCGTATAATAATTAATATAACATACGGCGGTATACAATAATAAGATATAATATTTTATGTTCTTTAGAATATTGTTCGTAATTTTTGTACGTCGGTTAGTTAATATATTCTTTCTAAAATATGATTCACTACAGTACTAATTGGTATGTCCATTAGCATTTTCGTAGTATTTATCTATTATATATGTATATTATTAACGATATACTGCAGAATTAATAATTACACCGACTATTACAAGAAATAATATATACGCCCGTTACTCTATAATATACAGTTTTGATTTGATGTGAAAATTACTCAAACGATTATTATTTAGAATATTTAATAATACATAATAATAGGTATAATTTACTCGTCTTAATACGTATATAATATTATTAATTTATATATATACATATACATACACTCATCGTGTTAAACGGTATTATAAAATCTTGAAATATTTCGTGGTTTTTTTTTTTTTTTATATCTATTGTCAATAATAAAAATAAATAAATAAATAACGTGCGTATATTCAGATTAGAAATATGTATATCAAACAAATTATTATAATCGTAAAATTTAGATATATATATCAAGTACCTATAACGTCTATATACAATAATGATAAGTATATACGATTCCGTACGAATAAGAGTGCAAAGCTGGGTGTACCATAAATTAATTCATACACTAATATTTTTGCGCTTTTCAACTGTTTTATTTAAACCCATCGCGGTTTAGGTTTTATTCTATTTGTCAACCGTGACGCACAAAACGATTCACAATCGGCCAATAACTCATTTCATATCGCTTTTGGAAGGGGGGGGATACATTTTTCTTCGGAGGTAATCCCCCCCCACGGGCCACCCCCTGAAATAAACACTGACTCGTACAGTGCACACACTTTGTATACGTAGGTAGGATAATGTTTTAGTATTACTTTTTTTCTTCTATTATCCCGTTGGGGTACCTTATATAATATATAAAAAAAACTCGGTAATGCCGTTTTGACGGCGCGTATTGTTGTAGTAATAAGAGTATTATACGTAAATTATTACAGTAACAATAATAATTAATTATACTTACGTCGTTGTCGTCGTCATTTCGTGTTTAATACGTTATAATGCGAATGGATCTTTACGTAAACGTACGCGAGTATTCGTTAAAAATATAATATAATGTTATGTTGGTGGATTGACGAGGGAATCGTTAATTTCCTATTACGCTAATGGATTTTTCGTTTTCGACTGAGAGGAAAAAAAAATTGTTTCTTCGTTCGAAAACAATAAAAATAATAATAATAATAATAATAACCTGTTGCGCTGCACCTGGCGCGGCAAATCGTTAAGGGCGATTCACACTAAACACAATTTTAAGTTTTAACTATTATACCTATTCACAACAACAACAACAACAACAACTACAACAAACACGCGGTGTTAATTTTTCGATAAAATAAAATATCGATGAATCATCATACAACCTGGCGGTTCCCGTTTCTGGAGAATATGACGAAATTTAATATTTTTAATGAGACAAAACACGAAAATCGCTATATTCTGTACACAATAATAATGTCCTTAGAACGCGCCAACGGATTGGAAATAATCGAGAAGGGTGCTAAAACTCCTGGCGTGCTCCAAAGGCGTATTTGAGGGGTGTGAACAGACGATCGGCCCCCTCACCCATTCATCGCCCTTTTAATTTTAGATTCTGAGCAAAGTCATATTAAATTCGGCAGGTTGTAAAATACTTAAACATCTTTGAGTACGGTACTGAGTAGAGGTGAAGTGGCCGGTCTGGAAATAGTAATTTTCCAGATGGCCTGCATCATATTGTGACCCGGTAGCCGGATAATTTTACGGACTTCAAACAGTATTCATTTAATTGATACTAGACCCTTTTAAACACTATATTTTCTAGTATGACCCTGTAATCGCGGTAATTCGAACGATTATTTTGTGTTCTAATTTTTCGGACACATTTTACGGAAATCTAGAAAAAAAATTGTCGAATAAAGTACCGGTGGAATTAAGTGCACCGAGAAAAAAAAACAAATCAATAGTGAGTGGGGCTTTATTTATCGGGGGTGGCCCGGATAATTTTCAATCTCCCATGGTAGCGTCCAGGACACCACTGATAATACTCGTAAATACGACCAATAATAATATCGGTAATAATATTATAATCGTCAGTGACGACGTTGGCCGGGTTTTTTTTTCATTTCTAATTTGTTTTTGTAACGAATCGTTGGTTCGGTTTTGGTGGCCGAACTCGGGCTAATCTCTCCCCCCCCCCCCCTATCGTTAATCTTTTTTTTTTTTATTTTTTTTTTCTTCTAAACACCGGCACCGCCGCGCGGCTTCGGTCAAACCTCCGGAACCCCGTGAAATGATATTATAATTAACAAAAATACGTATTCCGACGGAACGCGCCGCACGTTGTCGCACGGTATAATAATAATAATAACATTATTATTATTGTTGCATATTAAATTAGCACGTGAAATACGTTTGCCGACGTTTGCTGGCACGTCCGTCTTAATTACATACGCCGGGCGTAATACTCGAATAACAATGTTGTAGTGTTGGTATTACAGGTTAGGTCTGGCAGGTACGTCGTTGTGCGCCTAAAATAATCTATCGGAGAAACAGAGAGAAAAAAAAAAAAAAAAAAAAAAAAAAAATAGAATGAAGAAGAAGAAGAAAAAAACCTGTGCCGCCGCTGTTGCCGCTGCCGGGTGTAACACGCAACGGTGCGTTTCCGAAATTATTACCGTTCGGTTCCCACACGGATTTACGGCGGCGGCGGCGGGCCTTATCTTAATCGTTTTTGGCTACCTGTTTCCACAGCGCCGGGTCGGTACACGCGACGTAATAGTATTATTATTATTATTATTATTATTATGGTACATGTATTATTTAGCCCCCGGGGTGCCCCGTCGATACCGTGCGTCCGGTAGCCGTTCGATTAATAATAAATTATTAATATTATTTATTAATCGTAGGGAAAACGATTTTTCTGGCGGGCGGGAGAGAGAGGATGGAGACCTGAGATTGTGCGTTTATAACTCCGTGCCCGTCGCAACGCGCGGTGTCCGGCAAGAACTATTTGACTTTTTGAAAAATAAAAAATGAAAACGCTGAAAAGGCCGTCTTTTAATTTATGGTAACATTCGCGGGCGCTTTTACGCCAAAAACCAAAACTGTTCGAAGCCACTTTTTTCACCCTCGGACCGCGCCGTAATCGTTTTTTCGCCGTGTTAGGTCTGTATATTGGACGAATGCGTACGTCTTCATTTAACGCGGTTTCTCCTTTATTCCGTGACATTTTACGTGAAATAATAATAAATTATCAAAGATAAAGCGACGGTTGTCGGGGAAAACGCAAAAGTCGAGCATAATCCGAACGCTATGTCGGTTTTCCGCAATCGGGGTTGGATGTTGGGGGGGGGGGAGGGAGAGAAATCCGGAAAATCGTTTTTTATAATTAATTCTCTCTACCTATATAATTTCGTTGTACCACTTACATTGCGCGCGTACATAATTATTATACATTTTTTTATTCGTTTTTATCGGACTTTTTATTATTATTATCTATATTTTATTGTTGTTGTTGTTGTTGTCGTTGTTTGGTGTCCTGTATTCCGGTCTTATATAGCTAGCAGGAGACGCGATATATATATATATATATATATATATATATATATATATATATATATATATGTATATAAAAATTATAATATAATAGTAATAATATTATAATAACACACTAGGCGCGAGCAGAGTAGTAATAATATTACCTCGCGCGCGTACGGGGCAATGATGTATGTACATAATAATGGGTACGTTTAGGCCGGAGGCGTTGTAGTTTCCGGTGAACCCTTTTTTATTTTTATTTTTTTCTTTCTTTCCTCTCTCTCTCCGTCTTCTCTACAATATTTATTATTATGTATATATCGTGTGCGTGTACCTGCGGGGAGCAGCACACACCGCACACAGGTCGGGGTGCCCATTAATGAAAACGGCGGAGGAAGCGTTCGCGGCGTACGAACGTTACCGGGCCGGCCGTGGCGCTCCCCCTCCGCCGCCGCGGACGGACCGCTCGCGCCGGGCGAACGCGTCTCGACGGCGACGCGCAACCGGTTTGCCGCAGCCGCGACATGAATGAACCTCGCCGGCGCGCACAATCTTACGGCGGCAGCGGCGGCGACGGCTATACGACGACTACGACGTCTACGACTACGACTACGACGACGACGACGACGACGACGACGAGCAGCCATTCATCGTTCGCGACGCGTACGGTACCGACATCCCGACGCTCTGTTGTCACCGCCGTGTTTTTTCACCATCGTATTTTACCCTTTTTGCATTATTATTATTATTATTGTTATTATTGCCGGGATCGTTTGATTTTTTTTTTTCTCGAAAATATTATTTATAATATATTAACAACGTATCCGCCCCCCCTCACCGACGATACATTATTCTCCATTGTTATGAGCCTGTGCGTAATGTTTTCGAGATTCGAACAACAACACCATCGCCCGCACCGGGACGGCCGAAACAATAAGGCGGACAGGAGCAGACACCTGTGGCAACCGTGGGTGGAGAGGGCTGCCAACTTTGACGGTGAGAACGGACAGCGTAGAATTATTATTAAAACAATTTCTTCCAGAAATCATGATATTCGCGTCACCCTGTATATACGGTTTTTTTTTTTTTTTTTTTTCCCGTTTCACAAGAGTCGGACAAATTTCGTTATGTAATGCATTATCATTATTATTACTATATTCTCCGCATTATATATTGTATTTTCAGAGATAATCGATCGCCTTGAGTAGATATAATCGTTTTCTAGTAATGGGGTTTATTGTAACGTTGTTTTTTTTTTCGTTCTTTCTATACGTATAACGCGGCACGAGGAGAATATTATTATTGTAATTATTATTATTATTATTTTTTTTTTTTTTTTTTTTTTTTCATATTTATACCTATACGCGTATAAATTCGCGTGTTGAAATATTGTTATTATTATTAGTTTCCCGCGCAGGGTTTTAACGAGAACAATATATTATTAAGTCATATTCGCGCGGCGCCCATACAACAATATTATAGACAACGATACGATTTTTCGCCGACGGAAAATTCAATTTGGAACTCTATTGAAATTTATTCGTTGCATATTTATAACGCACGCTCGTACCATTATATTATAATGTACGCGGGATAAATAATTAACGTATAATGGTTTCGTTATAGACCCGATAGTATGATATTATTATATTGTCTACGCCGAATTCTCCGACCGCCGCTGTCCTTGATTCTAATTTTTTTTGTCCTTTTCCCGATATATAATTCGACATATATTCATTATTCATATTATGATAGTCTACAATAGTGTGTCTACCAAGTATCGTTATCGTTGAAAAATCTAAATCGCCGCTGGCCCCCTTTTTCTTCGCGGCCCCGACATTTTCGTTATTTATGTCATTATTGTTATTTTACGACGGATTCGTCCGGAAACGGGAAACGCGCGCGCGTAGACGTCGTAATAATTATACGACGCGACAAGTCGTAGTTTGGTTGTTAGTCGAAACACAAGAATACGCATACATAATATAACTATGTATACTTGCGACGATTTCGACGATAATCTCGAGCAGAGTTTACTGGGTTTTTTTTTTTTTTTTTTTACTGACAGTGTCCGCGAACACGCGCTCGAATCGGAAACAAATTAAATAGTGGATGAAGGATTATTTTTAGAAACGAAAACGTACCCCCGGAATTCCATTACACCGGGACGTTATTATGGGGGTTTTCAGAGTTACACCGTACACGTAGAAAACCGTTGGCCACCTGTTGTATTCGTATGTCGTAGAATATAATTGCGTTGTTATCAGAAAAAAAAAAAAAAAAAAATACTATTACTACGTAGGTATGTCACGAGACAAGCATAAATCAAATGTAGGAAGAAAAAAAAAAACGTATTGAAAAACAAATACTGTCGGGGGGTTAGATTAGGTTAGTTTGTGCATCTAACCTATTGAACTCCTCGAACGAAATCGATTTTTGACTGCGGCTCCGGCATGTTTCGGTCGCAATATTTAATATAATAAATATATCGACTGCTCGTGATATAACAATATGCTAATGCGACGGTAATAACGACATTTTTCGTTTACTAGACGTCGTCGGACTGTATAAATAAATCGTAATTTCTTTTAATAGACATTTAACTTAGGCATGTACCCCGGCCGTCGATAATTATTACGACTTAAGCTTATATAAAACGGTTTTTTTTTTTTTTTGTTCCTGAACAGATCGCGGCGGCGGACACGTTAAATCCCCGTATAATAATAGTGATGGTAATACATAACATTACCTACAACAATGCGCAGACGGTAAAAATGAATAGAAGAAAAAAAAATAAATAACCAGTGACTAATACTATATCGTATATAATATCATCGGCGATAATGGAGAATTGACGTACCTATTAAAAAACTAGAATATAAAAAAATTAATGCGATAATATAATCGCCCGATTTTTATATACGAGATGTGTCCTCCCGTGCGCAGTGTTGAACCAAAAAAAAAAAATAATAATAATAATAATATAAGAAACGTGTGATTTACCCCACTCCCCCATCCGTGTGACAACCGAATTAACTATAATAATAACCGTTTTCTACATCCGTGTCGCCAAGGTAACCTATAATTCAACGAAAACCCAGAGGGTAAATCACAGTGGATGAATAACATTGTGTACACCGGATTCCGGAATATCATGATTTCCCAACGATTACCAAGGTTAGATAACCTATAAGATTAACAAAGATTTCAGTTTGTACAATGATTTCCATTACTGACCATTTATCCTCCGACAAAATCCACCGTGTCCACCACCCAATTAGAATAAGTTCAAGACGAAATTATTAATTAAAAATGTCGTTCGAGATTTCATTTTTTTTTTCTTTCTTCTAATTTAGCCGTTTTCCGCATATCTATTTTTCGTCACCGGCGCAAAAAATATAAAAATCAAACCGAGATCCGCTCAACAACTCGCCGGTTCAATCCCCGGCCCCGTTAATTGTGACAATTCGTTAACGACGGTAACTTTTGTCTGAACTACGGCGGTGCGCCTATAGAAAAACCGGAAGGTTTCTGCATTCGATTATATCATTTTTATCTGTTTCGGTCATTTGAATTAGATGCTATAATACGCTATTGCCGGAATTATGCCGAGTTTAAAACGTCGAACAACGCGTTAAATTCTTGTTAAATCAAAAAGAAAAAAAATCTCCGACAGAACGTTTTAAACGGTTGATTAAGGTGTATGGGGAGGTAACGGTGTCGCGCACCCGAGTTTTCGAGTGGCGGTAAATCCTAGCAGATCGAAAACATCGGAAAATGATAACGAAATTGTTCGAAATGACCGACGGACTTGGATTGACGTCGAATGATTTGCAAAGTATAGTAAATTAAGAAACGGTTCGACGAATTGTACACTATGAATTGAATATGGAAAAATGGCACCGAAAAGTCACACTCCACAATCAATACGACAACATACGAGTAGTGAATCGTTGCCGACCGTCTTACAACGACTAAATGACGTGTATTACGAAAATCGGGAGGCTAGACAAATATCTAAATGAAAAATATCTATACGTATATACGTGTATATACATAAGTGTATACGTGGGTAAAACACCTCGTCCGAACGGAATCGGCGGCGTTTATAATAATACGATAAATAAATAAGAATATTCAATGTAAATCACGAACAGGAAACGCGCACTTTGTTCTTATGCCAAGTCCTATCGTCGACGTCCTTCCGTTCTCGTGCGCACGCGGTCCGGATGGGAAAACGGATATAATAATAATAATAATAGTAATAATAGTAATAATAATATTATTATTATTATTATTATTATATTATACCCGGTCGTATATACCTAATAATAATTTTCATTTATAATATCGAACCGCGATAGGCAAAATGGGAGGCGACGTTTTGACAATTATTGTTGGCCGGGACACGAAAATACGCGTTTTAAACATTTTGTATTCGGTGCATTTAAAATGATATAATTTTTTTTTTTTTTTTTTTAAACTTCCTATGTTTCGATCTGAAACAAGTTCGAATAAATATTTATAAAAAAAAATCTCGCTTACGCCATTTATGCCGTCAACAAATTGAACTCGTGACGTTTATGCTGAAACTATTGAAGCGAAACCGAGCTGTTTTTATTGAAGTAGTCGCAGCCGCTTACACCCTTTTATCGTTGACGAAGCTGATTTTTATGAATTTTTTCGATACCAAAAGTGTAGTAAAGGTTCGAAATTTTACTCGTTCGGCAGCAATTTGACGGAACGAGACGTAAAATAAATGTCGAAAAACGCTCAGACACATCGTGTATAGTTTAATGTTATTAATATAAGCCACTATAAAGTATAACGCGCCGGTTTTTTTTTTTTTTTTTTTAGGTATTTAAAAGAACAGACGGTTTATTTTACCTCGTTTCTATTGGAACGATTATTTTATTCACAGAGTTATTCCAAATACTTTCCCTCCCCGTCCGAGTGTTCCCGCGTCGCCCATTTTTCAATTTTTGGTCGGGAAGAAGTGGTTCCCATGTATTTAAATGTACCACATGTTTCTGACGTAACTATTGTACTTTTTTCGATTTTCTTTTGTTTTTCTTTTGTCACAAAGTTGTTCCAAATACTCGCTCCCGAGTGTCACGTTAAGTAAAAAGCCTATTGTTCAATATTTGAGATATAAATATATAAAATAACCGACGTGTTTTATGTTCCAGTATTCTGGCAAGGCATTGTAAATAATTTCACGGTTTTTTTTTATTACAAAGTTGTTGCAAATATTTCTAGGGATGCCATAGCGGCGCCCTTTTTCCACATTTGTTGTGGGCCGGGGGGGAGTGTGGCGCACATTAGTATTTTATTGTTTCGCGTTACCGACGGAACTTTTGAATAATTTTACGATTTTTTTTTTTTCTCTCAAAAAATGTTTGCTAATTAACTTTCCCCAGATATCATAGCGTCACCCTCTTTTCCATTTTTAACAGGGGGGGGGGTCAGACGTGATAGATGGCCTACAATAGTGATAATAGCTATAAACATCAATTATAATTCATAAAAAATAATAGTTTTCTCAATCATTATTTGACAAACGTGCTAACTTTATTCAACTAGTAATAATATATATTAGAATATAGGAACAATAAAACATTCCACATTTTCACAATTCCGACTCTATCCGGTTGAGTTTAGACCAATGGATCGGGATATACACTTTATAAAGAAGAATTCTTTACTACGGATCGTACGGAATCAATTTTTTTTTTTTTTTTTTTTATCGAGATATATATGTGCGTGTTTTAATTTCATTGAATTTTTTTTTTATCCGTTAATAACGGACTATCTAAAAAAACTTATTTAAAAAAAAATAAAATAATGTACAATAGGTCGCTAACATTACGCGCGGCACAGACTGAGAAAACGAATAATTTCAGAACGACCCGCGCGCTATTATGGATTTCGTTACTTATCGTCGAGAATTTTGTTGTACGCGGTTTTTTGCCGTGTAGTTATTTAAGCAAGCTTAGATGTGTCATAAAAATGCTCCCCTTCCGCCTATAGATTAGAAGAAAAGAAAAAAAAATACTACCGGAATTATTTTTTTTTTTATTTATTGTTTTTATTATTTGATTCGAGAGGACGCGTTTATCGTTATTATTTACCTATAAAATATACAGACTGCATACCGGAGAATTTTTTTTTATTCTTAGCGCGTCCGATACGAATATCGGAATTCTCGACGAGGTATGCGACGGTATTTCAGATACGTCAGGAATTCGGGAATCCGCTATACGGCTATAGGTATATAAACCACGCGCCCAGGAAGATATTATAAGCGAGCCGTGTTGTTTTTATTATTATTATTATTATTATTATAATAATATTACCGTGAACCTTATTATAATATCTTATTAAACACGTGTGCACAACAGAAATATAATATTATTATTATTATTATTATACCTATGTTCGGAACCGGTTAGATAAAAAAAAAAAAAAAAAGGCATAAATTGTGACACACACACACGTGTCGCGCGAGCTCTACGAATATCGTCGAAAACTCCATAGGATTTTTATTTTATTTTTTTATTTTTTCTGAAATATCATTATAATTTTTATTATATTTTTTCCGTACAGATCGTTCGAGGTCGTTGTCGCTCAGGTGTTCGGCGATGGAAGGGACGGTGGGCACAGTCGGCAAATGGAAAAGAGAGAGGAGACACAGAGCCGTATGCACGTCGCCGGTGTCACCTCCGCCGTCTTCGTCTTAGTGAGTATATTATTATTTTAAGTTTTTATTTAACGATACGAGTTTTGTACATCGAGTTTCCATTAAAAAAAAAAAAAAAAAAAAGCAACCGATGATATACAAACGAAACCACTCGCAGAGTAAGTAATATTATTGACAGTGGCGTGCCAAGGAATTCCAATGGAAGGCAATACAGTACTTGGAGTCATAGTTATGGGTATCCGAGTAATAATCATGAATAAATCGTAGTACCGTCCTCCTCTATCATAACCCGACAATTGTGAATTGTAAAGCCTAATCCGAAAATGCTTATTTTTTTTTTTATTCAACAAATCAATATTTTTCTTATAACTTTGCTGAAATATATACGTTTCAAGATGGGGGAGGGGAAACCCCTAACTTTACATGCTCCTCTTATAACTAAAAAATCAGACTTTTGTTATTAATTTTATTTTAATTCGCTAGAAAAAATTTCGGTAATCTAGAATTGATTTTTCAAATAAAATACTATCAGGTGAAACGTCCGCATTTTCACAAACCGAAAAAAAGTAACTAGTAAATTATTCTGTAAATCATAACTTGGCGAGCTTTTGGTGTCGTTATTTTGCAACTGGTTTCGTTTCCAAGTCACAGCTTTTATCGGGGGGGGGGGCGGAGTGGGAACCAGATCCAGGCCGAGAGATTGATGTTTATCCAGTATTTACTAGTAAAATAGGTAGCCAACAATCGTTTTTCTCGCTGCCCGTAATATTTCAAAGGGTATAGTGGTAGGTAGCGCTTTATTTCATAATTTCGTCTATAGATTCTCAACAGTATTTCCAATCTAATATATAAAAATAATTTAAATTGTTCAAATCGATGGTAATAAAGGGCAACACTAGAAAATAAAGCGTTTTAACGGTTTAGTCATAGTAATTAATAAATGTATATTCTATCGAGTCCATAAAATCATCGGGCCATTTGAAAAATTCCCATTTCCAGACCGGCCACTCAGCCCCTGGCCTTTATATATATATACACGAAACACACCGCTTGGGGTCCGTACTAATGTACGTAATTGTCGATATTTTTTTTTAGTTTGAGAAACTCTCAGGAACCGTTGGACATGACGACAACAGCCAGCAACGCGGCATCCAGGGCGCTGTTGCCCAAAGAACGGGCGTCGGTTATCATGGCGGCCGCGGCATCGTCGTCTTCGTCGTCGGCGGCCACCGCCGCCACCGCCACCACCGCCGCCGCCACCGGCACCGGGCACAGGACGGCGTCGGCGTCGGCCGGCATTAGCGATCCGGTCATCGACGAACATTTCAGGCGGTCGTTGGGCAAAGATTACATGAACGTTTTCGCGCCGGCCGTCATCGTGCGGCGCGATCAGACGCCGGCTGCAGATCCGACGGACGTCGGCGGCGGCAGTGGCGACGATGACGACGACGATGCCGGACTATCAGGTACTATTTATATCGCACTTACCGCAGAGCTGGCCAGAGGATCCACAAAACTACGCACCGTTTACAATAATATCCTTATGCGATAAAAAGTTATATACCCATCATTTTGCATAATGCGTAGATTTATTCTAGTAGTTTACAACATCTTCGAGTTAAAATCACGATTAGAGATTTTCAAAAAATCCTTAGGATTTTCCTATGGATTCTCCAACACCAAAATCGATGTCTTCGGATGAAAAAAAAAAAGAATGGATTTTCAATATCCAATATTTCGAATGTGATTTTTTTGTTTTTGCTCTTACCTAATTATTTTTAACAAACAACAAAAACGTCTTAATAAACTAGGGCTATGTTAAAATAATTATTTTCCGTTACTGCCGCCAAACAAATCATTTTGTACTCGGTTGTTTTTTTTTTCTTTTCTCATATTTTTTTTTTTTTTTAAATTATTTTTTAGCAGTGGACGACCATTTTGCCAAAGCTCTGGGCGACACGTGGGTAAAACTGCAAAAAGAAGAATACCAAAAAAAAAGGAAAGAGAATACTACCGCAGCGGCTGACGGTGGTGGCAGGCAAAAGGTGAACGTGTACGCAGCGTGAACGCGATGAAAATTGACGGGAAAATAATAATAACAATAAAATTGAGATATTATTGTAATAATATATAATTTAAGGGTATCTGTTTAAAATGTATACAGCAGCGGGAGGAGAAAAGATTGCGAGGCGGTGGGGAAAACTGCGTAGACTATTATATTTCATGTATATGTATTCTTTGTAAACTTTAAAAATTTGTAAATAGTAATAAAAAACAAAAAACCAAAAAAAAAAAACTAGTATTTATGTGAGAGACTTCTATAATAAAAATACGATATTGCACATTTTTTAATTGTTTATTTATTAAATGAAATCTAAAAGAATATTTTATATATTAAATATTCTATTTAAACTATCAACGCCCTACTTATTGCATTAAGAAAAATAATTAACATTAAATAAATTATATATTTAAGACTTGATGCCTACAAAACTTCTGCACTAATTTAATAATTTATTATTAAAAAAAAAATATATATTTTAAATTACAAGCATAATGAAATAGTTTTAATGGCAACCTGAAAATAAAAATCATTGCGAATACAATCTTTTGCTCATTATACTATTTTCAGTCAATCTATAAAATAGTAATGTATTAAAATAAATTGAGAAGAATCACTAATAATTAAAAACACATCACTTAGGAATTAGCAGCCCAGAGTCAATCAATGATTGGTATGCGATTCTGTTGTTGTTATCGAATAGCTCTACGCCAATGACGTTGGTATCCAACTGCTGGTCCTGTGCAAATAATATTATCAGTATTGATACATAAGCAAAAATAAAATATATGCATATATTATGTAACATACAACTGCAATGATTTTTAAGATTTTACTCCTTAGCGATTTGGACAGTTCCTTGGCAACTGTTCTTTCATCAGCATGTTTACTTAATGTCACGTTGGCCAAATGACATTCTACCGAAAACATTGGCAATTTGAAATACTTGGGCGGGCATGCTCTTAAACTGTAGTCAAACAATAATAATATTAAAAATAACAGAAATAATTATCAAACAAATATTTTGGGTCTTCATTTTTTTTTTTTTTTTTCATGAAAAAATTATAAATTATATAGTATTGAGTAGGTATAATAAAGTATTTTAAAGTTTTATATTCTATAACTTGTTGTATGCACTAACACACAATAATATGTTTTTACCATTGATTCGATTTTTTTAAAACTGTTTTAGTGCAACAACCAGACGTCTCCAAGTTTAATTTATTTGGATTTTATAGTGAAAAACAAATTTTATTTGGACAACTAAATGGCCACAAATGGTAATTTTAAATTTAAAAATGGAATTCAAGTATAATTCTTATCATAATATTATTAAATACACTTTTAAAATAGTATAAATATTTAATACATGCTGATAATTTAATTAATTTGGATTTTGGACATGTCTGCACGCTGCAGGCTCAAGAATTGAGTGCGCGCCAAAGTTTTTGATTTTGGTGAGATTCAATTTTGTAACCAAATAAATTTGTATTTTAACAAAGGACTGTTTTACAAATGGGGTTTCATGTATATTATGTTATTCATAGAAAATATTTGACATACTTTTTTTTAACCAGCCTAATTGATACACCCATATCGACCAAGATCACGGAATCTTTGTTATTGCTGATAATACCTCTTCTCCAAAATATATTGTGCAAAACAACAACCGCAGTACCTAGAAAAAATTGTACAAAGAAAATTATAATCAACGTAGGACATTGTAAGAAATGGCCATAAGAGTTTTAGGTGTGTAGCTTAAAACTTATTGAAACAAATTTTTTATGATATTGTGTACAATAATGTCTTATTATGAAAATTACACTAAGTTGAACTATACAAATGATGGCGGTGCATTGGTATACCAGTTAGAATTAGGAGAAGCGGTTTTTAATCGTATTTCAGAGATACGCCCTTTGTATATAGTTGTAAAGTTCCTGTTAGTTTGCCAATATAAAATGTATCGCAATTACATTTAAGTTTAAATACACCAGGATTATCGAAAGAAGGAATAATTTTTGCATAGTCCTCAGCACTATAATTTATTTGTTACATTAAATTATTATTAGTCTTGAAAGCGATTATTTTAATTATTATTTGTGTAATTGATTAGATTTTATTAGAAATGTTATTATGGTATTTCATACTACAATAGTTAACAAAATTATTGACATAAGCAATATTATAGATAATTTTGAGTTCATGCTGATAATAATTATGCTTACCACGTGGAACACGCTCAAGTCTATAAAATATAGAATTAAAAAATTGAAACTTTTTGAGAACATGAATGATTGTAATCATGAGTCTAGGGAGCCAAGTCAGGATTGTATGGTGACTGGGGAATCGTTGGAACCTTTGAATTAGCCAAAAATTATATCACGAGGAAGGCGGTGTGGGTGGGCTGGCGCATTGTCGTGGTGCAACTTCTAATTGTCAGCGTTTTCGGGCAGGACGTGATGAACTCTTCTTTTCAATTTTTTCAGAACTTCTACATAGAACATGGCGTTGATTGCTCTACCATGTGATACGAACTCATGGTGAACAAGTCCTCTGATGTCAAAGAACATGATGACCATTGTCTTAATTTTTGACTTGCTCATTCTGGCTTTCATTGGGCGAGGAGAGGCTAAGGTGTGCCATTCCGCACTCTGCCTTTTTGTTTCGGGATAATACTCTCGAGACTTGTCATATGTGATAACGTTATCTAAAAAGTGGGGGGTCACTTTCGCACAAATTCCAAAATTCCTGGCACGTTTCAAGTCTGCGCGTTCTATGGTAGTTAACACTTTGGGCACACTTTTCGCATTTGCAAATTGTTCATCACAATCTCGTGAATGGTACTTTTGGGACGTTTAATGTCTGCGACACTAAACGAACACTCGACAGTCTGTGTTCAAAAGTTCTCTCACACGCACCACATTCGTGATCCGACACGATAACGCTGACCTCTTCACGGCCTTCTAAAAAGGCTTTCTGTCACCGGAAGACTTGACGTTCCGATAAAGAATCATCACCAAATGCCGTCTTTATCATATGAAAAGTTTTCACAGAGGACTTGCTAAGTTACACACAAAGCTTGATGGCAAATCTTTGCTCTATCGAACGCTGCATTGTGCCTTGTACGAAAATTAGTACAACGGAAAAACACGTTATCGCTCGCCGGATAGTCGGAGACCACTGGCCACTGCGTGGTCGTATACCTGACTTCTCCCATTATCAATTCCAACCTAAGCTAATCGCGCAACGACGAATAGTTATTTAAAATTAAATCACATTACTTATCGGACAAACCTTGTATATATATAATTTTATTTAGTTATTGTCTTATATGCATATCAATTAAATGTATAATTTTTAAAAAATATACATATTTGATAATAAATAATAAACACTATGGCTCACCCGGGTCGAAGTTTTCAAGCACTGGGAGATCGGCACATTGCTCGAACATGTCAATGTGCATTTGGTCCCTGATTATGGTGATGTCGGCGCCGTTCACTTTATGTATCAACAACCTCATCTGGGTGGGTCCTGCAATGGCACACACCGTCCCTTCAATGACTTTGTTGATCGACTTCAAACAGAACTTCGTGAAACTTGGGACGTTTTGTTTGTCTTTCGCCGTATGGATGATTGTAATGTTTATTTCATCATTGTCGGTATAGTTTGCCTCGCTGCCCATGTCGATGATGTCGAGAATCGCATTGTCATTCTTAACATTGATCTTGACCGCTGGATTCTCGATGGATTCGAGTGGATCGTCGTCGCCCAAGTTTTTCACGAACGCAAAGGACGCGATGCTATTAGTGACCAGGTATTGACAGACATTGGGCAATTCTTCGGTTTTTATATAGGTGATCTATGCCGACAGAGTTAAACACACAGACTATTATTATTGTTTATTAGAACACGTCGTAATATTACATAAAGTCCAAAAGAATACACTATGTTCGCCACCTCCTTCCCCCCTCTTCAAAGTGCTAGAGAAAAAACCAATGGGTAAAAAACTGGCCGTCGTGTAAGGTAGTATCGTTTGGAAATTGAATTATCGCCCCTCTTTCCATTTTTGTAATATTGTTTCAAATCTAGTTCACACCGGAACAAGTCGAGTTGCCTATCTATGGATATACTATTGCTCGTTGTTATACTTGATACAAACAAATCGGGAGTATTTTTCACGCACGGCAGTGGCCGAATATGCAATACTTAAAAAGGTGCTCGAGCACCACCCGTTCAGAATTGGAGTAATTGGTGGGTTATAGCCTGTTAAAAACTAACTGCTATGATCTGATGTCATCTGTTATCCTATCTACAATCTAGCACAGTGTTGAAATAATATCTAATAAAAGTAACTTGTATGAATATTATAATATTATATTACACAGGGATGTTCTCATCGAATTTGTTGAGGGTATACTCAGCACATTTTTAAGAATTAAAATTGCATACACTGTAAAAGTAAGTGTAGGGTGCTAAAAAAAAAAGAAGAAAAAAAGGTCTTTTCCATGTGTCATTACCCACGTATATTAAGTTCCAGACAATGATCTAGGTACAATAGGGGAGGAGTGTTAATTAAACAATCATATTTGTATTTTTTTTTCATTATTTTTATTTATTTCAAAAAATAAATGTATAACTTGATATTCCTGCACGTTCTAAACCTAACCATAAGGTATTCTCAATAGTTTCAATAAAAATAAGCCTGGTGCACAACATTATACTTATTATCTATAAAACAATAATATACTTAAAGACTTGAGTATTTTAGTACAACTATCAACTATTCTTCAGTGTAACAACGCCGTCAAGATAACACTGACAAAAGTCGTCGTAGTGCAGTTTTTCCTGGCGGAAAATAATTTCAGTACCAAAAATTTATATTATTCGGTTTCCTATAAATACATGAATCGCGTCCACTACAAAAACAATAACTATTTTTCTTTTTGCAAATTCATTGAGACTTGAGAGTATACCCATGATTTAAAAAAAAAAAAATCTTGAAATTATACGGCGTATACCTTATGGGAACACCAGTGTTTTTACATCGTATATAATAGCCTGTTATAAAAAAAAATTATAATTAACTTGTAACGCCCGTATTAGTTTATTAAAAATGTAAAAGTTAATTCTTTATGGCGATGGGTACTAGTTAATTGTGTGCGAGCACCTGTTGTATTTTTCGAGATAGCCGCCATATAAAAGATTCATACCGGTCAAATTACTTATGGTATTAAATTTTGATCAATAAATCACGGACATTTGTTGTTCGAGAGAGATCAATATAAATTACAATGTTCTATTTACGAGCGGACTAACACTTCTAAGACACCGCCGGTCGGTTTTTTTAACGGGATTACCGTTATTTTAATTGCAATTATATTATACAGATTCAGGTTGACGAAAACCTTTATAACGAAATCTCTTGTAGTGAACCAAACATATAAATAACGGGCGGCGGTCTCGATAAAAGAGTGTCTAAGGGGTTTTTCCCAGTCTTGTGACAAGTTCGGGATAAAGGGACCCGGCCCTTTAAACATACCGCTGATCGGGCCTCAAAGGATTTCAATGATCCTCACTCTGTCGAAGTCTCTGCTGTCCACGAACACTCGCTCTCTTTTCAAAAACCTCTCCCGAACATCCCAGCTCCTAATCCCTTGCGTTCAATTATCGATCATTTCGTTTTATTATATTATTTACTTACTTATCAATCCCAGTTTATTTTAGTTAAACTTAAACATTTCTTTTCCGGGTTAAACAATTAAACTAAGATATTTATGTGATATTTCGCTATCCCGGGAGCACGCGAGAATACGTCGGGCAATTATCGTCACCATTTTCGGACTCACGACTCTGATACCCCCCAAAAATCAGGAGCAAGGTAATATTACACAATAATTTCAAAATATTCCTTTTACAGTACTTTACATTACCCTTACTATGTTCCCTCTTTTATTTCTATTTTTTGTCTTATTACATTACACTCACCGCATAATTGATATTGGACGATTGCATCAAATCGACAGTCACCGTACACAAATGTTCGACGAGCAAACCGTGTATGTAGTCCAGATCCTTTATGCTCCATGCTCCGTTTTCCGAACGCTATTAGAAAAATAAAAATAAAAAAATTTCTTATTTTATTATATTATTAATATTTTTTTTACCGATATTATGTTGGAGAAATATCCCTTGACGCACAACTGAGGAATGTCCGTCATGTATACAGTCGACCGGAGGTTTTCATGAGAACAAGTTTCGATATTTCCGTAATCTATAAACTGTACTGTGTATTGATTGTTATCAATTTTCTGTAACAAAAATATAATTTACATGTTCATGGTGTAATTCGGACTTGCATATAAAATATACAACATAATGGTATCATAAAAACTGGCCGGATATTTTTAAATTGGTATAGGTGTAGTATATTACAGGGCTGTTAATATACGTGTATATACAATGTGTTTACGATCTTCACCAAAACCCACACTTAAAACGCTTATAAAAAAAATAATGTATTGCATTATGCTCAACTGTTGTGTCCTTACCACAGAGTACAACATATGGTGAACTTTGTATCAAATTTTCAAATCATTTTATATTGTTTACTTTATTCGCATAAAACCAAATAAAAACTCAAATATTTCAAATGACTATAAACAGCTAAAAAATCATATAAGTTTATATGAGTATTTGGTGAACATTTCAGGTCTCTACATTTATTTTTAATCGAATTACAACAAATAAACAGAAACCGTTAATGCGTAAATATTACCGTTATTCACAATTATTTAGAAACAAAATTTGATATTATCAGACCCTACGCCTGATTTGATGATCGTAGTAAAATTTCTGATAGAAAAGTCATTAACCGACAGAAAAAATAAAATAAAATTTAAAAAAAAAGCTCAATAGGTAATAAAACCAATACTTCGCTCTCTACAATCAAAATCTAAAATTTAGGTAATTTAGGGAAAAAAATGTCTACAAAATAAATTGATCAAAAATACAAACTTTTACAATTGTTCCACGGTACCACTTTTTGTTCAAAAAATAATTGGCGATAACCATTTGTCCTTCAGTCCACTGGTAATTTTGCGGCTCCGGTTCGCTGTTGGCAAATATTTCGTTCAATTCTTGTTCGATATTTGATAACAATTGAGAAACTTCTGAAATAACAAAGTACACAAATGATTTCAAAAAATTATTTATATATAACCCATATTATTTTTTAATATGCATTTTCCATACCAGAATTGGCAATTTGTAAATACAAATTGCATTCCATATCAATGTACATCACAAAAGCATCAAATGGAGATTTAGTTATAGGAGTAGGCGGCAACCAACACTCAATAGATTTAAAAGAGTTTGTATCTATACTTTCGACAGACAGATCGAGTTCCGAACTTGAATTTGTGTTGTCCTGTAGTAAAAACAACATTTAAATACAATGTTAATATTAAGTCATCCAATATTAATCTAAACTTCAATAAGAAATCCTTCAAATTGATGCGCTTATAGGATATTGAAATCCAGAATTACTTATCTCTTTAGAAATAAAAGAACTTTGTATGATATTGTTTAATGTTTTATTAGCAACGATGGTACAATCAGAGAAATTCAGAGAAACGTTAATTTCCAGATTATTAAACTACTAAAATTAGGCTACTTTAAAATAATGCTCTAAATTTTTTTTCTAAAAACCACTAAAATATTTACATATTAAAACTTTAAAAATATAATTGAACATATTTTATTGTAGAATAAGTAAATATTTTTAAAGGGCATTTTGTAATGAAGTTTCCTGGGTAAAAAAGCAGTTTTAAAAAACTTAAAAAAATATATATATGAATGCTATAAATCAGTCATGGAGATAACAAAGGGAACATGTCAGAAATGGGTCTACATACATAATTTAAGAATTTCTTTTAAAGTAAAGTAGTACCTATAATGTCAGGTGATTAATACAATAGTTAAATATAGTAATTCTGATAATAAATTTATACAGTAGTCTCTATAATCTGGCACACTTTGGAATCCGGCTCTTAATTTTTCAGCTTTTTTAAATTATTATTTGTAAATGATTCCACGTGTAGAACACATTAGGATTATGTAATTTAATCTTCTGATAATACTGCAGTTAAGTAGCCATAATTATAAAATTTCCAATGACAAACCAATCATATCCAAATTATGACTGATAATAATCACTAAAACCTTATTTTTGTCAATTTAGTTCACATATGAACATTAGGGTGGTCCTTAGCTATAAGACCAATTTATTTTTTCTTAACATTTGATACTGGTTTTAAATTTTGTTTAATGCATCAAAAAAATAATTATTGTTAAGTTTGGGTATCATAAACAAACCACTTTCTGTGCCTCAAATGAGTTAAAAAATTATTAGAAAGGGGTTGGTTTTGATTTCAGTACCATTATTATAGTACTAAATATTTACAAAAAGTAACATGTAATAATTGTTGTACAAATTGTGGTTTTCTGTAAATTTAAGAAAAACTAGTTGAAGTTTAACTTTAGAAAAATAGTAAGGTTAGTTGATACTGTAATATTGGTCTTATACAATTTTATCATAAGTTTAAAATTTAAGAGATGCATGAAAAAAAAAAAAAAATGAAAATGTACCCCTTTTTATTAAACTAACACCTTTGAGGCACTATGTGTTTTTAATTCTATATGTCTAAGTAGAAAATAATCAATTGAATAAAAAAAAAAAAAAAAGACCCATGAAAAACTTAGGGCCTAGGTGTCTGCAGATATGTCTTACACATTTGACCATATATTTGGATATAATGCAACTAAAAATTTTTAGGTGCTGATTGCACCATCGATATCAATATTTGAACGAACTATTAACACAACTATTAAGGAAGTGTACAGAATTTTAATAGAATAATTAAATTATTTAAAAATTAAAAACATAAAATATACAATTCGACAATTTTCAGTTCTTTCATAAAATGTAAATCTTTATTCTTTAATGAATAATGTTTAATAATAATTAATTTAAGTTATTATTTCTTTTTTCAAGCAAACTTATTAATTCACAGAGAAATACAATTGAAAAATTATGAAAATTTAATAATAATTAAAAGTTTTACATTTACAGTATTATTAATTAAATTATATAAAATTAGTTAATAACTACTTGAATTAAAAATTGATAATAGATAAGACTTACATTTTTAAAGTACAATTCTATATAAAACAAGTGCTAAAAGCTACATTAATTAAGCTTTACCTGTTTCATAATTTTTTTTTTTTTTTTGTAATTTACTCACCTTTGCGTTTCTGAAAAAAAAAAAAAAAAAATCAAAAATTAACACATTTTTACATAATAAAATATAACTAATCATGAAGTAATCATGAGTTTCATGCATTTTTTTAGATAAAATATAACTCAGTTAAAAATTGCATGTATCCATTAATCTACAACAATAAAATAACTGTTCTCGTTGGTGTCAATTTATACATTCAAATAGATATTATAGTTTTGTCACGATACAAAAGTTTTCAATCAACAAGTTATAAAAGCTTATTAATATTATCAGCTATTAAAATGAAAAAAAATTTGAGTGGTTAATAACTCACTGTTTGTTAGTTAGGGCAAAGCCCTGATCTATCATGAATTTATTTAGATTTATCCATTGGTTACATATTGGTTCCAAAGCGTTTGGCTTTTTTTCTATGTCTTTGACCCATATTTCTCCCAAAACTATATTCATATCTTTCTTTCCCTATTAGAAACAAAATAATAATAATATTATTACAATTTAATTCATATTGTGTTTGAGTACATACTGTTTTTGTGAAGTATACAGTACGATATTTGTTTAACTTTTCGATCAGGCGATCACAACTAAATTTAGGCCATTTTCCATCCGAAGTACCTAATGGTATTAGGTTATCCATACAACAACGTACAAGTCCACTTTTTGCAACAACAAATCTGTTTTCAAGTACATATAAACTATTTGTAGGTACTTGTTCAAGTGTTTCAGCCAAATCATACAAATAAATCTGGAAAAATTATCAATAATTTATTCTAGATGTTTAAAATTTATAGTTTTATCGATTGATAATTAAATAATTTTAGTCTTTAAATTCTTAATTAATAAGGAAATAATACGGAACAAAAAATATGTAAAATATGTTAACAATATTAAGCGATTATTGTGATCATGTCCCTCCCACCATAATCAAAATATTGAGGGGGCGTCATCAAGGTCTATACAGATATTAGGATGTTTAACAATTCATTGTTTGTAAATACTTTAGATCAATACATATTACTAAAATATGTACTACTTAATATGTTCACTTTTTATCACAAAAGATAATTAGCTATTTATATTAATAAAGCTACTTAAAAAATTTAACACTTATCACATTTACTTTTTAAATAATATACTAATAAACTAATAAGTTGTAACAGCGGTTCTCAAACTTTTCCGTCTCACTGTGCCCTCCTTTTGGAACTGAGGTTGTCTCATGGTACTTTTGATAAAACTGATATTTTTTTTTTTTAAATAAAAATATATAAAAATAAATTTGAATGGATAATTTGGAAATATTTATTATGTTAAAATCATATATATTTTTAAACCAGTTATCTGATCGACACTGTGGTGCAAACTTTGGGAACGCTGAGTTATAAAATGAAATTATAGTTAAATTTCTATTGAAAAATTAAAGTAATCAATACATATATTACTAAATAAAACCAAGTTAACTTACCGATGTCGTCTTTTTATTTTTATCCACATTTACAATTTGTCCTCTATACCAGTTACCATACTTTTGAGTAAAAACTGCACATAAGTTATTTTCCTTTAATTCAACTTTTGGTATTTTTTTAATTTTATGTTCTGTATAAACTTTATTCATACGCTCAGTTAATCTATATAAAAAAAAAGGGTTAGTTAACAAAACCAATTACAAGGTTTGCACATAATTATTTGAGTTTGTATCAAGTCCAAATGTGTAATAATATTGCTTATGTATAATACATTTATTATTTTCAGTTATCAAATGCATGGTATATGTAACTTACTTTGTTAGATTATAGTCCACATATTTTAAAATTATTTCATCAGGACTGACTACCTGAAACACTAACATTTCCAAACCGGGAGCATTCTCATTATTTATTTTTTGGAACGTATTGTCTTGTACATCAGTATCTGGCCTTTGCATAAGAAACGCTAATGTATCGTCATTATTTGAAAACGTAATTTGGTTCTGAAATAACAAAATTTTATTTTAAGTAATACACATATCACAATCAACCCAATTACAATTTTTACAAAACAAGTTATACCGTAGAGTAACCAGAAGGGAACAAAATAGAAAAACTATAAATCTGTATGATTTTATGAAAGGGAATTTTGAATTTACTGTTAATTATCGGAGGAAATAAATTCCTTTTTTCACATTGTTTTATGACTTTTTAAGTTTTCAAAATAAAGGTACTGCTATAAATCACATAAGACAATGAAATTATTAATTCCTGGTTATATGCAGTAATAGTTTGATCTTCTTTTCAGGCAGCTACAAAATAATGTAATTATTATCAAAATATCCCTTCTGGTTGCTCCGTTAATCTGTGGTTATTACTAACCATTCTTCTGTTTAGCTGTAAAGGTTTTTTATTTTTGAGAGGTTTCCTAAAGTTTGGTTTTAGGAACACACTTGACATAGGGTCACTGTTAGCTGCATATCCTTGAGATAAAAGTTTTTGGTTTATGCAAATCTCTCCTCTTGATGTATGGCTATACAAAATAACACTGTATGTATCATTATCAACACTGTGTACAAATGTGGTCAAGTGTTCATCAATATTGTGGCGGTTTGTTGTCAGTTCTATAAACAGAGCACACGCCTTATCATTCCAATTGGCGCATTCTACACCATCTGTGGCAGGACTAACATCTGCCAACGAAGCTCTAACAGCCTAGAAAACAAAATGTATTATATGTAATAAAAAATAAATTGTCCAATATTGACACTAATGTTTTATAACATTAATGATAGTATACTATACAATTACTATTATAAAACCATTAAATTAATTAACTTCTTGTAACAGAAAGTTTTTTTCATTAATAATTATATGAAAAAAATATTATACTTGGTGTGAATTTAAACTCATTTTCACAAATATTGCACCTACTTCTATTGATTTTAATTTTAAATCTAAGTTAATAGTAGAACAGGAACTGTTTGGAATATTAGAAAATAATAAATAAAAACACACATCACTGTTAAAATTAAACTTACTAGTGGCGGAGTTTTAATAAGAATATGGTCAAGCACTCTCAACTGATCCCAAGGCAATGTTTCTGAATTACCATAATCAATGTAAAAAACAGTAACCATGCGCGGTTCAGGCAAGCTGATAATTTTTGCTCGATACCAATTAGAATCTATAGTATATCTAGCGGCAACTGCCATGCCTGAAAAAAATTAAATTATTATTGTAACTATATAACAATAAATGTTATTTTAATTAAAATTAAAATACCAATTTGAGGTGTATATAATAAATAACTCTTATGTGTATCTATTTCAGTAGGTTTGTATTTTGAGTCCAATAATTCCATAGCTTCTCTTAGTAAATTGGAATTCTCTTCATTATCCTATTCCGAATAAAATATAATGGTAAATGTATAAAAAAAATAATAATATAAATTATAACTTATAAGTGTATAATATCTGAGTATAATTACAATCCGCAAATAAAATTCACTGGGCGAAACTAAATGACTTAAGACAACAAAATAGCTTTCTTTTGTTTTCAGTTCTACAGCTTTAGGCAAAGTTAGTGTGTTCACAAGTTGTTTATGCTGTAAACAATACAAATTTCAATCCAACTGAATTAATAAAACATTACAATATTAAATACTTACCAATGCACTGTTTACATATTTATCGGAATTACCACCGTGTTTCAAAAAAAACAAAGCATCACGAATAGACAATGGATAAAGGTATTTTTTCCATACAATGTCTACCTCAATACGTTCAGTATTTAAATTTATAGGGTACATGTAAAATGATCCAGTCTTTTCTAATATCAATTCGCTGAATAAAGAATAAGTGTCATTCGACCAACCAGTTATTGAGCTTGGCTTTAAATCGTACAAGGCACAGTTGTAGGCTAATGGAGGTATTATGCTAATATCCGCTGGTACATTTCTTATACTATATTGTAAACAAATATTATAAATCATTTATAATACAGGGAAAAATTCATAAAGAAGATTTTTATTCAATTTTATATTAAAAATAATATATTTTGTCAACCGAACAACATTAACCTGTTAGCTGTGATAGTTTTGGTGAAACCATAATCAATACAGAGAACTGTGTACACATTTTCATTGTCTACTTTGTTGATGTGGACTATGTTTCCTCGGTACCATTTATCAGAAGAAATAAGTACGGCATACATCACATTATCTACAGGAAAAAAAAATAATAACAAAACGTGTAACACCGCGCTTAAATATAATACAATAATAACTATGAGCGCCTTAAAGGCCCTAAGCAAAGGATGATGACAGCAGTTGCAATAAAATCCTACAAGTATTTTCAATTATCTAAAATGTTACTTAATCGTACTAACAAAATTTAATTAATTACCATAATAAATGGTCAAAAATTACTGAAAGAATCGGAAAATAGATATGAAGTGGTTTTTAAGGTTACCACAAATAAAAAGGCACCCACGAATAAAATTGACGACTCACTCATTTCAATATGATCCACGGCACTGAGTGTATTAAGTACGAACTTGTTGAGTTTATTTTCAATCAATTTCATTATAGAAACGTTGGCTTGCAGTTGCAAATAGAAATCAGACGGGCTGTTGATGTGGGTTATGATAACAGATTCGACTTCGTTTTTGGTGATCTCTTTGACGTAAGACACGTAGTGGTCCGACGGTGAACTATCGACGGGTTCGTCAGGCGGCGGGGAAAATTCGACGGGTTCGTCAGCCGGCGGGAAAAATTCGGTCGGTTCACTGGATCGATAAGACGATTTGGACGAGAGCGAAGAATAGGGTCTTATTTCGGTGGCCATTGAACTAGACGTCAACGCTAAATCTGAATGAAAATATTTAAGTAAATGCAAATAAAAAATATTAACAATATACTGATAAAATGTTGTTACCGCTGTTGTCGATTTTCAAGTACAACGTGTAATTGGGCGGGAACTCGGGCGAGAGTTCCAGTAAATAAGTGTCGGATATTTCGATTTGTGGAACAATGCACTGTTTAATGGACTCGGACAAAATATCGTAGTTGAACGTAATTCTGGACTGTGTGGTTTCGTCCTTTTTCGCTATGTAAAACGTCGTGTTCACCAACAGTTCAATTTTGGTCAGAAATTCCGACAACAGAGCAGACGAATTGTGTCTATTCCTCGACATTTCTTCGACCATATTTAATTTGTTTTGTAAATCCTTGGGGATCAACACAAAATCGATTTTAAAAATTTAAAAAAAAAAAAAACCAATGAAACCATCAAACAATTCGGTACTCCATTCGATGTATACTCACGTCAATAGAAGCGCTCAGTCGGTCAGTTACTCTGTTTAACGAACTAAAACCAGACATTTCCGACTTGTTTAACAAATTTAACACGTTTTGCTCGAGACACTGCAAAGACCCGATTGCGTTACACACGAACATTGTGACGCTATGTTTCTCGGCTTCCAATTCTTTTTTTTTCGAAAGACGGCCCAAATCTCCGTGTTTAAGTGTATTGGATTTTAATTCCTTTAAAACGCACAATAAATATGAAATTACTATTAATTATTATTGTCCTTCTTTTTTTTTTCTTTTTTTTTTTAATATAATCGAACGATTATAGTGTATAATTAGTGGCGGCGCCAGTGGTGGGCCGCGGCCCACCCTAAAATATTCCCGGACCATGGCTAGCTAACCCTGTATGATTTCATAGTATTTTTTGTTTTGTATAACATTATATTTTAAAATATATAGAAATACGTACAACAAATGTAGAAATCATCGTTTTATTATGTTTTAGATTTAATTTAAAATTAAGCAGAAATCGTTATTTTGATTTTTTTTTTATTCACCTGTAATTGTAATCACCCGATAGGCGATAAGTAAGGTGATTCTCGTTACGCCACTGGCCCTCCCTATAAATCAGTTTGGCCCACCCAGATAAAAAAAACACCGGCGCCGTCACTGTGTATAATACTAGTTTAATGTTCATATCAGTTCATCGTGAATTACAATATTATTAACGTAAGTTTTCGACAATATTGAAAACAACGAAGATTAATTAAATTCGATTATTGTAAAACCTATAATTTTTTATTCGCGACCGTAGTTACAATTCGTTGTTTTCGAAAAACGTTCAAATAATAATAACTGAAAACTATTCGAATAAAAGGACGATTAGTTTGGGATACCTAGGCAGGGGCGATCAAACAGAGGGGGGATATCTCCCAGTGACTTCATTTCCCATCAATATTTATAAAAAAAAAAATCAGCCTTATTCTTATACCCTTGATGTCACCCCCGTGACAGAATCAAATGACCGCCACTATTATTACCTATTATAATTACAGGGAACATTTTATTCGAATACATAATATGCCCTCTGGCTACGGTAATTAACTGATATTTCGGTTTGTAATAATAATTTAAATAAAAACTGCTAATATACAGAAAGGAGTAAGACAAGGATAAACAAGCGATAAGAGATATAAAACAAAATCTAGAATAGGAAAAGATAGGAGTAACAATAGGTATCCTAATATCAATGATACGGTTTGCAGACGATATAGTTTTGCTCGCTAAATGGATAAAATATTTGTAACATTCAAATTAAATACAATTATGGTAAAAACAAAATTAATGGTATGCAGCAAACAAAATGAGCCAGACATAAATAAATCTCTTAAATGAAACAGAATAGATCAAGTAAATCTATTTAAATATTTAGGGAGCATACATAATAAGCAATGATGAAAGACCAAAAAAATAACAAAAAGTAAAACAGGGCAAGTAAAAAATGCATTCCTACTCAAGAATAAACTATTAACATCAAATAATGTAGACATAGGAACAAGGAAACGTTCGATTAAAACGTATGTATGGAATACAACATTATATGGCAGTGAAACATGGACGTTAAACAAAACAGATGAAAAACACCTTAGAAGCTTTAGAGATGTGGCGTTGGAGGAAAATAGACGGAAATTAATATAAACAAAGAAGTGTTAGATTTACTAAAGGAGAAGAGATTTTCACTAATCAATTTAAGATCAAGACTATGGCATATGATAAGTCATACGCTGAGACACAACGAAGAACTCCATAGCATCATATTGGAAGGTATGGTTAAATGGAAACGCAGAAGGGGAATGCCAAGAACGTTTTATAGAAAAATAATCAAAGATGCAAAAATCGATTCATATAAACATCTCAAAAAGATATAGCACACGATAGAGAATCATGGAGAGAACATATATTGTGGACCAATCTACGGATTGAAATACTTAAAAAATTATATATTTCCGGAAAAAGTAATATTAAATTAATATCTTAAAATAACGATATATATAATTATTAGGCAGTACGGATACATAATAATATAAATATTGCGTTTGTATAGGTACGGGGTATCAATTAAATACCCTTCCACTATATTATATTACATTGCTGTACTTCCCCTTCCGGATCTTTTCCGATCGCTTTTTCGAACCGCCGAGGCCACACACTCGGAGTAGTCTCGTGACCGGTCATGGGCCTAACACGAGTGAGCCGTCAACCGGCTTCCTTGTATGTTCTCGAAAGACATGATTCGACCATATCATACGATTAAACGATTTCAACGAAACTCGATTCGCTACTACACCACGTCGTCGTTCGCTCGTTAATTTAACTTTATATTATATACGCGTATTATTTAATAAAAGCCGTGAAAAAAAAAAAAAAAAAAAACAAACAATAAAAACCATGTATTCTCCGTACAAAATATGGAATATGATTTTATTGTGCTCGGTGTTTTCTACAGTCATTCTCTTCATACCGAGCATTGGTAAGTAGGCAGATATTTATATTATATTATTAAATATTAGACGTCGAAGAACGCGTATTTTTTTGGAATTAAACCTAGTATATAGATACTTTTTTTATACAAATATTTGTTTTCGGCTTGATTTCAAATCGATAGATTAGATTAGGAAAAACTTATTTATAATAAGTACGACATTATTACCGTTTAATTTGTTATCTATACACGAACTAATTATTACAGTCGAATATAGTAATTATTTCGATGTAATCTCGATCGATATCGGTAACTGTACTTAATAAAATCGATCGAGTATAACGCAAAAAGAAATATATATATATATTATACGAATTTTACATCGCAGATAAATTTATATATAAAAAAAAAAAAAAAATATAAAAGCACACAACTGCGCGACAATTTTAATTTTAAACGCGAATATATTATTTTATTTTATCCGCGATCTCGGTATAAAAAAAAAAAAAAAAATCCTAGACGTACAAGTGTACGCGGATCGTTTGTTTAGAAAGGAAAAATTGGTATCGGCGAGATTGTCGTGTAACGAGAACCGTGTGCACTTACGGTTGGTTAGTATAGGTGACTTTTAAATACACACCATTATAGATTATATATTGTGCGTTTGTTTCTGAATGAACGCGGCACAAAGAAACAGGTTTCCAGCATAAATGGTAAGTCATTATTTTGGAATATCGCCAGCCAAAGTGGGGAGGTGGGAGATAACGAAACCTGTTCTCCAGTTCCGAAGCACCCTGTAGGCGCTGAAAGTAGTAAGTAGAAAAAAAAAAAAAAATTGTACGACAACGACGACGTTGCCTCTCTATGTCAATAAGACATAAGAACACAATTTGCAAATTTCGGGTACAAGGTCTCGGCGGTAGTCGCGTCGTAAGAGTAAATAGGCACCTTTTTTTTTTTTTTTCTTTCTTTTTCTTTCGAAAGGTTTTTTTACCACGCCTCCGAGTCACGTATCTGGAACACTTGTCGTACGTATAGCCCCGGGGCGAGCACGACTCCGTTATTAATAACGATTGTGATAATAATACGAGCAGTATAACGATAATAATAATAATAATAATAATGACTTAGAAAAAAACGCCCACCGGACGCACACGACAAGCCGTAACGTGTCCCGGCGATATTATAAACGGCGACGACGGAAAGCGGCGAAAACCAGGAGTCGTATACATTTCGGAGTTCTCTTAATGTTAATGTCGTAGCCGAAATATAAGTGTGTTTTAATATATCGTGCGCGAACCGACACAAAACAAATTATATAATTATTATTATACGCGCGCTATCGATTATACATTTTATATTAACTGCTTCCAGAAATCGTAACCGCTATGAAAATTACCACCGACCGGCTCGTAATATTATTATCGTTTATTAAAAAAAAAAAAAAAAAAAATCATCGTCTTGACCTTGGTCCGCTGTACATTCTGCTATTATATACCATGCGACCCGTGTAAATTCGAATTATTATTATTAGCGAGCACGATTTAATATATTATTTATAATACGAGTAGTAGAATAGAATTAATACTGCGACGAACCCACACACGCGGCGGATGCCCCCACAAACGGATTTCGCTTTTAGACAATACGAGGACGCCGCACCGGCAGAGATCAACGAAATTTGGATCAATGATATTCGTGGCCCGGAGGCTAACCGCCCATTCTTGGGGGCCCAAATCTTATCAAACAGATTTTCTCATACGTTTATTCGTTATTTATATTTAATAGTCGAACGACAACACGTTTTCGCGTCAAAAAGTATATTTGCAAAAAAAATACAATTCCAACATTTTCCTTTTTATGAAGGACCCCGGGCTGTAGCCGTCTTAGCCCTCCTCTCACCCCTCCCGATCTGGTTCTACGTACCGGACCATTTGTCGTTTTTGTCTGTCTGTAACGGGCAATACAGCAAACATTTGATTTCTAATATCTAGGGATGGGCCATAACTAATAGACTTGTACTGGTTGACTACCATAAACATTTGTGTATATTTAATTAGAACTAATTACTTTTATTCGTGGATTAAACAAAAATAAAGATAATTCTTTGATTTGTTTTCTGAAAAAAAAAAAATCAAGACAAGACGAGTACCCGGTGGTTGGCCGCCCCTGCTCTAAGGTTCTCTTTAAACGAAAATTATTTCACCAGATTAAAGACGACAACAATTATCATTTCCCAGACAATTTATTCGCATTTTAAACTTCAAAAAAAAAAATGATAAAACTCGCGTTGTATATAATCTTCTACCGAATCAGTATTATCCAGACAATTCGCTAGATACGAAAACCTAACTACTCGTCGGACCTGGTACTGCTCCAGGGGTCCAGTGTTTTAAGTGTAACTTAAAACCTAGTCGATGAAAAACCACGGCAAGCTTAGATTACCTACAACTGCGTTCGTGTAGATAACAAAGGCACCACCTACGACGCAAGTTCCAATATATATATATATATATATATATTTATATTTATTCATTTATTAAAATCGTAGAACGCAAATATCGAAAAATCCCCCTTTGAAAACGTTATCGTTTTTAATCCGGTAAAACAATTTCCTTAGTCCAAGTCTAAAATACCGAGTACCGCCGGAAGTACAAAAACGCATTTTCGCTAATATCGCACGTTAGACAGACAGTGACGGCGAATTCCGGGGGTGCTGGGCGTGAGGGGGAGTCCTCGTAATATATCATATTATTATTTATTAATAATATTAAACGTATCAAATATAACAAATAAATAAACAAATAATATGCGGAAAAATAACAAAACGAAATTATATTTTTTTAAATGTAAACCGGTCGTATTTACACACAATGCTGCCCAGTATAATATAATAGACTCCAAGAGGCATTGTTTTGTTCCATTCCTACGTACGAATAATTTATTTGTGTTATTATATATTTGACAATGATAGGTTAAAGTACTTGTTTTTTTTTTTTTTTTTTTTTTTTTTTTTTATTCAAATATAAAAATGATTTATCAGTGACAATTTAATACGGCGGCGATCTCGTTAATCCGCCGCCCGGCGTACAATAAAATGTATTATATTTACGCACGCGCAACAAGTAGGCACATTACATTATACCCGTATGTATGTACGATAATATATAATACACTATACCGTACCTATAATAATATTATCGTTCGCGGGTTATAATAATAATTATGACCCGGTGAGGTCACGTCCGCCGTACGGGCGCGCACGCCAACGCGCGCCCAAGAACATTATGAAATAAAAACGTTACGGAGCCACTTTCAAACGAGTGCACATTATTCAACGTTTGACTCCGAGCCGCACGGGCGTTTTTTTTTTTTTTTTTGATTGACAAAACACACACACACACACATTTGCACCGGTTACGCAATACACAGCGAATCTATAATAATCTATAATAATAATAATAATAATACTATTATTATTACTTAGGGCTGTGCAGTGGCGTAGCCCGAGGGCAGAGGCAGCCCGTATTTTTTTAATTTATTTTACGAAAATGTCACTAATGGGCGACTGCTTTCCTCGAATTCTTCCTGTAACCGCCGAGGTTCCCAAACTATTCACGACACGACCCATTTTCGAATACTAATGACCTGCATTTTTATCAACAATATTTATAACTACGAAATTACATTTATTGATATCTTGCATAACTGTATTTAAATATTTAATATGATAAGAAATTACTGTCTAAAATGATTCTAGTTTTCTTCTGAAAAAAAAAAAATTTCAAAATTAAACGTGACCCACCAAAAGTTCAATCGCGAACCACAGTATGAGAACCTCTACTGTAATGTATATAATTTAGTAGATTTGGTTTAGTAATTTATTTTTAGTTTAATATCCGTATCTCATATACTTGTTGTGCCTCAGCGGTACAGATTGTCAATCCCATTTTAATAATACGTATAAAAAAAAAAATATATTTTTTTTTTATCATAATCGGGTTTTGCGTTTACCGTGTAATGCATGCGGTTTTTTTTTCGTATTTCGTTGACATTAAGTGTATTGTAATAAATAGGGTTCGGGACTTGTTGCATTTGCATATTCTTTAATAATGGCTCTAGAATAATCTAAGTAAGATGTAAATTTATTTTAAGACATAACGAACTGAAATACAAACATTTTGAACGCGTAGTTTTGCATATTTTTCCGTTTTTTTAGGCAAAAAGCATATTTATATTATATACATCAAATTTTTTAATATTGAAATTAATATTTTGCTATTAAAAATATTAATTTGCATATTTCAGTTATTTTATTTTTACTATGTACCGACTTATTTTTGAGTTTTTTTATTTCAAAAATTGTAATATGTTTTATAAATATTTTGAAAAATTAGTTGCATATTTTATTTGTCGATCATTTTTTGTGCAACAAGTTCCGAACCTTAGTAATAAACGGTAATAATGTAATTTTGGGTTTGTTACTCCTCCCAATGGGAAAACCCGAGGAACCTAACCAACCTAACCCGGGCTGTACTTTCGTTTTCATAGCGAACGGAATAGATTTTTTATCGAATAATATTACGGACCAGTTTGTGTAAGCACAAAAGCCTTTTTACTCTTAAGCAATCACCGTAAACCCCGTGAAATTTTTGTCAAAAACACCTAAAAGCACGACGACAAAATTCGAGGTACTTATTCTGCGGTTCGATTTGAAAAATGTCAAGACGCACAAGTTTACACCACGTTTACGTATCAGTCGAATCATATTATCATATTAACATTTTTTTTATTCAATTATTTACCGTTGAAAATTGAAAAAATGTTTCGACCGATGGTAAACTTGTTCAACTAATTCAAGGATATTTTCGTTTATCAAATCGAACTGTTGTAAATACCAACATTTTTGTCAGGCGTGTAGCTATTTAACGTTCATAAATAACGTAAAAGCAACTCTTTCCTCTTGAATGTGTATAGCGCAGTAGATTTGAGGAAAAGTCATATCATTAAAAGGTAAAAAAAATTTTTTCAATTTTTATAAAATTGGAGAACATTTGGAAAACCATTTGCAAGGAGGGGTTTTTATTTAATCGTATTGAATTCATTCGTCTGGCGGCGAGTAAATCGACCGTAATCGTTTTTGTTTTTTTAGATTTGAAATTTTGTGATTTGATAAAAAAAAAAAAATTAATAAATAAATAAATAATAATGTCTGTGTTGTTGTATGAATATAGGCGGTTCGGAAGACGGCAAAAAGACGAAAAGCCCCAGGGCGCTGGAGACGCAAGACGCCGGGGCGGACGGCGGTTTGGACCAAAGAGACCGGCTCGAAGACGAAGCGGGCGACGAAACGGCCAAAGTGCCGCCGGGATTTCTGAGTCCGTCCGTCAGGGAGTACTTAGAACTCGGGAGGTCGATTCCAGGTATTGGTTCGTCGTCACGCTGACCGCGGTTAACAATGACCGTTCCCCCGTGTCGGAACCGGTTACCCCGCGGGTTAAATGTATTATACTATTATCATTATAGTTGAGACACGCAATACACGTCCCGAGTGCGAAAAAAAAATAAATAAAGAAAAAGACGAAGATTAATCTTCCGTACGGATCTCGTCTCTGCGTATACTTTTGCGGCGACGGCGCGTGCGGAATACACGCGGTGCCCCGCCGAATAAATAATATCATACGATACGACAGCCGGCACGCGCGCGAATATATTTGTTACGTAATAATATTATGCGGTGTTTTACTAACGCATTATTCAATAATGGGACATCTCTCGTCCGAGAGAAAGCTAATTATTGAATTATCCTTGATCATTGGTTCGAAAATTGCGCGCACGCTCCAGCGATCGAAACCCAAAACAATATTGCAATTATATAATGGGGGCTCGGAGTTCCTGGAGGGCGTGCATGGAGGTGGGCCCGGTCGAACCGTAGCCGCGAATTCCGCGGAGGGCCGAACAAAGTTTCGGGGTGCTCACGGTGCCCCCTCCCTCCGGAATTGACGAGCAATAAACGGTCATAAATTCCGAGCGGCTCTCGTCGACTGTCGACGATAATAAATAATCGAGTAGTTTATTTTCCATATACGTTAGAAATTTCATTTTTTTTTGCTAAATTTACAAACAGATTTCGCTTAAATAACAGAAGAATGAAAAAAACAAAACCGATCCGATTGACAAAATATTATACCATCGTTTTTATTACGAATTCATTATTTTATACAATTGATTTCCATATTTAGTGACACATACGTATATTAATATTCTAATCAGCCCTAAATTATTTATCGTGGCCTGGCCGAGCAAAACCAATATCTTTATAAAAATATTACGCGCATACAAATTAACTTAACCTAACTTAACTATAATTTTAATTATTATCAAAGAGTGACGATGTTTAACTACTATAATAATTAGGGCTTGGGCTATTTGGATAGTTTTTCTTGGTACTTTTTTAGCACATAGCTTATAAAAAATAAAATTCGATTCATACACCGCGGAGTTCAAATATAAAACTGTTTGTCGCATTTTCTTACGATTTTCATGAATTAAAAAAATGCATTTTCGGTATTTAAGTGTCAGTTTATTAGATTTTTTATTCAGTTTTTTGTTAATTATATGCGTATTCGACATTTTAAAATTAAATAAACAAAATATTTGTATTTATGTTTTTTCAACGAATTACAACTTATCCTATATACTTTTATTAATAGGTACCTACATATATATCAAGTTAAAGTAAAATTATCTATTTATTAGTGGAATTTCGTGTAGGTACATGGTAAAATATTATCAATTTATTAAAACAGTTTTTCATTTATTTGTTTCATATAGATATTAAATTGTACTCCGATGTTCTATAAATTATTATTTTTTGAACATATTCGTATGCATATGTGTACATTTGCAAGTTATTTCTCGATATTAAAAATAATTTTCAACTCAATTTTTACATTATTTAATAGCATTTTCATGTTTAAAATGCATTTATTCGTAGCAACGAGACGATTTTATGTTAATTAAATAGTTTTTAAAAAAAAAAACAGAAGGCACTTACTAATACTTTGTTTTTAAAAATTAGCCTCGTAGGTCACTTTTAATGCCTATTCTGTAGGATTTTAGTGAATCATTTTCCTAGCCCCATTAATAATTATTATAATATATTTTAACCCTTCGACGTCAATATATAAAAGCTACAAGTAGGTTTTCGTTAATGTTTTCAAAGTTACGCAACCGATCGAAGACGAATGAATGGCGTGATGCCCACATTTCGATCGACTTCACGCGCTAATATATTGTAACACGCGTTGAATATTAAAATAAATAAATACGTTATCGGATTAAAATGATAATACGAAACGCACAGTATATGTATTTCAATGAACAAAAAAAAAAAAAATAGTATTACAGTGACGTATTATTATAGAAAGGAGGAGAGGGCTAAGGGGATTGCGGCTCGACCCGAAATATCTTATATAAATTTGTAAAAACAAAATATTAGTAAGTGCCTTCTGGTTTTTTTTTAAATTATTTATTAACAATAAATCGCTTCGTTGATATTTCGATAAAGGGCGAAAATGTTTTAAACGAGTTTCCAGTTATAAATACGGCCGAGAAAAATTAAATGCGTGGAAATAAACAAACGGTTTTAATGCTCCCGCCGATGGCTTTACATTACCCCTCCAAAAAAAAAAAAAAAAAATCAAAATAGGTCCGATAATAATTAGACGGTTTCTCTCTCGCGTTAACAAACCAAAAGGCCGGTCGTCGGCCGCCATTCTCCGCTACTCGCGAATCCAAGGCTTTAGATTTAAATTCATTTATCTCCCCCCAGTTTAATCGAATTCAATTAATTTTTAACGGTATTCTATAAATACGTACATAGGTATTTTATAACATATTTTAATCGGCATCTACCACACATCCCGCGTGAAATGAAACCCGCAACGCCGCCGTCCGGATTTTTATCAAATCGAGGACACACGCCGTGACGTTTCGAGCAAACTGCCGGCGCGGGTAAGGCACGCGGCGGGGTTTTACTATTTTTTTTTTTTTTATTATATACGACGAGAATCGGAATGATCGGACGCGATGACAAATATTTTACGCGCGGTATAATAACAAGAACAATGGACACACCGCGGTATCGTAACACTATAATATTATTATTATTGCACTGGGTTTTATTTAGAAAGGACACGGGGACGACAAACACACGGCGGCGTACAAGAATAATAAACCGATTTGATAATATTTCGTGTGCGCGTGTATGTGTGCGAAACCAATGCTGCAAGAAAGCAGAAGGACAATATTATTATAATTGAAGATACATATATACACGTGTATATAATAATAATATTTAACTAGAAATATCTCGAGGTCGGTCGGAGTTATCTTTCGTGGTATAGTAAAATTTATGTATCCGGAACGATTCGTCGAGATATAATCCGGAGGAGGGGCGGGGACCGCCTTAGAATTATTATACGACTGTCCGCGGCGGCCCGGGGCCGGATCGATACGAAACCGCAATACGGAGCGCGGCCCCCTTATTCAAACCACCGGCATGTTTTTTTTTTTTCAAATATTTGCGACTTCACAAAGTTCACCACACCGTACTATATGTTTTAGGTGGCAATAATTAATCGAACCAAGCAAGACTGTAGAGTCGAGTAATCAATATATAATTATGCGATTATAATGAAAAATTAATATACAACATTTTTCCCGGAAGAAAAAAAATACGTGCTGTTTTTTTTTATTATTATTATTATTCATTATATAATTTATCACTGTAATTGATTTGAGTAATTGGTTTCATTTATATTTTCCATTAACTTGTTGTATTCATATTTTTTCGTCGTTTATTAAAGAATCGCCTCGACCACTCATGACCGGCCATGAATCTGGCATGGCTATGCGCACACCCGTATGGAATTAAATTTACTTCGAATTGACAACCAATAATTCGAAATCGACGAGCAATGTAAATATCTTAAGCCCGATTCATATACAGTAAAATATTTTTTTCCCATAAATGACAAAAAATTCGAATATTTGTTAATAGAGAGAAAAATAATAATTGAATCGGTCCTTTCGGTTTAACAAAAAAAAAAAAAAACTTTTTGTCGAATTCGATCATTATAATATGCACGGTAAAAAGGTATATTACTTATTATAATTATAAATGTCGAGTACCACGGATGTTACAAGATTAAATGCTTATAAATAGATGAAAATACGAAATAACCAACATTTACTCGGAGTTTTTTTTTTTAGTGACATTTATCCGCATAATCCGAAAACACGGACTTCAAAATACGGAAATTCCTAGTTTGGATTTTTTTATATCTATATTTAAAAAATGTGTAATAAATGATTTTTAACAAAAAAATGTTAATAACATATTTGCCAGCGGCCATATTTCGTTCACTGATATTTTAGCATTATTTGAATTTTTCGTATTTTAAAATCAAAATTATAAAACTTTGAAAAATCCGGATTATTCCCGCCCCTAGTTTTCTTTTTTGTGTGGTTCCCGTAACATAAAATTTTAACGTAGTTTTTTTTTTTTTCTCATTTATTGTCGCCCAGGCAAACCGGGAACGGACTATCCGGTGCTGGCCGTAGTGCCGTACACAGACTTCTACTGCGACGACCAACCGTACCCGGGGTTCTTCGCGGACGTGGACACCCGGTGCCAGGCGTGGCACTATTGCGACATCGACGGCCGGCAGGCGTCGTTCCTGTGCCCGAACGGCACACAGTTCAGCCAGGCCGTGTTCGTGTGCGACTGGTGGTTCAACGTGCGGTGCGACCTGAGCAAGGAGCTGTACCGGATCAACGAGAGGCTGTACCGGACGACCCCGCGACCGGACCGGCCGCACCGGGTGTTGACCAAAGAGCTGCTCGACCAGATATTCCTCCGATAGTAAACATTATTTCGACCCGGTCGCGCACACACCAGCACACGCTGCGCACGACGACGACGACGACGTTGGAAATAATATTCTCGAGTATTCGTATAATTAAAAATACAGTGTGCAGCGAATGTTTTATACCGGCCGGCGTGTCGAGTTTCTCGTCGTGACGACCGCCTCCCCGCAACAACAGGTGTCACCACCGAGTATTACTATAATATTATTATAACTATTATATATACATATGCCCGAAGCGAAAACACTTTATGACCGTTTTTTTAATTTAATTTAATACAATATACGTTCTAGCGTAATATCCCATTCTCCCACACCACCGCGAATCCGTTATGATTTATTATTATATTATTATTTAAGTCGTTTCGGCAAAAAAATTACCCGAGAGTGTATTTTGCAGGATAATCGTTTTTTCAGACCCCGCCCATTATTTGACGACATATTTTATGTAAATTAAAACGTTTTGCATCATTCGTTGAACTTTAATACAGAATATTATCCGATTATAATAATTGTCGCGAACGAAATCCGTGAACATATCGTAAAAGGTCACTCACACTCATTGCGTACACTTGAACCTACAATTTTTTTATTTTTTTAGTTTTCAAAAACATAACGTTATGTATTATACATAAAAAAAACCCGCTCATAAATAATTCACAATATCTATCGGACACATTTAGTTTCCACTAGAAAGATCGAACAATTTAATTACATTACTAAGTTATACACGCGATTTCTATACGATTAACCCATGTTTAACAGCAAAGGTCAACGACTATTTTCCTGTCGTCTATATTTTCTCTAAATAAAAAAATAAATAAATTATATTACCTAATGGAAATCCCACTGGTAAAAACACACGTTTTATTTTAACTTTATTTTTATTATTATTATTATTATTATTAGTAGTAGTATTAATGTAATTACCAATTTATATTATATTACCTAAGTATATTAAATTATAATAATTTAAACGAAAATCCACCGAATGTTATAATATTTTAACAAGACAGAGTAATATTTATTTCACATTAGAATACGCACTGATGACTTTAAAATGTGCGAATCAATGTAAAAAAAATTTTGAAAGAATTACATATTTTAATATTATCGTAAAAAAAACTTTATAGAAATAATAACACGCACATACAATTTTAAAGCTAATATATTATAGATTAAATAATATTATAAGACGGTCTTGGACTAAAATTTCTATTCAAACAAAATGTAAATGCCCAAATGTATATAATATTTTCATGTATAGCTCTAAAACCTAGAACACTAATAATATTATAATGTAACATAGATTATTAGTATTATAGTACTAAGTAATAAAATGTCCTTAAATTATTATGTTACACGTTAATAAGTTAATATTCAAGGTTATAAATTATTTTATTATATATTAATGTATATGAATACTGTCTTATTAAACATTTATAATTACTTCATTTAAAACCGCATTTAACCACACCATACACGAACGTATACAGTGCCATCCATTATATTATTATGTATAGGTACATTGAAAACCTATTATTTTGTAATTTACATTATCGTACAATCTAAGCTTAAGAAAAAAAAAATTGTCAACAATTTGGCCACCTATTATTTCTAAAGACATAGATACACCTATTACAGGTATTCTATGAAAATTTGAAACTTGGTTAAAAATATCAGAAATGATGTTTTACATTTTTGTAAAGATCATTACAAAATAAAATATAATATTCATAATCACGTTAATATGTACCAACATAGTAAACATTTAAAAATGTATTTAATGTTGTTTATGAAATATTATTTCTGGGATAATATTTTAGAATATCTTGTAGCATGTAAAAACACATGCACATAATCAATTCCAACAATTGGAAAAAAGATTTGTTTCCTGTTGACTTTTTTCAAGTTGAAAACTTGAAACCAAATCGAAGCAAGTAAATTCTGTATTTTTAGACAAAATGACAAAACAATTTTTCATACATTTTTCAATTTCTAATTTGTAAATAAATTCATATCATTTGTATATAAAAAGTCGCGGATACTGCTCTCGGGTGTGCCACTGTTATAGGTAGAAAGTTGAAAAGGTTACTTACATTGTTAACGAAACACGATTCTGAGCAAAGTTCGATAAAACGTGTAATGAAATGCCGTGATTTTTATTAGATACAACTACAAACACAAAGTGTAGCCGACCGAGTGGGTACGTGCTGCAGAAGGGTAGTGGCACGCGAAGTGAAAGATGCCAGAGAAAGCACAATATTATTTCGTGCACTTTGCCCGTACAAATAACATTAAATATGTTTTTACAAATCAAAAAATATCACAAATAGAAATTTATTTTTTAAAAAACAAGTACAACAAAAAAAAATTATATATATTACACTCGAATTTATTATAAAATATATTTCTTATTATTACATACTGTAAAAATACGTTTCTCCCCCCTCCCCCCCAAATAAGCATGTAAGTAAGAATTGTTTGATTTGTAAAAACGTATTTAATGCTATTAACAATAAGATAATAATAATAGTTTTATGAGAAACTAATTAAAAAATATAAAATAATAATTTTAAAAAGTAAAATTAGGATTCAGATAATAAACCGGATTTTAGAGGATAATATAGCTCGTGATGGACGTTGCGAGATTAGGTTAGCCGGCCGGAGGTGTGGTCAGACTTGTATTACATATCATATATGTGATATGGTACAGGTTGACGGGTAAGGGATGGGGGTTTTGATGTTAAGACGTAATAAAAATAGATTAATGGGCTAGATAAGGCTAGATTAAGGCGGCGACTGCTTATACCAGGTTTAGATCAGATAGGTTAGATTAGGATAGCTTATTTAAAGTAGGCATAGCTTATGACTGTACCATCACAACATGAAGCGGATGGGATTTAGTATATATAGTATCCTAATAAAAATAAATAAATAAATACTGCGGCTAATGAATATAGTTAACGACTATACCGTGCGGCACGAGCAGGTTCTGACATAGAAGTGATAAGGGTCGAATAATAGGGTACCTCGAGTAAGGTTAAGACGTAATAACAACTGTCAATATATGTGATAACATATAAGATCTATATATAATGATTACGTATTTACTAATTTCCGACGTCATCGAGTTATGATAACATATACCGGCAGATAACAGAATAATGATAACACAAAGAGTGGGGTTTTATAGCGCAACTACGTAGAGCACGTTACGGGTTTGACAGGCGGCGGGCCTGTTACTGATAACACAAAAAATCGGGGTAATATAGCTTATCCACGAGGAGGGTAGTGATAACAGTGACGGGAACTGATAACAAAATAATGATAACAAGTGATAACACAAAGAGTGAGGGTAATATAACTCGAGTACGTGGTGGACCTTGTGATTGGGTGAAGTTTGGCGGGAAGTTAGGTGCGCGGGGGTGCAGGAACTCTCCTTTTCATACAACTCCAATTATTAAATAAACTACAACGAAAGTCAATAAATGACCTATCAAATGCACTAATTAGGTACAAAATGCTTTCAGAAAAAGTGCTACATTTTAAAATCAGAGCAAGATTTCTGGTAGAAAAATTGTTCACAGGCGAGGAAAATAATAATAATAAATTATTTATAGTAAAACCAATACATTATTCCTATAGTACAATTTAAAATTGTATTATATGACTGGCATTTATAAACAACAAACGGTGTGTCGTGTAGAATTTTTAGTAAATGTATGAAGAATCCATATTTAGACTAAGGCCCATATACGAGTAGATCCAGTCGATAAAAATGATTTGAATACAAAATGTTTTATACATTTGAAACAAACCATTTACAGAAAAAAAAAAAAAATATATTTTTAATATTAAAGCATATCAAAGATAAGAATCGATTAATTGGTTAAATCAATTTAAGAAATAAAAAAAATTAAAAAAATAATAATTTAAATAAAACAAAAAGTGAGTATTTTTAAAGTATATTACTGTAAATAAATTACAGCTGTTTAATGTATTACAGTACATACTTAAATATTAACTAATACTATTCACATTCGATATACTATAATATGAGTCAGGGCCAGATTACCACAAAGTAATAATAATAATACTAATAAACCTTAATTCGTTCGTTCAAAATATATCATTTTAACAATTAATAATAATAACATTTTCATCAAAAACCCGTAAATTTAGTATTTATGTGGATAGCAAAACATTTTTATAAATTCATAACACTCAATGTACTGGGCATATTGTATACATTTAAATGTCAAGGTAAAATATATGAAGTTCTTCAAGTATAATTTTCGAAATACAAAGAAACATTTATTATATCTCATTAGAATGCAATTATTAACAACTATCAATCACGCCTGCAATACGATTTTCCCACAACAAACCTTCAATATTCGACCAGTTATAATTTCGAGTTTTCTCCTTTATTCGTTATATACGTTATTCGTCTCGGAGATAACGGAATCGTTAGTTTTAAATGTATGTGTGTTTTATTTTAAGTTAAAGTAATAATATATATATATATATATGATTTTTTAGAAAATCGTATTTTAGTATTTAAAATTAAATACTATTAAATGATTATATATATATATATATATATATATATATATATATTATAAAAACCTAATGGATTGAATGTAATATTATGAAATTACAATAATATATATTATACATAAAACTGTATTTAGAACGAGTTTGTCAAGCTTCGAAGAGCAGCGAAAAGATTAAAATCTTTCCTCTCTACAAGATAGGTACCTAAACAAAAGATTAACCTCGTACAACTATAAAAAAAAAAAAAAAATAAAAAAAAAAAACACATTTGGCTTTGAACTCTCTGGCTTGGAACATTGAACAATTTAATGTTTATAACCATTTTAAATTCGTATTGATTTGATTCGTGAAGCTATTAATGTTTATTTTAAGACATGAATTAGCCGTATATTACAAGTGGATACACAGGCATAATTGCATACGTGTGTATTGGGTTGTAGCCTTGTGGATATATGAACTTGGTTATATTGTGGCTCTTATCGTATAGATGGGGAAAATCATTACTGTTAAGTTTCATAAACATTGGTCAATCCTAAGGCGTGCCCCAAAGGGGTTTAAGTTCCAAAAAATATGTCGTTTGCAATTACAGCATGAAATATTTATTTAGGTTTATAACGCTTGCACTTTTTCCATTACTACCAAAGAGACTTAGTTATCCGCATAACGTGTTTTTGATTTTGCGAGCGCAAAACACGCGCGTTATAATGAATTCGAATTAAACATGTAATTCTTGATTTGTAAGATTAAATTAAAAATAAGATAAGGACGAGAGTGCGGCGGCGATCGTGTTTCATAATATAAAAAAATTGTTTTTTTTTTTTTTTTTTAATTTTGTTGAATATACGATGCATTGAATACTATATAATATTTCAATTAGGCACATTATTATCGTAGTTTTCGGGGACGAAGCAACACCCGGCCGCAATACTCTCAAAATGATATTGCAAAATTAAATAGTTTTTAAAATTTATTGAATTTGCGACGCCGCTAATTTTTTGATTGTGATTATTGTATTCGGTTTAATAGTTATAAAATACAATATACGATTATACCTAGTATTATTAGAATATTTTTTGGTTATTAGGTACTGTTTGTTCAGGAAATTTTTCGAATACGTCAAAAGAAGGGGAAAAAACCCCCGCTCATACGATTCTTATACAGAGAATTCTTACTACTCGAATTCCGAACTAGTGTACATTCCGTACGAAATGTAAAACCAAACTATACTCAGAATAATAGTGTTGTACATAGGTAATTTTAAATCGGTTGAAAATTAATAATAAATTAGCCGATATGATTATAATACGATTAAAAACGAAAAAATTATTAACTTTCACATTTTCGGAGACTCAAGGGCATATGTCTAAAATTATAACTAGAAATCAATGTCAAGACCAGTTTTTTTAAGATTATTTTATAAACAAAACGCCGAGCGAAAAACCAATAACAGATAATTATTACTTTCGCTCTTGTTTAATATATGCATTCAATTTTCCTTCCTGCGTCATTAAACGAGGAAGTAATATAACTAGAGAGACAGAGAGAAAGAGAGAGAGATAAAAAAACAACATTATATTTCATGAATATATATATATATATAGTATTACTATTATTATATATCACGTACGTAAACGATATACACGTAATTTTTTTATACTATAGTTTGTGCGAACATAGAAAAGACGTACACATTATAATATTATATATTCGTAGCTTTCAGGATATTAAATGATTATATAAAAAAAAGTACATAAAAGATTTATTTTAATATTAATCACAGAGAACGAAAGTGAGCGGATCATTAACTACATATTATATTGTATGTAACTCCTGGAATTCGTTCCCACAAAATCATCATCACACGTATTTTAAAGAAGTCCGACATTTTAACGAGAAAGTTAACTCTCCACTAACGCGTACGGAATTTCGTTTAATTAAGACACGATATAATATTATATTATAATAATACGCGTTCCAGGGCCGATGAAATAAAAAAAAAAAAAAAAATATATTATACAATTATACGTACACGGTCTGCGTATTACATACAACGGTTTTCAACGATATTAACTATAATACACCAACGGAATATTCTGTTTTACCTTACTTTGAGTAGGTATACGCAATATTGGCTCGGTCGATTTATGTTTTAGTTTTATAATGATATAATTTTAAGTACACGTAAATCAAATTGTTGAGAAAAAAAATAATTCGTAGCCTTAGGGTTATTTAATTTTAAAATTATTACTAACTGTGTGCGGGTTTTTTTTTCTCTATACATTTTGTAACTTTATTAATTATACGTTATTATTTGAATAGGTATATTATATTAAATAATAGTTAACCAACAAAATAATCACCGCGCGAAATTCGTGAAATTCAAAATTCTACACTACCATTATTATATAATGGTCATAAAACTTCCATATCATAATCACCAAAAGAGACACTTTAATTTAGGCCATTTTGCCTTGTATCGATAGAAAAATAAACTCTACGAATGATTACTTTGACCGAAGACAAACGAGCATTATATGTACTTTAACAATATTATTTTATTATTGTTCAAAAGTTCACTGTCGTCCTAGTAACAAGCTGTATTTGCGAGAGGTATTTCTCTAATTGTCTTTGGTTAAAACCAAATTAAGATGTACGATGAAACAAGAAATATTAAACTCATTTGACGCATATCAGTCAACTACGAGAGACGAACGCTATTATAAATACAATCTGTTCTTGTATGTACACTTGACCTGTATTTTTTTGTTATTATGTTAATTTATATTATTATAATTATTATAATACTATAAGAAATAAATGGTCAGAGCTTCTCAAACATTCTCATAAATATAATAACTATATATATATATGTATATAATATTGAGTTAGGATTAATTGTAAATTGGTAAACTAAAGGGATGGGGTTGTCGAAGCACGAAATATTTGGAAGTATAATAGGATTTGATACACATCGACTACGTCATTTAAAACGTATAGTAGAGAAAGAAAGAAACCTATCGAGCATTTTGGATTTTTTTCAAGAATCGATATCGGATACAATCGAATTGATACCGCTCACAAATGGGCCGAATTAAAAATTGTTGTGTAATAAAACATATTTTATATATTTTACACACAACGGTATTACAATATTGAACCAATATGGCTTATGATTTGTAGTTTATATGCGTTTGCAGTTTAGATATGAAGTGAGAAGGGACATGCAATAGCCAATAACGATACTCTACTCTTAAAAATATGCGAATTACAATTAATAATCTAAAAACATTACAAATAATATTGAAACGAAAGTAATACGATAATAGAATCACCTTGTAAGTAAAATTAAATATGACCAATACTCGTAAAAAAAACATTATTTAACTTAAATTTCAAATTTATTATTATTTCCTACTTATTTATTAGTAATAATTATAATAATTCTAATTTTGTACTGTCCGTAATTAATATCGTTTGTTATATATTGATATATACGTTTAATGGCATGCGGTTAGTTTGTATTATTCGATTTTCATTACGTAATTCGTCTTTTTTGTAAATTAAATGTTTTAACTTTTTGTAACTAGAGGAGCCGTGTGTGTAAAAAATATAATTTTCCCAGAGCCGTGTGAATTGTAAAATAAGAAAAAAAAATGCCTGTTACGTTGAATAATATATATTAAATTAAATTATAGAGGTGTTCCATTTTTAGCGTTTTAACCGCACCTTTTATATTTTTATGAGTTTAATTTTTACATTAGATATATTTTATGAAAGAACTATGTATACAATGTATAAAAAGAAATTAAAACTAATACAGTAAATAAGACAGTGTAATAAACCAGAAAAATTCAGCTTATATAAGCTGAAACAACAAGGATATGATAAATATACATATGAAATAGGTACGGGCATAGACGAATTTAGGGGAGCAAGGGGTGGTCCCGGCAGCAATATTTTATAGGCGGCATTGAAAGGGCTAATATTAATATTCTGTGAAAATTTCAGGTATCTACGATTATTTTTAGTCGAATTACAACAAAAAAACCAATATCAAAAATAATGATACTGTCACTGCCATAAATTCTCTCGTGTTTTCCTAATAAGATAAGAAAATAACAACGAAAATTAAAAAAATAATGGTCCAACTATATCCAAAATGCCTTCAGTGTAGGAATACTTGAAAATCGAAGCAAGATTTTTGGTAGAAAAGTTGTTTATAGACGGAGAGAAAAAAACACACACATCATAGTAAAACCAATACATTCTTCGCTTCGCTCAAAATCAATTACGATATGATGATCCTTAACTCATTATTTTTATATATATTTTTTTCAGACACCAAAAGATTTGTCTACTTCTACAGGTCAAATATCATTATTAAACCTATGCATAATACACGTTATGTTTACGAAATAAATCACTCAAACTCGAATATTATGCAACATTTTTAAAATTATGAGTATTTTTATTTTTTTACATCAATAAAGTTATCCGAATAAAATAAATATCGTATCTACGCGATATCTCATCACTTAGAAATGTATTCACGACACGTAATAATATTACCACATATATATCGTATATAACACGCTATATAATATTACGTGTGGTGTATACTTATTAATTTATCATTTTATTGGGTACTTAATACCTAAGTGCAAATAATGAATTAAAAACTAATTATTGTTATGGATGTGATTTTGGTCGGACGACGCACGATCGAGATATAAAGTAATGATTAGGTAGCGGGAGTATGTTTTTAAATATCTAACGATCTTAATGGTAGAAAATTTAAAAAAAAACAGGTTAATACAAAGCTACAAAATTGTATCGATAAAAATAAATTACATGTATATATGTACAACACGCGAACGAAAAAATCGAAAAACGCATAATATATGTTATTTATTATATATAATCCTCAACGTTATATATTATATATTATTTAGTGTTAAGTATTCGTGTTGTTCAATAATAATGCGCTGATTTATTTCTAACACGAATAGGATGTAGAGCTGAAAAAGCTCACGACAAGACAAAACGGCGTTAAAAATATATATAGGTGTGTATATATATATATATACATACACGAAGGTGAAATAATAATAAAATCTCGACTTTCTATAATATGGTAGCACAACTGCGCAGCGGCAATCGGATTAATAGTATCGATAACTGAAAAACATTGTGCACAACCGACGTCGCCGGTCACGTATCAAAAACCATCGCTTCGCAATAAGATGTGTATAGATAGTATATATATATATATATATATATATATATATATATATATATGCAGGTTAGGTATCTGGTATACACACTAATACGTGACAAAATTATTTTATTATCGTAGAATATTATTATATTTTATTGTCGTCCGTATAATATTATTGTTGATCGACACGAACACAACGAACATCACGGCAATCATTATCTACGGTCCACGGTTATTGAAAATCATCAAAAAGTCCATTGAACTTTGCTACCCGCCCCCCGAAACCCCAAAGGACCACCCGTATTTTATTTATTTATTATTATTATTATTTTTTAATACGTTTTTAATCGAACGCCGGCGTTAAATGAAAATTTCATTTTTTTCTCTCTCGTTATATATCCGATACATAATAGCAAAATAATAATAGTCGTAAATAGTCCGGGACGATTTTTATATTTTTATAGTATTGTCATTTAACGCAACGTATTTATAAAAATCGAGTCGTCCTTGTCCTTATTTTTATTACAACTCGATCACACATAATAATAATAATAAATACACTTTATATTTTTTATTTTTTTTTTTACATGATGCATTATTAAGGTACATCTCACAGCGACCTGTGCATGACGTATAATAACATCGTCTATTGTTTCCCATCGATGAACTTTTGCACCGACGAATGAAGGACAAAGACGAATATTTATATATAAATATATATATAGAGAGAGAGATATATATAGAGAGAGAGATATATAGAGAGAGATATATATATAGAGAGAGAGATATATAGAGAGAGATATTAACGGTTTAATGATCCCTTCGATATCTGACAGACAATTGAATATAATAAACAATATATATTATAAATTTTAAAAGGTTCTATCGAGTTAAGTAGAGTCAAAAAAAGACTAATAAATCTTTTTAGGTTTAATCACTAGGGGGCAAAAGACTTGTAGCATTTGCATATTTGTTTTATACAATCAACGAAATAACAGAGTAAGAAACAAATACGTTTGTTGCTGAGACAAAGCTAGATTTCTAATTTCATTTTGCATATAAATGCATATTTGTATAGTTTTATACTTTTTGAGAAATATTTTATATAATTAATAATTATAAATATTATAGGGTTTTAAAGTGCATAATTGCATATTTAGTGCTTTTTTAGACATACAAATCCTCTGCCCTGATAATCACTTTTATTAATATTATAGATTCCCCACATGCACATAATATACTTAAAGTTTGACAAAAAATTCATCGATGTTATTTGATATGAAAATAATGTCGATCGGTGGCATAGCCAGAAAATATTTCGGGGAGTTACATTTTAAATATTCACTCCAAATTATTATTTAATTTATTCGTTAAATTAATTAAATTTAATCTTTAAAAAAAAAAAAGTATATAGGGGACATTACGGGAGGGGTTATAACCCTTAAACCCACCCTCTAAATACGCCACTGTCTTCGATGAGTTTTTCAATCCTTTTATATTTCGTTATATTTAATATTTAATTAACTTTAAAGCAAAATTAATACATCCCTGCTGAGAAGACTCGCCCCATAGCACACCTATCCACGCGGTATTAAAATATTAAAATGATTATCAATTTTCATCTGAACAATGTTTAATAGATATATAGTAGTGTTGGAATTATCCGGATAAAAATGAATTCGGATATACGTAATCCGAATATATCCAGATAGATATTCATACAATTCAGATGAATATCTGAATTCGTACAACCCGTGATTGTTGTACGGACATCTTAAGTACTATTCGAGTATTATACGTAATATACGTACCTATATATTTACTACTCAGATATCTTTATTAATCGATAGTTCAACAATGGAATCAAGAATATTTGGTTTATAAATGGTTGCTCGCGCATTAAAATAAGTATTCAATCCACAAAAATCGTGCTAAGTACTAATAAAATATATATTATGTATACTTATAATTAAGAGAAAACGCAAAACAATAATTATATGTCAACATGAAAACGATTGGACTTAAACGTTTACTACGGACACTGCGATTACGATATCTCGTTTATAACTATTATTATAATTGTATAACCACTTTACAATACATAAAATTCAGAGTACCATAAAATTTATCTCATAGGTAACAATAAAAATAGATATTTTAAAACCTTTGAAAACATAGAAATCCGAATACTATAAATATCCGAATATATTTGGATGTTTCCATTTCAAGTATCCGGAGATCAGATTCCGGTTATCCGAATATTATATGACTCAACACTAATATATAGATGTAGAATAATATACTATATTTTATATTAGTAAAATGTTAAATGTTCAATACTATTTTGATGTAATATATAAAACGTATATTTGTGTACTGTAAGATATTTTCATTGTGATTTCAGTAATTATTATGAAAGTAAACGCAAAATAATATTTGTCAATACAATAATATAAAACGTGACTTATTTCCGTACGACCAAAATCCATAAACACAAATATGGGAAGTGTTTTTATATTATTTGATTGCATAACTGTATAACTATTTGCACTTGTATATATATTTATTAATATAAATCATACCTATGGAAGATGATGTACGTTATAAAACTATACCGCATACACATAATATAATTATTACATATATTATGTACAGTCATATACTCTGTCAACAGTGTCAACAACTACTTTCGATTTCATATCATAAAAATTATTGTGTTTTCTGGGGTAATAGACCTATCCGTAGTGAAATCTTCCATACATACAACTAAACATATATATTTATATTAATTTATAAAACCGGAACTAAATACAAGACTATACGGTTTTTTTCTTCTTTTTTTTTTTACTGTTGTCATGTAAAAACCCGTACGATATATTCACGGCGTTTAAACAGAATGGCAATAAAGAGTTGCCGATAACAAGTTATGTAGAAAACGCGAATATTTTTTTTTCTCGCTAAATAACGAAACCATCGATTAAAATCATTCGATTTTAATTTTGAATACGGCTAGAACTAAAATCGTATTGTATTTATACAAATTATATTTTCATTTTCAGGGCACCGTACTGAGAAATTTGAGAAAAAAACATCACATTAATGTAGTGTATCGCACTTAATTTTACTATTAAAATACTTACAATAAATAAATATATATAGTAAAACAGCATTACTGATGAGGCTCACCAGAGCAATTATTACTACTTACCTATCGTATTATAGCTGGGAGAAATATTGATCACCTGTGATCAATTATACTTATTATACTGTTGCTTATTAAAACATTTTTAAGTCTCAGAACAAATTATTTACTGCCCTTAAATGTGTAAAAATAAACTAAAATCATTCATTGTAAAACTAATAGTTTCATACAAAAGTTGAGAGTAAGTTAAGTATTTTTAATAATTCTTATGCAAGTAAACTACTTGTAAACCAAATAGTATTAAAAATAAATAGGTACAAAATAATTGAATCTGTATTATACGAGTATATACATATATTTATTACAATGCCGATAATAATATATTTGAATTATGAAATGTATTATACTTTAAGGTCGAGACACACCCAAGATGAGGGCGTATAATGAAGAGCTAAATAATAAAACGGATCATTGAATAATTATAGTTAAATGCATTTTAAATTTATCAGTGTTTAACTTACAAAAATAATAAGTAACTAAAAATAAATATATAGTACGTTAAATATTTATTTATTTGACGAAATTCGATTTTTTTTTTTTTTTGATTCCTGTGATATACGAGTATAATTAAATTTAAATTATTTTTAAGAGTTTGATATTATGTGATTTGGCGGTAGTGTATACAACACCTACGCTTACTAATAAATGCGTGACGTTTTTTTAATGTATTTGCATTGTATAATATTTAAAAGAAACAACTTTGAAATCGTACGTTTGACAAAAAATCGAGTGTGGTAAATTTAAAGATCCGTTAAGATTAGACAATATTACTTTATGGTAATATCGTAGTTAATATTCATCTTGTAATCGTAACTGTTTGGACGTAATATTAAATAATATTAGCTACTGTTAAAATTTGAATAAATACTATTATGAAATAACTCATGTTATTTTGATGTAATCTAACTATGTAGAAAAATCGAAACTACTTGCTGCAAATAGCGATATGTACAGACCGAAAAAAACCTTAAAAACTGAAATTTGGTATACATAGATTCATCTTGTGTCCTAGAGGTGGGGCAATAAGGAGAAAGGCTTTTGAAAAAATAATCCTATTATTATTTTTAACGGCAATCTTTAAACATAACTGTACATTTTATAACGCATAACCTATCGTAATAGTTTGAAAATATAAAAAAAAAAACCCGGCGTTGTTCAGGTTATGTATTAGATTATCAAAAAAATCAAATCAAAAATTGAGCGCGAGCTGCCCGTTTTGAAACTAATACTTTGAACTTGTACTATTGTTCGATTGAAATTCAATGATATAGATTAAAGATAACTGTCGTTATAACGTAACTATACAATTGTCTACCGATTGTCTATTTATTTTCGAATACTTTATTTCCCGTTCACTACTACAACAGAGATTGAGAAGGAGGTCCTCCTAGCTCTTGGACAGTGGTTTTTGAACAGCGTGCACAGTGTAACGTGCACGATGGACACGCTTAGTAGTATCGTGTTTTACAGTGTTCTATTGTTGTGTTGCAACTTAATACATAGCATCAACACAGGTATGTTGAATTTATACTAAACAGTTATTACCTTTAAGATTTAGGCTCTAAATAAACAATTTAATTATTTATTTTGTTTACAAATTTAATCAATGTATTTAATAAAAATAAAAAAAACTACACTTAATAATGATTATATACTTTAAATATATATTTATCGAATGTGCTTTTTTAAATGTTTTAATACGTTCTAAACATAACGATGGCTCGGTTAATGACAATAATAACGATCCATTATGATGAATATAGTGATTTTTGTGAACATGCCCTTTCCTCAATAGAATAGACGCACATCATAAAAAATGTAACATCATACTCGAGCTATTCATACGGATTAAGGCTTAAAATACGAAATTAAATAATACAAAATTCTAAAAAAAAAAAAATACATGATATCGATTTTTTAATCAAAGGCCAATAATTACACGAAGGATTTGAATAATTTCGATTTTAGCTTTGCTCAACTATTATGATGAAACTATTTACAAAATTATATGACAATTATTTTAATTTAATACTATGAATACGATTTTGATTGTCAAATAATAATATATATTTTGTACCTCGAATTCGAAAGCAAATATATATATATTGATTTTTTCGAAAAATGTTAATGTTTAGATTAATGGTGTAGAATAAGATAATGATTATCTGAAAATAGATACAAAATTAATAACCACCTACATACCTCCAGTCTGCATACTTTACGCCACATATAAAATAAAGACCCTAATATAGTCAAAGAATAAAGTTGTGATAAAAATCAGATTATATCTATGAATAAAGTCGTGATAGTAATATTATATTATCGGAGAACTTGATCTCACGCGGATACCAATTAAATATTCTGAACAATGTTAAAAAAAAAAAAAAAAAAAAAAAAAAAAAAAAAAAAAAAAAAAAAAACATTTTAATACCGGTTAATAGTCAAATGATTTGTAGAGCGTAAAAACTGTTAGTAGATGATAGATAAAAGGCAAATAACACAATAGTGAGACAAAGTTTAACACTCATAACACCTACATCATCCAAAATAATATACAAAGATAGTATGGTACTGATATAATATTTAAAACTAAAAAGTGAATTTAATTGGTATTTATACAGATGTCACACGGATACATAAACAATTTTACGAGAAAATATATATATTTTTTTTTTCTTTAATTGCCTATCTATAGTGATAATAATGCGAATACGAGGGATTTTGAGACTTTGGGAGGTCAAAAGTAAAAAATAAACTACATTTTTTTAAAGATTATTTAACGCGTACACAAAGTATTATTAAACAAAAATGTGTTTTAGTAAATGCACATAATCCGGGGAGAAATGGATGACATCACATAATTCTATACGGAAATATGGGAGACGACTACTTCCCTCTTTGTGGTGTCCTTGCTAATAATAATATTAAGTTATATTAATTAGTAAAATATACGAATAAATACGGATTAATAAAATATCATCTTAACTCGTAGAACTTTAGGGCAAATACATTTTTCGAATTTACTCATTATAGGTAAATTTTTAATAAACTATCTAAACAAACACATACTATCGGATACCTACTTCATATTTTTTTCATAATACAATATCGTCAATATCGATAAACAAAATGATTAATTATATTTAAAATAAACGCACAGTTATTTAATATTAATTAAGGCCTCCTGAAACATAAACGCGTTTTTTTTTTTTGCTCTACCGTATCAAACTTGTTCCCTTATCTGCCCTGCATGTAGCGGTTAAGCCTGGGGGGGGCTCCTAGACCATAGCATTATAAATTGGGATTATATAATATCTTAATTTCACCACAGATTATAAATAATCAACTTGTTAAATCCATCTTAACATCGTTGATTTAATATAAGTACGATTTTTTTTTTTAATTTTATTGCAAACATAACATAGATGTGGAGAATTTTTAAAGAAAAATCAACTTTTACCCTCATTTTTCGATTTGTCCGAAATCAATTTTCCCAGGTCAAAGAGTAACATTGAAACTTCCAGTTTTTAGTAATCTATTCCTTATTAAATGCAAAAAACCGACAAATTTGATTTTTACAAATTCTATATTTTAACACAGGTGTAGGTATTATTCGTCCTCCTTGAACGACAAGTATAACCGTTACTGCACAGTAAATTTTAGTTTAAATAGTTTATTAAATTTACTACTGATAAATTAATATAAATATTTAGGATAACATTAAAGAATTAGTTATACATGTATAAAACGGAATGCAAATTATTTGAAAACCGCCAGAAATCAAACATTATACCAAACGATGAAACTTAATTCGGATTAAAAATTTTAAAAAAATACTACACTACATGTGTACATAGAATTAGGTATTGTAATAGTTAAAAAATTATTCTCATAAATTATAACAAGTCTACCAATGCCAAAGCGTACGTGAAACTCTTGATAATAAGTCGAAATATAAATTGCTAAATATTTATTATTTACGTTCGGAAAGTTACGTAAAAATGAAATACGGTGCGAAAATAAGAAAACCACTGGTAGTAGGTAAGAAAAATAATATTGCATGCAAAATGTGTTAAAACCATCTGCAAAATGTAATTTATAGTTACGTAAAGTGTAGGAAGACACCTATATAATATTACTAGATAGCTATATTTCCAGTTCGACGTGTATTTTTATCCATTACCGATAAATCATTTCATAATAATACAAAATTGAATTACCCGTGGGTAAAAAAAAAAAAAAAAAAAAAAAAAAAAAAATGGTCAGAAACCATCACTTTGGCATACACACAGTCGTGATTAATTACAAATTCAAGACGCATATGGACAGACGACCGTACTTTCTCTGAAAATCGCTATAATCCATAGGTATTACGCGTTGAAATTAATAAATTGTATTTTATATGATATAATAAAAATATTCAACTTTGCTTGGCAAACTTAACAAAATATATTTTTAAAACATTTATAAGAACAAAAACTTACATATATATATATAATTTGTTTTTAAATCCTCATACGATACCTATATATAATAAGAATTGTTAACGGTTAATTTAATTGAAATAATTTCATAAGATCGATATGGTTCGTTGAAACTAAAACTATTCGCATACGTACATACACATACCTAGACACAATGTAATTTCCCTTTTACAATTATTATTATAAACATATTACAAGGTTAATTTTTGATAACATAATAACACGTGCAGACTGTAGAGGTTTAGACTGACGGGCTTACAAATACAGAACACTGTAAATATTCTCGCATTTAAATAATAATATATTTTATATAATATAATTTTTACTAGTTTTAAATAGTCATTTATGTTTGTCGTATCGGGGCATACAAAAACAGACAAGATTTTCTAATCACGATTTGCGTTTTGTGGACAATAGGGTAACAAAAATAACACGAAATTCATATCGTGGACCAAATTGTGAAATGGCCGCTTATAACAACGATATTAAACGTTGGTGCCTTATTTAGAGAGATTTAGCTGCCTAATAGATTTTATCATTTGTTTATACCTAATAGGGAATACTTGATAAATAATAATGATTATGAAATAGGTGTAATCATAAATATAATTTTAGTAACTAACTTACATACATCAAAAACACAAATTATCGGCTATGTATTACGAAAAACCACTTAAATTTTAATAATACAAAAAAATGATTTGTGCGAAAACCAGTAGAAATTGAAGTATAAATATCATTGTCAAGTCAATCTTCCTATCCACAATCTTATTGAATAAAATGTATTCTCCTACTCTACTCTCAAGTTCTTCCAAGTTCCTTTGTTCCCTTTCAGGTTCCTCATCTACCTTCTAACTTTCTTAGGAATGTCCCCATGTTTCCCGTCTCCCACGTTCCGCTAACCTCGACCCTTTTTCAGTTTTTAATTCAATGTAATTTCATGTTCGTTATATTTTTGTTCTTATCTGTTAACCTGTTTAATTGGACTTTGACCGTATATTTAAATAAAATATGGGAAACGTGAATTACTAATTTGTACCAATGATCAATATGATTACATTAAATATTAACGCCTAAACACGAAAAAAATAAATGCAAAACAAAATTGTGTTAAAAAAGATAAAAATTCAATATGGCATATAAGAATAGTGTTACCATTTCGTTGTTTTTTTTTTTTTTATGGCCAATCTGGTATTTAGTTAAAATGGTTTTACGTTTAAAAGGTTATGAAAGTACGGTGCGGATATTTGTTTAGCCCATTTACACTGTAAATTGAAGAATAACACTTCAAATATATGGACAAATATTCTATGCATTACAATTTAAAATATAAAATAAGAAAATATACCAATCTGAATTTTTTACAATAGGCAAATATAAATAAGTAATAAAATAAATATTCCTAAGTAATAGATAAACTAAAAAAAATCAACTAACATATAACTTATATAAAATACATTTTTATTCAAGTTATCACTACAAAAATATCATGTATACTTAATAATATACAGGTTATAACGGGCTATTATTATTTTATTACAGACACGAAGAATCAAAACTTGTCGAACAAGAGCAACCAACAATTAAATGGAACACTGACAACTGCTGAACGCTTTCGGCGTCTAGTTCCTTATGTGACATATTACGTAGTGGGTAACAATGACAACAGTGATGGACAATACCAGTATCAAAATCCAAATTCTAACACGCCTAGGCCTCTGGCGAATAACTATTACTATCAAACCGAAAGAAAACCACAACTAAAACAGCCAGTCCAGCAATACCACCAGAACTACGAAATATCAAATAACCACCATACACAACAGCAACAACACACGACACCCGAATATCTCAGGTTCCCTAGTTCTCAAACATTTAGAAGACCAATTGCAATATCAACGACTGGAACACCGTACACTGTTAAAACCGAAAAGTCATACGATTATTATTACGAATACAGTCAAACAAGTCCCAGACCGATTATTCAACCAAATCCTATAAAATACGAACATGGATTTTTACCAACGGTGCCGCCTACTCGTTATTCACCCCCAGAACAAGAGGTTTTTACCACTAAAGCCAAAAAATTAAGAAGACCCAAGCCAAAAATTCCAATAACACAAATTACAACAACCACGACAACGGATAAATACGGTGCACTTAATGAATTATTAAACGGTTACGATTTAGGAAATCGACTATCAAACAAAATTACACCAGAGAATATTGGTTCGAGTATACAAACTTTGTCAGATGTTTTGCAAATATTACAAAAAGAGGCAGATCAACAAACACTACCGAAAAAACCTAAGCCAGAATACAATCATGATCAAATTGACGAATACGATACTGGAGACGTTGGAAATCCTGGAAGGCCAGATGTGGATTATCCAATTCTCTCGGTTATACCCAAAACTAGTTTCGACTGTAAAACACAAAGATACAAGGGGTTCTTTGGAGATCCAGAAACACATTGTCAAGTATTAAACATTATTTTAATATCATACAATTTTTTTTTTTTTAGATATTCTAAATGGGGTTACCATAATAATATGTATAATATATGAACGCGTACTATAGTGGAGGGGGAAACGAATAAAAAAATGTTTAACATTTAAAAAATAAAATCATAAATCAAAATTGGCAGCAGATATACCAACTAATGTACATGTATGCACGTATAATAAATATAGCATAAAAAAAATAATTCTAAGTAAACAAAACAACTCTTAGATCACAATATATTATGTAAATAATACATTTTAGTGACGTAATAACTGGGGGTTGGGGTTTAAACTATTCGAACAGATTAAATGCCAAACAAGCTCAAACGTTGAAATAAGCGAAATAAAAATAATCTAACGATGTTAATAACGTTCTGTCATGAACACATGCATATTTTCTTATGGAATTTTACATTGTTTTTACGGGGAGATTTTGTAACTTTTGTAATGTTTCACGAATTCGTAGGTATTCGAGAAACTCGATTCGTTCTCGTGATAGTCAACGACAATAGTCGCGTGACTTTCTCGCATACGATAAACGAAAATTCCCCAATAGGTATAGATAAATATAACGACTGGTTGGCAATAACTAAACAAACGATACAAATAACAGTGATTACGTTGTACGTATCCTTGAAATTGTATTATTGATTATTAGTTAATAAACTAATAGAAATTATTTGATATTTAATAAATGATAGACTCCAGATATACGTTATTAATAATTGTGCGTGGGACGCGAACTTGGATAACTATGCGTTATTTTATAGTTAACGCTGTGTAGAAATATTTATAATACAGAAATAATAAATTAAAGAAAATAGTACCGTTACCACCAGTTAGTGCAGTGGTTCTCAACCTTTTCGGATTCATGTCACCCTCATCTACGATAACCCAACACTACGTCTCCCTAACATCAAAATAATAATAATATAAAATACAAGCCCTATAAAAAACACAGTACGCAGAAAAATAATACATTTTTAAACTTTTTCCAAGATTTTCTTGTCACCCCTACATTGGATCCATGTCACCCCAGTTGAGAACCACTGAGTTAGTGTAATAAAACTATAGAGGCATTACGATCATATTATTAGAGTAAAATTGGACAATAGAAAATTCGTCACAAACGGAAAAAAAAACACATAATAAAACTAATACATTCTTCACTAAGCTCAGAATCCATAAAAGTTTAGCGTTATGTCATAATTTGTATTTATAACCGTTTAAAGTGACATTTTCGGTTAAAATCGATAATTGTTTATCATCATGTGGTACAGAATTGTAACAATTTATTTCCTTTAAAATAAGTCTAAATCACTAAAAACTACATTTATAATGTAATTTATGTCATTTAAAAAAAAGTAAATTCAGAAAGTCTTGTATTGTTTATAACAAAAGAACATGTTCTAATAAAAGAAAATATTTAATAAATAAAATATAATTAAGGGGTTTCTTTTTTTTTAGGTATGGCATTACTGTGACTTAAATGGCGGACAAGCGTCATTTTTATGTCCAAATGGAACCATATTCAATCAAGTAACACTAACCTGTGATTGGTGGTTTAATGTCAAATGCGACACTACAGCTCAACTTTATGTACTCAATGAACGTTTGTACAAATATATAATACCTTCTAAACCTAGTTTTCCAGAGGACTACGAAGGACCTTTAGTTGACAGATATTTAGAAGACAAATTCAGAGAAACAGAAAAAACAAGAAGTCAACAAAAAAAACCATTGCCACTAATGATGAATATGACAACTGTAGAACCAGATTTAGTTAGAACACCATATCAACAATTGCTTGATGTAGATACATAAATTTTGTAAGAAGCCACTATTATTTGTATAACATCTTTGCAAAATATTGCCAACCACAATAATTCAATAAAAACACATTAAAACGTATATAACTATAAAATTAACTGAATTTCGATATGTTAGGTATTATTAATTTATACAATTTTTTATTTTCAAAACTTTACTATCAGGCCCATCAATGTGCCATTTAAATAAGTGTACAATGTATTTTATTTATTCCAATATTATATAATAACAATTGTTAGTACAATTTGTTATAAAGAGCTCAAATTAAAATGGTAATAATAGCTTTAAATTATCATTATCATACAAATTACACAAATAACAAAACAATAGGTATTTGATTAGTTATGTTTATTTAAAGTCTAATAAAAAAAAGAATAGATGGGCAAATATTGTTTATCCATTTTTGTTCTATTTGTTGAAAAATTAAAATAACTATAAATAATGAATTATTTGATTTTTGTACAAATAAAAGGAAATTATTTTTTGTTTAAATTTAAGATACACAATGAATATATTTTTTACCTTTAATTAACAGGAAACAAGGACAAAAATATTAAGTTTTACTGAAAATAAAAATTAAATAAATATTTTATATTTATGAGGGTTAAATTAATATTTTTTGGAAGTAATTCAAAACACATTGGTTAGTTGGTTCATTGGTGAATCATTACATTTATACTGGAAATACTCAAATGCAAGTAGCAATTTTTATGTATTTTAGAAATTAATAATGAACTCAAACGTCTGTACTCGCAGAGTTAAAATTAAATTAATTGATTTCATATGTTAAGAATAAAATTATTACTCTATTGTGCCAAAATATATTTCACATTTATACATTTTCACATAATTACACATTTGAATAATTTCATATAACATATAATTGTATTCTTAGATTAAGTTGAATTTGTGTGCAATAATAGAAAATATTTATAATTATTTAAGATGTAAATATGATTAAGTACTAAGTTAAAAATCCTAATATTTATTGTCAAAATATATCAATTCATTTTGCAATGCTCATTATTGTATACACATTTTTGTTTTTTACAATCTTTAAATCTGGATTTAAATAAGCAATGATATTCAGAGCATATTAAGTTTACACAAATCAATGATGAACATTAAAAAATGATGTTTTTAATATTTAATTTATAAATTATTACTCCTATGTTTGAACTTTCCATAGTGACTTTTACCATGTGTATGTTGTAGTATGGTATTATTAAACTCTTGACTTGAATTAAAAAATCTATTAATTACTCTAAAATATACGAGAGTACATAGAAAATGATATCCTGAACATTCACAAAAAATTGTTAAAACTATGAGAATTATTAATTAAACTATGATGTATTATCATTTTCTTTTCACTCAACTTAACAGTGTTTTGTTGAAAAAACATACTTTCACTACTCAAAAGTTGTAGAATAATGTTTTTTTTTAGGTTTTCGAGATATTCTTAGTTTTTACAATTTGGTTTTTCTAATATTTTTAGTTATCAATAAATAGTTTTAAATTTTGTTGTTTTTAGCACATAACCCATATTAATATAATATCATAATTCATGATGGTAACTTCTAAATGTAGCAAATTTTATATTTATCTATGTATAAAAAGACATTCAATTAATGTAAACTAATAAAATGTTTTTACTTACATCTCTATGAAATTTCAATTTTTTGAGTAAATTGTCTCCTTTTTTTGAATATTCATCCAAGAGCTCTACCGATTTCAAATTCTAAAAATAATTTTAAATATATATTTAATTACTTATATATATATATATATATATAATTAATACAATTAATCACTCTACAAAGTTTGATAAAAAAAATGTTCATTTATTAAAAATTGTAATATTTACATATACTTTTTTTTACATAATATGGACTTATAAATTGTTTGTAATTTGTTTATACATATGTAGATTAATTGAACTAAGTAATTTAACTTAATAAAATATTTTATTTTTATTCATGTTATCCATGTAAATAGGAATCAATAATAAAAAAACAAATTAAAATGTCCATATTAAAAGTCAAAAATAAAAGTTGAACACCCTTATAGAAATTGTAATTGAAAAATCTGGCTTCGAAGTAATGCTCATATATCTGCTATAGTCAAAATTTCAGATGTCTACGTACTTTGATTCATTATTAGATCTACATTACTCACAAACAAACAAAGATATAAGGGCTTATTTTTATCATAATTAAAAAATATCTAATACTCATTTATAAATATATATAAGAATATTTAATATATTAGGTACTTGTTTTATTACGCAAGCTAAATTTTAGATTCTATAGAAAGAGAGGGAGCAGTTGTTTCATAATGATGATTTTAAATTGTTTTTGTATAAAACACTTTATAAACTAATAAACTATAATATATTAATATATAACTAATAATATACAATAATATAAATTCATTTAGATCAATCAATAGGAAACAATTGATAGTTAGTACTAACTACAGAAATATTTAGAACGTGGATTTCTTTTTCTTTTAATTTTTTCAACAGCATAAAGAATATTGTTGAAAAAATGGAATAAAAACATCATTTTCAAACAAAAAAAACTACTTATAGATAAAACACAAATTTCGTTTAGAATCATTTTTTTTTTCAAATGCAGTGATTTAAAAAATAGTTTTTATAACCCTTACATATTTTTCCAATGGTTGAATGTCATGGAGTCGGTGATCATCGATAGCACAAATTGAACACAAATCTAATTGACACGTAACACAAATAATATCAATTGGTCTTGAATGTTGGTCGCATATTTTGTCCTCCACAAATGTATTATTTGAGTTATTTAATATCTGTATATCATGAAGATTGAAATTTTGATTCTCGGTATGATGCTGAATAAATAATAAAATATAATAATAGTTGTACAAACTTATAAATTAAAACAACAAATATTATAAAATGTATAAATTAAATAAAAAATAACCACCTGTTTAAAACAACTATGACAATACATTTCGTTACACTGATGACAGAAATATTCTGAACATTTATAACATGAATCACAAATATCTAGAAAACAAAAATATGTAAAATTAGTAAAATAGATTATATTGGTTTAAATTATTTAACTTACTACTCTTTTGTACAAATGTATTAGTTAAATTTCTCAGTTGCAAATTTGATATATTCCGGTACAATTGCCTTTGTTTGTTGTATGATAAATACCACACTTTGCCTAATAAATAGTAGTGTAATGGTAGGTTATTTATTTCATCTTCAGTTTCAATCCTATATGGTTTAGAAATTGTTTAAATAATAAAACAAGCATATTAGTAGTAACTTATTATCAAATAAATATTAAAAAAAGAATAACTAAAAAATGTTTCATACTTGCAATCAGTTTGGCAAACTTCACAAATAATGCTTCTGCGCTTTTTGTACAAAAATTTGATGCAACTTTTGCACATATCATGTCCGCAGATTAATAACATTGGAATCTTGGATCCATTTGCATCTGTAATCATTAATAAATATCTAATGAAATAACTAAACATAAAACAAACAAATAAAAGTTAACACATTTTTTTGTTTTTAGTTGACACAACTACTATAGAGTATGAAATATAATTTTGTATGGCAATAAAAAAGTATGAGATAAAACAATAATTTTTATTATATTATTTATTAAAAATATTTCAACTACTTTTAAAAATTGGTTAAATTAGTTTACCTATTTGTATTCATATGAATAATTATGAATTATTAAAAAAAAAAATATAATTTTTAGATTATAATTTAGGTAATAAGTACTGCTCGAATCAATCGAAAAGTATTTCCAGTAAAAAAAATATGTACAGCGGTTAAAGCATATATTTTAGGTAAAGAACTAGCTATTTATTTAATAAGTATTATAAAAGAGACAAACAACTGCATATTTAAAATTCTCGACAGACTGCCTAAAACTCAGATTGCCTTAAGACTCAGCATATTGGCATAGTTAATATTTGTATTAAAACATTTTAAAAACAATTGGTAGTTATACAATGATGGATATATACTTACAATCAACAGAATACTACTAAATTACACAGCCGGGTTATAGAACGGTATAGAAGATAACTGGGAATAATACCAGTTTTTAATTTAACAAATTATTTAAAATATTATGATAAAATAAGTGTTAAGAGGTACTGAAATCATTAAAAAGCCATTGTGTAATATAACTCAAAAACCTTTTACAACATCTAATACAATATTAACAACAAATATGCATTAAGAATCATAATCATACTTGTAAGTTTAAAAACACCAATAATATAAATATAAAATTTTTAAAATATTTAAAGGTGCAAAACTGCTTTATTAAGCATTCACTTGATAGTACAATTATCATGTTTGACTACAAATTAACAGGTAAATAACCCTGTTGAGGCATTGACTGTTCCCATTATTTTAAAATAGAACGGGATTTGATGGACAATATAGAAAGTTAATATATAGAAATGAACATAACTTATTGCTACTATTTGAATATTTAAATACCTAACCATTCGTTTAACTGTTATTTAAATATTCAAATAATTTCAACTAGACATGTTCCAGTTAACTGGCAATTACTCGATGTCATATTTAGGACTTACCTCCTACACAGGCTTGGTACATTACAAAATGTTGACCCAACCAATATTCAGATCTAGCGTAATACTACATTTTTACCAAATAATAGTATACAAGTATATACGCCAGATATCCTAAGCATGCTCACCCCATTTTTATAGTTATATTATGCATTTATTCAAACTCTAACTTTTAGAATTTTTATGTGTAATTAAAGACAATATTTTCAAATTATTAGATTTTTCACAATATTTAAAGAATATTTTGTGGCGATACAGACTATGGATTTTAAATGAGGACCTATATATGTTTTAATGCAAATTGTGAAACAAGTGATTTTTCAGAAAATGTTGATGTTTTTTAATGACAAGTTTCTGAGTTATTTTACTTTAAATACTAAGAATTATAGTCTAGTCAATACATTGTAAATGGGTACAAATTTGGTATTATCAACTTTCGATTTATAAATGGTAACCTATACTGAAAATAGTAGAGTATACTCTACTAAGTAGTAATTGTAAAAAAATATTTTATATTTCATATCTTTTCCCCCTTGCAAATGACTACCCCCTAAAGCATTCTCTCCTGCAGAAGTACAACATTGCATTGACACATTCCCTAAAAGGAAGGCGCCTGGTTTCGATCACATAACCCACAAAGTAGCTAAACGCCTCCCAAGGAAAACGCTAATACTTCTTACGTACATTTTTAATTCAATTATTCGTTTATCCTACTTCCCGCTTCAGTGGAAATTCTCTATCATTATAGTCATTCCCAAACCTAGTAAGCCCCCCGATATTCCTTCTTCATACAGACCTATAAGTCTTCTACCTTTCTTCTCGAAGGTACTTTAAAAGCTAGTGCTCAAACGGATTAGTCCGATCATAAATAACTCTAAAATTATTCCCAACTCGCAATTCGGTTTTCGAAAACGTCATTCCACAATTTACCAAGTGAATCGTATAACTGACATAATTGCTTCAGCCCTAGAAAAAAAACAATACTGCAACGCTGTTTTCCTCAATGTTGCTCAGGCGCTCGACAGGGTATGGCACTCTGGCCTCCTATATAAATTTAAAAAATCCTCCCACCCGCTTTCTATCTATTTTTTAAATCTTATCTTGATAACCGTCAATTCGCTGTTTGGTATCGCTCAAATCTCTCGTCTATATCCACTATAGAAGCCGGAGTTCCTCAAGGAGCAATTACTGCTCCTATCCTTTTCAACATCTTCATAGCTGATCAACCCACTTCTCCCTACACATTCGTTGCTGAATACGCCGATAATAAAGCTATCCTTTCAACCCACGAAAACCCAATCATTGCCTCTATTCAACTTCAATCTCATCTCTCTCGTTTGGAATCCTGGTGTCAAAATTGGAAAGTCAAAATAAACGAAACCAAATCCTGCCACATCACCTTTACCCTTAAACATCAAATTTGCCCTCCAATTTCTTTTAACAACATCATAATTCCAACCTCACCAAGCACAAAATACCTAGGTATATATTTTGACAAGAAACTAAACTGGGCCCATCATATTCATAACATCAAAATTAAACTAAACTCTCGTCTTCGTTCCCTTAAATTTTTCTTTAACGCAAAATCAAAACTTACACTTCACACTAAACTAAACTTATAAAAAACTCTCCTTAAACCCATTTGGATGTATGGCATCCAAATATGGGGCTCTGCAAAAAAGCCACATATAAACAAAATTCAAATAACTCAAAATAAATTGTTCCGTTTAATAACAAAGGCTCCTTTCTGTGTATCCAACCAAACCTTACACTCAGAACTAAAAATGAACACCATGATAGAAACCGCTACCAAGTCCTACTCTCGTTACCACAACTCTCTCTTCGACCATCCTAACATCCTAGCCAAAAATCTAACCAATCCAATGCCTGGCAACCCTCCCAAATGATTAAAAAGAAAGTGGTGCCGCGACCTACTTCTCTAATTTAACCCTATAACACTGATCAGGAGTGTTACCAGTGGGCGGCTTCTCCTTCATGTCATCTGACAGCAACCTAAATTGTTAGCACTTAAGCTTATTATACATTATTTGTATAGATTGTTTAAATTCAAATAAAGGAGAAAAAAAAAACTCTAGAGCTACAAGAGTCCTAAAGAGATAATTCAAAATTATTTTGTTTGGTATTCAGTATTTAATATTTAAATATTAATATGGTTGATTTCAAATATAATTGAGCTATTCGATTACACAGCTACAGTTACCCAATACCCAGACAAGTGACAACTGTCATTAGTTTATAGTTTCATGTGCTCGGTTTAGTTTATGCTCCAACACGCCTTTTATTAGTTGTACTATCCAGATATCAACAAAATCACTTTACGACCGATACTCAATGTCACATTTTGGACTCGGCGCAATACAAAATATTCACGCTGTACTCATTTTGTTACTCGACCACTCAGGACCTGGTTTGTATGGGAATTTTCGACCAGCAACATCTCCAATTCCAACGTCTACTTAATTTAAAACTAAGATTTGAAAATATTCACTAACTTAAACATGATATACGTACAATTGAATAAATAACACGTTGACCTAATTAACATTATGTAATATATATGATACAATATAATTTGTCTGGTACAGAAACATACAAATTTAATGGTACCTAAATGAATTTAATTACCTGAAATGTGATAATTCTGTTTGCATCGGGTGCAGGAAGGAAGTCCTGAACGATCCATTGTACTATTTTGTAAACCAACTATAGTCAGGACTCAGGAACTGAACAAACAGCAAAACTATAAAGAAAATTCTAATACAAGTAACGTTCAAATGATGACATGAGCATGTAACCCAAACGGTAATACGAATACATCACCATTGTCAACTATACTTCAATAGTAATAAAGCAATACAACAATAACTATAACGAAGTTAACACTCCAGCATTGTACTGTCGTAACTACTAACATTTACAACATGAGGTATGGTCTTCCCGACATGCGTACACTGTAATTATCTTATTGATTCTGACACAAACATTTTAGTGAAAATACAATTCAAATTATCAGGAAAAAAAACTAATAAATTATGATTGAATAAAAGATAAGGGTTACACCGGTACGTCTATAATACGAATTTAGGTGTACATCGTCGTGATCCGCGGTCAGCAACGATAACAGTGTCTACACTAGCAATAAATTAAAACTATTGTGGATTAAATTGGGCAAATTCCCAGATGTGCCCAAAGTATTTACTTAGACACTACTTGCCCAAAAAAAAATGTCAGTAGACGCTTATTATGATTGATAATCATAAATCGTACTAGAATTTTACTATATTAGATTTAACTCATCGATTTTTTAGCTCCTAATTCTTTATGTTTCCATGATTTTTCGACATATTACTCGCAGTGCAACTAACTATAAAAGGCTATACGGGCAGTGTGGACATAAACGGCGGAACAAATTTATGAAACACAAGAACGTGAACATAGTTATTGATTTTTAAAATAATATTATGACGAGCAGGGCTCGAAAGTTCATGCGTTTACATATTTCTTGGGAAGCTACATATTCAAAATCTGATTCGACACAAATTCGTTTTATAATATACACAATCCAAATACAACATAAATTGTTGTAGACTACATTTTCGTGATTCTTTACACATGTAAAGATTTTAAACATATTAATGCACATTATGTTTATTTGCACCAATGTAATTCAGATGAATATATAGCGTGATTTTCATTTTCGCTGTATTTAATACATTTGAATTTTTATATTTAGGATTCGGGGAATAATGCTTCAAAATCTACAAATGAAAAATATTTTTAAAAAATTACATTATTCAATAAGTTATTATTTTTGTATTCTAAATAATATTTAAATTTTAATAAAATAAATTGTAATCAACAACTAAACAGTTTTCTTTTTGAATAATAACCTTTGAATGCATTTTTGATGTTTATTCTCATATAAATACATATTTTATAAAAAAAAAATTTCATTATTTAATTTATTTTTTAAAGCATATGTTTGCACGTTTTTCATTGATTTTTAGCGCACAGAGTTCCAAGCCTTGACGGTGAACAATGAATGATAAATGATCGATAAATAATAATAACGCATTATATTATTATATGAATATGGGTTGTATATTCATATTAAAAATATAATATTACAATTGTAATACAGCAAATTTCACTCTAATGACTTGCCTGTAGAAGTTTCATTTTCAAAATTAATTGAAAGAGAATAGTGTTTAAATATTGTAGATTCTATTATAATTCTCATATAATATAGTGGCGTAGTGGTTAGGACATAGGCACTAGACATTTGGACCAGCTCCAGGTTTTGGTGTAACTCGTCAACGACCCCCCCCCTCACACCATTATTTTTATATATGTAATAAATTTTAGGGGGTGCTAAGGACTCAAAGCACCCCCCCCCCTAGTTGTGCCAATGGATATTCTATAGGATTCTGAGTAGGTATGTAATTTGAAGGCAGTAGATAGAGGCAGACGGGTAAGTTCAAGTTCAAATCCCATAACCATTCACAAAAATGTTTGCATTTTTCCCAGTTTTTGTGATTAAAATCACATTAATCAGTAAAATGTTTACCGATTAATATTCCGGTAACATGATGAAAATAACATTGTGAAAATCTTATTTGGTTTATTATTTAGGTGGGGCACCACCAATACACAATTTAGGAGAGGGGGCCCCGTCGGCATTTTCCGACTAAACGTCTGTTAAATCCGCCACTGGTTTATCTTTAAGGTTACCTATAAATTTAATAGTTAAAATTTGATATTTTTAAAGAATGTATTAATATAGATTATTCTATTCACGACTATATACTAAAATTGCGTTACATATAATCAGGTCCGTATCAAGAAATTTCTTTTCGGGGGTTCCAACGATGTGTATTGTAATTTTAGTCAATACTGAATTTAAGTTTTGACATTTAGTACAATATAAAACAATAAACAGTTCATTTAAACGGTATAACTAACAATTTATGACTGAACATATTATTCAGGTTGCTGTAAAAATAAATAATTATTTTAAACATTTTTTTTTTTTTTTTAAATATTAAAGACATTCTAGAGGGGGTCCAGGGGTCCGGACCCCCCCCCTCAAATACGGCCTTGTGTACAATATTATACGGTATACGTAGCTACGTTAGTATTGTGTTTTGAAGGCCTACATTAATTTTAATCAGCCATTTAAGCGGATGATCTCAATGTCATATATTGTATATTATAGTACCCAAATTATGTATATTATGATACCTTTAATTGTACTGATTGTTTGCATAAAGTGAATAAAATCGAACTCTACATAAAGTTATTTATATTTACAAAATTAACAAAAATTACTCACTAGGCATTATTGTTAAGGTGCCTCGGTTACTATACACAATAAACTTTAGCTGAAAAGACCTCAAAAGTTTTGACAAAATTAAAGTTAATTAACTTTGTCCGACTTTGATTTTGAAAAATGATTTAGAATTATTATTATTATTAGAAATGTCTTCTTATTTTACTGTAAACTTAAATTGAAAAATCGAAAATGTGGATTTTTTCAAATCGTAATTGTAACTAAACTAATAGTTAAATATTAAAAGTGTTCCGTACGACCTATAGACATTTTCCCGCTGAATTCAAATCTGTTTTCAGAATAAAAAAACTGTGCTGTATTTACTTTTATTTTGTCAAAACAATAAGTATACGTATTACCGTAAAATTTGAATAGTGAATTAAAACGAATATTATGTTGATGTAATATTGACTTATGCGAGAATGGCATTGTGTGGCGATCGTTCGGCGTATTAGGACCAAAAATATGAAACGGTTGTAGTATAAAAATAAACAAAAGGTTCAACTCACGATACTATTATATCTCCAATAGCACAATATGATTGGTATTTATGGTATTTATATAAAGTCACTATTCGGATTTTATTATAGTTTTTATATTTTATAAGTAGAATAAACACTGAACACATTATATTATTATCTCTGTTTTATAGTCAGAGTTCAAGTAAGTAACCGACTGATCCGTCGGGTAAATTTGTTCGTGTGCACGTAATTATATATATATATATTTATTAATTTATATAATGTGTAAAAACTGGCGTTTTAGCAATAAAATAAAAGAAAACCTTTCCCATCAATACATAAAAGGTTAAATGGCAATATAGAATTTTTAAGGAATTGGCAAAGTATCAAAGGTAAATATAAACATAAAAATTTCAAAATATCGCGGTAATAATGTAATTTTCGCTTTACTATTGGCTTCAGGGACGGGGAAAAAATGTCAGAATGTCGACAAATGATACGGAACTTTTCTATTCGTATAAACGTACAAATAATGTCTAAAAGATAAAATTCCAATTTTCGAATTTTCCGACATGTACAACGTACATACATAATACATGATATATAAAAAAAAAACACATAATTTGAGAACTCTATCGTATACGTGTCGGATATGCGAAAATTGTAATACTAAATTTGAAAAACTTCAACGAATTATTTCAAGAGGGAATGTTATATTTTGATAAATTCTAATAAAGTATCTAAAAATAAATTCACGATAACAATTAACGATGCGACACGCATCAGTACCAATTCACTCTGATGGTGCGGCAGGTGGCGGTACTACACACACTCGACTGTACAAATAATCATTTACGACCAACACAAATATCACGGACAGCGAAAATGAAATTATAAATTGCCTAAATGTTGCCCCTCAATGTAGGCAGATACCTATAATAATAATTATTACATATTATAAATAGAAAACGTATGTACATTTATCATCTAACATGTGTAGGTAACATAAAGTAATATTTTCGTTTGTCTAGATTCAAGATACAATAGTATAATAATTCGGGTTTGATTTTATATTATACTCGTCGACCAGATCTGTTAGATTGTAAAACAAGTTACTTTTTAAAAATTTTCTATAGATACTAATGTCGTAAGTTGACAAAAACTTGAGATTTTTGTATTTTGTTAGGGTTTTGTATACCTATTTTGTTTTTCCTCTTGCTCAGTGGTTCCCAACTGGTGGTCCGTGGACTCATCTCAAGTGGACCCGCGATGTTAAAGAATTTTTTTCATAATTATCAACTTTTTTTTATTTAAAAATAAATTTAAATTAAAAAAAAAAAAGTGGGAAATTATATTTCGCATTATTTAAGGTATAATGTACATCAGAGGTTCCCAACCTATAGTCCGCAAGATAATGTATGGTGGTCCACGAACCATACCTACAAAATTTAATAATATTTCATTTATCTTCTGGGGCGTGACACAAATACTGACAATCGTCGTTTATTTATAAATTTAAATTACATAATGCCTCGCATGTTATTATTTTAACCGATAATCAAATCTTGTTTGTAGAGCATGATTAGATTATCGGTAGAATACAATAGACTATGTGTTATGTTTCAACAAGGATTTTCCGGGCTGCTCTACATTCAAAATAAACAAAGAAATCATTTGGACGCCATTAAAGACATGCGTGTATATTTGAGCAGTATTCCCTAAGCACAAAAATCACATTAAATTGTTTTTATAATAATTGTAATTTACATTTAATGAATATAATAATATGGTGTACATTTTTTTATAATAGTAATTTGCGTTAAATTGTAAATAAATATAAAACTTTTACTTAAAATTTATCAATTATAAATAATATTATAAGCCTGCTATAAGGAATTTCATTAGTTTTTATTTATTCATCATCTAAATTCTTCTAAAATGGTGAAAAAAATTATTTCTTATTTATAAGAAATATAAGGTCTAAAGTTGTGGTGGTTCGTGACGTATCTAAAGTTCTCTAAGTAGTCTGTAGTGTCAAAAAGGTTGGGAACCACTGATGTACATAATTCATGGTCCCAAAACTGGTCAAAGAAGCGCGTGCTAATAAGAAATTGAATTCATTAAATACATATTAATTTAAACTTGTACTATTTTTTTCACATTAAAATCAATTAATTTAAGTTTTTAAAATCGTTTTTCCATTTAGATTAAATAGCAAAATTTAATTTGTATCACCCTTTTTTACTACATTAGTCTGTTGTCAATTAATAAATTAAAATATTTTCCACAATATACACTGTATTTATGATTTTAATCTGTACATATAAATTATAAACTATAAAAGTATAAAGAAATAAGTGGTAAAATGGGGGGGGGAGTGATAATAAATAATAATAAATAAGTTGTGGTCTTTCTTGACGGTGGAAAATGTACAAAAATAGTCGGTGCCTAGTGTTGAGTTGGGAACCACTTCCTCTAGCTGGATCCGTCATTTGTTAGACTATTTTAAATTTACAATATTAGATAGTTAAACAATATTTTATTATTTAGCTTCTTTTTCACCGTTAGAACTATATATATATGACTGTATTATATGACTATAATAATATAAAATTATACGAACATTGTATATTACGTCATGACGATAATACATAAGGATATTTACCTATTTTAGTTTTAAAACTCGTCTCAAATTATTATCGTAATAAACAACAATACACGTCAAATATCGGCTATGTAAATACTAACTCGCAGTAACAGCATAATATATTTGTAATATTTTACGAATGACTAGCTGTATTGGCCACGGAGACCCCCGTTATTTCAGAGCTTTACGATAGTTACTTTGGCTTTTGTGACCGAAAATTTATTAATTGAAAGAAAAAACTAATTCAAATTTTAAAATTTTATATATTTATTATATCACTTTCGACGGACCGGCAGACAGCCAGACAGACCAAGAGATCTTGACAGACCAGAAGAAAAAGTTCGGGAACATCTTCGGTAGAATGTCGGTTTAAAAAACGTGTAACTTGTATATCGCGTGGAACATATTATACCTACACGAAAATTCTAACGAGCTACGAATTGTAGATACCAAAAACATCTAATTACATTAATATTTTTTTTTTCGATTAGGCACTTCTCTCAATTTCACTGACCCATTAAAATTTGTATAGTTTTTGTATAACATTTGACGAATTTGTAAAAATATGCACATTCAAGTTTCAGGTTTACAATAAATAACAAAAGTATACAAATGCTGTAAGTCCCGAATCTTGATTATTATATTATTATTATTATGTTCTTTTCTAATTTGCTCACCAAATAATTATACTCGTTAGCTCAAATGGGAAAAAGTTTGATAGTGTTTTTAATTTTAATAAGCCTACATAATATGCACCGTGGGTGTGTGGTTGCTGTTGTAGGTGGGAAAGTGGGAAGGCATATAGAGTAATTTATTTTTATTTGTACGCAGCGATTAAATCATCGCAAACGAAAAATGATTCAGATGAACACAGTTGGAATGATTGTGCTGGGGACAACTAAATAGTATGGTTAAAATTTATAACATTTCAATCATATTATATTAAGGTTGTTCTCGTGCGCATATATAGATACATAGTTTGGGAGAGGGGAGGGATAAGGTTCACTTTCATACTTATCTATGGTTCAGTCGACCCATTGAATCGAAGTGGAATTTTATTGATACCACCTTTTTAATTTTTGTTTGCTCGTTTCGAACTCGTGGTATTTTATTGTAATCACACCACCATTGGTACCTTTTTTTTTAATATTACTCAAGAGGTTGAAACATGTTTATAAATTTTCCTGAAATTTTGTGGTGAAACCCCCTTGTATACGTGGTACAAGTCGGTTTTCCTAACAGACTGCTGGTTATTTTTGGGGTTTCTTTGTTGTTTTTTTTTTTTTATATTATACATAGCCACTATAATATAGTTACTATAGTTTTTTATTTTTAACATATACAAATTTATAATACATTAATAATAATAATAATAATAATAATAATCTATTGTCGAGTATACAGTCAATTTACGATAATTCGAAGGCCAAGTAGAATAAGAATACAATTTAAGTACCTGCCTACACCTAAACGGCACACCGAGAAATTCAATATAGATACCGAATTTGATAGAGGGAAAATGGAAAATAATAATTATCGTAGTTAATCAAATGAGTGTTCGGGACATTGAGTGCAATTATCGACATTCGACATATAAATGTACCTACCTATACCTATCCGGTCATCTATTTGCATAAGTATAAAACGGTATTTTTCATATATAAGTTAAACAAGTTTGATTGTTTTTTTTTCGAGTATCTATTATACGAACGTAATAATAATTTAATACTACGACAGTGCGTTACAGGATTTTGATGGTAACAGTTATTATTTTTTTTGTGTTTTTTGCATTATCATAAATTTGTTTTGATAATAATAATTAGCGACGAATTTGCAAATTCGTTTAGTTTATAATATCCAGAAACTGGAAATCGGTTTTTAACAACAAAAAAAACTCTAGTTAAGTTAAGGTTGTATAATATACACTGGCGTCATTGTTGTAAATTTAATTTAAATTTTCGGGGGGACAAGAAAAATCGTGTACACTCACATTACGCATAAGCAGTGGCATGGCCAGGGGAGGGAACCATTGGGGGCCATGCCACCCCATTGGCCGTATTTATGTAAAAAAAAAAAAAAAATTGGTTTAATTGGTTAGTCGTAATCGTACCATATTTATGTAATTTTAGTACCTATTGAATATTGATAAATTAGATCGATAATTTTGTTGTGATAACCATAGATAGATAATAAACACCGACTAAGATATAACCCTATGCGTATAATAAATGATGTGTTATCTACGTCTTTTAACGTGTGATTTTTTTGCCACTCCCTCCCCATCATTAAGAAATCGTGACTACTACACTGCGTATAGTAAGTATAAATGATGGGTGTGGTATCTACTTACTTTTCGTCGAATACGATATTACATTATTCCTATTGTCATTGTATCATTGTTAATAGATAATATAAGTGGCCTGTACAATGGGCACGAATCATCCGATCGCACAGTGTGTATAATGTAAAAGAGCAATAGTATATATTTTTTATTATTAATAATCCCGAAAACACGTATACATCGTCATGTCGTAATATTACAATTACAATTATTACAATTGTATTATGACGATGATGTATTGAATCGGGCTATATTTATTATTTTGATTTTACATTATAGTCAGGATGCGGATTAGCATACATTTTTGGTCCGGAAAAACCGTTAAGACCGGCCCTCTAGACGATGTATAATAAAATAAATGCCTTGATTTATACGATTATAAAAAAATATTTTGCATTTATGTTTAACTTTTTTACCATTAAATACAACCTTTGTGTACAATTTTCAAGCATACCTTGGCAAAACAATTTTATCTAATGTAATATAATATTAAATTGAACATTTAAAATGCCTATAAATAGTTCAATATCGCTAGAATGTTTTCCTCGCCTAAAAAGGACCAATATTTTAATATTCAGTGAACATTTCCGGTCTCTACCATTATTTTAAACCGAATTACAAAAAAAAAAAAAAAATATCGGAAAAAAAGCAACTGTTATTGCTGTACATTTTCACGTTTTTCCTACGACCCACACGACCACCGGCCCACCGGGAAGTATCCCTGTGTCCTGACCATCCAATCTGGCCCGGCTTATAGTACGATTTACCGGCCCGGTATCTAAATTAAAAATATCCGGAGAACAACCGTTGAAGGCTCGATTCTAATTGAAAAATTGGATAAGCATAAAAAAAAAAAATGAAATTTAAAATCCTGGTGGCCCATTGAACTGAGCTGGAGCGCACGTTGGCCCTTCACACACGAAGTGTTTAAATTGATCATTAAACGGACTCGTCGTAAAAAAAAAAATTAATATACATCGTTTGGCGAAATGTAAAATGTTTATGAATACTTTATTACTCTTTAGGTACTCGTATTTATACGTATTGCATTTTCAAGCTAGTAAACTGTGCGATATTTATGTTAACCTAACCTAGTTGACAGTATTTTTAAAGACTGGGCGACGCACAATTTTTAAAAGAAGAATTTTTATTATTTTAATAATAATTAGGTGTTGATTAAATAAATGTGTAGGTACATATAATAAATATTATCGATCTTAAATACAAAATGTATTTATTATTGTAGAATATGACAACATTTTTTTGTCGCCTAGCGAAAATTCCTCAAAAAATGCACTGTATATACATGTACATTGATTTTTTTTTTTTGTAAATCTTATGGAAAACTCTGAAATAACTATTAAAGTTGTAGGCCTGGTAATTTATTCTTTAAATTTTTCCTGATATTTCGGGGGAGGTGGGTGAACCCCAGCGTTCGATACCCGGGTTCGGATATCTGCAAGTACTATTCGGGCATTACACGTAATATACGTACCTATATATATATATTTAATACTCAGATATTTTTATTTGTTAGTTCAAAAATAGAATCAAGAATATTCGGTTTATAAATGGTTGCTCACGCGTTAAAATAAGTAGTATTCAATCCACAAAAATCGTGCTAAGTACTAATGAAATATTTATTAGGTATACTTATAATAAAGAGAAAACGCATAATAATTAAATAGACGTAAACACGAAAACGATTGGACTTGAACGTTGACTATGGACACGACAATTATGATATCTCGTTTATAATTATTATTGTAATTGTATAACAATACCTAACCACTCTGCAATACGTAAAATCTAGAATTTTTCTCATTAGGCGGGCTGCCTAAGACTGAAGAAACTAGTTTTAAGAAAATAATTTCATGAGATATGAAACTTTAGTTTCATGAAACCATTCAATTGAAAATCAAATAGATACACACACCGAGTTTCATGAAACAAAAATTTCTCATAGTTGCGCAACCACGGTTTCATGAAACTTTTAATTTTGGTTTCAACAATAAAGTTTCGTATAAATTATAAATAATTAATAATAATAATAACAATAATATAATTAATATATAATTAATATTATATTATTATACATTTTGTATGTTCATGTTATTTTTGTTACATTTATCATATTTTAGTATTATATATATACACTATACACTGTAGTATATACAGCATAAGTAACAATAGTAAATACTATCGTACTAATTTAATAGTGTTTATATACGAAAATAGTAATAATAATCCCCATAATAAAGTCGACGTTTTGACCAATATTATCATTGTTTTTTTTTATTTTATACAAAATATCGTTTGTGACGATCTTGTTGTCCAACTAACTGCAGTAAATGATGAAAAGCAACTTGAGACATTCTGTAGAAACTTTGGAATTTATCCTCATCAGCGGTTTATCACCTTTGCAACTACATAGCTACTATGCTGTTTATCTTTTAAAAGTAGATGAATCCAATACCTACATTTCCTTTTTGTTGACACGAAGCCACCAATACAACATTAACACATCCTCATCATCAGACGACATTGTCGAAACTACACATTTTTTTGTTTCACCAGTGTACGCAAATATGAAATTAGTTTCATGAAATTGGTTTCTTAAACCAATTTATTCAGTGTGCAGCCCGCCTTTGTCACAATGAAAATAAATATTTTAAAACCTTTGAATGTACAGAAACCCGGATATTACGGATATTCGGATTTTTGCCATTTCAATTATTCGGATATCAGATTCCGGTTATCCGAATATTTAAAAAAATCCGATAATATGACCCAACCTATATATAAAAAAACAATAAAGAGAACAGGCAAAACGATTTTGTCCGGGGCTTCGTAGAAACTAGGGCCGGCATTGGGTACCTCCTAATACCCGTGTGTATCGCGTCAAATTGAAAAATTGTAACGGCATGGACACATAGATGGCGCTAGGATGCCGAATGTTTATAACTTTTCGCCGTCGCCCCCGTCCGTTCGACGATCATCTGTTCGTGATTACTTATCTGACGCGAAATTTCGTCTTTTGTGTGTTGTCGTTTTGTGATATTCGAGTGTATCGTGACGATTTCCCTCAATAAATAAAACAGCTATTATAAATAATATCGCAACAGAACCATTATTGTAATCATGAGTAGTTTTTTTATCTAGTGTAAGCATGTGCAGTTTAACGTCGAAATGTAGGCGTTAGGCCGGCAAAACTAGTCATGCAATGATGTCTGATGAGTGAGTAGTAAAAATTTGTATTATATTCATAATAGGGTACATATTCGATTGCCTAGTGGATTTACTTTGCTGAATGGATTTATAATTAAAAACGGCAATTCGTTACAATTCGATGATGGCAAGAACATATAATGGTAGAGTTTTAATTTTAAGGTCAACCGGTTGTCAAATAGGTAGTTAATCGATTAGTTTCGGTCCAACGCTTTCTATCGATCTGAAAAGAAATGCACGATCTGACGATTGGAACTGTGATTTTTAGGATATGATAGTTATTTTCGCGTACACCTGTTTGACTTGTTACCAGTTTTAATTTTTGTTAAGATTCTTTTATTTTTATCAACTCAAGTTACTTACACATATTTTAAGTTCTGTACGAGACTCAAGGTTATTTCCTGCTTTTAATGTTTCAGGATACAATTTGTACGTGGGAAAATTAAATCAAATGTGAGTTATACATATATATATATATATATATATATATATATATATATATATATATATACAATTATTACCTATTTGATTAAAAATTGTTACCTTTTTATTTTTTTTAGAGATGAGTTTAAGACAATATCTCTTTTTATGGACGCATTGACGCCAGACATTAGAATATCAAAGTCTGATCGGAGTTTTTCTCCTGTACAAAATCCAATGCCTAAAATGGCTAATAAACCGTGGAATGCTGCCACGTATGTATACAATTTAGATTATTATAGTATGAGTCTATCACTAATTCATAACACAACAAATTGGTAAAAAATCTCAACCGGTATAGGTCTTGTGTCAAGATTTGAATGAAAAAATAATTTCAAGTATAACCAGTCTAAAATAATGTATAATAGTAAATTTCAGAATCTAAAATATTGTTCAACAAACTTAATAGAAAAATTTAAAATGCTCTAATATCTAATTTTTGTTTGCCTTTATTTATTAATGAAATAATTTCTTATCTGTATGTTAATTATGCTATAAAAATTCTATTGGTATGTTGATACCTATTATCCAGCAACTTTGATCCCGTACAATCATCTAGTGCATTTGTTTTTAGATAACTATTAGCATAGTTACATATAGTCCATCAGTTGTATGTTTTTGTACTATTGAATTTGTTGTGGAGTGATTGTGATTTATAGTTTTGCATGAAATTGTATTATAAAAATGAATATAAAATATGATTGATATTTGCAATTTTTAAATTAAATTATTAATATCTATGTAAATTTATTTGATTTTATTGTGTACATTTTACAATATTTAATTATATATTTTTATTTACTTTAATGTATTTTGCATTTGAATCTTTAATATAATAGTATATTAATAATTTTTACTTTTCTATTAATTTATTTTATTTTGTTTTTAAATGAGGATTATTAAATTGTATTAAAAATATTTGTAATTAACTTAAATTTTAAACACTTTAATGATCTAAATTTAATGTACATAAATAATTTTTTTTCTCGTGTAACTAAAATTTAAAATATTTTTGCTAACCTTCATATTTAATAAAATATTATTTTTATACAGTTTTGTGTATTGCAGCTTATTGAAAATTATTTCCATACTCTCAAAATAATGTTATTATATGTGTATGAATACAACGAATATTTTTTAATTAGTTTTTCTGCTGATGAAATTGCAATGAGCAGATGTAAATCACCTGTGGGATCGTCTGGCAGTACACGTATTGTCCACCACGAACGTGGAGGATCTGCAGACACTGGACTTATTAGACCAGATAATTTATCAAGTTATGCATCTAGTGAAGAACCCAATCCAACTGGAAATAACGAAGACGATAGTGTATGTTAAATACTCATTATTATGTATATATTATTACTATATAATCATTTTAGGAAATATTTTATTCATATGGTCCATACAATAATGCCGAACTAGCTGATGATTCAGATGGTACAAAAAAAAAAGTTGCAATGGATCATATCCGATCTAAAATTGGACGCACAAAGGAGTCAATACGAAGTGAACAAACAGCAAGAGATGGTATATTTCAAACTTTTTATTATGCAATTTTTATGTTTGTTAATAATATTTAAAATATTTGTTTGTAGATAATGTTAATGAATATTTAAAATTAGCATCAAATGCAGATAAACAACAACTAGCTCGTATAAAATCAATTTTTGAAAAGAAAAATCAGAAATCATCTGTAACTATCTCACAGTTACAAAAAAAGCTTGAGGGTTATAATAAGCGGTTAAAAGACTTAGAAACACACGGACTCACGACATCACATCATCTAAAACAACCCAAAGAAATGTTAAGAGATGTTGGTCATGGATTGAGGTAAATTGTTGATTTTATTTATACATTTGTTGATAATATGATATATTATCTAGTTTGTTTTTAATTATAGGCATGTTGGTGGTAATATACGAGATGGAATTTCTGGTTTATCTGGGTAATTATTAATATTTATATTTAATTGATTTTATCATTATTATTTAATTTTAATTGATCGTAAAAAATAAAAACCTTGTATAGGCTATTAGTTTTATTTTTTAATACTTATATGATTAGAGGCTATAGTTAATTATATTTAACATAATGTCAACTAGTAGATATGTATAATTTATGTTTATTCAATTTTAGTTTTTGTTAAATATTGGATTATACAAAGATTTTTCTTTTATAATATCATTACTTTACACAGTACATACACTGGATTATATATAATTTTTATTATTTTACCTCATTATAATTTTGATACTTTTATATTAAACTGGTTTTAAAAAATAATGGTATAAAATCAACTTAGATAAAGTTTTGGATAGATCACAATAAATTATTTAGTATTTAACTACTAAAGTGTTGTTGGCTATTTATAAAATCGAATTATTTTACATTTATTTTTTAATAGAAATGTACAGTAATTCTGACAAATAATTTGAATTTGGAACATAATATATAATTTCGACATTTTGTCTTATAAATTATTTGCCACCAGACTATTTAATATGTATTTATGACGAATTACTAATTGTACTTCATTTACTTTATATAATTGGTTATTGACATAATCCACACATATTATTTTTAAATCAATTGTTATATTATTATTAATTAATATCTGTAGATTAATAAAACAACTAAGCATATTTCAATACTGTGTTAGTCCAACATATTCTAAGACAGATTTAATCTTTGTTGGCACACTATAAGATGGTTATAATTTTTCTTAATAATTTGTTAAAATTTTACTCAGTGCTAAATGGTAGATTTTGATATAAATGTAATTTATGTAATTTATTATTTATTTTTACAACTTAATAATAATCATTAATCAGTTATTTTTTTGACATTGGGTATACATTATGATAGGGTTATATTTAGTATGTAGTTTTATAAATATTTTTTATTTGAATAAAACTGTTTTTTATATAAATTATTAATTTAAAGTCCTGGGTTACTAATTTTTAATTTCTACTATGTTAATTATTTAGATCAGTTATGTCGAAGCCGCGAGAATTTGCTCATCTCATTCGAAATAAGTTTGGTAGTGCTGATAATATCAATTCAATATCAAGTAAATATTTTTTTTTATTTTTACACTTTATTTTTTCATTAATAAATTATTTAATTTAGGATCTAGTGAAGCTGATTTAACTGAAGATAACAGTGATCAACAAAGTGGCCGTAATCATCATGGTAGTGCCACTTTACCTGGTGGTGTTGGACTTCATGCGACAACTGGTGGTGCTGTTGTATCTCGTAGTGAAGATGGTGCTTCAGAATGCAGGTAATTATTTTTTTAAATGGTTATTTATTCAAATCAAAGATAAAACATGTATTAATACAATAATATTTCATGGACATATTATTGCATAAATTTGTTATTTGTAAAATAATAAAAATATTATGAATTTATATAAAATATTTACTTTTAGCTCTGTGACAAGTGAATCAATTCCCCCACGAACGGGGCCTGGGGCTCCTCCACCTCCTGCATCAGCAACTACTTCTTTGGAACCAGTTTGGTCAGAGTTGGATCATTTACGCTCAAAAATGGAACACATAAAACAGTTTGTATCTAAAGATATTGCATCTTTAAATCATTCCCTTCAGGAAGAACGTTTTCGAACTGAGCGGCTTGAGGAGCAAATAAATGATCTCACCGAACTACATCAGAATGAAGTGGAAAATCTTAAACAAACCATCACAGATATGGAAGAAAAAGTACAATACCAGAGTGAAGAAAGACTTCGGGATATTCATGAAATGCTTGAAGCGTGTCAAACAAAAATGTCTAAAATGGAACATCAGCAGGCACAGCACCAACAGTACGTTACTTTAGAAGGTTTGGATAATTCTAATGCTCGTGCATTAGTAGTAAAATTAATAAATGTCCTACTCACTGTACTCCAGGTAGTGTTACTCCTAGTTGCCACATTTGCTGGTATTCTGATGCCATTTTTAAGAACTCGTTTAAGAATTATTACCACAACTGCTGTTGTAGCTGGGCTATTCATTGCAGTAAAACAGTGGCCAGACAGTGTCAGTCTAAGTGATTATCTCATTAAACATGGCAAACAAGCTCTGTTATCTGTTAAATAGTTCCCTTTTTGTTTTTAACGAAATATTTATCAATAAAATATTGGATTGGAATAATTTATTCATTTGTAAGGCCAATTACCATGACAAGTAACAAATAATATTGCGACAGTATTAGGGAAAAAATTGAGCATATCGTCTTTACATTATAACATTATTCAAATGGACAATATAATTAGTATATAACTTACTCTATCCCTCTTACCCTGCCATGACTATTGTTTATTAAAATAATATATATATATATATATATATATATATATATATACATATATATTTTTTTTTTTATATATATATTATATTCTTTACATAAAATATATTATACAATAATTTATTTTATAATTGATCGGTAATGAGGGTCAATGATACCTATGGTGATAGTGAAAACAACGAAATGGTAGCACTGAACTTTATTGTAAGTCATAATAATAATTTTTTTTTTTTTTTTTTATAGAATATTTTTTTATTTACTTTTATATCTATTATAATATTATTTTGCTTGAACCCCTCCCCACGAATTATTGATGTAGTTTAGGAAGCCTTGTGATTTTTATTATTATAAAATTTTTTGTATATAGATTATATCATGTGTAATGTATAGAAAATGTAAGCGTTTTGCGATCCAAATTTTTAGTAATTTTTCAATGTGTGACACATAGCATTACATTTAATAAATAAATTATAATCAATACATTTTTCAAACATACTATTGTATATACATATATAATATTATGTATTATTATGTACATTCAATACAAATTTAATTACTTACTATTTTGATATATATTTCATTTATTATTATGATTTTAATGATTATATTGTGTTAAATTTGATCATGTAATTTGTTTAATATTTGTTTTTATCTTCAAATGAAAAAATTATTTTTATGTTTAAAATATATTTGGTATATTTATTTATTATCTACATAAATTGTTAAAACAAGTAATAGCATTTAATTAATTCAATATCAAATTTGTTACATGATGTTCATGCATTACTACATACATTTTTAAATTTATTTTTATTATTTAATTTCAAACGTTTTTATTATTATTATTACTTTTTTTTTTTTTTTTGTAATTTTATAATATTAAGACATTTGTAAATTTAAGGGAGTATACTAGTGTAGTAGATAATGCTTCAACATATTTGCAACTTGAAAATAGTTTCCACTATCTACGTAACAGATTGTCGGTATCCTATAAACTAACAATTTTAAAATTAATGGAAAATTGGTCGGTTTGATAAAACAAATACTCAATTTGCAATTTTTATAAATAATATCGCATAATTAAATTAACCAGAATTTTATTGTTTATGTATTCAATATTTTTGTATATTCTCCCGTCCAATGCTTTTATAAGTCTGAAGTACGTTTAAGCACTATGCAATTATATATATATATAAATATATATATATATATATCTGTATATCTGTATTCCTTGTCAAATTTTATTTCCATGTTATTCTATATTGACTTGGAATTTATTCTTTATGGGTAAGTTTGTGTTCTTTATTTTATTAAATGGAATCATTTAACTTTCTGAGTAAGAATATAGTATGATGTAAATTTAATAATATGATACCTACTTAATTAATACCCATTGTAAAATAATTCAATATTCTCGGTTCAATGTTAATTTGTTATGTCCATAATAAACTTGTGAATATTACTTGAAATTATTATTGTAAGATCTGATTATTGGCGTTTAATTGTTGTATATATTAAACATTTTCAGTTATAAAAAATTAAATAATGATTTATTTGTTTGATTTTGCCTTATTAGAACATGTAATAATTTTGTCGTGTACTAAGCAACGAATCAAAACATTTTAAATAAGGTGTGGTGTTATTAACATCACAATTGTTATATATTTTATTATTTTTTTCACTGTTCTAAATCACGTTCAACTAATTTATTTGATTTGACGTTTACCTATATTTCTTAAAATATAACATATGCATGGGTAACATAATCACAGAGTAGATGAAATTGATTTCATCTTTTCTGTGTATACACAAATTTATTATGAAAGATCAAATTGTTTTCCCATTTAAGTGTGTTCCATTCATAGTACTGTAAACAGATGATTTTTTTTACACAAAAATACTAAGGGTGACTTTTTTTTCAAAGAATTTTAAGTGATTTTGTTTTTTCAACATACCGAAATTGTTTATGCTTTATAAATATAAATTTATACTACCTACTTTAAAATTTACACAGTTGTTCATTGTACCTTAGTTGAGCATATGCTTTTGGTTTTCAAATTAATTTTGTAATTTTAGTTTTAGTTTCGAGTAGAGAATATTTTTCTACATTTTTCCCTGTACTACTTTTTAAAAATATATTAGGTATATTGTATATCATAATTTATAACTTCGTAAGTCATGTAAGCTAGTGCAATTCTGGTGCCTACCTAGCTATCGTAAACTCTAGTCATTGGTACAGTCTATCTCTAAAGAGTACAATGACTGTTAATAATTGAAGGTGGCAATCAATTGCGTTAAAACAGTAGCAAAAAAACAATTTAGTTTTTAATGTTGTTCATACCAACTCTTTTTTTTTGAATTACCTATAGCCTAAAAACCTTAGTTTTTCCATATCTTCAAACTTTGTTAAAAATATTCTATTTTTCAAACGTGTGTATGTGGGTTTTTTTTTAAAAAGTTTTATTCAATTTTATAATCAGAACCGAAATCGCACTCTTATAATTTGAGTTATTATAATGGTAAATAATAAAAATAAACGCATTTCTGAATGATTCTATTACGGGTAAATGTTTAAATCCCGACAATACAGTTACTATTATAGTAAGTTTATCAGTTGGAAAATTAAGTTAGATAGGCGAGTGTACATCAAAATATGCAGGGAATTTGAACAAATATTTATTTCATCTATTTTTTGATCATTTAAATGTTGAATTTTTTTTTTTTTAAAATCCCTTCAAAAACCTAAATCAATAAGTGTATATTATCAAATTGTTACGTTCATTCGATATAAAGCGGTTTTCTGCGGTACATCCTCATTTTTGGTAGTATTCAAGTACGTAATATTCACATTTCACACAGTTTAACAATTTAAATATCCACTCGTACTGGTAAAATGAAGGGTAAAGAGTATCAGTTACAGAAATTTGTCCACATAATGGGGATTTGTGTTTTAAAAGATATCATTTCTTGTGTTTATGTTGAGTTTATCTAATTTTGCAGTACATATGGTATATCCTGAGGTTTAAACTATAATTGATTTGCCGTTTCTCCGACTGGGTCGACATACAAAATATTTTCGATAATAACCAAAAAATATAAATACATATAAGTAATTCAAATCTGCATACAGTTTAATAGCATAAATAATAGAAGTTTTTTATTATACATACTTTTCTGGATTTGTAATAAATTGTCCTTGGCCAACTCAACGTGTAGCAGTTTTCCCAAACTTTTCTAACCAAATTAAGCAAGAAATCTTTATTTAATTTACAGCGTATCACTCGATTATTTTCACCATGACCTTCATGACCAATTTACAACGAATAACAATTTTACAGTCATTAAATCGAATTAAAATCTGATTCGGACTCATGTTTTCAACTTACATTAACAAATAACAAAAAATTAAAATTATATTATTGACATAATGAAGACAATGTGCAATCCGTGTACGAACGTTGATCACGGATAATATTAATATGATGAGTTTGATAATGTGTTAATTAATAGATATATTATTTTTTTTTATAGATCAAACAAACTGTAATTAATTATTACAATAAGTCTGCATGCTGATGTAGTTTAGTGACACTTGGACACACATGAAAAAAGCAGCCACTTTATAAATTGATCAGTTTAGATCTATGATCTAGAATTTAGGTTAGACTACATTTAAATCTCTACACCATCTCCTCTAGAGACATCATAAAACGATTTTCATAACGGACTAAAAGGACGTGGACCGGACACGATTTGGTGGGTGACACAATCGGAAATCGTTGCCACGGCTTGCTTTATGCGTTGTTCTGTTTATTTTCCAAATCTGTAGTGTTATTTTTTCTATAATGATATTTAGTTGTATATTTGTTAAAATTTTTTTTATTATTAATTTCGTTTTATATTAAAATACCGAATATGATACCGGTACCAAAACTAAGTTAGAATACCGCCAGGCACCCGGCGCCCTCTAACCGTGGCCAGTACCGGCCCGTAGCTAATGTAATTTATTTATTATATTTGCCAATCGGTTCGAGGAATGCGCTACACAGGTGTTCCCGGGTTATGTCACGACCTCAGGCAAGGCTGGCGTTAATGACGTCACAATTACATGTAGATCAGGTGGGCGAGCCGCGCGGAGATCGGGCAGGCGCCAGTGTGCAATTAAACAATTATTGTTGTTTTTTTTTTTTTTTTTTTAAATAAACGACAACGCGCGCGTAATTTATACGATAAATTAAAATATAAATAACTAAACCGGTTTTTTAAAATAATCATTTTTCGACTGGAAGCGCGAGCACGGAGAGCGTACGGAAAAACAAGGGAGCGGAGGGGCGAAATAACACGTCTCGTAGAGCCCAAAATACATTGCAAGAAGACTCGCGAAACTATCCCGCGAGACAGGGAACGTCATAAGGTTGCCGTGACGTAAAAAAAATAATAATCGCGTTTTGTGTTTTAATTCGCAAACAGTGTACAGTCAACGACAGCGGCGTATCTGGAGCTCAAAACCGCGCGCGGGGGCCGTTTAAAAATTGTAATACATCTCAAAAAATAGATCCACCATTATTACCGATTTGTGTTTTAAAAAAAAAAAAAAAAATGGGCATAGTGCCCATTGTCTCACCACAATAATTTAAGATTTAAAAATAAGGGTGTAAACTACCCTTTTTTCATCGAAACCCCAAAAATATCGAAGTCCTGAGCTTTCTGAGTGTTTTGACACCCAACATGCCAGGAAAATATTTAATTGGAGAAAAATGAGCAAATGACGAAAAGGTTAAAAGAGGAATATGAAAATTTCAACCCCCCCTCAAATTTGGGGGCAATCTACCCTTTGGTCAACGAAACCCCATAAATATAAAAGCTCTGATACATGAAGTACATGAGATGTACTCACAGTTTTTAGAACGCCGGAATCCAGTAGTGTGTTATCCTGTTCGCGTGAAAACTGTCTTGGTTCCGTAAAACTCCGACGGCCGAACGTCGTCTCATACGGTAATAAGAATAATTTATTTGAGAACACAATTACGACCCTGTCGGAGGAAAAATAACGACACGCACACGACAATTTGTTTTTAAATGTACTAAAATTGGGCATAGGTTCCCGCGCCCGCGGGTTTTTATTTTAAAAGTAATGAAAACATATTAATTTTTTTTTTTATACGGGTATAGGTTTCTCGGTGCACTCAGGCTTTTGAATTTTGAAACTGACATCAAATTATAGTTAAGCAAAAAAGAAATCGACATAGATTCCCCGGCACCCTAGGACTTTTGTGTATTGAAAGTAACAAAAAAAAAAAAAATTTGTCATAAGAATAAACAGGAAAAGAAAAATACAAATTTTTATTTAAGAACGAGAAAGATAAGGACGTGAAAAGAATAATTGAAAACTAAATTAACCAAAAAAACGAGAATTAACAACAAACAATCGAAAATATTTTTTTTTTTTTTTTTTTTTTTAATTAGGTTTATTTTATTGTTTCAACATAATTCTTTGTTTTTACAATTTTTTTATTTATTTATTTATTTTTACATATTACTTAAAGATAAATACATACATAATTAGGTAGTCATAACAGAACAGTAATATAATTTAAAAATTGTTTTAATTTAGAAAATTGTACTTTAATTGAGTTGTTTAATTAGGTCAATGTTCTAATGATAACGATGCTGAGGATGATGATGATGTTTCAGGAAGTAGCAGGACATCTTGTGGAAGACGTGGCTTTAGTCTGTGGTTTTTGGTTCTTTTCCCGATTTTGAAGTGAAGGGCTCCTTCTGTTGTGTTTAGTTTCGAATGAAATTTTTTGAATTGTTCAATTATCCATGTGTTTAAGTATGGTATACTAGTGTCATTGTGCACTTGTGCGAAAATATTGAAATTTAATAGAATTATTACGGCAACAGTTTTGTCAGACGACGAAAAAGACGAATCAGGTAAAGAAAAATAACAATTTTTATTTAAGAATGAAAATCTCATAGTTATTAGATCGCCGCAATCTCGGTCGCGTAAAAACTATTTTGACGTTAAGATATCGTAATACTCCGATGGCCATATGTCTCATACGATAATAATAATAATTTACTTAAAAACACATTTACCACCCTGTCGGAGGAAAAATAACGATACGGCTGTCGGTGAACAACTGAAGAGCAATATTTTAAATTTCATTTTCACGACGCGTTATGTCATACGCAGTGACGATGGCTATTAATTATTGGCCGATTGTTCGACCAATCGGATCGTCGGATACGCGCGTTATGTTCATATTAAGCTATTGTTATACCGCGGTATATCTCTGCCGAATCGTGGTATCGCGGTATCGTGTTTTGGAACGTCGTCATTTTTAGGATTTTCATTAAAACCGTAAACGCTTATATACAAAAAAAATACTAATTTTATTCAAATCTAATCGAACAAAAACTATAAAAAATCCTGAAAACCTGGAATGACTAAAAATTGAAAAAAATGTTCGAAAATGGCCAGAAAGTTTTTAAAGTTTGTCGAGAAAAGAATAAATCGAATATAATGAAACGGCGTTACTGCTGTTATCCCAATTAATAAGAAAACTAGAACGAATATTAAAAGATTACCTATTCGATGCAGCAAATATAGTTCCATAATGCTTTCAGGAGAGGTGCTACACTTAACGAAAAAAAAAAAAAAAATAACATACACATCATGTGCCAAGTTAAATGATTGAAATATATTATTGACTAACCCTTTAGATACAGGGCACCAAAATCAGTAGGGCGCGTGAGAGGCGTCAAAATTAGAATTAAATTTGATCGAACGTTGGCTACTGTAATTATCTACTAGGTAGAAAAAAAAAAAATAATTTTCACAATGTGATTTAAAATAAATTTGGGTATTTATTAGTTTTTTTTTACATTTTTACTTAACGCTATTTCGCCTATTTATATTATATGTTTAAGCCGTTTAAGAGGGAGGAGCGCCAAAACAGTTCTTGCACAAGGCGCTGAAAGGCTAAAGCCGGTCCTGATTATTAAACAAACGTTATTCTACGTGAATAAACAATTGAAACGAGGGGGTCATTCGAATTTTAATGGGCAAATATTCCGACTAAATTTATTAGCAATGGACGCTAAAAAAAAAATAGAAGAAAAAAAACGGTAGAGGAACCCTTGCGATACATGTAGAGAGCACCCGTATAATATAAGAGTGGCCACCTTTTATCAAAGGATATGTAAGGACGGCGTGGACGGGGAAAACTCAAGTCCCGAGATATTCGATAGTACTCGAATTGTAATCGTTTTTTTCAATTTCAATTATTTTTTGGGCGGGAGCGGTCTCGTTAAACGCCGTGATTTACACCGCCGCCGACACCTAACCCGTACACCACGCAAAATTATAAGGTGCTCATACGCGAGAGGATTTTTTGACAGATTAAATCCTCGGACTAGGTATTTTGCTGTGCCCACTAACGTTATAATAAAAGTCCGCTAATTTCCACGGAGCGTATCCTTTAGCGAACTTCATCCGCTGGTTACCGGACGAAATCCGTTGCGATTTTTATGCTGAGAACCAATAAAGTCCTTTGGTCTTTCAAGACGTTCTGAAAGATCGGCGGATTTCAGCTGATTTATCAGTTATCGTTGTTATGTTATGAATTTTATTAAGTAAATAATGTTATTTTATACTCAAACATTTTAAATATATAATTGAATAAATAACGAATAAACACAATATACTTTTGAAAAAAAAAAGTTGATAGTCGCTGCAGGATTGATGATCGGGTACCATTATATCTCAACAAAAAAAAAGTAAAGGAAGGCGTAAGTGGGTCAAAAACAGGCTCGCTAGAAGGGATTTGTTTGGCCGTATGCCATTACAAGAGTAATTACTAGAGTAGTTACTACAAGAGTTTAACGAAAATGAACCGAACGATTTGAAAAATTAACCATTCCTTTAGTTTTTATGAAACTCATCAGTACATTGTATTCAACAACGGTCTTCAAATTTTCGTTTTTAGATTTTATCGAATTAGTCTTCCATAAACATGGATTAAGTCGGAGGTTCCCAAAGTGGTCTATATCGACCCCCTGTGGTCGATTCTAAACAGCAAGAGGTCCATGTCAACAAAAAAAATAATAAAAAATTGGGGGTCCACGAGAGTTATTAAGTGTGCATCATAATTTTTACGAAAAACACGTGTGCGATAATGCGAACGATACACAGCATTGTCGATAATTTCGATGTTTAACATTTAAATGTCCTTCACACGGACTTTAAAATCAGATTTGAAGATAATTTCCCAATGGACATACCACGGTGGATTATCGATCTATACGGTGACATTGAAGAATCGGATGTCGTATTACAAGACGAACTAATCGGAATTAGTATTAACGAAACACTCAAGGTGCAATTTAAAAATGGATATAAGCAGTTCTGGCATACGTGTTACTTATCCTGCATTATGGATTATCGCAAAAAAAAAAAAATGTTTTTAATAGCTTTTCCGGCATCACACCTCGTGGAAAAAGGTTTTAGCACGGTTGCCAATGTTCTTATAAAAAAAAATTTAAACAGATTGGAAATCACTGGTAGAGGAGATTTAAGGTTAAACCTGACCAATTTGAAACCAAATATTGAAAATTTAATATCAAAGCACCAGACTCACCCCTCCCACTAAAATTATAATTTTTTTTTTCAATGTTATTATATCTAATTTTAATTTCCTGTCTTTTACTTTCAAATGGTTAAAAAATTAAATAAATATTGTCATTATTAACGCGTTTTTTCAACACTAAAATATTTTATTCTACAGCAAACCTTATTCAACTGAGTAGCTCCGTGTAGGCACTGTAAGCTGTCGAAAACACAATGTAATGAATTTGTATAAAAATTCAATATTAGGGGGTCTACGAAAAACAGAAAAATTTAGCAAGTGGTCTACGGGGAAAAAAAAGTTTGGAAACCTCTGGTTTAGAGTGATATAATTCAATGAACTCGGTAGTAATAGACCTACTCCGCCGCATGATGTACTGAGAATAAAATTGTATTAAAATATGATGGCCATTTTGATAATTATCAAAAAAAAAAAAAAATCGTACACAAACTATGGATAAGTAGTAAACAGATGATGTTTTATGATAATAATAAATAATAATAGGACCCGGTCACTTTAATTAGGCTCGATCCGTCGGACGAAATCTGCTGGATTTGTCTATTACGAGGATTGAATCCTTGAGAACACCACACACAGACGATTGGCATTTTTAGAGGATTTAATCGGCCAGAGACCAAATCCGTCATAAAATCCTCTCGTGTACGGTGGGAGGGGGGGGTACCTATTACCGTCTGGCCGATCGGTTTACTCGGGCGTCTTGTCTCCCCGAAAGAATTTATCGCCCGTGAATTTTTCTTCTTTATTTTTCTCTATATATATATATATATATTTAATATGTGTATACTCACCGGCTGCACGTCCTTGCCAGGTTAGGTCGGTGTCTATTTTTAGCGATCGTTATTAACGGTCGTTCCGGTATATATATATATATATATATATATATATATATACACATACACGTATTTAAATATAATATGTGTAAGTGTATATATTATAAATAAAACGCGGCGATAGCGTCGCGGAAAGAGCGGCGGCGAGGGAGTGTGCGCGACGACACTGGCGAGAGCCGGTTAGCGGAAACGGTGGTACGGCTAGTGGCGGAGAAGAGGGAATTGACGAAGATCACAATATTATATAACTATATAATATAATACGCGTACGTATAAATATATTTATAATACGTATACGGAATAAGGAATAAGAAATGTTTGAAATTCCCGCGTGTCCGCGGGTCCGTTACCCCGGCAAACCGTGGCCCCGGACGACGAGTCGTTCACGTCCGGCGAGAGGAGGTCCGAGAGGGGACACCGCGGGAGGAGAGACGGAAGAAAAAAAAAAAAAAAAAAAAGAAAAAATATAGAAAGACAAATCGCAATTAAGTGTATAATATATAATAATAAATATATATTATATATTGTGTTACCCGTTTATATGCGGACGACCAGACGGACGGGCGCGATTGTTATCGTCTTATAACAGCATACCTACATATATATATATATATTTAAATTTATATTTATATCCTCGAGAGGTTATCTATGAACCTAACCTAACCTAACCTACGGACCCCGGCCGACGGGGCGAGTGAGGACTCGCAGATAAAAACAAAAAAAAATCAAAACTATTCACCGTGTATACCCCACTCCACCCGATGTCCGCCGGAAACTGCCTTTAAGTATATATTATATTATATCATTTCCACAGGCGTGTTATTATTCTAAAAAAAAAAAAAAAATAACGATAATATGTTTTATAGATTCCCTGAATATGTGTGTGTATATGTAAAGTCAGTGAAGAAACTGAGTAGAAAACTTGGGAATGGGGGGGGAATAAATTATTCATCAAAACCACGAGAAGGGGTGGTGTATATATATATATATATATATATATTTATTCGATGTATATTAATTTTTAACGACTTAATACGTAACACAACTTATTTAAACGAAACTTAAAAAATAAACGAAAGAATAAACGTCATCATTATTTTTATGTTAGTTTTATTATTTTTTGTAACCCAGACAAATCCGATAACGTTGACATATTATAAAACAGGAGAAACGTGAAATATATGTATAAAAACTTTATTGAAATTACTTGAGGAAACAAATATTTCTATCTTATATGAATTAAAAAAGTAATTAATGTATCATCGTATTCTTTCTTTATTTTAGAAAATTCAGAGATTTGTACTATTGTCATACCTTTTACACCTTTGCCCTTCGCAAAAATGTCAGTGCTCAAGTGCCCCCTCCCCCATCTTGCCTTTCTTTCACAATTATGCCACTGTACACAGTATAATATTTGTTTTACAAATCGCGTGGTGAAAACATCCGATGCGAACAATTTATCTATCGGTTAGTAAAAAAATGACCCTAAGAAAAAAAGGCCGGTTTTCCGCCACTTTCGTACTTTATTTGAAACATTTTTCTCTAAATTACCAACACATTTTTTCGAAGAAAAATTAAAAAAAAAAAAAAAAAAACACTGAACGTATTATGACGACCAAGTCATAATTTGATACACCGGTTTCGGAACCGATACCTATAGGTATAGTGCTGGGATAATTGAAATTTTTAACATTTTCGACAACATATTTTTAAATATTTCTCTGTATAACGGGAAATTTCAAACTTCGGTATTTTCCTGGCATTATTGGTATAAAAATTCGGATACTTTCAATTTGTAAACCAGTCGAAGGCAATTATTGTTTTTTTTTCCCCCAACACGACGACAACGGTTTCTCGTTTTGTGGCCCGCGTTTATATTTTATTTATTACTATCGGTTTTTTTCTCGAAAATTCCGAATTGCCCGTTTCTGTACGGAAAACAACATCGTTTATTCACTCTGTCTGCAGACAGTGTTTATAATTGCATTACATACCTACACACTTACTGATCGTATCTTTTTCCGTTTTCGTATTGAAATGGCTGTCGAACGTATCGCAGAACAATTTTATACAAATTAACGGTGTCGTAAAAAAAAAAAAAAAATTAAAAAATTTATATATATATATATATAAATCATCACGTACGAGTTCGTAATTTGAGGACGTCGGCACCTGATCTCCCTGCACGAATCTTTCGATTTTTCCCCGTTGACGGAAAATTACAAGGTATTTTTAAAAAAAAAGTTATATTATTATTTTTAGTTGAAAAAATTCGATTCTCTTGAAGGTTTGAAAAAATCCGTTTAAAATAAATTTTGCAACAAAATATCGAGTAAAATAATTCCAGCGTACTATAAGATTGATATGTTTTACGCGAAATGTATAGTATATACTGAAATTTGTCGTTTGACGTCTTTAAAATATAATCTTAAAAAATATATTATATTATATATTTAATGTATTTACAAAAATGATTATACGTACAATTTTAAAATATATAATTTATATAAACTGTCGTGTAATGTTGTCGTTGGTATTTTTTTTTTTTTTTCAAAAAGATATTTATAAGTTCTAAGAATGAAAAAAAAAAGGATTATCAGTTTACTAATTTTTAAGTACAAAATTAATGCGTTATTTTTTATTATTTTTTTTTTTTTTTTTTTTACAAGGGGTTTTAACAATTACCCGACACAATTGCCGGGGCTGTTTTCGGTGTAATATTTCATAATTTATTATTGTATTGCATTGTGTTTTTTTTTTTTTTTTGAGACCTCCGCGAATTAATTTTCTCCGCGAAAGACTTATTCGCGTGTATAACACAATATCCATACACTCGTATAAATATAAAATATACATAATATATCGTTATGTACATTATTATATACGGTGTTTACAAAATATTAATGTGCGTAAAAAAATATTATATTTTCGGAAGAGAATGTAAAATTATATATCGTGACGCGTGATCCATAAACCCATAAAGGGGATTACACCGTATTATTGTTGTATGCGGCCGAGATGCCGACAACGTGGAAAAAAATATAATAATAATAATCATAAATTCGCGGTTATATAAAAAAAAAAAAAAAAAATTAAAAAAAAAATTCACAGACGTTTTGGGACGTTCCTATAAATTGTATAATATAATAAATCGTATCGAATATTCGAACGCCAACGTCTCGGACTCTCGGGTGGGCCCAACGACGAAAAACGAGAATATAAATTTATAAAAAAAGAAAAAAAAAAACGAGAAAGAATTCCACCAGCTATACGGATATTTTGTGGGTATTTTGACACTATGATTTGTGCTATTCCCCCCCCCCTTTTGAACTTTTTAACTAGAATTCACGCTTTGATAAAACATTTCACAGCGACTTTTTTTGTAGATCTAGTTGGCGCATTGAAGATATTTTTCTTCATTTTCCTCACACTTCAGGGTTTATTCCCCGAAGACCACCACCAATCGAGAATGCTATAAAAGTTGTTTTGTTAAAAATTGAATTTAAACGACATTTGATTAAAATCCTTCGTAGTATTCCTAATTTTAAGGAATAGTCGAAAATTTCATACCAATCATAAAATATCTCGAATTCTATCGAGATATTATAATGTTTAAGGGTTTTCACCAAAAAGTTGGGATAAACCTTTTTTATTCCTTTTTTTCAGGTAATAGTACATTTTAATTTTAAGATATAAATTTTTACTCTCCCCTTTGGGCGGATAGGGCGCACCTCTCGGTAAAATATTTTCTAATAATAATTAGTTATAACAGTTAATAATCTAGACGAGACGAGACATGGTAGTAAGCCCATGTCTATAAACTCTTGAGTCGTATTTTGGACTCTGAGTTTAAAAATGTGTGCGATTATTATTTTTGAATGTCAACGGTTGATATTATAGTTTGAGACACAATACGGAAAAAAGAAATGTGGAAATTATCGCTAGTACTTATAAGACGGGGTTCGCGACTAAAGAAGAAGAAATTCGGTTTTATTAGCATTTGACAAAGTTGAAATTATTAATGAAATCCGTTCAAAACATGAACAATTGTAAACATATCTCGTCGTACACATTGCAAAATCGATACAATTTTCAATTAAAGTTATGATGGAAAAAATCAAAAAAAATCGATCGGTATTGTTTAACTGAAATCGTATTTATTATATATATATATTTTTTTTTTAAATTTTTTTTGTAGTTTATTTTTACCGTACGGGTAGTTAATATAATATTCAAATTATATTTTAACGATAATTTATAATTTTTCTACAATACATTATCGTCGTTAAACGTGTATATTATACAATATCTCGACGAGCGCAATCGTTTACCGTCAGGTTGTTTTTAAATTTTCCTTTAAGTTTAACGTGTGTGTACATATATATATATATATTATAATATATAGCTGGGTATATGCGTATATGCGCGATAACAATTATTATTCGATCAATTTTTTAAAATAATAATAAAAAAAAAAAATGTAAATTTCACAGCAGATATAACATTTATGTTTCGAAACGTTGCCAATATTAATAACTGATTGGCCACAAAAAAAATAGTACGTGTTAATAATATAAATGCGTATGCGTATAATTATCGTGTACGGCGTGTTGGCGTACGTAAACGTTTAGCCCCGGGATATGACGAAGAACGTTAGACTATAAAAAAAAAATAAAAAAAATACGGAACAATCGTCGTACACCGGGACCCCCCGTCCGGAAAAGATTTTAGTCTTTTCGGGCGAAACGGTTTTTCCGTTTTTCGCGGCCCGGGAAATGAATATTAGTTGGGGAGAAAAATACCACTCCGTACCACCATGGGTGGGCCACTCGTCCATGTTGTTGGTGGAGATCGAGAATTCTCGAAAATCGAGAAGGGGTGGATAGAAGAATACTAGAGAGAATAATTTAGTTTGTATGCATTTGATAAATTTAAATTGAATATTGTAGTCATTTGCAACTACAGAGCTAATTGAAAATTGTACGTGTTCACGACGAACCTTATCGTAAATTTTAACTTATAATCGCCGTTGATAATAAATTACGATAAAACAAAAACCGGACAATTTTATAGAGCTGCTCGTACAAAAAACTTTTCAATATTTCACCGCGTCCAGTATTAGTGTTAGTATTAGTTTTTCTCGGTTTTGCCCGTTATCGAGAAAACTACAAGGGAAATTAATCTCCACGATACATCAACTAGACCACCCATGAAGTTTTTGACCGGAGCACGCACAGTAAAATACCAAAAAACCCCGCGTAAACCGTCCGAACTCATCGGATTATAAACTTTTAAAGTCTTAATATAAGACGATAATCAAAAAAAAAAACAAAAAAAAAAAATCGTTTCTATAGATCAGTGTTTCCTCCATTATGGGAGGCGGCCCTCCTGTGAGGGGTAGAGGGCGTGAACACATTTCTGGGGAGGCGCATGCAGTCATAGCGGAATAAAATCTGTATTTATTAAATTATTTTTATTCGACATAAACTGGAGAAAAAACGAAAAATGATTTTATTATATTATTGTATTGTTTACTATTATTCAAATTTTATAATTATTACTATTGATAAAAAAAAAGATATAATTGTCATTACGTCGTATATTGTATAGTTTATTTGCAAAGTATACCAAAAAAAAAAAAAAACAGTAAAACCTAACCTTTCAATAAATTTGTTCAATTAACGAGGGCTTGAGATTTTTGAAACTCAACAAAAATCGGACGGAGAATAAAAATAATAGTTGGGAACCGCTGGTATAGGTGCACGCGCGATGAGGTGTTGTTATAGCGTAGCCAACAATACCCGTGAAAACACGCCTATGGTGGCATATGAGCATTTAAGTTTTATTTAACTTTAAATAAAAACTCGGATTATCGATATTTTCTCAAAACGATAAAAAAAATAAAAAAATATACCGAGTGCGGGTGCCGGGCGCGCGCAAACACCCGGAATGTACGAGGTGTGACAATAAAATAACGAGACTTTCTAAATATAACCTAAACTATTAACGTTATCTATAAAACGATTATTGAAATATGATTAGAAAACACTTATCTAACACTTATCTATGAACACTGATGGCATCGATTCATTTTCTTATACGTTAGTAGCCTTGTTATTAGTGCGAGTTCGACTATACTGCCGAAAAATGTTAGATATAAAAATCGAACAACAACAGCATAAAATTTCTTGTTAAATTAAAAAAAACTGCCGCGGAATCGTTTCGTATGTTATGTGAAGTTTATGGTGAAGAATGTTTATCAAGAGCTCGTGTTTTTGAATGGCACAAACGGTTTTGTAGTGGAAGGGAGGACGTCGAAGACGATGATGGTTCTGGACGTCCTACCACGTCTTCAACAAACGAAAACGTTGAAAAAATCGACAAAATTAATTAATCAATATTATTATAAAGAGGTATTAATTAAATTAAGAGAACGTGTCAGAAAGAAGCGACCAGATCTATGGAAAAATGGCTGGGTTCTTCACCAAGACAATGATCCAGCTCACAGTGCATTTTCAATTCGACGTTTTTTAACTGAAAAAAAAAATTTCTGTACTTCAACATCCCCCGTACTCGCCAGACCTTGCTCCTTGTGACTTCTTCTTATTTCCTTCTTATTTCTTTTCCCATTTTCAAACAGTTGATGACGTAAAAATGAAAACGGCAGAACTTCTAAAAGGGCTGAATGAAAGCAATTGGCAACACTGTTTTCAAGAATGGCAGCGACGTATGCAACAGTGTTTTGATGCTGAGGGAAGGTACTTTGAAGGTGATAATCATTAAATTATAACATTTTTAAAATAAACAACTTTTATTCAAAAAGTCTCGTTATTTTATTGTCACACCTCGTACATATCTGCGGGAATCCGGGATTTGTACCGGACCCGAAGTGTATAAATTTCGTTCGAGATTCAAAATTATTATTATTATTTTTTTTTTTACGTATTTCGATATTATACGGTTTTTAGTAAAAAAAAACCCATTCCGAGTTGCTCTTTTCCCGTCGCAATTATTATTACCGTGACGCGCGTATCGGTCCCGTCTTTTTAAACACGGCGGTAGTATATTATTACCGATCGTCATACGCGCACATACGTATAAAAAACGAATAATAATATAATATTTACGTGTGTACGTCATTATATAAGTAGTTTAGAATACACCACCTCCTACGCGGTCTGGTTCGATTTAATTTTTGGACGGCGATTTGCTATTTAGTCGTGTCTGTTGCGTACGCGGGTTACTATGCGTGTATCACGTACTGCAATATATATTATCCGGTTTGAAAACGATTTTAAAAAAAGGATTTTTTATTTTTTTGGTAGTTTTTAATCGTTTTGCCCCCGCAATTTCGCGTATGCGCGAGATAATAATAAAATTTTACGCCACGGACGGCGATCGCAATGGTGGAGAAAAAAAAAATAATAATAATAAATAATAAAACGCCTTGACAGGCGTGCAATGGGAATAGCATCGTCACTATAGAGAGACGGCTGTGAATTTTCTAGCAAATTCGTTTTAGATTCTTAGTGTATCCGAGGAATGTTCTTTCTGAAACGATATGTGCTTTTAATTTCTTTTGTCTGCGAATAACTTTCTGACCAGAAATCTCGCTCCAGACGGAAACTCAATAGGAACACTCTTGTAGAATTTCATGTGATTTGTCGAGGAGGCCTTTAGTATATTGATGTTATTCAATTAAAAATAAACGTATTTAGACACTGAAATTCTCACTGAATACTTTAACGAGGACTTTATAGACGTGGTAAAACTATTTTCAAAACATTCCAGCCTTTTTTGAGTTATTTTCATTTTTTTAGTTTTCATATGATTTCATTCGAGTAACATTTTATCGTCTTTTCATAAATGCTCGAAAATTCGATACAAGGTTTTACCATAAGTTGTTCTTATGGCCGTACAAAAATATACAAAAATCCGTAGTGGCGAATTTCAAGTTTAAATTTTTAAACGTAAAAATCAAATCACGGCATTTTGTTTGTTAATTTCGATTTTTGAAAATAATCGTGGAAACCTTAAACATGATTTAATTCATCGCGAGTACTTTTATTATTTATGGCTTATAGACCTCTTAATTTATTTTCTTCTTTTTCTTGTAATCAATAAAATATTAATAATATCAAGTATTACAAAAGTGACCCCCATCATCTTTAACCCTCTTGGGTTGACCCAATGAATAATCATTCATTGTGAGAATATATTACATTTAAAACAAAATCATACGCATCATTAAATCATTTATGTTCAGACAAAAAAGTTTGATTCGTAAAAATCGGAAAATAGTGCGCAACATGTTTAGAACAAATAATATTAATTATGATAAAACAATTTGTTAATAAATGTACTAAAATTGGGCAAAGGTTCCGCGCCCGCAGGTTTTTATTTTAAAAGTAACGAAAACATATTAATTTTTTTTTTTTTTAAATGGGCATAGGTTCCTCGGCGCACTCAGGCTTTTGAATTTTGAAACTGAGATCAAATTATAGTTAAGCAAAAAAGAAATCGACATAGATTCCCCGGCACCCTAGGACTTTTGTGTATTGAAAGGAACAAAAAAAAAAAAAAATTTGGCATAAGTAGAAACAGGAAAAGAAAAATACAAATTTTTATTTAAGAACGAGAAAGATAAGGACGAGAAAAGAATAATTGAAAACTAAATTGACCAAAAAAAAACGAGAATTAACAACAAACAATCGAAAATATTGAAATTTAATAGAATTATTACGGCAACAGTTTTGTCAGACGACGAAAAAGACGAATCAGGTAAAGAAAAATAACAATTTTTATTTAAGAATGAGAATCTCACAGTTATTAGATCGCCGCAATCTCGGTCGCGTAAAAACTATCTTGACGTTAAGATACCGTAATACTCCGATAGCCAAATATCTCATACGATAATAATAATAATTTACTTAAAAACACTTTACAACCCTTTTTTTTTTTTTTTTTTTTATAAACCGGTAATACCCCCGCCTCCCGGAAACGCCATGAGGCACTACTTCGGGAGAACATTTTACAACCCTGTCGGAGGAAAAATAACGACACGCACCGTACGGCTGTCGGTGAACAACTGAAGAGCGATATTTTAAATTTCATTTTCACGACGCGTTACGTCATACGCACTGACAACGACTATTAATTATTGGCCGATTGTTCGACCAATCGGATCGACGGATACACTCGGCACGTTCATATTAAGCTATTGTTATACTGCGGTATATCTTTGCCGAATCTTGGTATCGTGGTATCATGTTATTAAATGTCATCATTTTTACGCTATTCATCAAAATGTACAATTTAAACGCTTATATATATATATATATATATATATATATATATAAAAAAAAAAAAATATTAAAACGCGCTTGACTTGTTTATTTTTCACCGTTAAGTACAATTTTCGATGAACATTGTGTCAGATTTCCAACGCATATCTGCTAGGCCAATTCGATTTAATCCTAATAAAATCAAAATAAAACTAAAAATATTAGTAATTTTTAAATTGCCTATAAATAGCTTAAAAACCGCCAGAATGTCTACAAAAGGACTAATATTAATATTCTAGGTTAGATTTTTTTTTTGTTTTTTTTATCACATGTAAAAAATTGTGATTATTAAAATACATCAGATATGGCCAAGGGCTTATAGATAATATAATTTACCGAGTTTACATGTCCTACATACACATATTGTCCTCGGCTCCAAAGGGCCGATACTGTTTTTTCGTTTAAAATCAAACGTTTACCGAAGAGAATGGTACAGTTTTTTTTTGTTGATTTTTTCACATAAATAAATTAGAAATCCGGGCATTGTTTTCTTTTTTTAACAATAACACGACAACGACGGCGGCCGAAAACACAGTAATCCCTCGTGGTTATCCGTGGTTGAGTCGGAAATACCATTTATTTTAATAATCCATACATTTTATCGTTATTATACGAGCGCTGTAATTTGTTTTAGATAAGGTCAGAAATTTTTGGTTATATCGTTAAGTATAACTAATAACTATACATACGTAAAACTATGCCCAGGGCCGGTTTTAGATACGATCGACGCGTGCGACGGCACAGGGCGCTAAAATCAGAAGGGCGCGTGAGAGACGTCAAAATTAGAATTAAATTCGATGGAACGTTGGCTACTTTAATTATCTACTAGGTAGAAAAAAAAAAAAATAATAATAATTTCCATAATGCGATTTAAAACAAATTTGGGTATTTTATTATTATTATTATTTTTTTTTACATTTTTACTTAACGCTATTTCGCCTGTTCATATTATATGGTTATGTCGTTTATGAGGGAGGGGCGTCAAAACAATTCTCGCACTGGACGCTGGAAGAACTAAAGCCGGCCCTGACTATGCCATTAGAGAGAAATGCCGGTATAAGGCACACTATGAGCGATTAATACGTATGCAATCGTCAATTGTTCAAGTTGTCAAATGATATATTTGTGCGTGACACACGTGCACGCGTATTACAAAAAAAATGTAGCGTTTTTAATCATTTAAAATATGGCTTCTCAACTCCCGAATTACAACGAAAAGGAAAATAAACGTTTAGTTGACACTAGTCAAAACTTAATTGCTAAATAACAATAAAAAAAAAGAAAAAAAAAAAGTAAAACCCAACATCTTTTATTACATTGATTTTTAAGGTCTCGCCGTTATCCGCGGTTTGGCTATCGGGGCGCGACTTTGCGGGAACGTAACGTCCGCGGACAAAACGAGGGATTACTGTAAAAGTGTATCGCGACGAAGGACGAACGGCCAACACGGTATTATATTACATTTATTTATTATTATTTATGTACGAAACGTTAAACGTTTTCAAGAGGTCAAGATTCGAGAGAAACGACACGGGGCCCCGTATAGTATCGCCGCGCAGGTATTTATATTTATAAAATATGCATGCATATCTGCGATCGCGCGGCGACAGTGGTGGTGCGGTAATAAGATCGGAATTCGCCGACGGTCGCCGCCGCCGCCGCCGGAGCAACGGTTAATAAAATATGCACACGCACATACGGACACGCGCGAGTGTACACATACGTGTATATATACGTACAAGACGTGTATATAATAATATACTTTGATCGTGTCCCACGGACGGACGAGAGGCTGTGTACCGGGTCCGGGCGGAGTAGGAGGAGGAATAACGCGTTCGGACGTTGCCGCGGATGTCACCGAGATCGCCGGCCGTAACCGCGGTCGCCGTCGCGCGTCGTGCCGCCTCCGCTGTAGCCGCCGCCGCCGCCGCCGCCGTCGCCTGTCACCGACGCCGGAAAACCCAAAGAGGCGACCCGCCCGCGTGACCGTCGCCGCGGGAGGCGTCGGGTGACCCGGTAGTAATAGAATATTATTACGGTGCTGCGATAGCACCACCACCTACTACTACTACTACTACTACTACTACTACTACTAGTACTACTACTACTACTACTACTACAACTACTATTAGTACAGAAGTACCGGTGGTGCAGACGGCCCGTGCGCATAATACCACGTCGTCGTTACGTATGCGTATTATTTCGGTCGTCGAGGCGCCAGACCGCGGAATCCCGTCGCCGCCGAACGATATATTATTATACACACCGTCGTCGTAATATTATACGCGTTTTGGTATTTATTATTGTAATTATTATTAGATTTTTTTTTTTTTTTTCACTACAAATAGCGTTACGGGAGACACGCAAAGTCTCACCCCCGCGCCGCCCACCTATGTCGCCTCTCAAGGTCTCGGTCTATAGCCATCGCCGCCGCCGCCGCCGCCGCCGGTCACCGCCGCCACCACCACCACCACCACCACCACCACCGCAACCTCCACCACCACCGCTATCGCCGTAGCAGCCACCGGTTATGTTCCGTCATAGCTCAGCGGCAGCCGTCCGATAACGTCCCGTTTTTTGTTTGTTTGTTGAATTTTTTAAAAAAATAATTTTTAAAAAAATTTTTTCCCCCCCGTTTTTTTGCCGCCCCGCGGCGACTGCGGTCGGTCCGGCCCGTCCGCGCGCGTATATAACTATCGGAACGGGCGGGCCGGATCGCGGGCGCGCGCGCGCGCGCGCGAGCGGCCACCGCCGCGTCGCCGTCGTCGCGCTCAGTGCTGGCCAGTCGACGGCCAGTGTAACCCGCGACGTCCGACCATGCGCAGACGCCCGGACGACAGCTGCAGCAGCCGGCACGTCGGGACGACACCGTGAACAGAGGAGATATGCGCACTGCGCTTTTCGCCGTTGCCGCCGTCCTCGTAACTCTGTTGGTCAGTATACATATGCCATACGTAATAATATTATAATAATATGGGCCCGAGTACCCGTGGTGGTCAATATCGATTTTCGCACTTGAGTTTTTTTTGCAAATTTTATTTCCATCCATTTTCGCTGTTTTCTCACCTGCGATCGAATCCGCCACCGCATTCGGCCCCGTGCGGACGATATTATACGAGTCCACCTATATATATATATATATATATCTAAACATGTGTACCATATAGGACACCGTAAAACCGTAAGGTTCTCCGGAATCCGGTTACGTAGGTGAGTTATTCTGTCGCGCGCCCATAACATTATCGTTTCAACAACTATCTTGTATTACAATACAAAGCGTCGATAATTCAAACTTTTTCGGCACGTCGCCGTTTGTCTCGTGTTATTATTATTATTATTATGTTTGCGTGTGCAAATGGGCTCGCCCTGACGGCGATAGGGGGATGAGGGAGTAGACGTCCGAGTGGTCCCCGTGACCGAGATATTCGCACAGAGTCCGTTGCTCCCCGACACGCGGGGACGGTAATACGATCGGACATTTGTAAAGTGGACATTCCCCTATCCTCCCTTGACCGCCCCTCGCCGAACAAATAACACCGATATACAATCATTTGTTGACGTTTTTATAATAATACCAAACAATTGTTAAACTATTACATAATCGTTCACATAACTCGATAATTTAAAACAAATTGTAGTCGATCTTGCACATATTCGTTTCGTCGTGCAAATAGGTCAGTGGTCATTGTGATTCCTCTTAAATTATTGTTATTGTGCTATATTCTCGTTCGGTAGGGAATAGGGTAGATATGGGTGGGCAGGATTGCGGGGAGAACGTCCTGACGTTTCGTCACCGGCTAAATCGTTATTTTTTTTTTTGTTTTGCCGTTTGTCGTTTCTATCCGCAAACAAAGTCTGGAAAACACGGTAAAATCACGATCCGACGATGTGTGGACCGTGGAATTTTCGATCGGCCGTGGCCGAAACGTTTCCTTGAGCCGCGGCAGAAGGTCCCCCATCACCGAATTAATGATACTATACGTAGTGGTTTAATGGTTTTTCATTGAAATAACCATTATCGTCGATATGTAATTTTCGCGGGATAATAATGCGCGCATCATTGCCGTATAATATAAGTAAGGTACACCGAAACATTACGATAATGTCGAGAATAGGTAAAAAGAAAAAAAAAATTATATATATATGTATAGATAAACATTTCGAATAAAGCGACAAATTTAAAAAAAAATCCGTTTAAAAACTCAAAAAAAAAAACCAACGTTTCAAAAGTAAATATAAAATTAATGTGCATACAAATTGCATTTTGCGTGCAATCATATTTACAGGCGATATTAGTGCTTCGTTAAAAAATGGATTATTCTATAACGTATGGGTTACAATTATAAATTTTAAATTCGAAAAAAAAATATTCTACGAATAGGATATCTAGGATTTATTTATTTTTTCGTGGGGTGAAGGTGCGGAGGGGATTACGAATTTCAATTATTCATTACGATACATTTAATTTCTCTTCGGGTATCTCTTATCTATACGAGACTAATAGCAAATAATCAAGGCCGATATGTAACATTAAAAATAAACAAATAAGTTTAAACGTATATTTTTATTAGTTGAACATTATTATTATAAAAAAAAAAAAAAAAAAAAAAAAAAAAAAAAAAAAAAAACAAATAACAAAAAATGATTTATAACTATTTACGATCCGTACGATTAATTATTTTGGGCGTGTAGTTTTTTACCGGTACATATTTATATATATATATAGAACACCTGTAGGAGATAATCCGTCGCTATACAATATAATGTTTAAATTAATCGTGCAATATACAATTTAGATTATTGCATACATATATATTGATCTATGCAATGCATATTATGATGCAACTACGTATTGTACGTACGTAAAAGAAAAAGAAAACAAAAAAAATTCGATGAGGGAGAGGGAGGGGGGTTATACCCTCCTCACACCCCATCGTCGGTCGTGCCACTGCAAATAATCGAAACATTTTTTCCTCGTACTACGACGTCGGACAATACGGTTAATCGAAAACAAGGATGTAATAATAAACAAAAAAAAAACAAACAAAATCCACATAAATTATATACTATTTTTTATAATATCTATTAAATGTGACGCGGAGAACAATTTGGTTAAATTAGCTTGGGTTTTTTTTTGTCTTCTGTATAAACAGAATAAATGTGTAAAAAAAAAAAAAAAATATAAAAATAATTACGACTTCTGCTATGGTAACGGATTAAAGGGTGGAGGGGGTGGAGAAGAGACCTCGCCCCTCCCATTACACAGGCGATACCTCCTCTCGAAATGAAACGATTACAATATCGAAACACGCGAGCACTTCACTTGTTCTGGAAACGATCAGCAACACAATTATGCGGCCTTTAAAACCGTATTAAAATCGTTTGTGTCGAATTGTTACGACAAATAAATGAACAGGAACTATGGGAAAACGTCGTTGTAACGCCCGCAGTATACGCGGCGCAGAACACTAAAATATCAAATAAAAAAAAAAAAATCTATAACGTTAGGTGTCGTGTGTATTATTTTCGGTAATTTTTTTGTTTTTAGAAGTCCTCCAACCCCTTTATAATTCAACCTCGGATCAGCCACCGTCGACGTTGTTGAATTTTTCTCTTTTTCATAAACTTGGTCGTGCTTAGTCGTTCTAAAAAAAAAAAAAACAACAACAACACACAAACATCATATTTTATACGATAAAACAAAATATACGATCATTGTTATAAAAACACGCTGTGTGGCGCTGAACCATTTCGAAACCAACAGAAATAATTGGCGTTAAACTAATATGGAAAACGTCTGTATAATTATAATTATCCGGCGACGCGTAAATATAAATTACAGTCGACAGTTTCCGACAGTTTCCGACAGTATACACAATGCCGTTAGTCGAAATTCTTCAGCCAAAGTCCTTTACCTTTGTCGGGTAAACACGCCGCGACGTGACGTCGTGTTCGGTCGAACGACTTTGTCAATGTTCGAGTGTAAATCGAAAATCGTTTCATATAAAGTGTGCACTTTGAAGAAAAAAAATAAAAAAATAACGCCAACATTTGTAGTAAAATAAATTACAATCGTTTCCGAGTCGGAGATCCGACTACTTTAGCGAATTTGACGACATTTTTGAAGAAAAAAAAAATAATAAATGGTAATTTATTATTAAGTCGTAAATATTCAAATTCACTAACGAATAAATGTACAAATAGTTCCGTGTAGTCATCATCCGTACTGGGTAATTAAAAATCAAACAAAATCCGAACGTTACGTAGTAGTTTGAATTTTTGTGAGAATTGTATAAAATCACGACGGGCGTTTTACAATTTTCCGATTCTTGCGAATTAAACGGTTTTCCGGTTCCGTTAAAAAAAAAAAAACCACACTAGAAATGTATACGATTTTCTTAGATTTTAATATATCCAAGCGAACATTTTTTACCGGACATTGCCGAATCGTGCGTTATACGTACGAATTAAATTCGTCCCCTCTATACGTGTCCAACGACTTTAGTTTAATTTTAATAATTCGCTTAGGTGCGGCGTATAAAATATATAGGGGGACGGGGATTTGCCCCCCCCAGACGACGGTTAATAATAATTGTAGACGAACTATGAACGGCTTGGAAATACGCGGTGATTTGCAAACGCACCCGATCACCATAAGCGGATATTTGACTACATCTGTGGTGATGGTGGGGGGGGGGTGGGGGCTTGACAAGATGAAATGGAAAAATGATTGAAAAATTTGTTGAAAAAGTTTTGATTATTTTCTACAATTGTACGTAATACGCGTAGTAGAGAGAGTAAAACATTCCGCGGGGGCACGATAACGTTCTGGACGGGGCCAAAGCCCCCAAAATCCCCCCCTCACACCAAATATCCGCCACTGCCGGTTAGGTCAGTTTAAATTCGTACGTCGACGCGCAACGGAATCGTCGTCGTAAACGCGACTCCGGGGGGTCCTCCAGGTGGGCCGGGCATAAACGGGATTCATCGTCGTAATTTATTGAATAAACAATAACGAAAAGCCCCGGCGAAAACGGCCGTCGCCCGTGGGTCGACGGGGTTCCCCCTCCCCCCTTACCACTTGTGTCCTGCCCGCGAACCGGCGGCGCGGCGCCCATGCGTTTTCGCCGGGCAAGACGTTGACCGCGAAATATCGCAAAACGTTCCCACACACGCACACGCATGCTCGTCGCGGCTCCGTACGCAAAAGGGCATTCGGCTAAAATACCGTTCAAGGCCGTCCGGAGTGTACACACGCGCACGCACAAGACCGAGTCCTAGACATTGCGACAATGTTATGCGATATAATAATAAGAATAATATTAATAATAATCAGAATAATAATAAGAATAATAACACCGCGCAATTGGAATAACAAATGATTTTTAATTGTGGCCCTCGGTACTATAATACACGCGCGTACGTATACCCGGCGGCGGCGCGACTAGGATTTCTTTTTAGTGGAAAGCCTCACACTAAGAGTGAAAACATTTTCACGTAGAAAAAATTCGTGTGAACGCAACTCCGAATGTTAAACAAACAGTCCGAAATACCCGAAATGTTAATGAATAAAAATAAAAAAAAGTCACGAGCCCCCAACGATTAGCAGGGGCTCGTGTCTTTTTGGACTCGTGTCGCCATTATTCTAGAGAATCAAACATGTTAAACTATTTTAAACGTACGTTTTAGAAGAAAAATATGAGTACCATACACATTTTATTTCAGTTGTAGTGTTGAATAAACATCGACATTTTCAATTGGCAAAATAATAGTAATAAAAATATTGTAAAACAATAATGAATTGTATAAAATCTGAACAATTAATGATAAATTTTATGCCGGTGGTTTTTACAAAGTTGGGGAATTCGAGAGACGAAGGCGGAAAGAACGAGTCGTCTAGAGTCAGAGCTAAATCTAACCTAACCGAACGCGTCTCGTAACCAAACGAAGAAAACCTGAAAATGTACAAAAAAAAATACAGTTGGGTATTTAATATTTTCCATACTATCGGCGAAACTGAATTTAATTGTGATTTGTGTGTATAAACCGTAATTTGATCAAACACGAAAATAAATAATCGAAAACTTCATTAGGAAGTCTCGTTTCGTTAAATATTATGTCGTCACGCTTGGCCTATATTCGTATTGTTCCCAACAGTACAGGCGAAACGTTTTTTTATTTTGTTTTTGTTTTGTGCATTTAGACTTTTATTACAAAATAGACGATTAACGAGGTGATTATACTACCTCGTATATTTTTTTTTATCTCGAATAAACCTAAAACGCCGACTGTTAATTTATTATCGCGACGATATTATTATACGCACTCGAACAGGACTAAACCAGTGGTTCTTAAAGGGGGTAGGCGATATCGCCTCACCGGTGAGTTGTGAACAGGGTTTGGACCGTATGGTGGCGGCGAGCATGTATTTACAGTAATTAGCCAGCTTTATGGACGGTGATCACCTCACAGAAATTCGGCTCCAATCTACATCCCGGACTGTCGGGGAAAAAAAAAAAAAAAAAAAATTCTTATTTTTCTTCGCCTTTGTTGAGCGACCGTCCTGTGCGATGACTGAAAATCGAATTGCGAAACCGAGAAATCGACGCGACATCGTCAAAACGAGGGGGTGGAGGATACTTACACGCCTCCGCCCACAACAAGTATCGGGACTAAACGTAAAAAAAAAAAAAAAATTCGCTTTCCAAGCGCCCAAGCACAACCACCGCCCACTCGATCAATACGATTATTTCAGACATTTTCAATTATAGACATTATTTCATAACTATTGCGATTATTATTCGATTATAAACTTTTCACGTGTACGATTTGAATTTGATTTTTGAGAAACGGGCGGCGGCAGTTTTATAATAGTCTGAGAACCACCGGACTGTACTAACGAGTCCGAGATTTTCGTTTTACACGACGGCTGTCTTTAGATTGAATTCTATAGCTCCGGGGCACGGCTCCTGTATACGTGTTTTCGGCAACCGGTTGTTTATTTTCGAAATGTAATAATGTAATTACGTATTTGTAAGTATAGCGGCTACGTGTGCGTGTTAGTGACCCGCGACCTAGTCGAAAACACATCACTGCTAGACGATTAACAAATCCGATATTGGTACGATTTGCAAGGTCGTGCGGGTTTATGATCGTCGTCGTCGTACACTCGGCGCCGAACGTACGACTGCTCGCGGGTCTAGGGCGCAGAATACGTCCGGAGCACTGGTTTTATTACTTCTTTTTTTTTTGTTTTTCTATAAGAAAAATACACGGTCTATGTGCTACGCTGCACAACGAGTAAATGCGACGATAACGAATTCGTTAATTACAATCGTACGATGAGGGAGGGAGGGAGGGAGGCCAGTCCAGTGACGGAACCCAACGTGAATTTCATTTTAATTTACTCGTTGAAAAGGAGTCTCTTGTACCGTTGACGTTTCCGACTGGATTACCCGGGAGAGATTCGCACGGGAGCGCGGAAATCGTAGGGTGTGGGTGAGTTGATAATTTGGAATGGAATCCGGAGTAGTGTATGGAAGCTAGTTGTCGTACTGTTTCGATTTTTAAATCGTTACGGAGCGAGTCGTAGGATATGTACCAGGCAAAACTATGTGGCAAAAGTGACGATACGAAGGATGTAGTCGACTGTTTAGTTTTTCCCTTATGGTTTAAATAATTAAAATAATTTAGATAATTTCAGATAATTTTGTTTTGTTACCCCGGAATTTCGACTCTAGTGTTACAGACAGACAGATCTTAGCTTTTATATATAAGTACTTAAGTAGTTATTATTTATTGCTTCTGTCACGCAGCAAAACCCCCGAGAAACTAGTATGGCTCTTAGCCTCTTTTAAAATTCACAATATTTTTTTTTTTACAATAAAACACAGTATTTTTATTCATATTTTTTTTTATTTCAAATATGTTTTCTATAATTTAAAAATGTAAAATAATACAAATGAATACTTAAAATACTGTGTTTTATTGGAAAAAAAAAAAAAAAAAAAAAAAGTATTGTGAATTTTAAAAGAGGTTAAAATTGAGATTGAGTGGCTAAAATCATATTAGTTTCCGGAGGGTTTTGCTGCGCGATGAACCGCCACGAAAAAAGGCTAAAATCGTGCAAGTTTCTCGGGGTTTTTGTTGCACGACAGAAGGAACAAATAATAACTACTTATATATATATATATAGGAATTGTAAACGTTTAATCGTAAAAAAAAAAAAAAAACACATCATTGTAAAACTAAAAACCTTCTTCGCTATACCCTAAGAAATTAAAACTCAATATTCGTAGTATTTCGAGTACAAAAGATGTGCGATAAAAGATGCGAAGATAACCAGGAAGATGACAAATCAGAGAAATATCGGTTATAATCAGTTTTTTTCTTTTGATTCCAGCGGACTACAATTTCGTCGACATTTTTAAAATTTATTTTGGAGGCTGGTTTCTTTTGATTTTTAATCGTTTTATCTATTTAATAATATATTGTTGAGCAATATTTAATATTAGTACGCGTAATTATACAGCCGAAAGCCGCTCTTCAGGGGATTCGAAACGGATTTATCATTATTTTTTAACCTAACCTAAGTACACTTAAAGTGACCACCTGTACGATCTCGTGTCGGTAAAACTTTACGCTCTGTTTTCGGTACTCTTGCAGCTTCACTACACCGATCTGACTGAAAAAGAATAATTATAATTAATAATAATTATAATAACAAAAAAACCACAGAGGTTCGCAGCTGCAGGTTCTTGGATTCCGTCTTCATCACTGCTTTTATATCCTCGGTATGGGCACAAAAACTGCACTATTTAATGTTATGTTTTGTAATTTGAATGAAATATTGGACTTGCTTATTATTATTATTTTTAGGGCAGTGGAGTTATTGAATTTGCATCATTTTTTTTTTTTTTATATTCATCGCCACTTGAGTTTAGAATGTGTTTCACTTAAATATGAATTTAAATACAGTTTTTATTCAATCGCAACAAAATGCAATTCTGACGATTATTTTTATTCTAGTGCAATTTTCATAATTTTCGTATAGTTTTAAGAATACTGTACTTGACATAAGTCAACTGGTAGCGGCGTACCAGTTGAAAATATTTATAATTATATTTATTTCTGTATAGGTTTTTTCTTTACACTTATTTGTCCTTCGATAAACAATATCATCGACCGACAATCAATTATGATTTTTTTTAAATAGTCATGTACCCGATATCGTTGTAATTATTGTAATCGCTGTCGTTTAGCGGTTCGTTGTACTGTATCTGCATGGCTATTTCGTCCGTAGAAATGCCAAAAAACCAAGCCGGTTTATTTGAATGACGAAAATAATTTCGTTTTCCAAGGTAATTATCAAAATTATAAGTGCAATTTTAGTGAGTTTTTTTTTATTTTTTATGCAAAAACACATCGCCGCCTTAACTAATATTTATTATAATATAGTCGTAATTCTATTATTTCGTTCGTTTGTCCGCGGCCGCCGTGAAAACTAAAACGGTCACTGCTCGACTAATTCGCTCCAGACGATGACCGGCCAGAATCCGTTTCGGACGACCGTAAACACGCGTTCACACAACAGTCGGATCCAGGCCGAAGAAAGCGCGCCGTAAGTCGGTGGCCGCCGGGGGCTACGCGTACAAACAAAGCGCGCTAATACGAACACGCGGGACAACAAATATCGCCTACCGATAAAACGAATTGCGGGTTTGTAATGAAAACAAATTCAAACGATTCGTTTGGGTATTTGTTGACGAAAAATAATTCCGGGATAAGATGAAATTTAAATTTCGTAATTCGCAGACGAAAATAAAAACGTGCTTTACGGATTTTCGATATTTTCATACGGCCAAAAGAAAAACATAGCAATGACGAACATCGTGTCAAATGTTTTAACCGGTTTCCGATAAGCCAAATCAATAAAAACTGAAGAAAAAAAACCCGCGAAGATTTAAAATAGCTGAGTAACACGAAAAATACTAGAAAGGCGTAATATAAGTACGTGGTAAAAATTGTACGACTATTACAAAAAAAAAAAAAAAAAACCAAAATAACAGAAAACCTATATAATATAATATTCTTGTTTTTTCCTCGAGGAAACTACAAGGAATATCATAAAATCACTACTACTCTATTCGACTAGATCTGAAACGCAACGGAAAAGCTCTCTCTTGTCGTTTTTCGACTGGGAGCATAAAAAAAAAAAAAATAAACCCAGACACGCCAAAGTAAAACCAACACGCTACGTTCGGAATCTAGAAAAAAGATAGAGCTTATATTAACCTAACGAACAGCAATCGAACGATGGCGAATTTTTAATGTTTCTGGCACGTCGTATTGTTCAAACTCGTATGTAAACATACACGAATTGTTTTTTGTCGGCTTATTCAACGACATTTTTAGGCCCGTTGCCGCTTCCACAATTGTCCTCTGCGTTGCTCTTGTGTGTCGCCATCTCTTCTCCGTTCAGCACTCACAGCAGCGTCCTTCAACTCAGTATAACCATCGTTATCTTGACCCAATCCCTCGGTCGGCTTTTATTAAGGTTTCCATTCTGTATACCACGAACTGTTCATATCGAAATATTACAAACGAACGAATCGCAATGGTTTGTCGGAAAACGCAACAGACTACAGAGTGCGGCAGAGCCGACTGACGAGTTTAAAGAGGTCATTAGCTTGTGATAAGATAAGAGCAGGCCTTAATAAGTGGTATATTTTGAATTGTACGGTAATGCCGTTTTTATTCGTAATCATGGTCTGGACAGGTATAGATCGTGGTTTTGTCGTGCGTGCGTATTACGAAAATAATCATTCTGTGATCGCTACACAAAGGGTCACTTTTCGTATACACTTCGGCATTCCACTTTCTGAATCTGTTCCTTCGGCTAACACTATCAAATTGTGGATACGGCATTTGGAAGAAACTGGAAGTACCCTAAGTATACTTGGACACGGAGCACCCAGAACGGTAAGAACCCCCGAAAATATGCAGTTGGTTAGAGAGTCAATTGAGCAGTCACCAAGACGCTCAGCCCGGAAACACGCTGTAGTTTTGGGAATCTCAGACCGTTCTTTGAGGAGAATTCTTCACGAAGATTTATCATTCCATTCATATAAATTAATGCTTATCCAAGAGTTAAATGCTATTGACTACGGCAACCGAACATTATTTGGGAGATGTATGGTTTCAGCAAGACGGAGCTACAGCGCACACAGCTAGAATTTCACTTGCTGTCTTGCGACAAATGTTCCCTGGGCGGTTAGTCTCTCTGAGAGGAGACATACGCTGGCCAGCACGGTCCCCAGATTTAAGCATGTGTGATTTTTCCTCTGGGGCTACCTTAAGGATAAGGTTTTTAGATCTCGCCACATACCATAGAAGAAATTAAACAGAAAATCACCGTGGAAGTCGAGGCCATACCAGTCGAAATGTGCCGAAAATCATATGAGAGCTTCAGAGATCGTCTACAACAGTGTGTATCAATGCTGACGGCCGCCGTCTTGGAGATATAATTTACAAAAAATAATTTTTAAAAATGGGATTGAATACTGATTTAAATTTAAAAAAAACCTTTTCTCTAAGTTTTACTGTTTGTTATTTATAGCCCATCAAAATTCGTCAGTCGGCTCTGCCGCACCCTGTATAACTGTATAGTGTACGTTTGTTATCATACAGCGACGAAACCAATTCATCCTCGCAGAAACATATTTCGGAGTGGGAGGGGAGGATCATAAAAAAAAAAAATGACAATAATCACTATTGCGCATAAAACAACAACGTAATCTCTTCTTTTCATACAATAATTCCAAAGAATTTTCGAGGGGTTTGAACCCCCCCCCCCCGGACATACTTCTCCGATAGAAAGTATTTTATTGGTGGAGGGATGGTGGTGGCGAGGTCTTGAAAAAAATATAATATTTAAATACAACGAAATAAAGTAATAGTCGTATTAATTAGATAGGTAAGATATATTATGTAGGCACTTAATATGTATTATTATGCACCTATATAATGTGTCGAACGTTCTACGCAAAACATTTTCGTTTTTTTATTATTATTATTATTTTTTTTTTTAATTAAAATTGCCTATTGTTATATATATTTGTATAAAATCGCATGATTATAGTTTTACGGGTGTTGATATAATTATATTACATAGCGCCCGCGCAGTAATAATACTATTATACCTGCCTAATTATTTGTTACGTTTACTATCCTATCAACAATACGCGATTACAATTATTATTACACGCGAGATGCACTACTTTCGTTTTGGTATAATATTATTAAAAAGAAATAATAAAAAAAAAATAATAATAAACAAAACCGCTGCGGATCGGTATATATTTATTTCGTTCAAGGCGTATAAGCAAACTAACACGTATACGATAGTATTACAATTTATTTTTTAATTATACAATATTCTCGTAGTATATTACGTAGTCGATAATAATATTATTACGACCGAATCGTCGTCGTTTATGTAAACGCCAACCGACGGCCGGGTGAATTCGTAATTACGGGTAGTCGCGTATACGTATATAGGCAGATTTTTTTTTTTTATATCGGCATTTTTAAAGAAAAACAGCGAATTTTATCAAAAATCTCCCCCCCCCCCATCACCACCACCGAAAAAAATTTCTCCGATTCACTATTAAATAAACGTCCCGTGTCGTCGTCGCGAGTGTTATTCGTATAATCGTGACATAGAAAATACTCTTTCCGTATTCGTATAGTGGAACTACCGAATCTTCGTAGCATATTCAAAAGAACTTTATCCGCGCCGTAGCGTGCCTATTTTTTCCGGTAACATAAATACTATAAAAAATGATCAGTTACTTTAATTTACTTAAATTGTTGGGCAGCACTATCAGAAAACAAGGGCACGCCTAAGGACACAGATAAAGATTATCTTTTTAATATGGTACGTCTACTGTAAATACGGAAAGAGACGGTTCCCTAGAGGCTAAGCCCCCAATGCTAGAATATTTAGATTTCAGTGATCACCTATAATTTGTATGTTGGATATTGAAGCAACACGCGAAATCATCGAATAGAGGAGTAGACATTTAACCAAAAATATGATTAAAATAAACTTTGTGTGAAAGACAGACAAATAGAATTGGAACAATAACAAACACGTTGTATTATTTTATTAGAGACGTTTTAAACACATTCAGTTGTCCACTGAAACAAAACAAAACAAAAAAAAAAAGTATTTTTGAAATAATTTTTAGATTATTAAATTACGTATTTTCCTTAAGCGTTTAAAAATTATTTTGTTCGCCCCTCCCCACCCCACCCCGCGGTTAGAAAATCGTCCCGGCGACAAGTAAAAGAGCGAAAGTTTTTACAATCGAATCACATGACGTCTTTCGGTAACAATTACCGTCTATGTCTGTCTGTCTAACGGGTGATATATTTAGCAGCAGTCCGAGTATAATTCGATAGATTTCGGTTTTAGAAATTATAAAATTAAATATAATATTTATTGTATAAAGTCAGGTCGTTAAACAATGTTGAAATTATTTCAACATTGTTATTTCTGAACAATGTATAGTAATGTCGAGGCATTATATTCGGATTAACGAGAAGAAAAACAAAAACGTCGTTTTTTAATTTTATAACGGGCGGTTTTACTCTAAAAAGCAAAAAATAACTAGTTCTACACAATTGGCGCGTAATCGTGTCGCCTAGAAATGAGACTATAATCGACTTTGGGGAAGAGGTAAAAAGAAGAAAAAAAAGTTGTGCCTACTTTATATTTTTGATTTATTTGCAAAAACTATCCTGCGCACTATGCCTATGCTCACGAACAATGCCTTTCAGTATATGAGCAAACCGGCGTAATCTCGAGGGGTAAATCTTCTTTTTTTTTTTTTTTTTTTTAGCAAATGCCCGCTATTAAAACACTCCAATTGAATTCCTATTGGCTGTAATATTATGTAAAAATTGTAATTAAAAAAAAAAGTCAAAAGTCGAAGTATTTTACTGACCGGTAAACGAAAAGAGATTGTTAAAAGCTCGCGACTTCCGTTTTATCATTTTTAACCGCCCGAACGACTATTCGCATAACGTCTCACTTCCGTTATCGGTTTAAATTTCAAAAGTAATATAAGTTTTATTTTTCTATTTTTATTATTGTTATTTACAAATATTATTCTCGACGTTAATATACTCGCATTAAAAAAAAAAAAAAAAACCCGCCGGTCTTTAACGCGAACAATGTGATGATTTATTCGCATCGCGCACATTGCAGGCAATCCTGTATAATGCCATCGCTCCGTATGAATCGGACTTGTCAATAATTGATTACAAATTACTTATCGTTACGTATACAAAGGGTATTAACGTCACGTTGTTAATCAGTGTACGTTTTATTTTCCAAGGTGGTCTACATACATACGTATATACATAATTCATATATTTTTATATATATATATGTATCGATAAGTGTAAATAAATCGATACATATAATAATATAGGCGTGTGTAATCTAAAATTGTTAATCGACCAACAAGAATAAATAATAATAATCTAATGGCACACGTGAGCCAGTTCTTACGCGTATCGAGTCAATGACTAAACAATGTGTTGACGACCGAGAGGAAAAGAGAATGAAAAAAAAATGTAAAATGTATAAAACACGTAATATCATCGTAGCGTGGTGTTAAAATAATTTCTTTATGACTATCTTCTTGTAGTCACTCGATAATTCGAAATTCAGGGGACCGAGCTAAAAATTCGATTTATAGAAGTTTTCGATTTACCGAGTGTTCGAATAATCGAAGGGGAAAAAAATTGAAAAAATTGTACATATTACATTTAATAATTGACATTTATTTATTTTATTATTATATTTTACATATTAAAGAAATCTGTCATTTTTTTTTGTGTTACATTGTTGGCCACAATCTGGTCCATAGCGTTATCTAGCTTGCTAATAGCATTGAAAATTGAAAATATTTATAAACTACGATAATATTTAATCGCCGTTTTTATTAGTTTCAAAGTGCGTGAAATAGATTGTACATAATCTTTATATGTACATATGAACATACATATAATCGCGTTTAAAGAAATTCGAATTATAGAGGTTCCTGAAAAAAAAGTTGTAGAGTGTGTCCCACCGACAGACATTTCGAATTATCGAGGGGACCGGAATACATGTATTTTCTTTTAATTTCTTAATTATAGAGGTTTTCTCAGGGGACTAATCGTTTAGTTCGATTTATGGAGTTTTCCGAATTATCGAGTGACTACTGTATATACGTATTATAATAATTATAATAGTTAAGAGTGCGGATGTTTTTAAGTTTTTACGTTTTTTTGGTAAATCAATCCAACATATAGAATATAATATATATATAGAACTAATATGCGAATTTTTCGTTTTACTTGTTTAGTAATTTTTATCGTTTTCGTTAACATGTCTATCGGTATGAACCGGATATAAGAATTGCGTGTTGTATACATACTCGTAGACCGTTTTTATTATATTTTTTTATGTAATTTGTTGCGATTTTATTAAGTTTTTATTGAAACGATGCATTAATTGCCGTTTGTGTCGCCACAGGTATCGCGTTGCGCGGGCCGCCCTTGGCAACAGCAACAGCGGCGGCAGCAGCAGTACCAGCACCAGCGGCAGAGATCACCGGGGCCGGCGGCCGCCTACGGACCAACGACGGCAGCGGCAGTCTCGAGTTACGCGGAGTACGATGATCCGGCCGTGGCCGCCAACGAACCGCCCCCGTCGTCCTCCTTGCCGGATCAGAGCTTGCCGCCGAACCGGCCCGCAGATTCCGGCCCAGAACCGGATTACGGGGACCCGGACCGGCTGTACGTGGAACCGGAACGGGTGTATGCGGAACCGGAACAGAACTACGAAGTGGACGAAGCCGTGAGCGTGCTGAGCGACGGGCGCGCGCACGGCGTGCAGCAGCATCTGCAGGTGCCCGCCACGACGGCCCCGACCTGGAGTAGCAGTTTGGCGGCCGTCACCGCCAACAACGACACCGCCATCCCGGCGGCCGCAAGCGTCAGCAACGACGCCGCCAGCACTACTAGCACCGGCACCCCGGAGACCCGGAAGAGCGGTTACGTGGTGGACGGCAAACATTACCGCAAGTACAGGGTCGAAGAAGAGACGCCGGACGGGTTCATCGTGGGCGAGTACGGGGTAGTCAGCCACCATGACGGCAACACCCGGGGCGTCCGGTACACGGCCGACAGTAGCATCAACCCGCGAGTCATCTACGAGGCCCTGGCCAAGTTTCTGGCCCTGAAACGCCGTCGGTAGACCAGGCGCGGATCCAAAGGGTTAGGGGGGTGTGACGGAGGCGCGTGCCTTCCCGAAAAAAGATAAAAAAAAATTTAAAAAAATAATCGTATAATATATATTATATCATATTATTATCGTTAAAAAACAACTAACTAATCAATATTATTTTCGATTATAATTATTATCGTTTTGAAATACTAAAATTTGTTTAGTTTTTTTTTTTTCTTTTTTTTATTGTTTACTAGTCGTAAATCCGGTTTTGTGCCGTCCCCTCCTTCCGCACCCGCGAAGAATTTCTGGATCCGCCCCTGCGGTACACCGTCACCGCCGCCGAGACTGACCGCGTATAAATATATCGATTATTATACTACATACATATTACATATAAATACATATATCTATATATATATATTATGTATTTAATAATGTTATGAAATATTGGTTCACGATTAGAAATACCGCTGCAGCAGCCCCCGTTCATCTAATATATTATATATATATATATATATTTTTTTTTTTTCTATGTCAAACGAAATTTCTAGTCAGATTCTGTTCGTCGCCGTTGCCTTCGGATGGCCTTCTTAAAAGGGGAAGACGAAAAATGAAATAACGAAATATTATTATTGTATATTGTTGTTGTTACGTTATGCGTCTCGTACGAATGGAATGCGTGTGCCATTTCCACCAATAATAATAGTATTATATTTATTACAGACAATATACGCCGGGTGCCCCCGACGGTTCACGCGGAACGAGTAAAACACGAGCGGGTCGACTCCGAGTTTCCTTGCCGGGGGGGAGCTATAAAATATCCGAAAAACAATTATGTCGAAAATATATCCTAAGCCGAACCGTATGATTTTATCGACCGACAAATGGTTCGTGCGTTCGCCGGGAAGCCGGACACCGATTTCTATAAGATGTCGCCTTTACAGCACATATCGTTAAAAAATAATTCATTCCCACCTCCCCCAAAAAAAAAAAAAAACTTTCCCGTTTATCTCGTAATGTTGTATGTCTATTGAATAAAACGAAAAGAAAACAATTCTAACCGATTTCGAAAAAAATATATCGAAAAGACGCGCGGTGAACGCCCCCCGGCCCAATTGACCGTGAAACATTTTCGGATAATTTACGGTTTCGCATTAACAATTTTTCCGCTACAATACTTTTCGACGATATTTATTCGACAAATAAATTATTTCTCTGCCCAAAATATCTGCGCTGACTAAAACATTTCCGGATATTTTACGCGGACCGTTCGCGAGCCAATCTTACTAACATGTCTTGTAACAATTATTTATGGTTTTTTTTTGTTTTATAATAATCAGTCGATTTTGTCGGTACCGTTGCAACGTCTAAAAGAATATAATAATTGAAGGGCTCCGCGCAAAAACGTTAAATGACTCCATTTTTCAATATTTTTCGGAAACCAACACGTAAAAACGTTTTAAAAATATCCAGTGGAACCGTTTAGACCGCACGGCTACAATTGCGTTTTATTTCCTATGCGGACGTTACCGGAATTGTAGTCGTTTCCTTACAAGATATACGAGTTAGTATAGTTATTTTTTTTTCTTTATCGGATAACGTTTAAAAAGGATTTTTGAAGAAAAACGGATTTATGACGTATTTGCGCAGAGCCGTTCAATTGTGAATCGACAGGTACTCCGAGCGCGTATGTTTGTCGTAATGATGTATAACCGCGTGCCAAAACCAACACTGGAAACATATAATTATATTTTTTAGATTGATTTTTTTTTTTTTTTTTGCATTTTTGTGCGTTTGATGATTTCGCATCGTTTACACCGTATAATAGAATATTATTATTAATGACGACGATGTGCTCCGACCACCACAACTGGGGCAAAGTATAATATTGTTACATTATAATAATTTAAAATATTTAAATGTATTAATCACTACGAGAACGGTTTTATATTTTTATTTTTTTACACTGTTTAGTCTAATATTTGTTTATTGATATATATAAATATATATAAAATAATATGTAATCGTTTATGTTATAAATATACGTTTATTAAATATGTTTGAAAAAAAAAAATAAAAATATATATATTAAAATCAACAAGGAAGTGAATATACATTGATAATATATGGAACTAAATATTTATTTATTACGTTGTTTATTATATTTCTTTTCCCGAATAATTCGTAGGTGCTCCGGAGAAACTTCGGTGTTCAATAATTGCAATTCAATCGCCAATACGAAATAAGATAACATTTGTTTCGATTTGTACCAAATGTTATGTCACTAATATTTTGCGTAAACTTTGAAAGACAATTATGAATAAATCGTTTTGTAATAGAACGAGTAATATTATTCAACTACATTACGGACTGGAATTTAATTCCAGCACCGTTTAAATTTCCGTAGAATATATACAGTTTTATTTATCGATGATTTTCTACTCATCGCAAATGTTATATACATATATAACGACGTTCTGTGCGATGCGTTTTCCGTTTCGTCGCGACGAATACAAATATTGTATTATGGTGTACACGTTTACGCGTCTATATTCAGTTTCTCTCTGGTCGTGTTCATTTTTTTATTATTATTATTATTTTTTTTTCACAATACTGTTTTTCTCGTGTCTTTTAATACGCCGTGGAAATTAAAGTCGATTTCCACGGTATGCGCGTGTGTGCAGCAGCAGCAGCAGCAATGTGTTGGAGAACGTTATATACGATACGAGGATGACGATGGTCACAACGACCTCAATGGATGTCATTGCCGTTGGGCAATACCTATTGGATGAATGACTCGCGCAATGAAATATATTAAACGCATGCAACGGATGCGATAGCTACAGAAAACCGAACGAATAATTTGGAGAATTTGTGTAAAAAAAAAAAAAAAATGTTTAAATAATAACCAACGGAATTAATACACGTCATAGTATAGTCGGACGGGCGATTATAAATTCGATATAGTAAAGTAACTAACTGTGGCGGATATTATGTGATGGAGGAGGAAACATGAGGCCGTGTTTCATGCATCCTCGTGATGTCGATTGTCTAAATGCGACTTAAGGTTAACGAAATTATTATACGACGCTTGTTACATTCAAGTTACGAAATATCGAATAATAAAACGATAAGTATATAGAGGTACGTAAATGTGTGTGCAGTGGTACAGTGGCGGGATGGCGAAGGAATTTTAGAGGTTAAAGGAAAAAAAAAAGAAAACCAAAGAAGAAAAGTCATCGAATTGTCCCTCGCCCGGGCAAACGACCGAAACCGCCACTAGTACACACGAATACTTTAGTACTTCTGTGGTGGCGTACGAAATATTTATTAATGTTTATTTCCCGCTAAATATTTTGCAAAAATTTAATCGTGTCCCGCAATGGGCAGTTATACTGTTAACAAAAAAATGCACTATACGATCAGATCGCCGGCAGAGCCTTGGGGTTCAGCAAGACTAGGTCGGGCCGAGTGCGCATTTCAGAAAAGGGAGCGAAATCCAGAATTTTTAAACAATACGAGTACACGATTTTAATGGGAGTGAATAGAGGAATTTCGTGTGTGTACGGAGTCGCTGCAGACAAACCTTGGCTACAATGCTCTGGTCATCATTGGTCGAACGATTATCGGCGGCGTACTTTACAGATACGAATACTCTCAGAACCATTACGCCGAGTATGCTCTTTAAGTAGAAAATGGATGACCGGCAATGTCCGGTTCGATAAAAGTCGAGTTTTTTTTCCCCCGCGATGGATTTCCGTCGACCAAGTAGTAGGTGTTAGGTCTATACTTAGGACAATACCGCATTCCTTGGAGTATTATTATGAGGTTCGGACCGACGGGCAGGTTGAGTTTATCCGTTTCCCATACGCTTGATCTAAACCCGCGATGGATTTCCGTCGACCAAGTAGTAGGTTTACACTTTGGACACTAAATGTCTCGGGGCAGCGTCGGGTTTAGACTAACAGTGTTTTTCGTAGACACCGCGGGAGACGGAAACAGACGATCTCGGAGCCAATATCGGGGCGCAGTGGTTCTAAGTGTACTTGCATATGCAAAATACTCTTACCGGCGTCCATCTATGCGGCGGACATACGCCACCGGGACAGACGGCATTATTCATTTAAAACATCACCAAACCTAACGAGACCGCCGTATCTATTTTTGACGTCTACCCGACGGAAAGCGAACGTCGTCGAATTGTGAAGACCTTGGTGTGACAACTGGAATACTATAGACGACACCGTTTTTTTGACGGTAAAAATTAAAGATAAAATTGTTGGCGCCACAATCGGACGGAACCGATATATTCGTATTAGTATTTCGGTGCAACACGATCCGAAAATATAAAAATGTTTTCAAAAACGATCCGCAAACATTCGCGAGCTATCCAAGGTCTTCGGTTAGTACCAACTAATTAGTGTATAAATCTACATTTGTTAGTCGGCACGCACAGTTATATAAAAAAAAAAAAAAAAAATCGTAAACTCGGCACACCGGTATTAATTGTTTTTTTTTTTTTTTCTTTCTTTTTTCAAATAGAGTATTGTAGACAGACAGTGCAATAATTGCCAAAGCGACACACATTGTTGAACACACACACACACACACACAGCGCACACTGCACACACTCGTCCGGGGCCTAAATAATAATAATACGATCATTAAAATATCTATTATAATATAATATTTTTGTGTTGCGACCTATTTGTAAAAGTTGCAATATTATATAGGTTCTTTTATGTTACCCGTGCGTATTTTTGTACTTTCTATTTGACCTTTTTACACTATTGGCCATGAAATGCTGTGGCGGATCGTTTCGTTTATTTTTTATTTTTTGTTAGATCTCGACACTAAAACGGCCGCGTGTACGCAACGTACGCGTATTATAATCGACTAGGGGCCCTGTCCAAGACGAACAATAAACGGACAAATTGCATATGACTGTGTAACTCTGTGATGTCTGCAAACATTGACACTATATATACGTAGCATAATATCTATAGGCACTATATCATCCGGATTGCTAATCTAATAAGCGATTTTTAAAATATCGTTTAAATCTTCGTCACTCAAATTTTTACAATCTGCAAAACGAGTCAATTCGACCGGTGTAATATAGTACAATCGCCGGGAAATATCAGATTTTGGTAGGCACCGCCCTACAGTTGACACCGATCGTATTATAATAAAAATTATGTCGGCGAGTTTTATTATTATTATTTTTTTTTTTTCGAAAGGAAGTCTCCGGATCTGCCGGTTTCTATTCAACCTTCGTGGAGGGCTAGGGTATCCTCGGGGGAGTGGTTTTGGATGATAATCGGGTTATACTATATAATAAGGACACTCGAATTAAGATGCAATTTTTAGATAACGGTAATTTTTATATAGGTTTTATTTTCAATAGAGAAATTCAACAGTGGGGATGTGATCTGTGACGATTACTATTACTATTTATCGACTGCATCGCTAAAACCGATATTTTATAGTTTTTCGCGTTATTCAGTATATATAATATTGTAACTTTTTTTAAAATTTTTTTTATTTCAAAATTGTATTTTATTTTAATCTTAATTAGGTTACAAAATTAAGTAATCGAATAGAGGTAGGTGAATTGAAAGTAAGGCGTGCGTTTTAAATATTATTTAACAACGTGCGTGTTAAATATAAAATCGAACACTTTATTATTTGGTCTTCGGAAAACATAATTTACTTTGCGATCGCATATGGCGAAACACTTATCGCGCGCCCGTATAATGTGCACAATAAATGGTTTTATGGGTTTTTTTTTTTTTTAAATTTTTATATATAGACACTCCATGATCAATCGGATGTTTTCATAATATTATAATTATTATTCCATGCCATCATTCATTTTTGATGTTTGGGCGGAGAATTGTGTATACGAGAAGTTTATAGGTTCAATCAGATCTTAAAATCAAGTGCAACCGATTTTCAAGGTCGAAAACACATACCTGGATAACTGCGATATTATATATTTTTTTTTTTTTTTTTGCAATTAATTACATATTGTATCCGTACAAGGATTTAATGCTTAAAAACATGTTTTGTTTTTTATTCTTTAACCCACTCCGGTCATTGAACTTCGGTATGTGCGATGTGAAAAATATGATTTCTCGATAAATGAAATCGGAGGTTTTTTTTTTTATAACGTATAGGTAAGTAAATGCTTCGAACGTTATATAGTATTTTAATAAACACTATCGCGATAGGTTTAGGTATAGCCGGTATAAAAAAAAATAAAAGAATAAAAAATACATAAATAATCTAATAGTATAGGTGTATGTTCTGGAAAAGAATTTATTCTTTCAATTTGTTATATTTTTCATCGTTATAATAGGTATCCAACTGATTCGATAATTATTATAATTTTTTTTTTTCTTCCGTATAATATATCGGTTATTGAATATCGTAGACCCGGTGCTTTATAATCGTTTAAAAAACATTGATCATATTTTCAATTTATTGTAATTTATACATACAGTAATAGCCACCATAGAGGTAATATTATTATCTTGTAATTATATACTTTTCACTAAAGATTTTATATTTCACGGTTCCTATATAAAATAATATGATGTCATTCCTGTACAAACTGGAATTATTACTACCTATAGGCTATAATAATATACGTGCGATGATCACGTGCCTATGATATTAATTGTCATAAAACTTTTTTCTGATCATCGACTAGATGCGTATAAGTAAAACTTGATTAAAAAAAAAAATTCAAAATTTCAAAACTCCGCGTGCTATATCCGGGTAACTGTTGCGTCCAAAACCGCTGTTATAGCGCCATTCTTTGTCAGTTTTCCAATAAAACAAAACGGATGTACGGGTGAAAATAGTAAAATATGTACCGATATACCGACTTTAATATTTTCATATTTTTATTGATTAAATTAAAGATTTCTAACGTAATTATTATTATCGTAATATTCGGGAGATTTCTTCTATTTTAACGGTGGAATATAGATCAGAATAATCGATATCGGAAGTCGTTCGTCGTTTCACAAAATAGTCGTCGAACAGTACGGGTATTGTTTTTTTTATACGTATTTATCGTTATTTTATTTTTTTTTTTTTTTTACCACGGTCGTGAAATTTTAAAACACATTGCCTCGGGCAGCATCCTATTTATACAGGTAAAAAAAATCCAACGCCTCCTCGTCTCACCGCAAATACAAGGTTAGAATTCAATAATTTATAGTATTTACTATTTAATAACTATTAGGAGGTGTATTTACTGTATAATTGCTATTAAAAAAAGAAAAAAAAAAAAGATGATTTTTCTTTTAAACGCAATGATTACCATTTATTCGCGCAGTGTATTATTTACAAAATGTTTTTACTTTTTAGCCGTGCGCTGCAAAAATTACATGAATAACTTAGTAATTACACATAGTTATTTAATATAGTCATACACTTTATTCGATTAAAATTCAGCTGGATATATTCATACCCAACAACATATTAATAAAAATTGTTGAGTTATTTCTATCACATTTTTTGTAAAACGGGGTAAGCCGCTGATAAGAGTAACTATACGGTTTTATTAAATATAAATTCGCGAAAATAATCGTGTGTATTCATTTTTTAAATATTTCGTTAGTATGTAATGTTTTTGGGAGGTGATATTGAGTACCAATGTACACGTTTTAGAGTTAAATTTCAAATTTTTAACCCATTCGGTGCACGCGTACGCAATAGAATATATCGTAAATTATTGACACCAGATTTGGATAGTCCTATTTTATTGCATTTTTTTTTTTTAAATCGCAATACAAATATAATTTGTTGAAAAATAGCATTTTTTTTTTTTTAATATAAACTTTAGTGTCTAGACTTTAGTGTATTTCAAAGTCGCTTGAACATAAGTATAGGATTATTCGAATTTGGCGTTAAGTAAATATTTAAGGGTTTCCATGCGGGAGACAATGTAAGTTTTAAAATATACTATGATATACAATATTATTAATGGTATAAATTTGAATTATAATAAATATAAAACTATCGTTCGTTACTATATGATACTCGCGTGATAATAACAGGCTGCTGGTCAGTGGAATGTAAATTATTATTTTTTTTTTTATATAATATAGTTATATTGTAGCCACACGTAATTGTAACAACACGACATATTATTATTTATGGCTTGCAGTACTCGTGTGTATGAAACAAAGCTATTTATTTACATCACCTATTACAAATTGCAATATAACGTCTGTAATAATTATTACTCTCGCGTACGGCGGCGTAGCCAGGAATTTCGTATCGGAGGAGGGGGACTAAAGTCCCGCTCTAAAAAAAAAAAAAAAAAAAAAAAAAAATAAAATAAGTAACGAATAACACGTACTTACTATACTCACTGCTCGCTAGACACTACTCGCAAATTCATAGTTGAATAGATACCAAACTACCAAATTATGCGCATACCGCGAATAAAAAAACAGTAAACATTTTATCGTCTAAATCATTCGGAACAGTAATGGACGGTATGGACGTGATACTCCTTGGATACACAAGGTAGGCTCGTAGTATGACTGAAATATCACCGGTCTATTATCAACCCACAGTCGCGTTAGTCAAATCAATCGTATCGTTAGTGATATAAAAAGTCATTCGCGTTTTAAGACCCGATAAGGATTACTGGCAAGTGGTGTCGACTGCGCAATATTTCAACGTTTTTTAATTAGTTCTACAAATTTTATACAATTATAACCACCCTCCGACCCACTCCCCCGGCTACGCCTCTGCTCGCGTATGTATATCCTCGGTATTATATCAATGTGCGTTTCGTTTTAAATAAAATTGTTATTTTATAATACCGCTTATCTCCCACGCCCCCCCGCACTTTATTTCAATATCTTAATATGATTTTTATGTAATTCTCAAAAAAAAATTGATATCGATTTGAATGTATACGCAGTGGAATCAACATAAACCGAATAAACGGGCGTACAAGCAATGGGGGAGTCCGAGTGTTCAACGCACCCCTCGGCATTTAAGGGTTTTATTTTCTACTATAAATCGATATTATATCCTTGATCCTTGCCGGCGATTTGCGCTTTTATGCTTTTTAACTTCCAAGTTGTACTAATAATCGCGCGAATGACTGTCCGATAAAATATTTTTAACGTAATAATTCGCACGTACATCTGTTTAATCTTCATACAGGGCAGGTCGGTAGGTATTTCCATAATTTACGGTAATCAGCGCGGTATTTTTAATAACGAATATAGCGAATATTTTCCAAGACAAACTCCAAGACCAAGGAAATCGATGAGAAATTGTCAATCGATACATATAGGTTTATTTCGTTTTAATTGTATAAAGGAATACATAAAATCGTGAAAATTCAATTTCGTGGCCATTCCCGAATAGCCCGGGTTCGTTTTAGACGGATTTACGTCATATGTACACGTATACGTGTAAATCGCCACCGAATATTTCATACTGGATAACAGGGCCGGGACGGCAGAGTTTCATTTTTTTTTTCCCTCGTCATTTTTTTTTTCAGTAATCCGACCCGGCAAGTGGCAAAATGCGAACGGAGTCATGTTCGCATGATGACGTGTAGACGCGACTACGCCTACGGGCGCCCCGTCAAGACGCTCGTATCTCCTTTTGCGTTGGATTTTTTTATTTTTTTTTTTTTTTTTTCCCATGGCTCCTACAACAATAGCGCCGGGGCAGGAAGTCTTTTTTAAACCCACTCCCCACCGTCCGCCCCATTTGTCTTCAAAAGACAAAACAAACATACCTATATTATAATGCGTATACAACAAAACACACACACCCCCCACACCCTCTCGAATTCGTCCGTTTTCCGTGACAGGTACCGGGTCAGGTCACGTTCGTGTATAATACTACGCAACACAGACGCACACGTACAAAAGCTAAAATTTAAAAATCAAACGAGCTTGGTTCCAACTTATTCATGTAAACCCGCGTTGTTTCCGACACAGGTCTCCGACAAACACTGCGAACGTTTTAAATATCGAACTTATCGACGCGCTAAAGAGTACCGCAAAGAATGCAATTTAATATGGCAGTCGAAACCATGCGACAAATACGCGAGAGAACATTTTTTTTTTATTTGATCTTTATTATTTACTAGTTTATACACGTATGAGGAATTAAAACAATTTAAAACAAACCGTACAAGATTACACAATTATCTGTCTACTTTATGAACAAAATGTAATTATTAAAAAAAAAAAAGAAAAAGAAAAAATGATTACAATTCTTACTACTTGGTGACTACAAAATTTATTTTTCTAAGCACAAATATGCAAAAAAAAACAAATTCAAATTTGCCATTAGTTTCAAACAATTACGAATCGTTATGATTACCGACAGAAATCTGAAAATATGAAAAGGAAACTAAATACAACAGCATAAAGTGACACGCCCTATATATAACATACAAATTGACCATATGTTCAATCGAGTAAACCGACTGCGGCGTATATGTATAAAGGACATTATACTATAATATACAAATCGTTCAGATGATCTCGTAAACGTATATTCTTTAAAAAAAAAAAAAAAATACACTAATACAGTATAATGTTGCTACACGTCATGACCGGGGTTCGAGACATATAGCATTTACATGTTTTTGTTATTTAATGTAAAATATAGCATTGTGCGAAATAAATTCATTTCTGGTTACCACGATATCATATCTGAAATTTGAATGTGCATATTTTTGTATGTTCTATAGATTCTATAGTAAAGTGTTATTTTTTCAGCTTTTGTACTTCTTTTTGCATATTTAGACAAATTCATCAAATTTTAAACAAAAACTATACAAATTTTAATGGCTCGGTAAAATTAAGAGAAGCACCTAATCGAAAAAAAGAAATATTTATGATATTATATGTTTTTGTTACCTACAATTCGTAGCTCGTTACAATTTTCGTGTAGGTAAAATAGCTAAGGCAGATACAGAAAGAAAGAGATTTACAAGTAAATAAAATGTTTGTATTTTTATTATTTTTTTTAATTTTTAACGTAATACTAGTAGTACTAGTAATACTTACTTGAATAATTATTATTAATTAATAAATATTTGAAATGTATATTTTTTTTAGATTTGTATGCTTATTTTACGGTATTTTAGTGTAGATTTTAGCGCTTATTAACACGTTGTAAAAACTATAAGTCCCCGAACTCTGGTCATGATATTTCCGAAAAACTTATCGCACAATATTTTTCTAGTAAAAAATATCTTAAAAAAAAAAGAAAAAAAAAGAGTATTAACCGAGAAATTATTGTCGTTTTACAAAATATCTTCACAGCTAACCCCTGTATAGTAGAGGTAGACGCGTATCAGCTAGGTACGTATTGTGTATAGATGAGTCGACGTGCATTTTTTGGGGAATCGTGTACTGTGATGGTTATACGCCAACTAGACGTTAATAAATCGTTGTCTGCCAATGTTAGTGGTAGACTTGGTGGTAGTGTAGTAACGGTCTGTTGCATTATATTTATATATAAGAATATATGGAACTACACGATGACATTATTTCATACGCCTCTCGCGACGTCGTCGTCGTCGTCGGTATCTGGTCCGAATTCGTCGATTATAAAACATAATAGGCACGCATGACCGTTGTAGTGTAACTAATATTATTGGCAAAAATTTAAATGGTGATTTTTATATATATCGTAAGAAAACCAAGACGTTTTTATTCCTTTGAATTATACGCGCGTATTGTGCTAACATAGAAATTGAGCAACGTTTACAGTTATTGTTGTGTTTATAAAAAAAAAAAAAAAAAAAACAAAAATGTATATTTATTTAAATACAACGGTTCGTACATCCGTCCGGTGTGTAATCAGTTTTAACGGCAAAATAACATAATGTCCTATATACTTGCACCGGAAAACCGTTGAATTGTGCAACTCATATCGCGTAGAAGATAGTTGGATTTCGAGTAATACGAGATATTCGGTCACGCCCCGCGTTTTATACGCGATACTGCAGCATAAAGCGACAGGAAGAAGGAGGCGTTTGCAGGACTTTATTCGTCGTCCCTCGGGTAAAAATGAAAAGAAAAGAAAAAGGACTTATGACGGTTAATATAAAAAAATTGATATCTCACTAAAAGATTTTTAACGTCTTCGCGATGGGAAAACCCACCACGCCGAGAAGACACCGAGATCCGGTTTTATTATTATTATTATTATTATTATTATATACGTTTTTTTTCTCTCTCTTTCTTTTTGTTCAATCTTCTTCGTCTCATCACTATATACAAGAGGCGTTACTACTGCTGGCTGGTACGTGACACCGTCGTGGAAATCGCGGTTGCCATACAACCGTTGCGTACTTGACTAGTTCTCATCCCATAAAATAGTTGACAGTTTAGACGTTTATAAATAATATATAATATATATATATATATATATATATATATTTTTTTTTTTATGCTGAAAATAATTAGAACCAGAAAAGAAAAAAAAAAAAAAAAAAACGTTTTCATTGTAAAATATATTTATGTTGTAGAAAATATGTTCTTCGGATTAGGTACGTGCGGACGGTTTTTTCGTCGGCGAATTGCGCAGCCGATATATATTATCATCGTAACAGAATATAATAATATTTTTGAAGAATGTTAAAAATGGCGAACGTCGTCGCGTATGACGAATATAATTAGTCACCCTTGGACATACTATTAATATCGTACTAAATATAATAGATTTAAACGAAACGGCGGACAAACGACTCTGCCAACAATAATATAAACCAACGGCCCCGATTTCTGCTGCAGAAATTTGAAAATTTGAAAATCGTTTAGCCCCTACTAATAATATTCGCGTTGCGAGATTTCGTTACACATTATCGGCCGTTGGATCGAAACCGAACGAAAATTGTTTTGTTTTTTTCTTGTGTAATAGACGGATTTAGAATGCATTCTATCGTGTAACGCACAACGGGAATAACCAACAATATGTACTAAATTAATTGATCGATTAAAATAAACATTTAAATAAAAATCGTTTCAAGCGAAGACGTTTCGACCTATATAAATACAGTTATTACAGTTATAATCTGTGTTACGAAATTGCGAAAAATGTAATCGATTTCGACGGTTTAACGAGCATAATATAATGTAGGTTAGTATTGTCAATACAATATAATATAATATAATGATGTTTATTTATAGACTATTTCAAAGTAAATGGATTTATAAAAATCAACATAAAAAACGCGTACAAATGTATTTGTATTTAATATAATTATTATATATTAATACTGTACAATTTACGTTTATAATATTAATAATATCGTGTTTGAAAATTGCGAAAGTGTCCACACGGTATTATTATTGTACTTGCCATTGATATAAAAAAAAAAAAAAAATTATGATTCGGCATTGGAGAAGTAACTTTCCGATTTTTCTAACGGCAAATTATTATAACGATAACAAAAACCGTCATCGTCGTTATATCGATTAACTCGCTTTAATAACAATACAATAATAATAATAAGATCCGCCCGCACACGCGAAATAAAAGGCTTCCGCCGCCGTTTTATTCGGGTACATACCACTGCCGTTCGCACAATGGGCCGCGGATAATAATGGGGGGAAAAAAAAAAAAGAAAAGAAAAGAAAAGCCGTCGTCGATTCGTACCTACACGTATATAATATTTATATACCTATGTCTATAATAATATATATAAGAGATTTTTTTTTTTTTTATGTAAAATCATTATATGATGTACAGGCAGAGGTAGGCATTATTAGTTTAGGAGAATCGATCACGTGTAAAATCTGCTGCCGGAGGTAACAATAACGGACGAGAGACCGTCTGACTATAGAAAAAGACGAAAAAATTAAACAATATATACTATAAGTACTAATCCACTGTATACATATTTATGTGTATAGAGAAAGAGAGCTGTGAGAAACCGAATCCACATGAATACACCCCCCCCCTCACATCCCCTAACCGTATTAATAAGCGTACTTGATATATTTTAATACCATGGTATTGTACGTAATTTTTATTTTGGTACATTTCCGTAATTGATTGGTAAACGATGTCAGAAAATATACAGCGGGTATGCGCATTAGATTGAATCGATAAATTTGAGATTGTAATCGAATAGAAAAAAAATAAATAAAAAAATTGGACGATATAATATAATAATTATCAAAGTTGGAAACAACCTAACCTACAAATCGTTCTACTTGAATTGTTGCCCGTATTTTATTTTGCACGACTTCTATGTATAATATTAACTAGTGTCAACTACGTAATTTATTATCGATTTTTAATAGGTTTACACGTCTTTTCAATCAACTTGTGAGTCATAATCACGGTAATAAAAAATACACGTACAATCAATATTTGCCCGTACGCAATCCCTTAAAACAGTGACGGGATTAACGGTCGGGATCCTAAATTGTGTACTGGGGTGCCATCTAAATTATATATAGTTAATACCACAGTTTTTAACCAAAAAAAAAAAAAAAAAAAAACATGAATACATTTCATAATGCAAAGCGCAATTTCATTTACCGCAAAATATGTCACTGATACATTTTGTGTATGGATTTGCCGATTCCATTCGAACCCTTAAATCTGTCACCGCCTTAAAGGATTATACTCCCTCTAAAGGTATCTGCTCGTGGCTTTTTACACATTGTTAATATGTATTATTTACAAATTAACAATTGTTAACGGATAACAGTTCAATTTTGAATGTTATAAAAATACAAGTAATTCAAATTAAGTCCCGCGGCGAAATGACCGGACCCGAGTATTGTAATAGCATAGCATTTGGTAATTTATCGTTTTACAATGAACATTTCTATTATACAAAATAGGGGGGGTAGGAATTAGATTATATTATAGTGACGAAGGTCCGCTGCTCACGGGCGTGTTTTTCATTTTTTTTTTTTTTTTACAGCTTCAAATTTGATCTAATGACAGTAATATCGGTTGAACTATCGAGTAAATTTTAAACTAGTCACGTAGTCGCTTTGTCATCTCCTATTACGCGCCGCGCCGCCGGTTTCATCGATACGGAAGAGCCGCTAGTCGTGACCGGAAAAACTACAATTATTGTTTCGTATAATACCGATGACATTGACTTTAATGTCACTATTAGTAGTTTAATATGGTCCGGCACATTGCCCTACATATATTTCTATTATTATATGTTCTCAATTATTGCCTGTAGAAGAAATTGCATTCCCGACGTACAATAACATGTCATTTTCGCCGATTGAAAAATTGTAAAAATGCTATTCCGTTACCTAATAACTATATAACTGCAGTTAAACGTCATTTCCGCGCTCTTTAAAAAGTCAACCTTGCAGCATGTATATTACAGTGTTTCAATAATTGTATTACTGACTTGACGATTTATTTTCATGTAAAAGTTGTCGATTGGATAGACGAGTACGCGTAACAATAATAATAATAATAATAATTCTTATCAAAACTTACATAATATTTCACAATTATACGCTATAATATTAATTAGTCCTCATCATTATTGCAATGTGATAAAATACAAAAAAAAATCGAGCAATGTCGATATTTTTATTGCAGTTAATAAAACGAGAGACAACATTTTTACGGGAATACGTATACAAAATCGTCCAAAACCAATGCAAGTACATATTATATCTAGTTAAATATTCTATCTACGGTGGTACGGCCGATTCAATTTTCAAAAATTGAAAAACTTAACTTTTTTACTATACAGATAATTTAGTTAATGCCCATTTATTATTGGAGTGTGTCTTCTGGTCAAATGTTGGTAGTGTAAACGAAGGCAGAATTATTTTTAACGGTTCGGAAATGATCTAGACTAGTGGTTCCCAATATTTTTAGACAGTGGTGCATTTTTTAGACCAAATTGAGTAGCAGTGCCCTCCTGCGAAAACCACGTGGAAATTGTTAAATTTAAAACGCTTATATAGACAAATAACGACATAACGCTCAATTTGTTTTATACCATTCGGTACAACTATACCGAAACGTGAATCAAATTGTCGTGCATTTTTACAGGGGCACATAGCACCAAAAAAATTTCGAAAATTTCAAATATTTTTAATATTGCACCACGTCTAGAAAAAGCTGATAACTAATGCTGAATTAAAACAAAAATCCTGAATTGAAATTAACAGAAACCGTTACCGATTGTGTTCTCTATTTTTTTCGGCTAATTTTAAAGAAATGTAAAAAAAAAAAAAGTGAAAAATTGACGCTCTATATACCAACTAGACAAAATGTTCATCAGATGATGTTGATGATTAGAGCAAGACTTCTGGCCTAATAGCTATTTACAGATAGAAAAAAAAAGCACACATCATAGTAAAACCAATATATTTTTCGCATAGGTTAGATTATTGTAAATATATATATATTTTTTCGTATAAGCCTCGGTGCCCAAGGAATGGTGTCGTGGTACCCCTAGGATACCGCGGTGCACGGTTTGGAAGCCGCTGATCTAGACCGTGGTATGTACGATTCCCGTGATAATATTTGATCGTAATTGACAAACATAACCAAAAAGAAATTCATTTTACCGTGGTTTTTATACATTGAAAATGACGTGGCTACCATTCATTACGTATAGTTTTAATTTTCAAATATAATTTCGCGCGTATGTCAGTGCAGGATGGCAAGGGGGACGTGCCCCCGAAATCGTTTTTCGTTCGCATAATATTAGTTAATCTTGTGTGGGTATGATAATATATTACGAACACATTTCTATTATCAAAAGAATAAAATACACACGTTTGTAAGCGAGTAATAATTGTTATCGGTGTATTATATCGTTCTGAAAAAAATAGCAAGTAAGTACTCCCATCCCCTGCACCCGAATTTTTTTTTTCTGGCTACGTCACTGACATACGGGTCCTTGCAGTGTGGCTTCTATATGGACGTTATACAATGTCGTCTTAATTATTGAATTTTAATTTCATGTCTGCACGTTAAAGTGTTAAACCGATATACGTATATGTATTACTGATGTGACATAAATCCGGATTTTAGGTTTTGAAATCCAAAAATCGAGATTTAGGAAATTTATGTTTCAAATTGCAAAATCTGAAATTTTGTATTTTTATGAGTAAAACAACGTTTGCCTGGTCAGCTAGTAATATTTTATATTAAATTATAAACGAAAGTGGAATACGTATGATTTTTTATTATACTTGTTTTTTAAAAAAAATTTCTATTTGTAATAGTTTTTAAATTGTAAAAACGTATTTAATGTTTTACACATTTGATGCTATAAACACTATGATAATAATAATAGTTTTATGAGAAATTAATTAAAGAATATAAAATCACAATTTTTAAAACCGGAATCCTGATTAAAAATAAATGTCGGATTTCAAATTTCGAAATCCAAAAATCCGGATTCTCGAATTTCAGCAAATTCAGATTATTCCCATCACCAATATGTTACCATGTGCGTTTTCAGTCGGTTCTGAGCGATCCACATCACTAGTCCGGTAACTTTCAGCCGAGGGCGGTTCTATAGACTCAGATTTCGTACAGTCACGAATATATTTAAAAGCTCTTGAGCTATAAACGCAATCGATATCTTTAGTCCCCAAATTTGTCCTGAAAATTTAACATATAATAATGACCACTATTCGTGAGTGGCGTAGCCGGGAACACATTTCTTGGGAAGGAGGTTACATTCGAAACTCTCATTTCTAATAGGATATTATTTTTTTTGGTTAAATCGAATAAACACTCGGGGACTCCCCCCCATTTATGCCAATGGTTACGTGATAAAATACACGTCATAAAGGTTACATAGATTTTCAGTGTATAGAACGCCATCAGTGGCGCGCCAGGGAATTTTTAACGGGATGCAGTACCCATCCGGGTACTTAAATCGTTATTCTATTTATGTACACCCAAATTTCCCTTATACAACTTTGTCGAAATATTACTATATTCCTATACACGCATTACGAGATTAAATTACTATTTAGTAATCTCGTATCATATTGTTATTGTATTTTTAAACCGACGGCGTGTAGGTGGAAAGGAGGAGATTTAATCACTAATCTCCCCTTCCATAGCCAAGTCGGGCACGCCGGCGGACCTTACGCGAGCGTTGTAGCCGTAAAACGGTAAATCGGCATATGATCGACGATATAAAAAACGAAAAACCGACGGGCGATGTCGTAATTTACGCGGTCGAAAAATGGAATAGGGGTTCTGTCGCTTCTCCCTGTAATTCTGTCTTTCTCCCTATCCGCGCGTACGAACGGGACTAATTGCCTTCTGGTTTATCCTCGGGCCGGGTTTATCTAATGTATACACCGCGGCTATAATATTTATTGTGTTTTTATCATCTGCCCCCCCCCCTCCCCCACAAAAAAAAACTCGCCCATTATCGTTATTATTATTATTATCATTATATATAGCTGTATACAACTGCGGCAGTACAATAATACGATATAATAATACGTTCGGCCCGCGGAGATCCCTTTCGGTCGGACGAACACGTCCATCAACGCGCGGCGGGCCCGATCGTGTTTTTTTTTTCTTTTTTTTTTTTTTTTCACATTATGACTTTTATCACGCGCGTTTGTATTCGCAAAGTTATATAATACACTCGTGCATCCCCCGACGAGTGAGACAGAAAGACAGAGAGACAGAGAGAGAGAAAAACTTCCAAAGGACCGCGAACATCGCTGCGTATATAGTCTCTATATATATAGTCGACCGTATTATTATATACGAAAACCACCCCCGGCGGTGGCGGATCCCCCGTCGTCGCCGCCACCGGTTGTGGCGACGGTCGTCGACCAATGGCGGCGTCGGCCGGAGCCCCGCGCGACACGCCTCCCGGTCGCGACGGGGTGTTGGCGGCCAGGGACTCGCGCGACCCCGGCCTACGGGATCCAGTTGACATTTTGATCTCGTCCGCGGTCGAGACCGTATTTGTAATAATATTTATTATCGTGCTTCCGTGATCCGTCCGACTTATTGTGCCGTTTTCTTTTATTTTTTTTTTTTTTTTTGTCCGTACTTTTTTATCCATTCGGTTCGCCGCTATACGTGGCCGGTGATCATGCAAAACTTCACGGAACGCGCGCCCGACAACGTCACCACCAAGCCGACGAACAGTAAGTCCGGATTTACGTTCTCACCGTTCTTTTTTGCACGTTCCGGTCACCGAGTCAATAACGTCCTGCGCCACCGTTTAAGTCTTTTTCGCTTGTAAATATTATTACAGTAGCGGTACTGCGATAATTCGAGATTCAGGGGACCGAGCTAAAAATTCGATTTATAGAGGTTTTCGATTTACCGAGTGTTCGAGTAATCGAGGGGGAAAAAAATAAAAAAATTGTACATATTACATTTATTTATTATATTATTATATTTTACATATTAAAGAAATCTGTCATTTTTTTTATGTTACATTGTTGGCTACAATCTGGTCCATAGCGTTATCTAGCTTGCTAATAGCATTGAAAATTGAAAATATTTATAAACTACGATAATATTTAATCGCCGTTTTTATTAGTTTCACTACGAGTACGTGAAATAGATTGTACATAATCTTTATATGTACATATGAACATACATATAATCGCGTTTAAAGAAATTCGAATTATAGAGGTTCCTGAAAAAAAAAGTTGTAGAGTGTGTCCCACCGACAGACATTTCGAATTATCGAGGGGACCGGAATACATGTATTTTCTTCTAAATTCTTAATTATAGAGGTTTTCTCAGGGGACTAATCGTTTAGTTCGATTTATGGAGTTTACCGAATTATCGAGTGACTACTGTATTTACCTATATCGGCGGTCTTTCACTTTTTATTGACTCGCGCGACCCACCATTTTTTTTTTTTTTAACTATACATTTTTCGCGACCCATGTCAGCTTTGTTAGCCGTAAAAATTAAAAAAAAAAAAAATTATAATAATACGATTTTCACACAGCGACAACAGCAGTTATTATTATTATCTCTAATCGATTTCATCGGTAGCATTTGATTCTGCGTTTGATCCTGTTCATTGTTATATTCTTATTAATATGAAATTGCCCGGTTTACTCATAAATTATGATATCCGATGATAAATATCACTTAAAATTTGTTTAATTGTTTTTTTCATATTAGTTCATTTAGTTTGATAAAGTAGTAAAATGTGTACATCTATTATAATTTTCATAATATTAATTTGTTTGCCAATAGCATAATTTTAAATCGGTTTCCATATTATCGTTTCAATATTAAATGCGTGCGTCAAAACGTATCGCGGTGAAAAAAAAATAATTAACTAGATGACAGTACTACTCGATTTTTATATAATAATCCCTTTACGTATTTATACAGTACTATATTTGGATGTATAACCTATTGTTTGAAAACATGTATTTTAGTTTAGGGGTTTGCTACGTAGATTTTTACAAATCGTGATTATACGTACAATTATCAGAGACTTACGATTTTTCATATTAAGGAGCCCGGTACAAACGTGTTTTTTGGTTTAAAAACACGCTTTACGGGAAAACTCCTCACAGTCGTAGAATGGTTCCTATTTTAACGATTGTTTTTTTGTTTTGAAAAAAGGAAGATATTTTATAAAGCTCCGTTTTTTTCAATATTTTCATCTTAAACTTTAAAATACCTCTTTGAAAAAGCTTAATTATTAATTTTTTTTTTTTACTGAAATTTGTATGCCATCATTTGAAATTAAATGAAAAATCCGGAATTCATTGCCGTTTTCAGAATGTTGTTGTTTATCAATTAAAAAGAAAAAAATGGTAAATTATGTTGGTAATTATGAGTATTTAGTTCTTATTCACACAAAGTCTTTTTCGTCCATAAAAAAGGCAGTACTCATTCCCCTTAATTCCGGCAATAGATTAGTGGAAATGTCATATAATTAAGGTGGTCAATAAAATGTTAATAATAATTTTCAAGTTTTACAAAATTTGAAAAACAAGCTCTGGGCCCATTAAACATCTTTTACAGGAAAAACTCTCATACATTGTAAAAGTGATCATGGTAATTATAATAATTATTTATTATTCTGGAAAGAGAATACTGTAACTTATTACAGCTAGGGAACATATTGGACGTCAATTTTTGATTATGTAATCAAATACCATAAAAATTGAGTTTAAAAAAATGGTAAAAGTTGGTCGTATCGAAATTATAGCGTCCTATAGGAAAATTATTTTCAAAATTCAATGCGCCCTACAAGACGTTTTCCAATTTCCAACAAATATAATCGAAATTAGATTTCGAGCAAAATTCGGCTAAACATGTTTTGATAAATTTAAATTTATAATTACAAAATAAATTACAATTGTTCGTGATTTTAATAAATTTAAATTCAAAACGCTGATAAAAATTAATGCAAAATTGTTATCCACAAGCCTGCATTCTTAAAATAAATAAATTAGTTGTTTATAAATAAAAATACACCAGAATATTTTGACAATTTTACCACATGTAAAAAGTGTTAATTATGGGTATTCGGTGAAAGTTGCAAGTTTTTAAGATTATTTTACACTGAATTAACAAAAATATAAAATCGAAAATAACAGTGTATTTTTACGATTTTTGTCAAAACTTGAACTTCAAACGTTTATGAAAACAAATGGTGAGTACGGACTTTCGATAACTTTACATTATTATGAAAACGACTTTGTATCAAATTTTTGAACATTTTGTAGAGGCATTTTTGTTTTTACAATTTTATCCACATAAAATAAAAAACTAAACAAAATAGATATATTACAATAAAAAAATAAAACAAAGTAAAAAATTAATGTTGTGTACTTAATTCGATAGTTTCTAACGATAGTTTATAGTTTAGATTTATTTTTTCAATACCTTCATTAACTTTGACTTTGATTTGAAGTTAGACATACTTACTTACTTAAGTAACAAATGGTTATATTTGTTTGTTTTAAATTTTTATTTTGTACAGAGTAACGACAAATATTATAAGATATTTTTTTTTCCGTTCAAAAATATATAATAATAATGATAGTAAATCCAGTGTTTGAATTGGAATCGAAATATAATAGGGACGCAAAATTATACAAAACAAAAATGTGCGTACCATTGAACATTTAATTGTCTTAATGTGATTTTGTCCGTACAGCCACGTTCATAATGTCGATTTTAAAAATTAGAAGAGGTACGTTGAAATATTTTTTTTTAAAAGTAGAGTTACTCCATCCACTCTCCGATTGAAACATTGCGTAAAATCGTGTAAAATGTGTTTTAATATTATTCAACTACTAAGTCGATTTATTATCAAAAATATTTATAATCTATCAATTAATTATCTTTACGATGTATTGCGTCTAATGTTCGGTATTGCATTATTATACGGCAATGTAAATAACGTGACCTTATAATATTATTCAACGAGTAACATACATTTTAAATGACACGTGTTTTTTTCGTGTCGGTCGTTGTTTTCTACAATACTAAAAATTCGCAATCGTTTTCATTCCAGTATTCGTTGATTTCGATCACTCTGTCCGCAATAGTTTCCGTGAATCCAATAAAGTCTTTTATCAGGCGTCTGCTCTATAGGTACCAACGGACACTATAATTAGCACACTCTAACAAATGGCATGATGTTTGTTTGCAAATCAGTCACGGTTCACGTCATTATTAAAACGACTATACTATTTATACCTCTTCGTCAAAACCCCCTTCGAGCAACTCTAAAGACGTTTATTCATTCACTGTACTCCGAACTCATCGGTTCGTAGTCGTATAATTTAATATTAAATAGTCTTATTTTAGAAAAAAAAAAAAAAATAAAATGTTTTCGTCGTAATTTAATATTAATAATATGATTTTAATAAATAAACAAAATCCTATTTATCCCGATTTTTTAACAATTTAATTATTTTTGTTAAAATTAACGCAAAGCTATCCAAAAATAACTGCCTAATACATAAACTATTTGCGAAATGTTTGTATATTCAAGAAAAAAAAAAAAATCAAAATTATCCACTATTCAATACTATTCGAGTTAAAATAAACTATACTATATATAATAAAGTGTGCTTTTTCTTAAATGTTCGTCGTATTAGTATGCAAGGTTCATGTCCTGCCCGCAACCTTGATCCTTTTATATAGTTCCCTTGTCGTCCACCAACTACCTTGCAACAATGAGCTGTTAGTCGGCTGAAATTATAGTTCTTGCCAATAAAATCCCCCCGGCTCTTTTACTTTTCGTTAATTTTTCTAGAATAAATAAATACATAAATAATATATTTTTTTTCGTTAGACTAGGAATTTTAATTTTAATGCAAATTTATATGCAGAAACACAATGCAAAATCGATAAAAATATTATTATATAATATTTATTTTGACTATATTAATATGTCAACGACCGAAATGCACAGTTATTGTTTCCATATTATATATTATAGTAAATCAGCGCATAAATGACTCGAGTATTTTATTTGGTTAGCGTATGTATTTCGATTTTAATATACTAGCTTTTTAAAAAAAAAAAACCACACAGTACCATGATAATCGTGTTACATGGTATTACATAATTTTATTTCCAATTAGCATTACATTTCATTATACGTTATAATATTATAATTATGTTAAAAATATTACCGGTCCGAAAGTATCGTACGTTACCGTATACAATACGTTTTCGATAGTGCGGAATGCAATAATAATATAATTAATCATTCGAACAAACGACCTGGGAAAAAAAAAACAAAAAAACATAACAAAAAACGTACTTATAGTTTGAAAAATAGCACTGTGCCGGCCAATAGGTGGTGCATTAATAATTATCCTTGAACCATATGGGTCCGCAATGGCAGCGTGTCTCCCATATAATATGGTAAAAAAAAAAAATAAAAAAAAAACGATCAAACGGTTCTCACAGTTGCCGGCGGTGATGTATTGAATTTTCATCGTGACCGCGCCGCCGTAGATATGTACGCAAATCCGCCGGTACACGAAACGGGCAACCACTCACCGCAACGGCAGATGACACCCTCCCCCCCCGCCGACGACGACGACTAATTACGCCCGTTCGCCCCCGTTGTTTATCGTGCCGAGGGTGTGCGCTGCGTTATTACAACGGCGCGACGCACTTGTTTCGCGCGATATATGGTTCTGGCGACGGTGGTGGTGGGGTGGGGGGGAGGCGGGAGGCGTAACACGGGACTTCCGGAAGACCTGTTGTTTCCTGCGTCTTTCCGCCGCGGTATAACAACAAAAGCTAACCGGAACCGCCGGATCAAAACATCGTATAAATAAAAAAAAAATTAAAAAAAAAAAAAAAAAAAACAATAATATTATATAATATACGCGCGTATTTAGACCTCCCCGTCGATACGTAGTCCCGCACGGGGGTGGAAAAAAAAAAAAAATTAAAAATAATATCGTATCGGAAGTCGTCAGGTGCGCGGGCGATCATTTTTTTTTTTACACTATACACGCGTATTTATACATACACGCGTCCACGGTCCATCTGTCCGCCGTCAGGGAATTCGTCCGTCATTAATTTGCGGGTCATCATCGTATTATCGTGTATAATAACGAATAATTGACAGTTCCCATGATGCACCGCCGCTATACATTGTGTCGTATTATTCCCACGAACCATCTCCTTTTTTTTAAAAAAAATAAAATTGTAGTTTTATTTAGGGCGTTTTGCTTTTTATATACGTACGAAGTCTGTCCAAAATATACCCAAACTAGGTCCGAAGTGCAAACAATAGCGCTCCGGCCTCGGTCAGCCGCCGAGCTATTAATGCAGATTAAGTTACTACGTTCGTTTTTGTTCTAATTTTTTTCGCCCTTTGAGGATTGGAGGGCAAAAGTAATGTTAAAAAAAAAAAAAACAACGATATTTTATTGTCATAAAATAAACTCTTAACTTTATTATACCATGTATAAGGATTCAAATTAAAATTTAATAATAATACTAGTATATTAGCTAAAGCTCAGACAAATCGTAAAACATTAATATACATATAATACTATAACCATATTCAGTGGCGACGGGTACTATGATCGGCGCAGACCATAGCCCGACCACTTTGTGTTGTGTGTGGCCGCCGTGGTCATGTGGCCGTTGCGTTGGGCCGAGCACACGCGAGCCACGCAGCGTGAAATCGTCGCAAATGCTGCGCAACGGTGACGCCCCTAAAACGCATTAAAAATACCTAAAGGCGCTTCGCCGCTGCATTCATTTGTTATACTACGGATTTTCAGCAGCATTATAATGTAACGATATTTTTTAATTGATAATCGGCGGATCAAAATTATAAATTCATGGAAACTATGGTACTTAATAAATATTTAAAATTAAAAATGATGTAATAAAATAACTTTACGGCTTTATAATTTCCAGGTCCTTCTTAAAAAAAAATCAATGTAAAAACAAAATAAAATAACTAATTTGTATATACCTACATTATAAATGTAATATAGTATATTTATATTTATAATTATAAGTTATACGTAGACATGTTCTAGTCGTATAATAGAATTATACTGAAGATTGAAGGTATAAAAATTATCATATATAATAACAAATTATAACTATTCCGAATTAGTACGTTATTGATTTATTAATTTATCACTATAGGCTGGACATATTAAATGTGACCGTTGAATTTTTATTTCGTCTGACCACTATTTTCAAAGTTTGGCGCCACTGGTTAGTGGCGCCGAATCAATATGGTTATATTGATTGTAATCAATCCATCCACAGGAGAAAAATCTTATTATTATCCATTAACCACAGCCACCCAGAAAAAAAAATCGTCCGGTTTCCACCAGAACTGAATCCCGTGTTCGTTTATTTCGTTTTTTCAGCATATATTTTACATCTTTATTTTTTTTTATTTTTAGGCCGGATCCTCTACGATATACCGTGTAAGGTGTGCAAAGACTTTTCGTCCGGCAAACATTACGGAATATACGCGTGCGACGGATGTGCGGGATTTTTCAAAGTGAGTATATTATTTACGGTTTTCGAAAAACCAGACATTTTTTCGGTTAGAATGTCTGTAGGTTATTATAGGGTTTAGGGTGATTTGGTTAAACGACGAGAAATCAAATTCATGCAAAGGAAAAAAAGGATTCTGAATGTGTAGTTGGGTTTATTGTTTATTACTCCCCCCTCATCTACCGTCATCGTGTAACCGAAGGAATTCTGAAATCGATTTAAAAAAAAAAAAAGAGTGCAAAATTCAAACGTGAGCCTTCATATGTATAGATATTTATAAATCCAGTTTCGAAATCCAATGCATCGTCTAATATGTTCAAAATTTGATCTCTAACATTATAGATTATAACGATAAATCCATAGATGTATAGTATCGTTATTATTTTTATAGGTTTTATCTTAATATTAAACGAAAAAAAAAAATACTAGAAATTATTTCGACAACAAATAAACTCCCGAAGTGCACAGATCGATACCCTCACCACACTCGATATAGTTTTGCGGTTCGAGCAAGTCTTCCCGTCGAAATCGTGTAAACAGACATAAAAAAAAAAAAAAAACCACACGCGTGAACATAAAACAGGAAAACCAATATATATATATATATATTACAATATTATTCGTTGCGCTCGGAATAATTAAAAATCTATCGCGGACAATTTTACCGAATATATTTGCGTCGATATTATTATTATTTTCCATACGAATATCATAAACATGTACGCGATAAATAAATAACCGTACGGTTTTACGAACGTTTGAAATTGTTTTTTATTCATTTTGTTTTATATATTTATTTGTCTAGAGATCTATTAGACGCAACAGACAGTATATATGCAAATCGAAATCGGAAGGCGCGTGTCCGGTGGACAAAACGCACCGGAATCAGTGTCGCGCCTGCCGGCTCCGTAAATGCGTGCTGTCGGGCATGAACAAAGACGGTAAGTACCCCTGCCCGACCGACGTACATGCCGGGAGGGGAAAGGGAAAAAACAAATTGTTGAGCAATAAAACCGATGTTAAACCCGATGTTTGTATTAAAGCTGTTCAACACGAACGCGGCCCAAGAACTTCTACGGTACGCCGACAACTGCAAGGTCTCTGTTATTCGATTAAAGACAGGTCGGCTAGTAATTCACCGCCGTTGGACCTGACGCCCAAGAGGTCGCCCGAATGTTCGTCGACCACGTGTTCGACGCCCCCAAACAGATATGTTCCCGAATCGCATTTGTATCTGCAGTCAGCTTTCAGACCGCAGGTAATTTGTCATTACTATAATGAGTTATCACGCGTAAAATATGAAAAGAAAAAAAAAAAACGTTTAGTCTCAGAACCGAGTTCGTCGTTACATATCGTTATATAATTTAATGTTTGTACTATGGACTGGATTGAAAATGATGGGCTCCGACAAAATTAAATTTATGACGGGCCCCCGCGAATACATTCATATATTCAGCCCGCGGTGGCCCGCGAGCGCCAAAACATTATTTCCCCTATCGAATGTTCTCCGAGTGTCAAAAAAATTAAATTTTAACATTTTCTACCGGATATGGGCCAAAGACCCCCCGCAATCTTGAATCCGGCCCCTTTTTCCGCTACGATTGTCTTACGATAAGTTGGACGAAAACGCATTGGCTATACAAGTATTTTTTTTCATTTTTTTTTCAGATGTCACTTACGCCGAGATTTTTCAGCACCATGAGACTCACGCAAGCCGTTTACGAGACGGCCGCTTCGATTTTGGTCACGGTTTCCACTGTAAAAAGTTTCCCGGCCCTGATGACGCTACCGTTTGTCGATCAAGTAATTATACTATTTCCTTCGTAAATATTTTACAAAATATCATATTATTATATTTGTTAAGTGTTTGTTTTTATTTTCCTTCTTCTTTTCAAAAAGTTCGATTTACTCCGCGAGAGTTGGCACGAACTGTTCGTTTTGACGGCCGCGCAATTTTTTTCGGACACCGATATTTCGTTGCTGCACGAAGAACACAGGGCCACCTTCGGATCGGTGCCGGGCATCGATGGACAGAGCGCGCGGTTCAAGGACACGATGGCCGCCGTTAAACTTCGGCAAGTGGATCCGATCGAACAGTACCTGCTGAACGAGATCATCTTGCTAAAATCAGGTAAAACTCTATCTTCGGTATCTTTAAATTGAACTACGTAGAGATACAGGTAAGAAAAATGTCGATTTCGATATAGTTTCTTAAATCCGATACTATATTGTACGTATAGAATATAAAACGCGGGCAATGCAGTCTTGGGGTTTAGGTTAGATTAGGTTTTACAACTATCGCGAAAATATATAAACGATATATCGATATCAAAAGACACCTAAATTTTGATTTCGATATTCGACCGAAGTATTAAATTTAACGAAAATAATGTCGTCGCAGAGTCCGCCCAAAACCGGGGCCGTTCCGAAGACACCGAGACCATTTTGGACGGGCTGTCGGCCAAGAGCAGAGAGGCTCTCAGGCGGCACGTGCACCACGTCCACCTGGCCCGGCCCGAAGCCCGTTACAACGAACTCATCGAAATCCTGCCCTGCGTCCGGTCCGTGTCCAAGGACACGGTGGTCGAACTGTTCTTCCGCCGGACGATCGGCCAGACGCCCATCGAGCCGTTCGTGTGCGGCACGTACACCAATTATCTGCAGACCGCGCCGCACCTGCAGACCATCATCAGCAAGGCCAAGATTTGCCATTGTTTGCAATGAACGCGTACCGTAACGGCGGCCATCGATAGACAGTAATACTCACAGTAAATATCACGTATGACGACCGTCGAGGGTATATTGGTTAGGTTAGGTTGAAAATATAAACGATAATTATAATTATCGTCGTCGGCCATTTTGAATTAAACTCGTTATAATATAAATGATCAATTTTGCCGGGACGTTCGACACGTCAGGCTAGCCCGGAAAGTTACTCAACCGCGGTTAATTTCTTTACCGTAAGTAATCGTAAGTCCGTTTTTAAACGTTACACGGAGAAAATAAAGTAACTAGTTAAGTGAGCAGTCATATCTATTATATTAATGTGTATAAATTTAAGTTAAAATATATTTTAAATCGAAAAATTATTTTTATTTTTTTAAAAATAATGGTTCTTTATAAATACGACTTATGAGCTCAGACGAACCAGTTACACGTGTCGTATAAATAACTTAGCAAATATAAAACAGTCTAATAAATCGATCGTATAAATTATCTATAATAATTATTAAAAAAATATACATGGACAAAGTACTCGAATTACAAATTATAAAATAACTCATTTTTTCAACTTATGGCAACTATGTCAATATATGAACGATGTCGTTATAGGTGATATCCGCTATACTGTACTATATTATGTGGGCCGACCGACTAAAGTGTAACATGAGAAAATAAACAGAAAAAAAAAAAATTGTAAATAGTAATTTGTCCATATTATTTGTGTCCGCTGCAGGGTTTGATTACAAAACGATATTAATATTGTTAATAATTATTATAACGTTGAATTAATACGAATTAGAATTGTATATTTTTATTATTTTGAGCACGTTTCGCACACAAACATATGTTATTTTAAGTATTATTATTATATTAATCGATATTGTATGTATAACTGTGATTGAATTTTTTAAATTATTTTATCGTATAAATAAATATATTTAATTTATTTTTTGATATTATATTTTACCTCCTAAACGCGGTTCTCGGTTTCGTCGAAAGGAAAGAAAAAAAAAATAATAATAATAATGAAACTCCGGATGTGTGGGAACGGCGGCGGCAAGAAGTCTAGTTTAAAATACAAGATTTTTTTTTTTATTCTGTTATTGTTTTTTTTGAGTACCTCTACACTCGAAAAAAAAAAAAAAAGCAGTAGCAGAATGCGGGTGATTAACAATCGCGATGGCTCCGCGGGACGTCAAGTATTGTTTAAAGCATAGCAGGAACGTCCCGAGGTCACCGGTGGAAAACAAGTTAAATCGGCGTTTATAAAAAAAATTAAGTCTACTCGTTTATTGACAATAATAAAGGATTTGTGCATACGTAAACAAAATAAATTGCTCTCAATCGTTTAAATAATAATATTAGGTTTTTAATGTAAATACAAAAATATTCACTTGATGTTTAGTGGTCGTATTATAGTGAACAAAAACAATTTTTTTTTTTGTGCGTGCCACTGAAAGTTACAGGTTTACTATTTTGTCGACGGAACTTGACGCACAAACCGTAATAGCTCTTTGTATCAACTACTATATATAAATTATAAAAAACGGAAATCTTCACTCTATACAAAAAGTTGTCCTTTATATTGGGCAACAGAAAAAATCCAATCCAAGTCGCGGATGCTGCTTACGGGTACCTATTGTTGGCGGGAAGTTGGGTACGTAGGATACATAGAGGAATTTTTTTTTTATATTTGTACACAACGATAAATCATTGCTAACGGAATACGACTCTATAAGAAGATCGGTTGGGCGTGTTTTGAAATGCCGTGATTTTTACGATTGTCGTTAAAATTTGAACTAAAATGATTTAATTTGACTAAAAATGATTTAAAAAAAAAAAACTATTACATACGTGTTCAACTCCTTCCCCTCCCCACTAAGTACAACTTGTACTTGAACGTCGTGTAACATTTTCAAGAATTTTGACTCGACGTAAACAATTTTATCCACATAAAACCAAATAAAAACTAAAAAACACCGAACATGCATATATCGCCAGAATGTTTGAAAATTTGCCCATGTTGAGAAATGGCTAATATTCATATTTTGTGAACAATTCAGAATTTGAAAATTAAAAAAATAAATGATCCCACTCCCTCATCAACTAGAACAAAAATGATTTCAAAAAAGATGTTTGAAAATCGGAGCAGAATGCCTGGTAGAAATGTTGTTTACAGACAGTAAAAAAAAAAAAAAAAAACAATTGCATCATAGTAAAACTAATACATTATTTTGTGTTAAGGAGTAAACTGTTGAGAATTTTGAAAAATGGTTCAAGTAAAGTGCCACCGGCTAAAAGTTTCGCGTCTTTTAGAACCATTGAATGAAAAAATCGGAGCGTTTGCTTCTCTAAAAAGTTATATGATATAAAAATAAATCTTTTGGAAAAGGTATTGAGAATTTCTATAAATAGTTCGAATTAAGTACAATCGGACAAAAAATTCGCATATTTTTTAGGCGTTTTCCTATTCTAAAACAAAATTTAATACTAATTGTAACATATATAAGAGGTCATTCAAAGTTTTAATATAATATTTTTTTTTGTTACGATTCGATATGATTAATTGCACTGTACAAATACTCAAATATTTCACTCAATCACTGGATATGGACGGTGCCAAAGTATTCGAACAAATATATAAAAACGATGAACGGTTTACAAAAATATTAATTTTATATACATATATTTCGCTATAATGAAAAGAACAAAAAAAAAACGTATAATTTATCACCGAAATTATTTACAAATAATAACAATCATCGTTTTCCTCGGTAGTGTGAGCAAATCCAATGAAAATCGTATTACGGCGGAGGGGCGAAACGACATCGTTCGTTTTAATCGTCACTTTTCCGCAGTGACTTTTGGCAACGGCGTCCGTTGGCCTCCGTCGCCGTTTTGCTTCGCTCTGTTGTGGCCCGTGTTATCGTGGTACCGGTCAAATATGCTGTGCGGTTCTTGGTCCTCGTCTACGACGAGCGAATCGTCCCACAACATGGCGACCAACGTTTGTCGGTCGGCCGCCGACGAGACGCTCACCAGCGATTCCAGGTACCGTTGCAGGTCGGGCGGCAGTTGGCCGTCGGCGACGGGCCCGTTCCACCGCGGGACGACGGCGGACGCGCTGTCCGGGAGACCGAGCGCCGCGCGGTCGGCCACCGCCAACACGGACTGCACGAAAACGTCGACGTCTTCGAGATCGTCCGCTCGGACGCACGACTGGCGGCGCAGGGTGACCGTTTGCAGTACGACGGCGTATAATAACGGTACGAAAAACGCGCGCGCGGCCGCCATTTTCGCATTACGAGAGAAATACCGATCGTGGGTTTGTCGCGTCGTCGAAAACTGAAAAAAATAAAATCGTTACGCCGATACGCCGCGCAGTTGTTTATATACGAAACAAACATACGTTTAAAAAAAAAAAAAAAAAAAAAACCAGATGTTCGCCTGCCGCGGCGCGTTTAAAAGAAATCGATTTTTATTCCCGTATACGAAAAACGGAAAATAATGTTCGATAAAACAAACAACCACTTGTGCGGCGCGCGTACGAAACCGGGAATCGTGTTTGACGGGCCGAGCGAAAAAAAAAGGAAAAAGCAATCGAGACGCGCGCAGTTTGGCCCGCGACTCTACGTACGAGTTTTACGATAGTTTCGGAACCGTTATGTCCGCCGAAATACAATGCGATATTACATGATGTAGTTAAGTATATAATATATTAAGTAACACAATGAACGCGTCCCTCGGTGTATGTGTGTGTGTGTGTTAATCGTGCGGCTAAATTTTTTTCCCGAAATTTTTTTTTATTTATTATTATCGCCCCTCCCGCGGTGTGAATGCGAACAGGGGTGGGGGAGGGGCGAGGGGGTCCGTTCGTATTTCTCACCGCATGAAAACATAATATCGCGTAATTTGCCGGCACGCAAAAAGGGGTGTCCCCCCCCGCACCGGTCTAGATCCTATATCGGGACGAACGTCCGCGACGGCCTATAGAGTTTTCAAAGTTTAAATAATATACAGACCGCTATTATTATCATTCATTCAGTCAGTCAGTCAGTATCGGCTAGTTAATATATACGTATATGTATATCGGGTGTGGCGTAGGGCGCGCGGATAGAAAAATGGCGTTTCGACTCTCTATTATTATTATTATTATTATTATTATTATATCGCGATGATGTTTTGTGCGGCGCGCGCGTTGCGAGAGGATAAAGTTACCCTCGGGGCGCCCATTGTTGCCGAGAGCGGCTCGGGGAGAGAGAGAGAGAGAGAGAGAGAGAGAGGAGACAGAAAAAGAGCGACAAAAAAAACCCCCCCATAATAATAATAATAATAATAATAATGATGTATATAGACGACGACGATGACGGCGGACCGTATACACCGCAGAGAGAAAGAGGCGTCCGTCCCCCTTCCCCGTCAACTGCACAATAAAGAAGACAGCTGGACGTCCCCGTCTGTTTGTGTGCGTGTGTGTGTGTGTGTGTGTGAATTCGATAATCTCTCTCTTGTATACACCGCGCACGCCGCCGACGACGGGGACGAGCATATGTCACTAGCACGCCCTTTGCGCGGATTACGCGAGTTATGGAGGAGCGACTAAATATATATATATATATATATATATATACGACGACGACGACGACGACGTGACGTGTGTACGGATTTTCGGTCCGGGGCGGCGGCAGAGTTAAAACGAGAGTGCCGATTTCCACCGAATTATTTTCTAATATATTATGTACGCGATTCAAAACGATTTTTTTTTTTTAACTACGTCCGCGACAACCGGACGTTTCGCATCGCCGGTACGAGATTTGTCTATGTTCCCCCGGCATTATCGCCGCCACTACCCATATATGCGTGCTTTTATCTTGGCCTATAAGCCACACCTGGAATGTATTATTCTTTTAGATAGGTAGGTACCGAAAACCGATAAAATAATCGCAATATTTCACAATCATTTTTGTTTTGTCGTATGATTTTAATAACATTATAATTTTCTATTTGTATTTTTGGTATACGTCTAATTATTTTGTCAGACAGTCTTAGGGGGTAGGCATATATCTGCTACATAAGTCTGCGCACGCCTATGACCACTATAGTAAATATGTATATATATATATGAGGACTTTTAACTAATAACGTGTTAAGTGTCCAACAATGAAAAACAGTTAGTTGATTCGGAATGACGTTCAAAATTCCAAGCCTGTAGTAACCTGGGTTCCTACTTACTTTCGTTCACTTAACCTACTTCTATTTTTAATGTTCTTGCGTATTTTGTCACACATAATTTACACTAAATAATCAATATTATATAATTCAGTATTTAGAAAATGAGATATGGTTATGTATTTATCGTACGGGCAAGCTAAACCTAACGAGGTCCGAGACGAACCGTTTTGGATGCGCTTCCACAGAGAACTTTTACTTTGTACGCGTGGGGCTGCGCATAGCAAAAGCAGTTTTTATCTTGACTTTGTTCATCAATGTTGGACCGTAGTTTCCTATCTTATATCTGTACGAACCACTGGGCTAACAGTGTCTCGAATGAATAAACTACTTTTTCATTTAATAAGTGTTATTTTATTTGTTAAACCTTTGAAGAGTCGTGAAACATCGGTCACTTCGTCGTTATTATGGTTTTAAGTCATACTACACGTGTCCGGCTCACTACAAGCCTAATAACGTGTCTCGATTGATGTTAATAGGTCAAAAAATATCCGGTACATTATAGTGTGTGTGTGGATATTTTCCACGGGGTTTGTATTTTCAAAATGTATTGAATAACTAAAAATCATCTTTTTAGCACTTAGCACGTTACTGATTTCAAGTCCTCATATACAGTGGTGCGGTGAATGGATTTTTGAGAGGCAACGATCTATTAATATTAATAATTGTTTCGTAATATTTGCAACAAAAAAAAAAAACAATTTACAGCAATGGACGTGGACGAGAATTTTCAAAATATTCTAGCTACTTTATCTAATTAATAGACATTTAAATTGTATTTTTCTCGAATTAATCGAACAAAACGGTTTCGGCCGAACAGAAACGCACGGAAATCTGACACAATGTTCATCATAAATCGTATGCTTAATGGCGAAAAAGAAACAAAATGCGAGGGTAATAATTCGGTTTTATAAATAGTGTAAATGTTGATGAAAATCTTAAACATTTCAAAACACGATTAACCAAACGTGGCTCAGGATCGTTTTTCGATAGATACGGTTAACATGGTCGCGTACAGATATAAATTAGACTGCCCCCCCGTATCCAATACCTTCCCAACTTTCCCGCTGCAACCGCGGCCCGCCCATGGCGCACGGTAAGTATCTGTAATTTTTATTTCCTTTTTCGCCTTTCATATTGTATTATGCCGTGGCACTCGGGTAAAGTTGTAACGATTTCGGACGACGGCGACGTGTGCAACATGACCGCGCTATGCAATATTACAATAATATTACAATATTATCGTCGTCGCCGATACGTTTTATTATATATAATTATTTACCGATCGGTCCCGGACCGGCACTCCAAAACAGCGGCGGTGACGACGTGTACGCGTAATAATATAACATATAGGGGCCGGTATACATACGGTTTGAAGAGCCGTTTTTTTTTTTTTTTTTTTTTTTTTTTTTTCTTTCCGGCCGTTAATGTGTCGGTAGAACGACGGCGGCGGGGTGCCCACGGTGGCGGAGGATAAAAAATAAAATTTGCGCGACACACTCGAGTGTATCCAGATTGTTCCCGGCGCGACAACAACCCGCGGAGGAGGACTGCGCGCAAGTGCCCCCCCGAAGCCACTTGATGCTAAAAGTTACAATGCAAACACGCACACCGGTATATTATATGTTTTAATGTTATACATATACCGAGTGTACAGTAATTGTTTCGTTTTTCCCGTGAGAATACACTCACGGTTAAGCCGCCGATTTAGTATACGAGTATATTATTATATAATACCTCTACTCGCCGCCGCCGACGTCCGAATCACTCGAGAAAAAAATATACAAGTCGATAAATCGTGTGAACAATATATTATATTTTATTTATTAGACAAAAAAATCATATATATATATATATATATATATATATTAGTGATGTGACGCAAATCCGAAATTATATATTTCCAATTTTAAAATCAAATCTTTAGGTAATTTTTCTTTTGCATTATAAAACTAGTTAAATAATTCTATTAATTTTAAGGCATGCCACCTTAAACAATTTGTATGAATTAAACAACGTTTGCCGGGGTCAAATTATTTAAATTTGAGTGTAATATGTGTATGCATTTTTTTTTTTTTTATTGTAGTTGTTTTTTAAAATAAATTTCTATCTGTGATAATTTTAGTATTGTAAAAACGTATTAAATGTTTTACACATTTATTTTTATTAGCAATAAGATAATAATAATAGTTTTAGGTAATGTGAATTAAAGAATAAAAAATCACAATTTTAAAAACCGAAATTTGGATTTTTACCAATATTAATATATAAATATCATCCACGACAGCAATATCATTATTAAACGGATATCGGGTGCCCGTCGGTAGATTAATATTGCCGATTTAATATTAAACTGACATATTGTACCGTTATTTTAATTTTAAATTGAAAATGTCCTTTGAACAACATTGCAAACGTGCATCGGTTCCCATTGGAATTTTAATATTTAATTTCTAATTGACGTCAAGAATATTATAACGTAGGAAATACTATATTGTTAACGGGATATCCTTGTACCCGTAATTCGTATTTCTACTGATTGGAAATTAAATAATGAATTCCTAACCAGACAAGGACGAAGCTAAACAAACATTTCAATCGAGTATAAAAATATTGAAAATTTCCGTTCGTCGCTGCGGGCACTCCGCGCCGGTTTTTCAGCTTTTATAAAAGTTTAAATACGCACCGTGTGAAATTCGATCCGCGTATGCCAGCTGCGGGTTCACTGCACCGTCCGGTAACATAAGTAAACACATGCGAGTCGAACTACTTTTCTCGTATAAACACACATATTTATATTATTTGTGGTGAGTATCGACATAAACCGATATGTACGTATGTCGGCCGATAATGAGGATATCGAAATACCGGTGATTTTTTCAAAACCGACATTTTTGGTGAAGAAACGCCAATATAATGTCTCTGGAATATGAACATACCGTATAAAAAGTTCGGGTTTTCAACCGAAATATCAGTAAATTTCAATATCGGCTTCGCTCGTATGAAAAAGGATAGCGCCGTTTGTCAAATAACGATTTAAAAAAAAACTATTATTAATTCTAATTACAATACCTATTGTTGTAGACTATCTACCATGTGAGGAGATTTTAAAAAAATCGTGAAATTATTCAAATATCTCACCAAAAAACCGGAACATAAAACACAGGAAAGGATATATATATATAAATGCATATATTTGTTTTATTATCCTATGCAATTATATAAATACGCATGAGGTTACAATATTTTATGACTGAAACGAGTAGAAAATGGACTTGTGGATTTTGAGCTATTTACAAATTTTATTAAATTATTCTTTGCAATGTTTATTTTAGTAAGAAAGTTCTAAAATTTTAGTCTTCTTTAAAATATAGGTTGTTTCTTATATACTTTGATGTTCTGGTCATTATTGAATTATGCACCGGGTAGTTAAGTTAGGTTAGTTGTCGTATTTTATTGAAGTGTTTTATGATCGGTTTTTTTTTTTTTGAGTTTATTGGTGGTCGAGTAAGAATCATAGTGATTTCGCTATGTCATGATTGTATTTTATCTTTTATTTTTTTCACGATGGAGGTTTAGAAATAGATCCGGGTTAGCTACCACATTAACGTTCTTTTTACCGGTTAAACCTAATGTATATGTGATGGGGCACCTACACAAAATGAATATTTATTTTGGATGCGTTTAATTGAGTTTGAAACATATATTTTTATTTAGTCTGCTTTATATTTGAAGCGAGTCGAGTTGCCAAAAAAGTTGCCAATGTGTTATTTTTCAAGCCTGTTCACTATATATATATATATATATATATATATATATATATATATATCACGAACTATCAAGGCTCTTTACAAATTTTAATAGAAAATTGATAACAAAAATCCAGAGTATACGCTATAAATGTGTTTTATGTAACAAGGATTTTAAATCTAAAATTGCACACTACATATTTATAGAATTTTAGTTTTATAGCGCTATTTCTCCAGATTTAGCGTTATTTTTTGCTTATATGCTTAATGCATTCAAATTGATTTATTTTGTGTTTTCCATAAATCTCGTCATTTTAAAATTTTTATGACGAATAGATAAAAAAAAAAAAAAAAAAACTTAATTTCCGTTTCATATGATATTTTATATTATAATCTATTTTTTAGTGCTATAAAATCCGAACTCCGATCATGTGAGATATCATCATCAGCGAGTCACTCGCTTCCGTGTACCCGAAAGCGTCTGAAAATAATACCGACCTATGCCGATGGTTTTTTTAATTTTTTCAGCTTATTTTAGTATACCTATATACAATAATATATTAGCTCGGCAAATCGACTGCCCGGATATTATTTATACTTGGCCGGCGTATATGTGAACCTGCAGGAGGCTTTGGACAGGTTTTACCGTACCAGTACGCTACGGATTCCGTGTGACGGACCGGCAGAACATTAGGTCCGGTTTTTTTTTTTTTTTCTTATATAAATTCGAAAATCTCGCCGTTTCCCTATAGCTGGATTTTGACCGATCCGTATATATATAGGTGGTACCTATAATACAATACAAAATAATAATATACGCGCGTACAAAAGAATCGAGACCGTGAGCGCGTATATATATATATATATATAAATAGATATACGAGGAGAACACGACGAATATTCGGCGGACCGTAAGCTAATACGGGTCGACGTGAATTTTGTTTTTTTCCCCCTCGTCTTGTGTAGTAGTACCTATATAAAACCGTACGGCGGCGATGTACCCGTATACACACACGTCTATTTTATTATTATTATTTTTTTTTTTTTCCTGTCGGCTTCTCGACGTACTGTATTTATACATTAAAAGGTCTCCTCCGACTACCGTGCACCGTCGTGCATATTATTTATACGCATCTACATGCGTATAATGGCCGCGGGCGTTTAAGTCTCCGTCGCGGTGACTTCTCGGAATTCTCCGGGATCGCCGCCGCCGCCGCCGCCGCCGTCATCGTCGCATGTCCTCGGACTATCGGGCCCGTCAATCTACGAGTACGCACTGCGGCGGCCGCTGTACACCTATTATATTATATATAGATAAATAATAGGCCGGAGGAGGTACGACGACTAATATGCGATGACAGGCCGACATATGTCGTACGTGGTGTATGTGTTGTCGGTGCGTTATTATCGGGGCTCGGATTTTATAGTGCTGAAAAAAAACTGAAAATATTTTTACGATAAATCGTATAAAATAAGCGCCATAAAAACGTGGAGAATAGCACGAAAAACACATTTTTCTCATATTTTTTTCTCCTGTTGACAATTTGAAAAAAAAAACTTATAAATATTTACGAATAAACAATACGCCTACTTGAAATAGTTACTTGAAATAGATTATTTATATAAAACGAAAACGTGGGTATTTTTTTAATAAATATTTGTTATTTACTCACGTAAATGACAAATATTTTCTCTACTATTTTCCATACAAAATAAATCGTTATATTATGCATATTAGCAAAAAATATCACCAAAACTCGAAGAATAGCAATATAACATTTATAATATTTGAAGTACCTGAAGCATAAAACAAATTTATAGTTCACTCTAATATTATATATATATATATATATATATATATATATATATATATATATATATATATATATATACCATTATTAGGGTTTATATATGTGATAAAAAAAACCAAAATATGTAAATATACAGAAATTGTCCAGAGAGAATTTAAAGAAGACTGATATTTTAAAATATTTCACTGTACCTATACATAAATAGCGGCACTCCTTTTCGCTTGTAGATACCATCTTACCGTACAAAATCTATGTATGATTTATTTTAGTTCGTTTACCTTAATTAATTTATCATGTTTTACTAAAAATATGTACTTACATTCAAATCGCAGCTCTAATTATTATTATAATAATGTAATACTACCACCGCGTGTGTATACGAAACGCTTTCCGAAAAAAAAACCAAAACGAAAATTTATTGAAAATGTAAACATGTTTGTATACGAACCGTCAGCATACGAAAGTCACCCCATTGCCCCACAGATTAACCGATTTGAAATCGTCGTATTTCGGTCATAATAATAATATTTCTATAAATTACGTTTAAATATATAATTTATTATGTATGCGTGTGAAATATTAATTTCACATATTTTATCTACCCATTTTGAATTTTGGTCAAGAAAAAAACAATAATAATATTATATTGTTGTATATAATACATTATTAAAGCATCTGATCTGATTATACGTGTGATATAATTATACGCGTGTTTTTAATTTTTTATAAACGATTAACATATTATCTGTTAACAAAAAAAAAAAAAAATATCCATGGAAGAAATATGAAAAATACATTTTTATAGTCTTGTATAGTAATGTTACTGCAGGAAATAAGAATACATTTTGAGGAAAAATTCAATGCCACACTATCCGAAACTAGTTTACATAGTTTTATACCCTCAAGCGTTATAAAAAATATATACCGCATGTGTAGGATAGAATAACATTACTCGTTTAAATAATATGGTAAAAATTTCGCATTCATAACGACGACGTGTTATAACAGAACGTCTCAACACTAAAGAAACAAAAACTATAATGTGTTTATGGTATAATAATAATTATATTATATTTGTTAGACACCGAAAAACGTATTATATCGTGACATATCATATTTACTGTGGCTACTGTTAGAGCGTTTACCCATTATTTTTGATGATTGGCGAAATATTGGTTCCACACGTAATAATAGACATAAACAGATTAAAAAAAATAATACCTATTAAATTAATTTGTTTTTTATCGATAATATTATCCATAGCCAATGTTTTATATACGATCATATTAATACAGTTGAAACACCTTGATATAATTGTAATCGATAATATATTAGTGTTTAAACTCGCAATTGATAATTATGTTGGTTTTTACTAATTACTCGATCTTTAAAACATTACACGATCGGCAACACGTTCGTTACGAAATCTGCAGTTTTGTTGTATATTACTATATAGACTTAAATAGGCAATACTAATGAGTGGACGGCATTCATCGCGATCGGACGGATCGTTAATTTATGTAATTTAATCATAAATACAATGCAGCACGGCTATATTAAACGAATATAATGTATATAATGTGATCTTGTGATAATATTATCATTAGTGAACTTCAGATTGTTATTGATCAATATAATGTAGGAAAACAAAAATATTAGCATTCGCGTAATGTCGTTGAACGACTATAACAGAATAAGTACATTATTGAATGTAATATGTACTTTTAAAATCGCATTGATCGCATGTAGGTACTGAAATTGGTTATAAAATACACTAATTTATATTCTCGACCAACAAATGCACAGAACAAAAATACCTATATTTAATTTGTTTCCGACCAATATAAATACAAAATAATACTTGAATAATGTTATTATTTGAATAAAACAAACAAAATACCTATTTAATAGATTTTATCAAACAGAATATGAACATTTTTTCATTTTAATGAAGATTAGATTTAGAATATATAGTTTACTGGCTGGGACAGTCCGGCGTGTAATTTATTTTCATCATATAAAAACAACACTTTAATAAAAATAAAAAAAAAAATCAATTAAATAAATTCAATATAACATGTCTCCTCGTCTCCCTATAACGATAATAATATTACTGCGACTATACATGACGGGTTTCCCCGGATAATATTTATATTTAATCTTTGTAACCATAGAAACCATAGCGTTACAGACAGACAGACGGATCTCAGCTTTTAGATTGAGCGATAGGATTTTATTTTTTTTACACTTGTACCCTATATGCTGGTACAGACTTCCACTTTTAACTATATTTATATGTATTCTTTGTAACCGCGAAAGCATTCAAACATTGTCACAAACTTTTGCATTGATAATATTATAGTTAGATTTGAATTAATTATTGCACGATATATATATATATATATATATATATATATATATTTTATATTTATTATAGAGTCAATATACAATATATATATATATATATATATATATAATTTTTATTGATTTCATCGACAAAATATTGGATTTCGTGTAGGTTTTCTGTGTTATCATTTAATATTTTAAAACACCATATTAACGTTTTATTGAATATATTAATATAATTATTATTATTATATTTTAATACGATTATTATTAGCGTATTTCCGGACCAAACGATCGTTTTCATATCTCGCACTATAACCATTTTATTCATATTTCTTCTTTCAACGTGACGACGTTGGTTAAACAATTATTGTTTGGTGTTATTCTGTTCTAAAACTGCCAGGAAAATATATTAAATTCTCACTTCGAATAGAATAGTATTTCTATTGGTCAAATTAAATAAACATCATAAAAAGAAAAAAAAAAAAAATGTATATCGAAGACATTTCGGGAGGGGTTGTACCCCCCCCCTCACCTCTCTCATTGTATGACACTGAAAACCGTAGAGTTTTTAGTACCGCGTCGCTGCGGTAAACGATTCACACTGCAGCGTTTGGGCTAATATATTTGTTGGGGTCGAACACGTTCCCGGCAAATAGCCGCGGAACAAATAATAATCTAATTTGTTTGTCGGGGCGGTCGACCTTATTGTCGAAATCTCTCATCCAAAGCCCTTATCCATAAAGTATAATGAAAAGATTGCAGAGTGATAATTACAGTAGTAGTAGTAGTAGTAGTAGTAATGCCATTATTCGTTAAGCACATTAATAATTTCCCTTTGAAATTTCGTTTTTGAACTAGTGCGGGGCAACTGCACCACAAACGGCGAAACGGTTTTTATTCTACATTATATTATTATATTTCGTTGATAACGCGGCAAACGATATCGATTCGTCTACATCAAACGACGGTAGGTCATTTTTTAGATTGTGAATTGTGCTTTTTTTTTTTTTTCTTTTCGGTTGGTAAAAATGTTTTAAACCGTTTACACAGTACATGAAAAGATCGAATACCTGACAAAACGAGCAAAAACCACGACCAAACCGCTCGGAATCGTTTTTTTGATTGATCCCTCTGCTTTCGGTGTATAAATTAAATTATCCATACATATCCTATGCATACATTAATTTTCGAATTTCTTTTTTTTAATTTTATTACGATGCGAAATTATTAATTATTAATATTCGCGTAAACTGGAGATGGATATTTTATTAGGATTCGTTATTTTTATTGTTTTTCAACTATACACAGCACGAGCCATAATAATAGTACTCTTTAAACATATAGTAATATATTGCGTAATTTTACTCGACGTTTGGCTTTAAGTTATTAGTATTATTATTTGTTTTTTTTTTTTCACAACGACATTGTCGCATACATGACGTATTATACGAATAACTGACGGTTGACAAATAATAATCATTTATAATAGTTTTAACTTCGAGTATAATATGCGCGTCTTTAAAACGTATTATTTAGGTACCCATAATGTTTATTTTATCACCGCGGTGTAATACAACGCAATGTAATCTATTCGATTAAATCTTGCCATTTCAAGAAAAACATATTCTTTAAAAAAAATTAATGTTTTTTTTTTCTTTTTCCTATACAGAGTTTGAGATATAATAGGCGTTTGATTGATTAATTATTATTATTATTAATATTATTGCTGTAAAAACCCGGATCTGAATGCAAGAGACTTTTGTTTCATAAAAATGTTTCTATTACAATATTATTCGTCTGTATCATACGTTTAATAATATGCAGCAATGCCAAGGTCGGTTTGTTTATGATTTTAGTACAAACAAATTGAAGTGATAAAATACGTATATAATAAATTACAAATTATACAAAATTATATAAATAATACAATAAATACATTTTTAGGACGCTATACCCCGCTATTCATTTTCTAGATTATGAGCAAATATAGCGATACGTTCTTACGTATTGGAATATACACGTGTGTAATTTATTTTTTATTCTATCACACGATTTCGACAGGACACAACGCGAAAATGAAAAGTAACTTTTGAGATTAAAAAAAAAAAAAAAAACGGGGACTTGTAAGAGACTTTTACAGTTAAACAGAGAAAAGCGACCGATGGCAATGGCAATCCGGATTTATACGGACACAAAAAAAATGTATTCGCACAAATATTTTTAATATTAAATAATTTACCGCGGGGCGTGATGTCATTTAACCAAATCTGTTTATTGTCCGTTTCCCTATCAAATTGGCAGTTTAGTCTTTATAAGGTTTAATAATATCTACATTGTGTAATATTATACAAGACGATTCGAAAACGATTAAAACGAATGCATATACACCTACAAGTATAGGTATAACGATTGAAAAACCAGGAATCAAATTTAATTGAAACCCTCCGAGAAAACCGATGGATCCGCGATAAAAGAATCACACTCTGTATATAATATTTTCTAGCAGGACGATGTCAATACGCCTTGATTTCGTACGATATAAACCATTATTATTGTACAAATAATATGATATTATTTATACGATATGTACTGTAGCAGAGATCATATCATATATATATATTTTCATAATATCGTTGAGAGTTTTATAGTACACAATACTAACGACCCTTTGATGGTCCCCATATTTGGCAATGCTCTCACTGTGACTACGCATATAATGCGTGTAACGTAAACCGTTAATGGCGACCAGCGAACTTTTTTTTTTTTTTTTTAGGACACTATCATAACACGATTATTCACCGTTGCAATAATCGAACGCCGATAATAACAACGATATAATAATACCAGGGGCGTATTTAATGGGGAGAGCGAAGCCTCCTCAGTTAAAAAAAATGCAGGAAATTTGTTTTAATTCTGCCTATACCCGGTGGCCAGTATAACCTATAATCATAGAAGTTCAATATTATTGTATTAAGAATATTATTAGTTTCAAATTTTTCGTGTTACGTATCCATTTGTGTTTGAAGTAACTAAATGGAAATTACGGTCTATAAATATGTTCGATACGACATAAGACCAATTTTTCGTCCGACGATTTTTGTCGTAACGGTTAAACCGTAAGTAAGCAAGTACGATTGTACCTAAATACCTCCTACTTATCGACAGGTAATAATAACTTTAATAGTTTATCGTTATTTGTAGTCCGATAAATTTACCTACATTAGATTTTTTGATTTTAGTATTGCCCATACATCGTCCGAACACCCCGAACGTAGTACGCTGTTTATACAACATAATATTATAATCATGAAAATAACTCAGTAAGGTTAGAAAAAATCTAATAATTCTACTTTTAAGTGGTTAGCATGTTCAAAATTAAGAGAGGAATCGTTTTGTAAATACTGTATTCTATTATTAAATTCAAATCAGGCTGAATATTTTTGCAAAATATTTCGCGTTGTCCCGAGAAGGTTTATAGCTATTGAAATTCACGTCCTATTGAATACCATCCCCTAAAATTCAGTATTTAGGTATTTTTATTAGTACAAAAATCGAATTATTTTTGTTGATTTATGGGTTACCATGGTAATACGGATGAAAAAAAAAACTGTTATTAATTATTGTAGTGCGATCCCTGTGTTGTGTGGGTATCTATGATAATAAGTGAAAACACGTAAAACGTCATCGACGTATCTTTGAATCGATGTATATTGCAATGAACGAAATGATTACGTCGCAGCGAAAAATAAATAAATACATATTCAGTTTGACACGAAATTGTGACTTAATTCAATTGTGACTTGAATTATTATTGTTGATTAGCGGCCGAAATGACAGGAGTGGAAGGAACACTTTTGATCTGCCGGAGGTTTCCACTTATTTTTTTATTTTTTTTTGTAAACAGTGACACGGGAGGGACATGAATGATCTAGGAACAGCGATATCTAACAATAGAAAAGCCGCATTGTCGGGTCAGCTAGTATTTTATGAAATTCAAGCGGGCAACAATTGGACGATACGGTTCTGGATCAAAATAGTCGATACGACTATTCCGAGTATTTTGCCTACGTATAATAATAAAATAATTTTGTACCGTCAAGTCCGATCGTGCGAGAATCTGCGAGAATACGCGCGCGCGCGAGCGCAGCTGAACCGCGCACGATAGTCATCTTACGGGTAAAAATGTCACCCGGTTTTCAGAGATCGCGTATATTATACGAAAGAAGAGAAAAGAACAAAAAAAAAGAAAAGAAAAAAAAAAGACCGACGAGAGAGAGAGAGAGAGAGAGAGAGAGGAAAACGTACAATGCGACAAAAGTAAATACACCACTGAATATTATAATAATAATAATATAATACACACACACGTCGGTGTCGCACCGGAGTCTATTTAAGCAGCATTTTGTCACAAGTCTTTGTGATTCCGCGGTCGGGCAGTATATAATATAATATATATATATACACACATGTCGTATTATTATATTCTAAATTTCCGTATATACCGAAAACCCGACCGAACGAACGACCCTCCGTGGAAATAATACCCGCAAGGAATTTTTATTATTCGCTTTTCCGCCGTCGACTCCGTCGTATACATCTATATGGGTAGACGTACGTATATTATTGTAATATATAATAAATATAGGTATATAATAATAACGAGTGTTTGGGTCGCGAAAATAATAACACACGGGTGACAAATTTTTGGGTGTATACCAACGCACACCGCCGTCGCGTATATTATTATAATATGGCCGCGGCAGCAGCAGTTTAACGTCAATTACGACGTGCCCGTCGTGTGTTATCTGTGTAAATATCGTTTGCCGTCGTCTAGAATAAAATTTGTATTATATATTATTATTATTATTATTATTCTATGTCCTCGAGGCTGTCGACGATAAAAATATAAACACCATCTGTCCGTATGAGCACCTTTAATATTATATACTTTTTGGTCGCGCTTTTTTTTTTTTTTTCGAGTATTTTTCTAGGGCCCGTTCAGTTTGTTTTCATTTCACGTGCCTACCTTCTAGCGTGCAGGCCCCTATAGTCGCTAATACTCGTGAAAACCCAGTACGCTTTTATCGGGATAAAGCCCGGATTTCACCAACATAATCAAGCGTAATCTTTCGATTAGAGCCCACTATTAACCGCGACCAACATTAGTGGATTTTCTTTTTTGGATTTGGATTTCACCATCAACGGCTCAACCGTGCCACGAAACCCGGCCAAATTCGGGCGGTCCATGCCGTTAATCACGATTAAAGTAATATTCTTATCGATATAAAATTAACTTATTGACATTCGACATTAGCTCTTTAGATCTAGTTTTCTCGTTAGTCTGTTTTTACTTATAATATGTTCATTATCTGTTATCATTGGCACATATTTTTCAATAAAAATAATTCATCCAATAGTGAGAGCTTTTGGGTATTTTGGCATTTGATGAACGCCGAGATGATGACGATTGCGTCGTCCGTCGTCCTAGATAGATAAGGGAAAGATCCGATGATTTCAATAAACTAGACGATCGGGACTTTTCTGTGCGTTAATCAGGTTATCGAGACCCACTGTACTATATTAATTAAACGATTGCTCGTATCGTATTCAAATATAATTAATTATAGACTATAATTTGATTATTATTAAATAAGAGTTACCTCAAATGAGGGTTTTAACACTAAAATAAATATCTATAGGTATTTTATCGTAATATGTAGAATATAAGAATGTTTAGGTTACTTTACATTGCATTTTTATTCGTTCGGATCTGATCATGCTTGATAGAGATTGTTATCACATAATATGACTTGGCACTAATCGAGCGTATTGAAAACGCACAAAACGGAATTTTAAATTTGATACAATTTTGTAATCCAACGCAGCCGTTATAATACGATTACTAGGTATTTAGTCGTAAATCGACAAAAATTAAATAATAACATGGTACTCCTCCACATTGTGAATATATCGTAAATGAAATCATAATCAAAAATAAATTCGTCACAGTTGGGTAAGAGGGGTTGATTAGTTTTTTTTTTTTTTTTAAATATCGGATTATATATTATATATTTATGCTAATACAACTAGACGTTAAGTAAGAAATTAGAGAATGCTTTATTTTTATCTCCTTGAAAATGACGAAGAAGAAGTCTTTAATTATGCACAATACACAAATATTGGCGATACGATATAAAATGTAAATTGTCAGTTTTTAGATATAATTTATTCTGTAAAAAAAATAAAAATCAAATTATAATAATTATTATTATGATGGTTATGAAGTTTGTTTACTATAGCTTCTCGGTGTTTCCACAATGCACGGCCCAAAAGGGGATTTGTTAGACATTAATACCTCTAAACAATGTAACGACCCTTTTTTTTTTCCAGAAACAATGTGTGTGATAAAAAAAAATCTTTTTACGTACGGGGGAAACGTTTTTTTTTCTTTGAAAATGTTTTTATTGTTTGGCCACTCGGCTTTTGTCGACAGTATTTATTACAATTACTATACCAACATTATTATATTATTATGCCGTGTAACGGTTAAAAGTTACTATTGAAACAAACCGCGGTGTAGTATAGCACTAGTGTATTGATTTTGCATTCTTCTCGTACGGGAATATTATTGAATTATTCGAGTACGCGTATAATATTATTATAATATAATGTGTTACGCGAGTGACAAACAATGTGACACAACTTGTATTAAATTAAAAAAAAAAAAAGTTTTATTTATTGTCTTGAAAAATAAAAATAATAATAATAATAATAATAATAATTCCACAACGCCGGGGACATTCTAACGGGCTATACAACAACAAACAACTGTCAGACGAAAATAAAATTCCCTTTTTTTTTTTTCTCAAGTCGAAACTTAAATATATTATAAATAAATGAAATTTGAACGTTACGTTTATATATATTTACCGGACTCTTTTCCGTGCCTAAATTATTATACCTATGTATATACAGAGACGGATCAAACCGCAGAGAATTCGGGAATATTCCCGGTGCGCTGCTTTTCCAAATAATAATTTTAAAACGATAGTGACCAGAAAGTGCTTAAAAAAATAATATATTTTTATGTTTAGACTAACTAGACAGATTTTTAAAATATTGTTATAATTTTCCGGACAGCCCTGACTCCGGAATAATACTATTAGGAATTGTTATACAACTATTGAAATATCTAATATCTATTACCATGTAATATTAATAATTTAAATATTAAACCATGTTTCATTTAGTATTGTTAGTAATACATTTTTTTTTTATTAAAAATAATATTTTCAATCTATATTTTGTGGCACAATAAGTAAATTTAACAATATTTTTACAAAAACACAACATGACACATATGAGGAGGGAGACCATCGAGGTGTCCTAACCTAACCTACCCAGCGATAGAACCCAACATTATTTATTTATTTCGTATTTTTTTTATTTTTTTTTTTTTTATATATAAATATATTATAATGGTTAGATTGTCGATTTAATTAGCCAACAGATCTCAGCACCAATTTCGTAAGAGACGACGAGGAGGATTTCCCGGAAATGAGTCTAATGCAAGTTCAGCAATTAAAGGATTTGACTGAGTCTGCAGTCTGGAATGAAATTTTGTATACATTTTTGTGACTAGTTGATTTACTGATTTTACTATAAAGTAATTTTGAAGAGTACAGTTAGATGCATATTATGGTGCAGAAGAGATAGTAAGAAGAGTGATGAATTGAAAAGCTTACAGGATACGAGTTTGGGATGGCTTAGCACATCCCTGAATCTGAATTGCATAGGCCCAAATAGGTCTCAATAGAGATTTATAAATGGTAAATTTAGTGTGGGAGGCTAGTTTTAATTTAATTACTAGTAGTAAATTAATATCATATTTTGCATTATTCATTGTACTCATCATGTCCGAATTAAATAAAAACCGTAAATGTTCGCGAATCATATGAAATGTATAAAAATGTTGAAACCTAAGATGATTAATAATCATAATAATCATTGATTATGATAATTATTATAATAATGAAAAAGTATTGAAATGCCACACGCTGTATGAACTGTGAAATCTGTAGCTACTCTGTATTGCATAAATACAATTTATATTGTAATTGTACAATAGTAGCTTTAGCTTAATATATATATTATAACTTATAAATATTTGCTTCCCTTGTCGGACTTACTTGCATCAAAAAAAAAAATAAAAAAAATTGATATTTATGAAATCACGGCCGGGGGGATAGGGCGATTTCAGTCAGTCGTGCTCAACATTTGACCGGCCCAGTATCTAAAATATAAATATCCCGAGAACGATAGATTTGAAATTGTGAAATTGAATCCAAAAAGACGAAATAGAGACATTTCGGCACAGCGGCCCAAGTTATTAAAAACCCTGGCAGCCCGCACCGGGCTCAGCTCGATCGCACGCTGGGCCTGTCCGGCCCTGTACGTAATTAAAATTGCAATGGCCGGATCTCTACGCGGACGTGCCCAAAACGTCTGTATTGGTATTGTCAAAATAATAATAATTTTTTTTTTTTTTTACTGTAAATTAAAAATAGTTATGCCGGGCCGATCGTTTTGTGTTTTCCCGGGCCGACATTTCTCGCCAATCCTCAGCCCCCGGATTTGTTGACGTTCGGCCGCGGCGGCGGTGTATATAAACGGTCTACAAACAGAAGTTGGTGGGTGGTGTAGCGTGCCCACATTATTATAACCATACAGCGGCGATGGAATTCAATTGTATATAGTTTCGTTTATCGCCAAAACGATGATGATGATGATGATGATGATGATGATGATAATAATAATAACAATAACAACAATAATAATAGTATATATATATATATATATATATATATATATATATATATATATATATATATATATATATAGATATTGAACTTCAATAGACTCCGCCGCGGTAGCGAAAACCTAAATATTATTTGACCTTTATCCCGGCGGGCGTACAGGATATTATTATTTCTATTGAGACCCGCTGACCGGGAAGGACGCGGACGGACGGCCCGCACCGCATAGAATAATATGTTAAAAGGTAGAGGTGTGTACGCACACGACCCGGCGGTACACACCACACACGCGGTCCAGTGTAATACCGGTAGTTGTTGATTAGTCCGTATCGGGGGGGTTTATAATACAATAATAATAATATGTTGTTGTCGACGTGTCCCGTATTATTCGGATCGCACTGTACCCGTGGCCCGGTCCGGTCAAGGTGGTCGCCGGAACGCCGAAAAGAATATTGGGTAACGCCGTCGGTGTTGACGGACGGTAATAATCGGTGCGGGGGGCGGTGGTGCACTCGGGGCCGCATTAGCGCATAGACACTATAGGGCACTGTGCCTTTTTTTTTTTTTTCCCTAGTTTCGAACGGGCAACACCCCCGCCTCCCGGAAACGCCGTGAGACAATACTTCGGGAGGCGAGTCGCCATCATTTATTAGTAAAATTAAAATACAATTATAATAAAATACAATTTAGAAATCCCGTTTTCCCCTAAGTGGGGCGAGCTCACATTAAAGTAACAACAGCAACGGATTCGTGCCCTACGGTGGGGATGGGCAGTAGCCAGGCCGTAGCCCGCTTGCTGCCCTCACGGGTTGTAGTGGTCTAGCGACTGCGGAGCCGCGATCAACGACGGCGGCGATGCGCTTGCAGAAGGCGCACGCCGGCGACGTCGAGGGGCTTGGCGCTGCCGTTCTGCCGACTCCTCCTCCGCGATAACGGCCTCAGCCAAGTCGACCATGGCTTCCCAGCGGTCTGGGGACTCCAGCATGAGCGACACCAAGTCGCCCGGTTCGAACGGACCGATCCTCCGGACCAGGCGCTCCCTATCCCCGTCAAACGCCTCGCAGCGCATCAAGGTATGGAGAGCGTCGTCATCCACCTCGTTCTCCTACAGGCACTGTGCTTAGGGCCTACGAAATGAAAATGTGTGGCTACGATTTTTTTTTATGGTTTTTTTTTTTTTTTTTTTTTTTTTCATTATTATTGTAAGTTAATATACAACCTGTACACGTTAGCACAACAAGTAAAATATTACGTGTATAAGAATTTACAGGCAAAAATAATGATATTGCTCGTGTATCGTAATTACCTATAGAAATCAGATTGGACAAACCAAAAACCGATAAATTGTCGTTTGCATACGAGTGTATTGGACCCCCGATTACTGTTCAGAGTATTTTAGGAAATAATAGAAAAAATATTAGAAAAATAATATCGTTTACGTAATATAAATAATAATTATCGACTGCGGGTCGGTCGTTACGCGTATGACTGCACGGCACTCGCACACATACATCAATATGTATAATAATACGAATTAGATGCGGAATATGATCGGTCGGTATCGGAACGACAAGAATGAGACAGCGACCGCCAGTATCCGCCACTTTACAATATAAAATCTTTATGGTCAGAATTATTTCGACATTTAACATTTTATTATTCTTACTTAATCCTTGTCAGTTGTTCATAGTCCTTTAATTAAATTACCTTCATTATCGGTACTTGCAATTGAATACGAAGTGCTCAAAAAAAATCGATCCCGGAAAAGTCATTGAATCATTTGCAAACAAAAAAAAAATGTTTTGTAACTATAACATTATATTTAAGTAATATACTACACAATATTGTTATTATTTTTTCTTTCTTTTGTTACAATTATCTTTTGTTTTATTCTTAAATGCGAGAGATAAAGTAATATGCAAATAGGTATAAAATAAGTAGTTTTTTTATGGTTTTTGACAATTTTATTTTATGTATACTTGAAGTAAAATGAATTGTTTTTTAAGATCTGTTAAAATTGTTATCATATAAAAAGTTATAAAAGTTATCATATACAAATTTAGATTTGATTTTTAAGTTGAAAATATTTTTGTTTTTAAAAGCTTAACACTTAAAATCTCTCCTAAACAGGTTTCTTAACCATTCAAATACAGGGCTGTCTTAGCGCATTGGCGCTAAAGGCACTGTGTCTAGGGTCTACGATAGTGTAATCCAAACGTGGGTTCACTGTGAACAAGCGGATTCAGGCGCGGGATATTGAAGTTTGTCCAGGCCCCGTCTGACTTCACCATGAACAGATTCTAAGTGACGACACATTTTAGCTGGAGCCATAGAGCTGTTTGGGTGAACTTTGCTGCAAATAAATATTATTCATAAATCCTAATGATACGTAACTTTCATTATGATTCCCACATTTTTTAGTTAATGGGCTATAATCTTTTGGGGTGACTTAATTTGTATCATTCTCATTATTACCATCAATAACATTAAGATTTGAGTTCAACGCAAACGAATCAGGTTCTGGAGTAGAACGCTTTTAGAGTCTCTTTTTTTATGTCATCTTTTCATATTGCAACAAAATAACAAAACCAACTTTGAAACAAAAAATAACATTGCAACACAACGCACAGTATTGCAAGACACGGTATACTGTCTCTATTGAAACTAAACCGTTATAGTAACATACTGGTAGTTACCTATTATCGTTATCGACGGGTCGTCTCTCGGAAGTTTACGCTATCGCAGACGATCACTTAAGCTTCACGGAACCCCAGTTAAAGAAACACTGCCCTAGATAATATTGTAAACTTTGATTTTCTCAAAATAAAATATTCTGGGCCCCATTTTCATTAATTTAGCGTAGAGATATTTTTTTGTTATTCAATATAATTATTATTTTTCGTCAGTAATGTGCTGCCGTCTGCCGTATGCTGTCAGTAGCGACCGTTACTTCTCGCACCACTATCCGTTTTAATCGCGCGCGGTCGTTGCCGTCAATATAGAACGTCTACAAATTTCGTAGGAGCGCGCCACTATTATCGGTTGTAATTTTAAATAATATCCACGCTGATTCGGGCGGTTTTTTCACATTGACAAAACATATAAATAGTCGGTGGTCGTACGGATGTGTGGGGCCACTCGCCCCGCATTCGTGCGTCGGGTAACACGGAAGCCACCTAACAAAATTAAATTCACCGAAACTCTCTCGTTCTCTCTCGAATCGTTCAACAATCATAATAATATTTTCGTTCTGATAAATGAGAAACTGATACAAAATAGTAGTGTCCGTGTACTGATTAGGGCTGTGCGATTATTTTTATTAATCGAATAACCAATTTATCCAGTTCGGGATTCCCGTAGGGCCGGACGAAGTGAGTTATTCGAGTATAAATATAGATATTATATACTAAAAAATTAAGTGAAGATTAGTTAAACCATAAGGAATAATAATAAGTTTTTTTATTTTTTTATTTGAAATAAACAATCTATACCTTAGGGGCACAATAGGCTTATGTGGTAAGAGTACATATAAATAAATTCTAATAATCATTTACACATTTAAAATAATTAAATAATAAATAATAGTAATAATAAGTAAAACAAAAATAATACGGTTATAATAAATCTTGCATGTTTGCGCGAGTCTACCAAATATAGTACCAATGACGTAATTTTATATTTTATAATTTTTATTATTTATTTGTAATGTTTCTTATTGTTTACACGGAGACGGACGGTAAACACTAAACACTATTTGGCTATAACATACCATATAGATAGTCAATCAACACTCGGAATTTAATAATAATTATATTCAAATATACAGAAGACAGAACAGCGAAAGTAAGTACCTATACTATGCATATTTATTAATTTCATACTATTACAATAGTATATTTAGTGTAGTTTGTGTACATTGTACACATATAATATTATATAGTACATAATTGAAGTAGTTCCTTTATTTATAATTTATACCTTAGTAAATGTTGTATAACATTAATTGTCCTAAATTTATCATTTTACCTATTTATTTTTATTTTTATAGAAGTAGCCAATATTCAATATCAATATGAGTGAGGTCTTAAAAAAGACGATAGAGGCTCTAAAGTAATATTTACATTGTGTAAGAAACAATATGCAAATCCTGGATCGAGTACAACTAACATGTGGAACCACTTGAGATTTAAATACAAGCCAAAATTTCTTGAACTTGATAGGATTCGCATGGGATTATCAGGAAGTGTGTTCAATCAAGACGTTTCTATAGACGACGATGAGTAAGTAAAAACATATAAGCCCTAATGTAGATCATGGTTCAAGATGGTAAAATATTTTAAGTATGATTTAAAGTACAAAATAGTTTGCAATTATAAAATTATTGTAGATTTTTTTTTAATTTGAATTGTAAGATAAAAATGTCTAAATATCTGTTTACCTATTTTATTATTTTTTTATTAGGGCTGAAATTGTTGAATCAAATTTGTTACTATCACAACCTTCTACTTCAAATGAAGAACTAGAAATAGTTCAATCGTATTCAAGTATTACTCGGTTTTCGACTACTGACACCTCCTCAATCACCACGCTTTACGAGACAAGCTCAAGTACTAGAAAATTGAAAATGACACAGTTCACTCTGGATAAAAGTGCAAAATTCAAAATCGATAATGCACTTGCCTATTTCATTGCAACAAATATGATGCCGCATAGTTTAGTGAAAAATGAGGAATATAAACACAGTATTTGTGAATGCGTTAAATCCTAGCTACAAGCTACCAGGCCGAAAAACTCTTACAGAAACCCGAATTCCTTCTATGTATAGTTAAACACATACCATTATAGGAAACATAATCAGGAGCACCGATTTCTTTATTTTCACCACAGACTGTTGGACTTCAAGTTTAAACCGACCATTTATTGGTCTCACATGCCATTTCATCAACGCTAACTTCAAATTAATTTCATCCTGTTTAGGTTGCATTGAACTATCAGAGGACCATACTAAGGAGAATATGGCCAATGTAGTTCAAATCTTGATTTTAGATTATGAGATACCAGATTGGAAAATATGTTCGATGGTAACTGATTATGGATCAAATATGCTAAAGGCTGTACGCAATTTAAATATACCACATGTAGCTAGTTTTGATCATGCAATTAACACAATTTCACGTAGCTTTAATATGGACAAGATAAAAGATGTAGTCCATAAAGTCAAATAATTCCATAATATATTTGCCCATAGTTGGAAGGCAGTTCAAAAAATAGGAAAAGCCCAGAAAAAGTTTAGCTTGAAAATAAAAAAATGTCCATCTTACTAAAAAACTCGTTGGTGGTCGATGCTGGAACTAATTAAAGTTATTCTTAAACAAGAACTTGGACTCACAAGTTTCTTACGAACATATAAAAATGGCATGCTTCATAAATTTATCTCCTCAAGAATCAGACATTTTTGTGTTAAAAAACCTAAGTTCTTTAATACAGCCAATCCGGGAAATCATTGATAATTTAGCCGGCGATTCTTTTATCACGGGTTTGGCTATACTACCAGTTATTTCTTCACTTAAGTCAACTTTATCTCAAATAACATAACTAAATAAAAGAGGAAATACTAGAGATACGGACATCGACGGAAGACAAATTAAGAACATGTACAAAACAATTATTAAGTTTCTAGATCAACGCTATCAAGACAGCACATTGCTGATTATATGTACCGTATTGGATCCTAGGTTTAAAATCGAATACATTAAGTATGATGATAGTTTTAAAGAAAACCGACGGTGAATTCCTCGAAAAAACATATAATAGTACCGAAAGAGATAGTTATGTCAACAATAGTAATAGTCAACTGACATCACAATAAAAAACTAAAACTGGGCTCACTAACTGTTGGCACTCCTGAAAATAATAAGAATAATTTTCAAATAAATAAATATATTAATGTAGGAAGATCCATAAAGCCAAAAAGTCAAACACAAATTAGACTTATACCTAAACAACCTAATAATTGACATTGTACAAGAGCCACTAGATTGGTAGAACTTAAACAAAACGACTTACCCTATTATGTTTGTTTCAGCAAAGAAAGCATTAACTGTTCAGGCTACAAGCGTAGCGTCTGAATGCATTTTTAATAAAGAAAGCTGTGAAGTAATAATACTACGCCATTTGGTAACGATAACATTGAAATCCATTGTGAATGAGATCGCCACCGTTTACTTTATTATATCATAGATTAAATATACTATATACGTGTATATATTATATATTAAAAAAAATATACATTTATTTACAATATTTACAACAAGCTAAATAAATTGAAAAGAAGACTTAAATGTCTCCTCCTACCGTACCTACATTACCAGTGTATCTCGCTGCTCCGGAATCAAATCGAATTCACGTGGTGTATTTTCTTCAGTGGCGCCAAAAAATGACTAAGTTTTGTGGGCGGTGTTAAGGGTTGATACTTAATACTTTATATTACTTGCAGTGGCGCAACTAAGAGCTTCTAGAGGGTGCTATTGCAACTTCAACTTTCAATTTAGCACCTCCCAAGTTCATTTCATATAGTTTTAACTGTTTAATGGAATGTATTGCAAACAAGTTGTTTAAAACACAATACAGATGACATTAAAAGAGTTATGAATAAAAAAATTTATCTTGACATTTACAAATTAATGCTAGTCACGAAATCAACAACCCTTGTGAATTTAGTAATACGCGAACGTAGTAATACTCCAACAAGTAGTTTACTAAATTGGTTAAGAAGCAGCGACTTACACTATTATGTTTGTTTCAGCTTAGAAAGCATTGACTGTTCAGGCTACAAGCCTTGCGCCTGAACGCATTTTTAGTAAGGTGGCTGTGTAATAACAGTTCACAGATCATCGTAAAACTACACACATGACAGCAAGTTTATTTTTTTAACTATGAATAAGGACTATGTACCTAAACCAGCGTTTTAAATATTATTTTTACAGATTTATATTTAAGATGTAAGTATTCTTGAACTTAAAAGCGGTCAGTATACATTCTCCGGGTAAGGATATTAAATTGGTAAAGAATTATAAAAATAAAACTATTTCAATTGAATACATCTATTTGCAAAAAAATAAAAAAAATTTATATGCGGCTCTATAGACCCTAACAGTTGTAAATAATATGTTCTATTATATCAAAACTAATGTAAAACTCGTCAGTGTATATTATTATAATCATATAATTTATTTTCTATTTTACTCCAAACACAACATAAACAAATAAAATGAGCAGGTACTCATTAATTTTCAAAATAAAAACTCCAATTAAATGGTCTACAGGAATTAAATAATTGCAAATTTAAACTACTGATAATTTAAAATTAATAAAACATTCCCAAACAAAATTTATAATGTTATAATTATAATACATTTCCCATCAATTAAAGGTCTGCGTGGTCACGTAAATATAATTTTTCTATGCTTTCTTGTAAAATTTTATTCATAGAGCTAGTCTGAAAATAAAATAAACACAATTATTATCATATTATTAATAAGAGATAGTTATATGGAAATTTAGTCCATATATTGAAAGCAACGATAAATGGTTGCAATCAAAGATTGGTTGTGATTAGAGTTAACTGATAAGGTTAGTCGTATGTTTTTCGCTTGTAGCCAGAAATCCTAGAAATCAATAAAAATAAAACTAATGTTGTTGTTGTCAGTTTTTTTTTTAATGTCAGATAAGAATTTTAGGGAATCTAAAAAAAATGTCCCAGTACCACCGGGACAAATTTCAGGACCTTTTAAGGTACGATACAAAAGGTTTTCTGTTATTTTCGATTTGTGTTTTTTATTGTAATTCAATTAAAAATAATCGTAGATTCATTATAATTTCGTTGAATACTTTTATTACCCATTACTAAACGTGGTAAAATCTTCCAAACAATTATGACCATTTAGAATTGTCGAGTTTCTTTATTTTTTATTTGGTTTTATGTGGATCATATTTTTTTTGGCTTCTCAAAAATTCTCGAATATTTGACATAATTTTACAAGATCCTAAAGTTGAGCATATTGTAGTTTTTTTTTTATAAGCGATAAAGTTAAAATTTAGACGAAAATCGTAATAAATTCGGCAATGTAAAACATTTTTAACCGTACTTTGCTAAGAATTATTTTTCGTATGTACCTATTGGCCAATAATCCCGTTTTTAAATAGCCTCATATCGTAATTATGAGTTTTATATTTATAAAACGGTTCATATTATAACTTTATAAACGATTCAAATAATGATGTTATTATTATGAATCTTTATTTAAGTAATACCATTTAATTTTAAACAGTTTATATTATATTATTATGTTGTTAAAAATTTATGTGAGGTAATATATTACGAGGTTTATTGTTATTTGCGTTACAATATTACAGTTTCATATTTTCATTGAATGCTGCGAATTACTTTCAAATTTATAATTTTGAAATTTTAATACCTTTGAGTCGTAAACAATTAGATTACGTCCATTAGTATATTGTTCTATAGCATTATTGTATAAATTATCATTCTCATACGTTTTTCCTAATAAATAATAATATTTTCTATCATATGTTCCGATTTCGTTTAAGTCGTCTTTTAATTCTAATAATTCTTTTTTGCAGTCGAATTCTTCAAAATTCGGTTCCAAACCTAAAACTTTGATTTTTTTTACGAAGGTATTGTCTAACGCCAACTTGAACTAAAAAGAAAATGAATACATCAATATGTGTTTTACTTACAAAAGTCTTTAACTTAATTATACTGTATAACATAATTATAATAAATACAATTCATTGTCGTGATGTAATATCAATATCATAGAATTAGGGTTGTCATTTATGTTTTTCAATAGGGATGCAATTATTCGAATCGGGTCAATATTATCCTAGTTATTTTGGAGAACTGAATAAATGTTCTGCTTTTTGGGGAAGCTTGTATTCCCAACTTTACATTTCAAAGAATTAAGAAACTCAATTACAATATCCTACATGACTATTTAATGTCCTGTGTATTAAGGATACAATTAGAGTTTCATATATACGAGGTGTGACAATAAAATAACGAGACTTTTTAAATATAACCTAAACTATTAACGTTATCTATAAAACGATTATTGAAATATGATTAGAAAACACTTATCTAAAAGTATTATGAACACTGATGGCATCGATTCATTTTCTTATACGTTAGTAGCCTTGTTATTAGTGCGAGTTCGACTATACTGCCGAAAAATGTTAGATATAAAAATCGAACAACATGTGTTAACATTAAATTTCTTGTTAAATTAAAAAAAACTGCCGCGGAATCGTTTCGTATGTTATGTGAAGTTTATGGTGAAGAATGTTTATCAAGAGCTCGTGTTTTTGAATGGCACAAACGGTTTTGTAGTGGAAGGGAGGACGTCGAAGACGATGATCGTTCTGGACGTCCTACCACGTCTTCAACAAACGAAAACGTTGAAAATATCGACAAAATTAATTAATCAATATAATTATAAAGAGGTATTAATTAAATTAAGAGAACGTGTCAGAATGAAGCGACCAGATCTATGGAAAAATGGCTGGGTTCTTCACCAAAACAATGCTACATCTCACAGTGCATTTTCAATTCAACGTTTTTTAACTGAAAAAAAAATTTCTGTACTTCAACATCCCCCGTACTCGCTAGACCTTGCTCCTTGTGACTTCTTCTTATTCCCAAAAATTAAAAGTTTATTAAAAGGAACCCATTTTCAAACTGTTGATGACGTAAAAATGAAAACGGCAGAACTTCTAAAAGGGCTGAATGAAAGCAATTGGCAACACTGTTTTCAAGAATGGCAGCGACGTATGCAACAGTGTATTGATGCTGAGGGAAGGTACTTTGAAGGTGATAATCATTAAATTAAAACATTTTTAAAATAAACAACTTTTATTCAAAAAGTCTCGTTATTTTATTGTCACACCTCGTAATATTATTTTAATTGGTAGAGATGTATTTATGATTTTGGGCCCCCTAGAACAAATTCGTCTCACCTCTCACCCATCAATACTATACTTAATAGATTATTCTTAGAAAACAATTTTAAAATAACACATTTTATTTTGTATTATAATAAATTATTATAAAAACCTATTTCCTCGGTTTCCGACTACACATACTTCCTCGTTGTTTCTACTTTTCTCAACATTCCCATATACCATTTCAATCTATTCTCTATTTTTCTTACGCATTTTTTGAGCCACATCCCTTTTTCCATAAAGAAATGTCCTGGGTACGGAACTGAATAGTTATAAAAAATTGTATTTTTGTGTTGTTTTTACAAATATAGCACACGGAAAAAATTATTACTTACCGTCTAAATTGTATGATTTAAAATATATATATACATATATCGATTTTAAATATATATATTTTTAATTACCTGACACCCTATTTTAGTTTTGATAAATCTCAGCATTTTATCATTTGGCAAGCTCTCTATAGCTTTTTTGAAATAGTCTGGAAACCGAGTTTTCATATCAGAATCGATTGTTATAACATAACAAGACAAAAAGGGTTCAAGCAACATAATTATATATTTATAACACACAGATTTATCTTGCCATATTTCAAGACACCAATCTAAATAATTTAAACCTAAAAAGTTAAAAATACACATATTTATTTTAATTATATTAACTAAAAAATATAATAATTTGCACATATAAAATAATAAGAACATATATGAAACTATATAAATTGTTTCGCTAATTAGGTTTCATAAAAAAAGATAATATTAATAACAGTGTGTTAACATGAATAATTGCAAAAATGTGTGTAGTTAAACAAAGGTTAATTAAGATAATCAGCGAGCTCGTCTAAATTTTAGATCCAAATAAGTCATCCTTATGTTCAAAAAAATGGAAAAATATGTAGTTAAATGTATGTCTCGAACATAATATAAGATTACTCGGATCAAGTTAGATGGTCATCCAATATACAACTGTCCGGCTCATCATTTTTTTATAATTCAGAGCGAAGTGTGAAATACATTGGTTTTCTTATGATGTGTGCTTTATTAAAAATATGTTTTCTGTCTAAATCGAATAAAATGTTTTTTTAAAATTCCATATTTCTTTTAAATTTCACTACTTTTGGTTGTATATTTTGTGGAGGAGGATTCCCGATTTCACGTAACGTATCAAAAAGGTAACCCATAAATAAACTAAAATAACTTGACCGCTGTAATAAAAATACCAAAAACCTTGTATCAGCCACCCTTCCAACGCCGCCTATCAAAACCTATTGTGAATTTAAACTATCCAAGGACGCATTCAATCACATACAAAAAATTTCATCAAAATCAGTCCAGTCATTTAGGAGTTCTAGAATTACTTACCATCTATATGTGTCTGCATGGCTTTTATGTAATTCCCGTTAGCATTGTAATATCTTATTAACTCAGCGGCTGCACGCATAAGCGCAACGATTAAAACTTTATTGTTCTCTTCTGATTCACTTTTCTAAACATTTTTAACATATTTTACATTTTATTTTCAAAGTATGTAGTAAATCGCGAAATATTATTACGAGTTTTGTTATAAAGCATATTATGTTTATCAAAACAAAATTTATAAAATAAAACATTTTTGAATAAACAATTAACAAAACACATTTTAATGCGTAAACTCAAATGCCATTTATTGGATTCTAAACGTTGCGAGGAATGTATTGATTACCATATGTGCTTTATTTCTGTCTGTGATCAACTTTTCGACTGTCCATTAATTTCAAGGTTAGTCTCTGGTAACAAGGTGTTCGGCGCATTTATGTAATAACGCTTTCTGTTATTTGGTTTGGCGTGTTTTGTTGTAATTCAATTTAAAATAATTACTGAGGATTGAAATACTTTAGTACTTTAGTACTGAATAAAAGTAATTAATGAAAGGTTTATGTCACTATGATTAATTTTCACTTAATTACAAACAAAATCGAAATTAACAGACAAAACTCCCGTGATTTTTACAATCTCCGTCAAATCTGAACTTCAATAATTTATATAAAATATCATATCTATAGATTCTCGATATTTTAATATTATTATGTTTAAACCTTATCAAACCTCTGAACCTTTTTAAGAAGTCAAAAAAACGGTATTTACCACTAAACTAGAACTAAAATCCTAAAAGTAAGTTCCTTCAGTATTTAAGATTGGAGCAAGGATTATTGACAGAAAAACGAAAAATAAACAATTTTTATATAAAAATAGAGCATACATATTATGTAAAACAAATTAATTCCTGGCAACGTTCAGGATCAAAAAAATAGTTACCTGATATAGTTTGTAAAGTTTATTGTATGCAGATAATTTAATTAAATCACCTTCGTTCAATACTAAATCGAGTAGTACTTCGGCATTATCTAAAATTATAATTTAATTTACGATTAAGTATTTTTTTAATAATCAATTTAAGAATACAATAAATTCGATTTGTTTACTTTACCTAGTAATTGTTGTGAGTGATAATTTTATATGTTGTGAAAACAAATAAAAATTCGTGGTAATATTTAATTACAATATAATTCAATTTAAAATTGAATTGCATATCTAATTGAATTAAAAATTATCGTATAAGCTAATAAACTATACCTAAGACCTACTTTAAATAAATTATTAAAATTAAAAAAAAATTCCTTTAAACTTACCTTCTTTGAGTAATGGTGCAAATCCGATTACTGAAAAGTAATTATTTATATGAATAAAAAGTATAAGTATCTATATATTATTTATGTATTTGTAAATTTTACATTTGGTCATCTTCATCGCCATTAAACCTAAACAAATTAAACAAATTTGATTATAATACCTATATTAGAATTAAATTATATTACCTAATATATTATCAATAGCAAAAAAAAAGTGTGATATAATATGAAATTTTTTTACATATTATCACATAAAATTAATTTTTTATTGTTTTTGTAAATATATAATTATTTATTAAATACTATAATAATTACTTGTTCGTAATCTTGCAATCTTTTTAGCTGTACCACTCAATTTAAGAAAATTTCCTAGAGAAAAAAATAATTATAAAAACCAAACAAGATATATATATTATATTACCTATAGGTAACAAAATATAATATGTTATGTAATAATGATGATAAGGTCAAATGTCGTAACACGTACATTGATCGAAAATAGTATTACAACCAAAAAATTTATTCAATATGATTTAGTGCCATACATTATCCACAATATGATTTTACCATAATATGAAGTTTATTCTATACTGTAATAAACAAATGTATAGGCTCTATATTATCTCTATTGTTCGTAGTTTGATAAAGTTTTACATCATGATTCAGGATTTTTAGTAAATCTGACCCGACAAAAACCTAATCGTAAAAAAGGGATAAGTTCTTCCAGATCTTCTCCCTAAAAAATCAAAGTATTACACTCTGACTCAATATGCTCTTTATTTAGTCCATAATCATGAACGGGATAAACCGTTTTGGATCTCTGTACATCTAACAATATTACAATTTACATGTTAGACAATATATGGAATTGTGCAAGTTTTATTTTATCACGATTTTTCAAATTTAACTCTTTCTCTTGTACTTTACATGAGTATTAACTTTAAGAAAAATAATGTTGTTATAAATATTTAAATGATAATACTTTCCCCATACGCCTTCGGTCTAAATTTTAAACTGATATGACTCATAAATGTTAAATTCAATATATGCGTATATAAATTAGTAATAACATATTCTCTTTTCAAATTTGTTTTGACAAGGAGAGGTCACTTATGAAAATCATAAATGGGTGAGCAAATGATGTTTTTAGTGTATATATAAGTTATGGTGTACGGAATTAGGGTAACTCATGAAAATATTGTATATAGGATAATGAAAGTAAATAAAATCAATTTTAATTAAAATCTTCGTAAATAATCGCTGGATCACGATAAAAAGTAGTCACCCTATATGTATAGTTTGAATGTAACATTTTTTAAATTATTTCAATTGTTAGTAAACGATATAAACAATACAATTTTAATATAATTTCAATGCGACTTTATTAAAAATGTATTACGTAAAATATTTCCTACCTTTATTATCTGAACCAATGGCGCACTCGATAGAATCCAAAATTATAGGGAGTATAAAACAAATACCCGCAATATAATATTGTGTTCCTAATCGCATGATTATTTGTCGTTGTTTTATAATTAATATAAAAAAAACAAATAATAAGCCTTAATTTTAACAATTTTCAAAAACAATTTATGCTAGGTCTACTGGTGTAGTTTTTAGAATACCGTTTTAAAAGTACCTTGCCTAAGCATATAAAGCATAGGGATTTAATACGTCAGTAATGCAAATGAATATAATGCATATGTTTGCGTGAAATTGTGTTTGTTAAAAAAAAAAGTATAATTGTTTTCAAAAGTAATATTGAAGCAATTTGGAAAAGTGAACGCAATTGTTAACTGGTTAGGTATTGTAATGTTCGTAAACACTTTTTTTTTAGGTAGGTAGTAAAATTGCCTGCCTATATTATAAACTCTAACAAAGAATATATTCATTGCGCCGCATTCATTATATTTTTTAAAATTTGTATCTACATAATCCAAAAATTTCAATACAAAGTTTAATTACAAACAGCATGGGCCACAAAGAGCAATTATTATACATTAGCTAAACATTAACGTAATAACGTTTTACATATAGGAATTAATTAACATAAACAACTAACTTTATATTTTTATTAGTTAAACTCTATTACTTAGGTGATCCATTCATATATAGTTATTTTTTTTTTAAACTATTCTCATTGTTTTGTTATTGTGTTTACCTTAATAATATTAAGAAATAATTAAAAAAATTTTGGATATACATGTATTGTTATAATAAACTTGGTGTTTATTGGCATAATGGTTCATATCCAGTGATACATACTATACAAAATACTCTCTACTCTCTCTAGTATTATTAATTACCTATGTCGTTATGTTCATCACCTGGTCACCATTACGGTGATATCACGCTCACTATAGATGTAGTTGGTAATAATTAAATAATTTCGTAAAATATTATAGGTATGTAATATATAGACCTCGTGTATCTACTTCGTATAAGTCGTATATAATAAAGCTTAAAATTTTGTTGAAAGATTTTGACTAAATGACTCAAAAACTTTATAACTCCTACAGGTATTTGTTAATGGGAATTTTATTAACTTCATCTTGTGAATAGAGAAACCCGGGGTTATGCTTGTGTTTTAATTAAATTTAATTACTTTCCAATGTTTTTACATGTGTACATAAGAACATTATGTTTTACAAAATATGCGTTTATTGCCTATTTATAAATCGAGTCTGTAAATAAAAAACGCATAAACATAATAGATATTAAAAGATTAATAATCTCTCCAATTTTTTTAAATTAATTTAAATTAATTAAATACAGTTTATATATTTATATGTAATAATATAATTCGTTAAGACTGTTAGTCTATTATATGTTCAAAATTATTTTGTTTAATCATCAGATTATTACATTTTTCTTCGGGTAATTATTAATATTTATGAAATTCAAATAATCTTTTTTCTAAATAAATGATTTATATCTGTTTACTAAGGTTGGTATGTGTATATGACTATATCGATTAAATTAATGAACTTAATATTTTTTAAATTAATGTTATTATTGTTTTAATTTATAATAATAAGTAACCTTTGTTCTATGACTTCTCCTTTACATGATTTTTTGGGGTTTTCGAGTATTTTTAGTTTTTATTTGATTTTAATGTTGGTAAAATCGGTTTAGCTAAACAGAAAAACACGAAAATTTGACATAAGGTTTCAATTTTTTTTTTTTATAATCGTGTACATTTGGATGAAAATCGTAAAACTTACCGAAATTCAAAATACGATACCGCCATATCAAGATTCAACGATGACATGACTATAGTTTAATATGGACATACAGTGCGTATCCGACGATCCGATAGTCGAATAATCGGCCAACAATTTAATAGCAGTTGTCACTGTGTATGACGTAATTTTCGTAAAAATTAAATTTTATATACCATTCTTCAGTTTTTCACCAACATTTGTACGTTGCACGCGGTTATTATCTTCGTCCGTTTTACTATTGGGTTTCTAATAAATTAATTAAATAATTATTATTCTATGAGATATTCGGCCGTCGAAGTATTACGAAACCTAGACGTCAAGAATTCAAGATATTTGCTTTCACGTGTACAGGATAAAAACACGACGGGATTGCCGTGACTTTAATAACTGTGGATCATTGTTTTTATTTTTTATTTTAAACAGGCTATCCTGAGGGCGCCGGGGAATCTATGGCCATTTTTTAAATCATAATATTATATATTAGTGTTACATTCAACAATAAACAACGACTGAGGGCACCGGGAACTTCGTTTTTTAAATAATTTGTTTTCATTATTTATAAAACAAACCCTAAATCTATCCTGCGAGGGATCGGGCCAACTCGCCGACTAAAACGGGTCACTGCCGCGTATCTCCACGCTGCAACCTTTTTTTTTTTTTGTTTTTGAATCGGCAATACATCCGCCTCCCGGAACTGCCGTAAGGCATTTTTTCGTTGGGCGGATCGCCATCATTTATTCAACGAAAATTCTATACAATTAATTGATTAGTATAAATCCAGTTTCCCCTAAGGCGGGGTGGGCTCACATAAAATTACAAAAAAACATTCGTGCCCTATGTTGGGTATGGGCAGTAGCCGGGCCAAAACGCAATTTCTGCCCTCACTTGCTGAAGGGGGATACTTCTTGACGGCCTCCCGGCCGGCGTTCTGGCGATTATGGAGCCGCGTACAACGACGGCGGCGATACGCTTGAAGAAGGCGCACGCCGGCAACGTTAGGGCATGGCGCTGCCGTTCCGCCGACTCCTTCTACGCGATGACGGCCCCGGCTAATTCGACCACAGCTTCCCAATAGTCTGGGGATTCCAACATGAGCGACACCGTGTTTTTTTTTTTGTCATTCTTGTTCTTTTGGAGGGAGTAACCACTATATACCAACTGTTGATATTCAAATAGTAACCTATATTACAAATTCCATAAATAAATGTAGTTTTAGTTCAAATAAATTTTTAATCAATTTAAGACAGCCTTAAATTGACGAGATATTTCACTTTTCATTTTTCCGTTTTGTTGGTAGAAAGAGAGTTAATAATGACGCACACACACGTTACTGCATTAATACTTACCGAAATAACGAGTGTCGTACAATTAGTCAATCACTCTGTACAATAATGTTATTTATTACCTAATATACTTATAATTATACCTACTAGAAAATGTTGTAAAATTGTGTACGCTTAAAGCATAATAAGATAAAAATATAGGTTTCAATTGTGTTGATTTGAATTTTTTTTTTTCAGTTTTTCAATAAGTAATAAATAACATATTTTAATATTATTTTTTTTATGTATATTTAATTAATCAATACAGCATAACCTATGTCCTAGATTGAACTCTGAGTTCAATAAAATAAAATATTGATATTATATATACATATATCATTGTTTGTGATGTCCAAAGAGAAGAGTAATACAAATAATATTTTAATTATAAAATATTATTTGTATTCTTCGGTTTTTCATTACGTTTTCAATCATATTATATCGCATTTAAAGAAGGAAATAATTAGTTTAAATTCGATAAAATTAATTGAAAACGCGTATTACTAATAAAATAATAATCGTTGCTCACTACTATCTCAACTATATTATTATTTTATTATATAATAGTTTTTATATAATCGATGTAGATATGTTTCGCTTGCATTATCATAATATATAATTATATATTCGTAATAATAATTATTCATTGTAGAATATTTTATAAAGATGTTTCACCTTTGTATTTTGGCGGAATGTTCCAAGGCCCTGCGTTTATTATCTATCTCAGCTCTGAGCATTTTATTGTCGGTGTACATTGCTGCATTTTCTTTTGCTCTTCTCAATTGTTCATATTGCATTAGCATTATACGATCTTGCCATCGTTGCATTCCGTCTTCCAGTTCTTTAGCAACTCTATGGACTTGGTCCGTGTGTTGTTCCCTTTGTAAACTATAATAAAATCATATTTAAACATTGTTTGCTGAATACTATTAGTAATTATACTGGATACACCATTGTAGTCGTAAACAACAATTTATAGTATTAAATTGATGGTATTTTACAACGTGACCACAAGAAAAAAAAAAAGTTCATGTTACACCATATTTGAGTTTAATTTTATAAATTTTCAGAAATATCAAAGGAATTATAAAAAACGGTCACGAACATTAAATTTATAAAGTACACAAACAACCCTGTGAGCATTTTTAGAGCACATGTTATTGTTGTTTAAAAATGTATTATAATAAATAACAATACATCGTCTTGAACTGAGATTAGAGAAGCGGGGAAATATTTTCCATTTTACTCGTTACATCAATAAATAATAATAGTACTATAATAAAATCTCGATTGCCCGTGTACTGTTTTCTTTTTCTGGATGCTTGATTTAACCATAATGACATTAGTCATTTGTCCGACGATGCTTATATTATCGATGGTATTTTTTAAAGCATATAGCTGTCGTAAAAATTATAATAATACTAGCTGAATAACCCGGCTTCACCCGTGTACAGTTTTTTTGTGTAACTTACTATAATTTTTATTTTATGAGTTTTTATATTTATTACAGGCTGCTTTTAGTTTATTCTAGGTTGCCCATGTATTGTAACAATCAGAAGTCAGCAAAAAAATATTTTAATATTTTGAAGACAAATTGTAAGATACAATTCTAATTGACAAAATGTTGGTATAATATCATGACGATCGTATGACTTTTGTTCAGATAGTAATGCATTCGAAATTTCTTTCCATCGAGGATTACATGTAAATGTTATGAATAAATCAGAACGACCGTAATGACGAACGTATGTCATGGCGTCCTGAGTTTTTTCATGCATATACCGTGGTGAGCCAGTAAAAGGTGACGGAAGCACTACCATCTGACCAAGATGGATATGATCGGTAAGATCTTGTCTCCCAATAGCATCTCTGAGATGTATGTAATTATCAGCTCTGAGTTGCATTTGATTGTTTTTAATAAAATTTAAGCGCTCTGTTTCAATTTTAGCGTACATATCAACTAAATATTGATTAAAAAGTGATCTAAAGTACAGTAAATGGTTGATTTCCGTTGGTCTAATCATGATGTGGTAAGAATAAAATTGCAATGCGGAAACTGTTTTCTGAAGTGTTGATTTAGTTTTTGAATCAATCTGAGGGATATTAATGGAATAACCATCCTCAACATGACAGAAAAGTAACGGGTACTGGAGTGTATCGTATGAACGGTGCAATTCACTAATCCGTTGCAATTTGTTATCATGACTTTGTAACACAATATCTCGTTTTTCGAACTGTTGTCCAACTATGACCAATGATACTTCACTTATTATTGGTGCATTATAACGTCCTCTGTGAGCATTATCAGGTTTTCTATCAGCGTGTATTATAATTTCAAAGTTTTTACTATTTTGAGGTACTCTTTCGAGTGTGGTTTTCAAGTCCTTTATGTATGGGTTATTATGGTGCAACATCGCTTGTAATTGTTTTACCAGGCTTTGCTTTACATCAGCGAAGTGGCTACATCTTAAGCGTGTTTCTGTCTCATCATCTCCAACGAAATAAATCTGTAGAAATTGAGGGTTTTGTTGAGGTAAAGCTTGCAAACTACCAATTAAATGATACACCTGACCTTTCACTTAGAATGTGGGCATAAATCTATCTTCGATAATTTGTTTCGCTCCAAAAGATGTCATTTGGAAGCAGTTATTGTATTTTTTAATATGGTCCATGAAATTTTTGTGATCAGGATGGAACCCCATAATCAAACTGTAAAGAGGTTCAGGAAGAGGTAAAAAGACGGAAGTTGTACTTTACCGGCACTACAACACATTCCAGGTGTCTCTTCTTTGAATTTAAGAGCATCGCAGTATACGTATTTATGACTTATAGTACCCAAAGATACAGTTTTATCCGTCTCATAAGCTATTTCCGATTCATATTTCATGCCGGAAAAAGCTTTTATTTTCCATTAAAGGATTCGCCTTTCTGATCGTCATCCTGGATTATTTTGTTCATATCTATGAACTTGTACTCTATTTACTTCTGGATTTTTTTTTTTTATACTTGGCTGCTGCTACTTTATGAACTTCTTTATTTTTGAGCTGGTATTTAGTAGCAGATTGTATAAGCTGTTTTTTTTCTTTTATTATTTGTAAATCTCTTCCGTCGTATTTTAGTGTGCTTCTGAGAGCTGGGTATGTTATCAAACTCAGATATAGTCAATTTATCTTCATATGGTAAATAAACATCAAAATGTCCATTAGATAGGTGTTGTATAGAACTAAAACGAAATATCTTTACGGGGTTCCTTTCTGAATCAAATTTTTCATACAGTTCAACGTTTAGGTACACCTCCATAAATACCAAAAATAATTGTCCAGCTGCCACCAGCTCACATAAACCTCCATAAGTATTAAATTTTAACATAGCAGTAAAGTAGTCAGCAGAACTACGATAATTATTTCCATCACTATCATGTGACATTATTGAATAATCTTCCCAATGATTTATCACATAGGTTACTATCTTTTTATGTACTTCTTGGGCCTTATCTTGAGTGTCATATAACCCAAAAGATATTGCCCTAAACAGGCAAGCTCCATCACCAATAATTGGAATGATAGTGTGGGGCATCATTGTGCCATTTATGTTCAATAATTCGACAACCATATTAATTATTTTTTTATTAATTTGTAAGAATGTAAACAATTTTATTTTAATACACTTCGATACTTATAAAAAACCGTACATAAACTTGGTATGTGTACGTATACGAAGACGCTTATTATTCAAAAATAATAAGTAAAACACCTTGTGTATGCGTAAACGCTAAAGACATATCACAACTTCACAGCATGTGCCGAATACTACAATAATAAGTAAAACACTTGACTAATAAGTGTACGTGTTTACTTACTATAGTATACATTTGGAAGTACACGTAAAACAGTTCGCAAGCCGTGAGTGTCGTCATGCAAATGAAATATAAACGTTACGCGTGTGTGGTCAGTGGTACGAGCATACGACAGCATGCCTACCACCACTACTATTCCTGTTGGAAAAGCCTGTGTGCGTCGTCGATTATGGAAAGCGTTATAATAGTAGAATCATAAATGACACATTTTATTTTAAAATCCAAATTAATAATATAATGTGTTATCCATAAAGTGTTGAGTATCCGAGACATATCTATATATTTGCTCGTCGTTCGGTTTATTTTCGGTTCGGTATTAAGCAGGTCGGTGGCGCAGCGGTGTGCAGTGTCGGCGGCGGTGACACGGAAGAGGAAATTGGGCGGCCACGTTTAGCCACCGCGCGTCGACGGCTGCCGTACCGCGAACCTCACCCAAAGATAATTAAAAATTAACTATTTTATGCTCTTTTTACCCTTCAAAATGCGAATTTCAAAAAATCCTTTCTTAGTGCGCCTATACATAGTAATAAGTACATTTACTGAAAATTTCATATCCATGGCTTCAGCAGTTCCGGCTAGGCGATGATGAATCACCCAGGACAAGTCTTTTTATATATACAGAAAGAATTAAATAAATAATTAGGAATCGCGAAGACAATAACAGCAGCAGCAGTAGTAGTTACAAAGTACCTAATTAAATTTAATATACATTTCTAGAATGCCGCGAGAAAGAAATGCAAAATGATTTATCTATAGAGGACGCGTTTTAAACACCATTAACACAACCATTCCAACAAATTGTGTACAACATTTAGTCATCGAGTTTAATATTGAGTCAATAATCATGACGGATTCGGAAAATTGAAAATAGAATATTTAATAAATCGTAGGGTAATAATATTACGCCATTTGGTAACGATAACATTGAAATCCATTGTGAATGAGATCGCCACCGTTTACTTTATTATATCATAGATTAAATATACTATATACGTGTATATATTATATATTAAAAAAAATATACATTTATTTACAATATTTACAACAAGCTAAATAAATTGAAAAGAAGACTTAAATGTCTCCTCCTACCGTACCTACATTACCAGTGTATCTCGCTGCTCCGGAATCAAATCGAATTCACGTGGTGTATTTTCTTCAGTGGCGCCAAAAAATGACTAAGTTTTGTGGGCGGTGTTAGGGGTTGATACTTAATACTTTATATTCCTTGCAGTGGCGCAACTAAGGGCTTCTAGAGGGTGCTATTGCAACTTCAACTTTCAATTTAGCACCTCCCAAGTTCATTTCATATAGTTTTAACTGTTTAATGGAATGTATTGCAAACAAGTTGTTTAAAACACAATACAGATGACATTAAAAGAGTTATGAATAAAAAAATTTATCTTGACATTTACAAATTAATGCTAGTCACGAAATCAACAACCCTTGTGAATTTAGTAATACGCGAACGTAGTAATACTCCAACAAGTAGTTTACTAAATTGGTTAAGAAGCAGCGACTTACACTATTATGTTTGTTTCAGCTTAGAAAGCATTGACTGTTCAGGCTACAAGCCTTGCGCCTGAACGCATTTTTAGTAAGGTGGCTGTGTAATAACAGTTCACAGATCATCGTAAAACTACACACATGACAGCAAGTTTATTTTTTTAACTATGAATAAGGACTATGTACCTAAACCAGCGTTTTAAATATTATTTTTACAGATTTATATTTAAGATGTAAGTATTCTTGAACTTAAAAGCGGTCAGTATACATTCTCCGGGTAAGGATATTAAATTGGTAAAGAATTATAAAAATAAAACTATTTCAATTGAATACATCTATTTGCAAAAAAATAAAAAAAATTTATATGCGGCTCTATAGACCCTAACAGTTGTAAATAATATGTTCTATTATATCAAAACTAATGTATAACTCGTCAGTGTATATTATTATAATCATATAATTTATTTTCTATTTTACTCCAAACACAACATAAACAAATAAAATGAGCAGGTACTCATTAATTTTCAAAATAAAAACTCTAATTAAATGGTCTACAGGAATTAAATAATTGCAAATTTAAACTACTGATAATTTAAAATTAATAAAACATTCCCAAACAAAATTTATAATGTTATAATTATAATACATTTCCCATCAATTAAAGGTCTGCGTGGTCACGTAAATATAATTTTTCTATGCTTTCTTGTAAAATTTTATTCATAGAGCGAGTCTGAAAATAAAATAAACACAATTATTATCATATTATTAATAAGAGATAGTTATATGGAAATTTAATCCATATATTGAAAGCAACGATAAATGGTTGCAATCAAAGATTGGTTGTGATTAGAGTTAACTGATAAGGTTAGTCGTATGTTTTTCGCTTGTAGCCAGAAATCCCAGAAATCAATAAAAATAAAACTAATGTTGTTGTTGTCAGTTTTTTTTTTAATGTCAGATAAGAATTTTAGGGAATCTAAAAAAAATGTCCCAGTACCACCGGGACAAATTTCAGGACCTTTTAAGGTACGATACAAAAGGTTTTCTGTTATTTTCGATTTGTGTTTTTTATTGTAATTCAATTAAAAATAATCGTAGATTCATTATAATTTCGTTGAATACTTTTATTACCCATTTCTAAACGTGGTTAAATCTTCCAAACCTTTTTAAGCTTTTTATAACCATATAAAATTTTCGAGTTTCTTTATTTTTTATTTGGTTTTATGTAGATCGTATTTTTTTTGGCTCTTCAAAAATACTCAAATATTTGACATAATTTTTACTTGATTAATTTTATGCATATGGTAGCTATTTTTTTTTTCAAGACTTTTAAGTTCAAAAATTGAAAAGACTCGTAAGAATCACATGCAACCGAACTTTGCTAAGAATCATTTTTCGTTTGTAATGATATAAATGAAATGCTCTCCTACTTACAACAGTGGCCCACCCATGAGTAGTATCCTACCATTTTTAATGCTTGTTTTGGCCGAAAGCGGCTATAATAAAAACTATACCTAGTTAAAATATGATACAAATACTTTCATTATTTTTTAAACCATTGATTATCAAACATCTAGGTTTTTCATATATATTTTTAACGAATTACTAGACTTGAGATTAGTATCTTATAACCTATATGTCTAAGGAATACAAGAATCTATCTCAAGAACTTATCGGCTAATAATCCCGTTTTTAAATAGCCACACCTCGTTATTATGAGTTTTATATTTATAAAACGGTTCATTATATAACTATTTAAACGATTCAAGTAATGATGTTACTGTTACGTATCCTTATGTAAGCCCGAGCATATAAATTTAAACAATTTATATTATATTATTATGTTGTTAAAACTTTATGTGAGGTAATATATTACGAGTTTTATTGTTATCTGCGTTACAATATTACAGTTTCATATTTTTTCGAATGCTGCGAATTACTTTTGAATTTATAATTTTGAAATTGTAATACCTTTAAATCGACAACAAGTCCATCACGTCCATTCATATATTGTTTTATAGCATCATTGTATAAATTATCTTTCTCATACGTTTTTCCTAATAAATAATAATATTCTCCATCATATGATCCGATTTCGTTTAAGTCGTCTTTTAATTTTAATAATTCTTTTTTGCAGTCGAATTCTTTAAATTTCGGTTCCAAACCTAAAACTTTGATTTTATTTACGAAGGTATTGTCTAACTCCAACTTGAACTAAAAAAAAAATGAATACAACAAAATGTGGTTTACTTACAAAAGTCTTTAACTTAATTATACTGTATAACATAATTATAATAAATACACTTCATTGTCGTGATGTAATATCCATATCATAGAGTCAGGGTTGTCATTTATGTTTTTTAATAGGGATGCAATTATTCGAATCGGGTCAATTATATCCTGGTTATTTTGGAGAACTAAATAAATGTTCTGCTTTTTGGGGAAGCTTGTATTCCCAACTTTACATTTCAAAGAATTAAAAAACTCAATTAGAATATCCTACATGTCTATTTAACGTCCTGTGTATTAAGGATACAATTTACAGTATAATTAGTATTTTATTACTTGCCAAAATATAAGGTATTAAACTATGATAGCCAATTAATATTTGGATTGATGTGCAATTTATGCACACTGATATTTTTCTGGCATGCCTGATGATTTGGTCAAGGTGACAATTGACCGTGGTAACAATCGCAAGCGTCTCAACCTCACATCTAGTAGAGCCGGACCCCAGTAAAGCCGGCAAATGAACGTGGTTCAATTACCTTTTGCATTTTACATTTTATCGACGACAGTGCAATTATTACATTTTATACGGGTCAAAAACACATTTTTTTTTTCAAAAAAGTGTTGCCACTGTATAGTCTGAATCACTCAAATTTCGCCCCTGATAATAGTTCGTAGTGAACTATACTTAGAGATTATATATAATTCATATATAATAATATTTTAATTGGTAGAGATGTATTTATGATTTTGGGCCCCCTAGAACAAATTCGTCACACCTCTCACCCATCAATACCATACTTATTAGAATATTATTAAAAAACAATTTTAAAACAACACATTTTATTTTGTATTATAATTAATTATTTATAAATCCTACTTCCTTGGTTTCCGTCTACACTTACTTCCTCGTCGTTTCTACTTTTCTCAACATTCCCATACACCATTTCAATCTAATCTCTATTTTTCTTACGAATTTCTTGAACCATATCCTTCTTTCCCATATAGTAATGTCCTGGGTACAGCACTGAATATTTATATACAACTGTATTTTTGTTTAGTTTTTACAAATATAGAACACGGAAGAAAATTATTAAATATCGACTAATTTATATGATTTAATATTTATGTATATATATATATATTTAGATTTTAAAGAAATATATTTTTATTTACCTGACACCCTAATTTAGTATTTATATATCCAAGCATTTTATCATTTGGCAAACTCTTTATAGCATTTTCGTAAGACTGTTTAAACACAATATTCAATTTAGCGAGGTCTTTTTCTTTAGAACCGGCTATGTAGGATTCAATTAATAGAGCTCTATATTTATAACACATAGTAGTATCTGTTATGTGGATTTCTTCAAGACACAATTTTGTATACTCAAACCCTAAAAAGTTATTAATACACAGATTTATTTTAATTATATTTACTAACAAATATAATAATTTGCACATATAAATATAAAACTATAAAAATAGTTTCGCTAATTAGGTTTCATAAAAAAAGATAATATTAATAACAGTGTGTTAACATGAATAATTGCAAAAATGTGTGTAGTTAAACAAAGGTTAATTAAGATAATCAGCGAGCTCGTCTAAATTTTAGATCCAAATAAGTCATCCTTATGTTCAAAAAAATGGAAAAATATGTAGTTAAATGTATGTCTCGAACATAATATAAGATTACTCGGATCAAGTTAGATGGTCATCCAATATAGAACTGTCCGGCTCATCATTTTTTTATAATTCAGAGCGAAGTGTGAAATATATTGGTTTTCTTATGATGTGTGCTTTATTAAAAATATGTTTTCTGTCTAAATCGAATAAAATGTTTTTTTAAAATTCCATATTTCTTTTAAATTTTGCTTAATTTTAAATTTTAAGTTTCTGTTGGCCTTACGTATTACATATTTTTGGAACCACCAAAAACAGATTTTGTTTGCTAGAGATATGTGATAGATTCACGTACAATTGTATATGGGAAAAACATTGGACAATTTAGTATAAACTTGCAAGTTTAATGCATGGTCCTGAGCCTTATTTATAGTTATTGAAAAGCCTAATTTTACGGAAAGTCAGAGCCGTCTAAACTAAAATGATTGATATTATTGGCATACTTGAGATCAAGTCCGTTTCCCTAGCACCATTGTCATTAAGGAGCGTACACTCAAGCAAGCAGATTTTTACAGATTTTAATCCTCGACTCCAGGAAATCAGAACTGAGACCATTTGGGGCAACATTCTTAGGTACAAATTCACTGTTATTTGGATAAACAACATATATCCTACCAAGGGCATTTGTTTTTTTTTAATCCGGCATAACCTATAACGGTAGTTCCTCGTTTTCTTCGTTCGAATATTTTGATTGTCCGGTCTACATATGTATCGACCGGACTGAAATGCCTTCACATCATTTCGAGAGTCGAAACTAATTGTAGCTTGATCACTACTTTTGGTTGTATTTTTTGTGGAGAAAGATTGACGATTTTGCGTAACCAAACTCGCCGTTTTATTGTGCATAGTTATTTATACTATTTGGTTTCCAAGGTAACCCACAAATAAACTAAACAAATTTGATCGTTGTACTAAAAATAACAATAACCCTGTATCAGCTAACATTCCAACGCCACCTATCAGGTCCAATTGTAAATCTAAACCAACCAGGGACCCATTCAAACACACATAAAATATCATCAAAATCAGTCCAGCCATTTTGGAGGAGTTAAGGAATTACTTACCTTCATTGTATGTCGATGTAGCTTTAACGGTATTCCAATAAGCATTGTAATATCTTATTAACTCAGCGGCTGCACGCATAAGCGCAACGATTAAAACTTTTTTGTTCTCTTCTGATTCACTTTTCTAAACATTTTTAACATATTTTACATTTTATTTTCAAAGTATGTAGTAAATCGCGAAATATTATTACGAGTTTTGTTATAAAGCATATTATGTTTATCAAAACAAAATTTATAAAATAAAACATTTTTGAATAAACAATTAACAAAACACATTTTAATGCGTAAACTCAAATGCCATTTATTGGATTCTAAACGTTGCGAGGAATGTATTGATTACCATATGTGCTTTATTTCTGTCTGTGATCAACTTTTCGACTGTCCATTAATTTCAAGGTTAGTCTCTGGTAACAAGGTGTTCGGCGCATTTATGTAATAACGCTTTCTGTTATTTGGTTTGGCGTGTTTTGTTGTAATTCAATTTAAAATAATTACTGAGGATTGAAATACTTTAGTACTTTAGTACTGAATAAAAGTAATTAATGAAAGGTTTATGTCACTATGATTAATTTTCACTTAATTACAAACAAAATCGAAATTAACAGACAAAACTCCCGTGATTTTTACAATCTCCGTCAAATCTGAACTTCAATAATTTATATAAAATATCATATCTATAGATTCTCGATATTTTAATATTATTATGTTTAAACCTTATCAAACCTCTGAACCTTTTTAAGAAGTCAAAAAAACGGTATTTACCACTAAACTAGAACTAAAATCCTAAAAGTAAGTTCCTTCAGTATTTAAGATTGGAGCAAGGATTATTGACAGAAAAACGAAAAATAAACAATTTTTATATAAAAATAGAGCATACATATTATGTAAAACAAATTAATTCCTGGCAACGTTCAGGATCAAAAAAATAGTTACCTGATATAGTTTGTAAAGTTTATTGTATGCAGATAATTTAATTAAATCACCTTCGTTCAATACTAAATCGAGTAGTACTTCGGCATTATCTAAAATTATAATTTAATTTACGATTAAGTATTTTTTTAATAATCAATTTAAGAATACAATAAATTCGATTTGTTTACTTTACCTAGTAATTGTTGTGAGTGATAATTTTATATGTTGTGAAAACAAATAAAAATTCGTGGTAATATTTAATTACAATATAATTCAATTTAAAATTGAATTGCATATCTAATTGAATTAAAAATTATCGTATAAGCTAATAAACTATACCTAAGACCTACTTTAAATAAATTATTAAAATTAAAAAAAAATTCCTTTAAACTTACCTTCTTTGAGTAATGGTGCAAATCCGATTACTGAAAAGTAATTATTTATATGAATAAAAAGTATAAGTATCTATATATTATTTATGTATTTGTAAATTTTACATTTGGTCATCTTCATCGCCATTGAACCTAAACAAATTAAACAAATTTGATTATAATACCTATATTAGAATTAAATTATATTACCTAATATATTATCAATAGCAAAAAAAAAGTGTGATATAATATGAAATTTTTTTACATATTATCACATAAAATTAATTTTTTATTGTTTTTGTAAATATATAATTATTTATTAAATACTATAATAATTACTTGTTCGTAATCTTGCAATCTTTTTAGCTGTACCACTCAATTTAAGAAAATTTCCTAGAGAAAAAAATAATTATAAAAACCAAACAAGATATATATATTATATTACCTATAGGTAACAAAATATAATATGTTATGTAATAATGATGATAAGGTCAAATGTCGTAACACGTACATTGATCGAAAATAGTATTACAACCAAAAAATTTATTCAATATGATTTAGTGCCATACATTATCCACAATATGATTTTACCATAATATGAAGTTTATTCTATACTGTAATAAACAAATGTATAGGCTCTATATTATCTCTATTGTTCGTAGTTTGATAAAGTTTTACATCATGATTCAGGATTTTTAGTAAATCTGACCCGACAAAAACCTAATCGTAAAAAAGGGATAAGTTCTTCCAGATCTTCTCCCTAAAAAATCAAAGTATTACACTCTGACTCAATATGCTCTTTATTTAGTCCATAATCATGAACGGGATAAACCGTTTTGGATCTCTGTACATCTAACAATATTACAATTTACATGTTAGACAATATATGGAATTGTGCAAGTTTTATTTTATCACGATTTTTCAAATTTAACTCTTTCTCTTGTACTTTACATGAGTATTAACTTTAAGAAAAATAATGTTGTTATAAATATTTAAATGATAATACTTTCCCCATACGCCTTCGGTCTAAATTTTAAACTGATATGACTCATAAATGTTAAATTCAATATATGCGTATATAAATTAGTAATAACATATTCTCTTTTCAAATTTGTTTTGACAAGGAGAGGTCACTTATGAAAATCATAAATGGGTGAGCAAATGATGTTTTTAGTGTATATATAAGTTATGGTGTACGGAATTAGGGTAACTCATGAAAATATTGTATATAGGATAATGAAAGTAAATAAAATCAATTTTATTTAAAATCTTCGTAAATAATCGCTGGATCACGATAAAAAGTAGTCACCCTATATGTATAGTTTGAATGTAACATTTTTTAAATTATTTCAATTGTTAGTAAACGATATAAACAATACAATTTTAATATAATTTCAATTCGACTTTATTAAAAATGTATTACGTAAAATATTTCCTACCTTTAGTATCTGTACCAATGGCGCACTCGATAGAATCCAAAATTATAGGGAGTATAAAACAAATACCTGCAATATAATATTGTGTTCCTAATCGCATGATTATTTGTCGTTATTTTATAATTAATATAAAAAAAAACAAATAATAACCCTTAATTTTAACAATTTTCAAAAACAATTTATGCTAGGTCTACTGGTGTAGTTTTTAGAATACTGTTTAAAAGTACCTTGCCTAAGCATATAAAGCATAGGGATTTAATACGTCAGTAATGCAAATGAATATAATGCATATGTTTGCGTGAAATTGTGTTTTTTAAAAAAAAAAGTATAATTGTTTTCAAAAGTAATATTGAAGCAATTTGGAAAAGTGAACGCAACTGTTAACTGGTTAGGTATTGTAATGTTCGTAAACACTTTTTTTTTAGGTAGGTAGTAAAATTGCCTGCCTATATTATAAACTCTAACAAAGAATATATTCATTGCGCCGCATTCATTATATTTTTTAAAATTTGTATCTACATAATCCAAAAATTTCAATACAAAGTTTAATTACAAACAGTATGGGCCACAAACAGCAATTATTATACATTAGCCAAGCATTAACGTATTAACGTTTTACATAAAGGAATTAATTAACTTAAATAACTAACTTTATATATTTACTAGTTAAACTTTATTACTTAGGTGATCCATTCATATATAGTTAATTTTTTTTTTAACTATTCTCATTTTTTCATAATTGTGTTAAACTTAATAACATTAAAAAATATTTTAAATAAATATTTGCATATACTTTTATTTTTATAATAAACTTGGTGTTTATTCGCATAATGGGTCACATCCAGTGACACATACTATACAAAATACTCTCTACTCTCTCTAGTATTATTGATTACCTATTTCGTTATGTTCATCACCTGGTCACCATTACGGTGATATCACGCTCACTTACGTATGTACACTTGTACAAATATCATTTTTCAAATTGTGCTTGTTTTGCCTATTAATAAAACGAGTATGTAAATAAAAAACGCATAAACATAATAGATATTAAAATAATAATAATTCTCTCCAATTTTTTTAAATTAATTTAAATTAATTAAATACAGTTTATATATTTATATGTAATAATATAATTCGTTAATAATAATATATTATATATTTAAAGTTATTTTGTTTAATCATCAGATTATTATGTTCTTCTTCGAGTATTTATTAATATTTATGAATTTCTGATAACCTTTTTTTTAAATAAATGATTTAAAACTGTTTACTAAGGTATCTGTTTATGACTATATCGATTAAATTAATGAACTTTATATTATTTAAACTAACGTTATTATAGTTTTAATTTATAATAGTAAGTTACCAGTATATAAGTTAATAGTATGTTTAGTCTACGACTTTTCTTTTACGTGATTTTCAGGGTTTTTTAGTATTTTTAGTTTTTATTTGATTTTTTGTTGGTAAAATCGGTTTGGCTAAACAGAAAAGCACGAAAATTTGATGCAAGGTTTCAATATTTTTTTTCATAATCGTATACATTTTGATGAACATCGTAAAATTTCCCGAATTTTAAAATACTATACCGCTATATCAAGATTCAACTATGACATGACTATAGTTTAATATGAACATATGGCGCGTATCCGACGATCCGATTGGTCGAATGATCGGCCAACTAATTAATAGTAGTTGTCACTGCGTATGACGTAATTTTCGTAAAAATTAAATTTTAAATACTATTCTTCAGTTTTTCACCAACAGTTGTACGGTGTACGCGGTTATTATCTTCGTCCGTTTTACTATTGGGTTTCTAATAAATTAATTAAATAATTATTATTCTATGAGATATTCGGCCGTCGAAGTGTTACGAAACCTAGACGTCAAGAATTCAAGATATTTGCTTTCACGTGTACAGGATAAAAACACGACGGGATTGCGGTGACTTTAATAACTTTGGATCATTGTTTTTTTTTTTACTTTTAAACAGGCTATCCTGAGGGCGCCGGGGAATCTATGGCCATTTTTTAAATTTTTTAAAGTATAATATTATATATTTGTGTCACATTCAACAATAAAAAACGACCGAGGTCACCGGGGATTTTTTTTTTTTAATAATTTTTTTTCGTTATTTATAAAACAAAACCCTAAAGATCCTAAAGGTGGAACGTATAAAATCAGTCCCACGACAGATCGGGCCAGCTCGCCGACTAAAACGGGTCGCTTCCGCGCATCTCCACGCCGTAACCTTGCCCGTTGATTGCCCGCCGGATCGATCATTAGCGTTGCGTTCGCGAACGAAGCGATAGAAAAGATTGCTGGCGACGACGTTGTAATATTAATATTTAAATTAAAAATTAAAATTAAGAATACGTTAACGTTTATTTCAGAAAAACTTCACATATTGATGTAAGAATATGTTTTATATGAATAAGATGTAAATGATATTTTAACATTAATTGTAACAACATTTGGGGACAAAAAATTTAAATATAAAATAATGTAATGATGAATAATGTGTAGCAATACAAGTGTGCATGTTACGGACGCTACACATGAACAATATGATATTAAAATTATATCACAGCTACGCAATAAACACCATTTAATGTAACACTTGCGACCTTATTCCGTAAGAACAGTTTGCATGTTTCACTAAAAATATTTATTCATTTTTAATATTGATTTTTTTTTCTCATATTAATTAATACGAGTTCTATTCAAAAAAGTACCAGGACAAATGTTATTATGGCTAATCTATACACGATAACGTTTCAAATTGTAAATAGATGTATTCCCCGGGAATAATTGGATATTTTAATCAAAACCCGAAGTCGCTATTTTATCTCAGTTTAATATTACATGTGGTTAAATCCAGTCAGTTTTTTTCGTTCGCCGTTTCCGTCATATCCGAAATGAACGAACAACGCGTGTGTATCAAGGTTTGCTTGAAACTTGGTAAAAATGATGCAACGGTAACGTACGGAATCGCTTTTGGGGATGATTCATTAAGTGATTCCGTGACTTTCGAGTGTTTTAAACGTTTCAAGTTAACTAAAGACGATCCACATTCTGGAAGACCGACGACGTCATTCAGAAACGATGGTGTGGCGACAATTTGCGAAATAATACGAAATGGCCGCCGATTAACCGTTCGTGAGTTAACAAAAGGAATATCAATTGAATCTTGTCATACAATTTATAGGAAAATGTACAGAAGGAAGGATCGCGCTGCCAAATTCGTTCTGCGATTGTTCACCACGACAATGCACATTTAGCGCTGTCGACTCGTGAATTTTTGGCTGATAAAAAAATTGCTTTGGGCTCGCGGACTCTATATATTCTCCAGATCAGGCCCCATGTGATTTTTTCTTTTCCTAAGACTAAAATCTGCGCGTAAAGGACAACGATTTCAAGATGTAGAATAAATTAAAACGAACGCGGCAACAGAACAGTTAAAGCTACGAAATTTGGAACAGTTTCAAAGGACTTTTGAAAAATGGCAAAATCGCCGATCCCTGCATATCGTCCGGATGAGAGTATTTTGAAGGAAATATCTTTATATAATATGTAACCTCATTTTTGTAATTATTAAATATAAAATCCTGGTACTTTTTGAACAGACCTCGTTTTATGTATACAATTACGATTTGTATGCATCCTAATAAACAGCTAGGCGGTGTTTCAATAAAAAAAAAAAAAATGAATAACAAATGGTTTTCTGTATTATCTATACAGTATACTCCCAAATATTGTATATTTGGCATATCATATAAATGATAACATTGACTAAATATATGAATATATAATGCCATAACTGATAAATATTGCACGGTAATTATAGCTAGGTACTGACTGTAGGACTGTATTACAATCACTCGTTACAATTATTATTGTTTTAGTTTTAAAAAAAATTAAAAACAATTCATTATATCTCGTTGAAAATATAATACGATTTATATAATATTATTTTATTGGATACAACTATTATAGAATAGTTTTACAGTCTCTCTAAAAGTCTAAACAACAATAATAGATTTTTGCTAATATCTTATTAATATTATTAAACACGTAAAAGTATATAATATATTTTATTATCGCTGATTACACAAATTCAATTCCGTACTGCAACTAAAAACAAATAAATTTTAATTACGACCGATAAGATATCAAATTATAAATACATATTACATACCGAATTTCCTTTCTTAGTTCAGCCGTACTTAATGCCAGTTTCCGACCCATTTGAATTTCTAAACTTCTTTTCTGTTTTAACCTGTTAATTTTTTTTTCTTCTGCTTCGATTTCTTGTTTTATGTTGCACAAACGTTCTTTTTCTGCTTCTTTCACCCTAAACGTGTTTTAATATCTAATTAATAATATACAGTGTGGGAAACTGACTTTAAGACACTGTGATATCTCGGAAAGTATTAACTTTATTCGGTGTTTTTTTTATTAGGTCGTTCTTGGTTTTTTGGAAGGTGTAACCACTATATACCAACTGTTGATATTCAAATAGTAACCTATATTACAAATTCCATAAATAAATGTAGTTTTAGTTCAAATAAATTTTTAATCAATTTAAGACAGCCTTAAATTGACGAGATATTTCACTTTTCATTTTGCCGTTTTGTTGGTAGAAAGAGAGTTAATAATGACGCACACACACGTTACTGCATTAATACTTACCGAAATAACGAGTGTCGTACAATTAGTCAATCACTCTGTACAATAATGTTATTTATTACCTAATATACTTATAATTATACCTACTAGAAAATGTTGTAAAATTGTGTACGCTTAAAGCATAATAAGATAAAAATATAGGTTTCAATTGTGTTGATTTGAATTTTTTTTTTTCAGTTTTTCAATAAGTAATAAATAACATATTTTAATATTATTTTTTTTATATAAATTTAATTAATCAATACAGCATAACCTATGTCCTAAATTGAACTCTGAGTTCAATAAAATAAAATATTGATATTATATATACATATATCATTGTTTGTGATGTCCAAAGAGAAGAGTAATACAAATCATATTTTAATTATAAAATATTATTTGTATTCTTCGGTTTTTCATTACGTTTTCAATCATATTATATCGCATTTAAAGAAGGAAATAATTAGTTTAAATTCGATAAAATTAATTGAAAACGCGTATTACTAATAAAATAATAATCGTTGCTCACTACTATCTCAACTATATTATTATTTTATTATATAATAGTTTTTATATAATCGATGTAGATATGTTTCGCTTGCATTATCATAATATATAATTATATATTCGTAATAATAATTATTCATTGAAGAATATTTTATAAAGATGTTTCACCTTTGTATTTTGGCGGAATGTTCCAAGGCCCTGCGTTTATTGTCTATCTCAGCTCTAAGCTTTTTATTATCGGTGTACATTGCTGCATTTTCTTTTGCTCTTCTCAATTGTTCATATTGCATTAGCATTATACGATCTTGCCATCGTTGCATTCCGTCTTCCAGTTCTTTAGCAACTCTATGGACTTGGCCCGTGTGTTGTTCCCTTTGTAAACTATAATAAAATCATATTTAAACATTGTTTGCTGAATACTATTAGTAATTATACTGGATACACCATTGTAGTCGTAAACAACAATTTATAGTATTAAATTGATAGTATTTTACAACGTGACCACAAGAAAAAAAAAAGTTAATGTTACACCATATTTGAGTTTAATTTTATAAATTTTCAGAAATATCAAAGGAATTATAAAAACGGTGACGAACGTTAAATTTATAAAGTACACACACAACCCTGTGAGCATTTTTAGAGTACATGTTATCGTTGTTTTAAAATGTATAATAATAAATAACAATACATCGTCTTGAACTGAGATTAGAGAAGCGGGGAAATATTTTCCATTTTACTCGTTACATCAATAAATAATAATAGTACTATAATAATATCTCGATTGCCCGTTTACAGTTTTCTTTTTCTGGATGCTTGATTTAACCTTAATTACATTAGTCATTTGTCCGACGATGCTTATATTATCGATGGTATTTTTTAAAGCATATAGTTGTCGTAGAAATTATAATAATATATCTACTTATCGACGGCTGTCGCTGCTATGTATAACCTTTTCGCAGCTAGTTCTCTCATGCGCGTCGCCATCTTGTCTAAATGATTTTGAAATGCTCGGCGTTCTTTCGCTTGACATTCGTCAAACTTCCGACGGATTTCATCGTCGTGTCGCGCCTGCATCCGTTCCAATTGCAACACGTGTCGAAATTCCTCCATACGATTTGTGGACGTAACTCTCTATATACGAAAATTAAATAAACAATTAGGAATCGCGAAGACAATAACAGCAGCAGCAGTAGTAGTTACAAAGTACCTATTAATATTTCTAGAATGCTACGAGAAAGAAATGCAAAATGATTTATCTATAGAGGACGCGTTTTAAACACCATTAACACAACCATTCCAACAAATTGTGTACAACATTTAGTCATCGAGTTTAATATTGAGTCAATAATCATGACGGATTCGGAAAATTGAAAATAGGATATTTAATAAATCGTAGGGTAATAATATTACGCCATTTGGTAATGATCAAAATATTTATAATATAATAATAATATTATTTATATTTATAATATTTCACCATTGAAATCTATTGTGAAAGAGATCGCCACCGATTATTTTATTATATCATCGATTAAATATACTATTTACGTGTATATATTATATATTAAAAAAAATATACATTTATTTACATTATTTATAACAAGCTAAATAAATTGAAAAGAAGACTTAAATGTCTCCTCCTACCGTACCTACATTACCAGTGTATCTCGCTGCTCCGGAATCAAATCGAATTCACGTGATGTATTTTCTTCAGTGGCGCCAAAAAATGACTAAGTTTTGTGGGCGGCGTTAGGGGTTGATACTTAATACTTTATATTCCTTGCAGTGGCGTAACTAAGGGCTTCTAGAGGGTGCTATTGCAACTTCAACTTTCAATTTAGCACCTCCCAAGTTCATTTCATATAGTTTTAACTGTTTAATGGAATGTATTCCAAACAAGTTGTTTAAAGCACAATACAGATGACATTAAAAGAGTAATCAATAAAAAAATATATCTTGACATTTACAAATTAATGCTAGTCACGAAATCAACAACCCTGGTGAATTTAGTAACACGCGAACGCAGTAATACTTCAACATGTAGTTTACAAAATTGGCTAAGAAGTAGCGTTTTATCGACCTAAGTGACATATAAACATTGAAAGAGCTAATGCAATTAATACCGAAAAATTATTAAATCAATTCACAGCAATTTATGACAGAAATTTTTGTCCAACAATTCAATACAAAGTAAAGTGTTTTAATATAAAATAAAATTCGTGGAGCATTTCTTTGAAGTATGGTCATTTTAACAATATACGAATTATAACTGAATATTTTCCGCCACACCTATCGAACCTTAATTTGTAGCATTCCCAAGATTTGAGATCTAGTTGCGCCACTGATTGTTTGAAGTTTTTTGAACTATGTGGAAATTTGGAATATTTTTTCGGTTTTGGAATACGGTTGCGTGTTGTTAAATACAATTTTAAATTTTAAATTAATTTCGATGCCACTCATTATGTTATTATTAGGTAAGTACTCAATCATGTGCTATAATTGTAAAAGTATCGTATGCTGGATTGCTTAAAAGAAATTGGAATATTAAAAACTATACGATAAATAATGTATTTTTATTATATTGTGCCTGCTTATCTAATGGCGTTAATTTAACTTTTGCATTATAATACCTACTTTTGAATGGAGAAATCAAATTTAATAAAAAATGTTAAAAGTAATAAAATATTTTAACTTAAAAATGTTAATTATAACATTTTAATATAATTCAATACGACAAAGACAAAGTCAAAAATATGACAATAATAAATCGTTATGTGTGACCTTTACCAGTAAAAATAGGTCACAGTTTCATTACAAATGCAATAACGTTTGGAATATAAATGGAATATTAATTACATCTTTACGAATAGTTGATAATTTTAAACCGTTAGTAGTAATTTTTTTTTAAGTGATAATAATTGTTTAGCTTGATGTAGGTACCTATTTTTTTTTTTAATTATTCAACCGTTAAATGATTATTAACTAACGATTATACGTATATATAAATAGTTATTATTATTCATTTAGTATAATATAATTAATATACTTACTACTATTAATTTTAACAATAAGTGTATACCTAATAAAAATTTAAAACGTATTAATTAATACGAATTACTTCTTGATTCGACTGAAGTGATTTGTTTCTTAATTCGTTGGCTTTTCGCTGTTTCAGAAGATTTAAGTCATGCAATTTTTTTTTGTGTTGAAGAGCGTTTATTTGCTCATAAAAATGTTTGTCACTCGCAACTGTATGCTTCCTGAATTCTATGTCTTGTTTTAGTGATTTTTCAAAAGTCTAAAAACATATATATATATTACAGTTAAAAAACTTCATTAGTTATATATTCCTGAACACTGCAAAATTACAATTTTTCTAAACCCAACCGTTTTTTTTTTACACTTTGGCGCCTTCTTTATTGTAAAATAGCAACTACTACGACTAGTGCCAATATAATAAAGAGAAAAGTGACACGGAACCACAAATAGGTTAAGGAGAGACAAGTTACAATAAATTACAATATTTATAAATTCTACAAAACTACTTTCCATAACGTAAGCTAAAATATACGGATCCCCATGTCAATTTTTTGTGGAATCATTTAAAAACTTATTTAGTCAAAATATTATAGACATTCCTCTGTTGCTCATAATTTCCCTAATATTTTTTTTTATATTTTAATTCATTATTTATTTATTTGGAGTTCATTTGTATAAATTTATAATTATTTAACTAAGTAAAATTATTAACTATCTTTATAAAACAAAAAATTTTAATAATTTCCCTGCAAATAATATTTATATTTATATAAATATCAATTAAATAATTTAACTTTATTATTTTTTTTTTTTTAAAGCGGTGTATTTTCAGCTGCAATTATATATATACAAAACATTAATTTTCCGCGAAAAATTGACGTGATACTCTAAATAGTTTTTTAGCGATCTAATTAGACATAAGTCATATTTAAGTTGGCCGGGGTAAGTTTAACATGGAAAAAAAAATTCATATTAAACGCCGTCACTATATTTTGGATTTTAAAGTTATTACGTTTATTATTACATATTTCAATTGCAAAATCGCATCATCTAGTGTTATAGTTGTACCCGGAGCAAGTGGAAATTCATCTAAAACAGTCGATTTGTAAAACAAAACATAATAATTTGTGATACATATAAGATAAAGTGGAGATTACAATGCTACCAATTACATCTATAAATATCCCTTATAACATTCTCTGTCAGTGCAATTAGTGAAATTGTCTTCATTATTTTTCATTTCTGTCGACCACCGAAAAATATCAATGAAATAGTTTGAATTTTATTTACAAAAATATCCAAAATTAAGTGATGATTTAATAATGGTAAGTGTTAAATTAAGCTAAAAAAAAAAAAAAAAGAATATACTTCAGAAAAAACTTTGTACACAATAAGTGTAAATCTGTGGTATTATTTACACCTACCTACCCTATTATAACAATATAAGTAGGTTTATATTTATTTATTGGTATGATTAGGTACACTATGTGGCTCAATATATTTACCATCTATTCTTACATTAAAAAAATAAACGGGGCTTGCTCTTTATTTTTTTTAGTTGTTATAGCACTAAAAATGTTTTACATACTTTATAGATATATCATCGCTGATACACAATAATAAACGTTTACTATTTTATCGTCCATCTCTATGTATCGTATGAAAAACGTTGTACTATTTGTATTCGATAGTTTCTATAAATATTACTTAATTTATATTTATCGATTTTTCCAAACGTCGTATATAGTTACTCTGCTCAACATTTCTCATTATCGTACAGTCGATAAATCAACTCATTTCATAGTTCAACTTACAAGTACCCCACACACTTAAAATTTGTATCGCCATATCAAATTATACGAATTGCATACCAATTAAAACAAGTAGCGGTCAATTTCGTTATAAGATTATATATCATTTTTTTTTTTTTTTTTTATTGAAAAATCCACTTGTAGAAAACATTTCCAACGTTATAATGTTATTAAAAACATGTATTATCAAATCCCGGCTAATAACACGTAATTATATTATTGTACCTTACTATCTTCAATTTGCTGTTTAAGCCGTGTAACTCTTTCGTCTTTGCGTTGCATCTGTTCTTCCAGTTGTCTTTGGTTGTTCTCGAAAGCCACACGCAACTCCTCCAAACGCATATGATTTACTCCGTGTTCAACATTGCGTTTTGCCGACATAAAGTTTTGCCATTTTTGTTTTTGTTCGCTAGTCAAACGTTTTTCTTCCTCCCGCATTTGTTCCCAATATATATTTACACGGTGCGCCAAATCCTCGCCTTGTTGCCTCTCTTTGCGTTTCCGTCGCATATTATCCAAAATTTTTCTATCCTGGTCCGGTATACGGATGTCACTAATGTCCATTAAACTTCTGAAAACGCAAAAACTATTTTGTGAATTTGCTTCTTGTAACGTATAACGACTCGTACATTATTAGGCCGGAGTGCGTCATAAAGTAGTATAGAAATATATTTTAGATTCTGAGCGGAGCGAGAGATCTTGTGGTTTTACAATGATGTTAATTGTTCTTCTGTAAACACTTTTTCTACCAGAAGGCTTCATTCGATCTATACACTCTGTCATTTTTTAATATACATATTAGTATTAAAACGCGGCAGAAAAAACTACCAAAAAATGACGAAAAAACGGCATAAACACGATTTCGTCAAACCCTATATTATTTATTATTTTATTTATGTTGATTTCTGGGTTATCGTGGCAACAATGAAAAAACACGACTAATACTACTCGGCCCACAACCGTTTTTCGTTTGCAATTTATTGCCGCATACAGATATAAATTAAATTTCTACCTGTAATTTTACTACCTTTCCCACTTCCCGCCTACAACAGTGACCCACCCACGGTGCGAAGTATGTAACGCCTTATTTTTTTTAAACGCCACTGAAACGATGAATAATAATGAGATGAGGGGGAAAAATCTATTTAAAATAAATTATTATTGGTCGGGGGGGGGGGTACACTATAACTATATTGTGTACATACCGGTGAGTCGTGTTCCTAGACCGTGAACGTTTCTTGACCGGTTGCTCGACGGTCGTATCTTGAGGTTCATATCGTTCGAGAACTGCGATGCGGTCGACTTTTTTACACAGTTCTTTTAAATCCATCAAGTCGCTAATGCTTTTTGATTTTTTACAACGGCGTTTTAGTTTTTTCGTGACAACGTGTAGGTTATTTCTAATGCATAATTTATAATATATATATATACTAAACATATTGTGTATATTTCTAATATTTCATCACGTAATAAAGATATTTAAGTTACTCGACACTCTACTATATATTATCCTATGCAGCCCTTATTTTTTATATATATAAAAATTCGTACTACACTTTTATCGAGGTATATTTGTAAAAAGAAAAAAAAAACATAAGAACAGTGAAATTTGTCGTACACTAGAAAACTGCAAAAATATCGTATATTAAAACGTATCAAATCTTTACCATATGAACAAATTTTATCAATTTAGTCTTTGTAGTTTGTTGACAATCATAATATTAATATTTGCATTTAAAATTTGTACGTACTTGTTTATTAATACATATTTCTCAATTCCGTACACAATTAAATTCAGACTACACACTTTGTGTCGGGGGTTCACTAAAAAAAATAGGGTCTGATACTGTGTATGACGTAAAAAGTAATGAAGGGGGCAAAGACAAGAGGGGTCCTCCAATAGCATCAAACAAAATTTTAGATTTTTTAAACGTTGCTTGAGTACAACGACGTAACTAAATATATTCGTCATTGCTTTCAAATTTAAAACAGGTACCAATTAAAAAATCAAATTATTTTGTTAAAAGCAAATTAATTATTTGTAGTATTATAAAACCATATATATCAATTGGCAATGCACAATATTCCAAAATGTAGTCCTTGGTTTATAAAAATAATAAAGCAGAAATATTTAAAATTATTATGCTAATTATTAGATTCATATCATTTCAATTGCATATGTAAATCAAAAATTGTATCATGAAGGTAATTATAATTTACTTTATCATTATTTTGGATTGTAACAATACTACAATTGTATATTATAACCACAATCTACAATAATTTTTCAAGATTAATAATCTAGATGAAAAAATAACCTTAAAAATTTGACATTTGATAGTATCTATATATAATAAATTAATTTATAGTAAAAAGAAAAATATTTGTATTAATAAACCTACTTGTTTATTAACACATATTTCTCAATTCCGTATACAATTAAATTCAGACTACACACTTTGTGTCGGGGGTTCACTAAAAAAAATAGGGTCTGATACTGTGTATGACGTAAAAAGTAATGAAGGGGGCAAAGACAAGAGGGGTCCTCCAATAGCATCAAACAAAATTTTAGATTTTTTAAACGTTGCTTGAGTTACGTCGTTGTGGTAATGCGGAGAGGTTTTTAATATATATATATATATATATATATATATATATATAAGCGAATCTAATTTTATAATTTTTAATAACATCAACTAAAACGACTTAATTCTTTTTTTATATATATATATAAGCGAATCTAATTTTATAATTTTTAATAACATCAACTAAAACGACTTAATTCTTTTTTTGGAAAGCAAAAATGTTTAGAGCATTTTCGGAAAACTTTAGCATATTGGTTAATAACCGGCGTGCAACTTTTCGTTGGCCTATGTTTACATGAATTATTTGATTGATAAAACAATAATTACTTTTCATCTTCATTTAATTTATTTTGAATAGACTTTGTGCGTCGCATATTCGACGCTATGTTGTTTCGATACGATGTCACTTCTGTTTTTGAACATTTTTTCTTTTTTCTTCGCGATGACGTGGTTATAGGTTCGCAATTTACAAGTTTATTTCTTTTTTTTCTACATGCTTCGAGTTTTTCTACATAAAATATAATTATTAGTTAGTTTATTAACGCCATATATACACCGCACACCGCATATTATAACGAGGCAAAGACGCAATGACAAAACAAACACTTTTGGCAAAGCGTAAAACAGCACAAATATTTTTTATCATTTATTATTTTAGATTCCGGGCGAAGCGAACAATGTATTGCTTTTACTATGACATAGATGTGGTTTTTTTCGTGTCCGTAAACGACTTTTCTACCAGACATCCTATTCCGATTTTCAAGTGTGGCAATATAATCTGAAAGTATTTTAAATCTAGTCTGTGCACTGTGGGAGATCTTTTGTCTTTTGTTGTAGTTTTCTTAACAATCGTAAAAAAATATAGGTAAAACGGGCAAATTTACGGTAATATTGATTTTATTATTTTTTATTTGATTTTCTCTTCTTGTATAATTCGGTTAAAAATAATCGTGGAGACCTGTAATTTTCACGGCATAATGTTCAAAACATTCCGGCGGTTTATTAACTATTTATAGGCATTTTGAGTTTTTGTTTGGTTTTATGTGGATAACATTGTTAGATGAGTGTTTTTTTTTTTAAATTTAAGATTGTTATAAGAAAACAATTATCTATTTAACACAAATATGGCTGTCGGATATGTCTAGTGTCTAAAATGTACGTATGCCCTTACGCTTGTGTACAAAATAGTCAATTTATAACCCTTCATATTGCTCGCAAGTGAGAATTTCGCTCCCATAGTTAGCAAAAAATAAACACATTTTAAAATTTTACAGTAAATTAACGTTTTTAAATCCTTTTTATTAGGCCCACACCAGCACTGAAGCTATGATTGATAAAAAAAAAAATCAAATATTTCACTTTTGTTTTAAAATCAATTATAATTGCTCTAGTATTCCTAAATATTGTAATTAGGTAAATATGTTTGTAAATTGTTAAGGACTCATATTTATACTATTTTACTTTAGATATTTGAAGAATTACACATACATTTTGATTTATTAAAATTGTTTTTATTCTTAATTCTAATTCACCACACAATTTGTAGGTACTCATATTCTTTATAGTTATTATATTTATTTCTACAAAAATAAACTTACCTTGTCTAATTTTTTCACGTTGTTGATAAACTGGATAAGCCAACTTAATAGACACTCCGAGATCTTTGGAAATATCTGCCGCACTCTTATATAATAATTCATTAGGCTAAGAAAATGAAATATGTAAAACAAATATAATATCAATACAAACTATTCCACTTGCCTTAATTTTAGCCTTGCGGCATGCTAACAATGATCGTGGACTAGTCGATATAAAAGGACTTAAATGTCCATATGAGTCAAAATTTGTCAAATCTAATACATCGGAAGACATTGATTCCGTCACACTACTCCCCATTGTTAAAATGGTGTTTCAATTTTATTCTTATATAAAGAAAAAAGAAATATTGTTACTAGTAAAATATCTGCAGTGATAGTGGTGCCAGTTAGTACCAGGTATTGTTGAATCAATAATTTGGTGGTTAAGAAAGTGTAACTAATGCAATATCAAGACTACCCGACAATAAAAAAACAACTACATTAATATATTCTTAAAACATAAAAAAACGGTTTTATTTTATAAATAATATTATATAATAAATACAAATATCATATTAAAATGTTTTAAATTACATATTTAATTCATTTTTTGTGGGAATAGAGAAGGGATGAATAAGTATTAAGAATATTAACGATGTAAAAATGAAATTAAATAACAAACTACTATCTAATAAATTAAAATAATTGCATATAAAATGTTATGGTACATTTCTTGTAAGAAATGGTTTTGTTTATAAATGACTAGAGCTGAATCTGAAACACTGAAGTGCGCATAATGTTTAAAGAAACTTTATATTTAAGTAGCTATGTTCATGATTTTTTTTTTTTTCTTAAAAGATTAAATAGGGAATACATTATTAGTATTCTGGAACACATAAATATTTACATGAATACCTAAGGTGCTTATGAAAATAATTAAAACATAACGCCAAAAAACGAAAATGAAATTTAAGTAGTACAATTTAGGTTGTTATGCCGTTTGGTAACGCTTCATTAATGTCATCTATTTTGCTATTGGAATCATCATCTAGTGTAATTTCATCACTAGAAGAACTACGAATGTCACCATCAATCTGAAACATTATTGATTAATTCAAATTTTACCATAATTTAAAGAAAAAGTTAAAAATAATCCTACCATAATAAAACAAATAAAATGAAATTGCAAAAAGATAAAAATTATAAATAAGATAAACATAAGAAATAATTAGTTCAAATAATCATAAAAACAACTAGATAAAAATTATTATAAAATCTTAAGAGTAAAATAGGGATACAAAATTACTGTACGTGTAAAGGTAATTAAATATAAAAATACATACTTTTCCAGAATTCCACGATATGTATGCAATTCTTAAAATTAAATGTGTCCAATAAAGATGGAGCCCGAGTAAAAGAAACAATAGACCATTGAATATGTAATAAGCTGGAAACATTTGATTTACTACTCGAGGAGCATCTACCGACGTACTAAATTTAAAATATAAACAAAAATTACAGTAAAATAGTTATAATTAATTATGAAAAATTGAATTAAAAAAAAAAATAACCTGTATAAAATCCAAAAGGGGAATAAACCAATTCTAGTGATAAGCCAGACGACAATGAATATTACTGAAACAATGTCGCATAATTTTTGATATTTTGCGTACTTTGCCATCTTTGCACACTGTCACAAAAAAATAAATTAAATATTTTGATTTTCTCTTTTTCCACATTATTTTTTTTAAATTTACTATTAATTATATATATATTTAAAGTCATTCTTTAAATTTGTCAAATGTTCAGTATTAATATAGATAGATAATATTTACGTTACTCGTGATATAATAGTTAATAATATAATCATATTTATTTTTATTGCTAAATGTTTCACTTGTTGACTTACAGTTGGTATTATTATACTGGTTTATTGTTGAATAAGTTAACTATAAGGACAGTAAAATTTTAATAATATAATCATAAAGTAATAGACATTTTTAGAATTTACCAGTTTTGAGTATTTTGAATCACGATAAACTAAATCACAGTGAGATGAAATATATGCAAATATACAATTTTTAATTTTAAATCTAATCTAAAATGTGCGTTAATCAAATTGTTTGTTAAGTACATTAACAATTATTTTTAAATTTCTCATATCTAGTTTATAAAAGACATATTTCTAAAAATAAGTATATACATAATATATTCGTCATTGCTTTCAAATTTAAAACAGGTACCAATTAAAAAATCAAATTATTTTGTTAAAAGCAAATTAATTATTTGTAGTATTATAAAACCATATATATCAATTGGCAATGCACAATATTCCAAAATGTAGTCCTTGGTTTATAAAAATAATAAAGCAGAAATATTTAAAATTATTATGCTAATTATTAGATTTATATCATTTCAGTTGCATATGTAAATCAAAAATTGTATTATGAAGGTAATTATAATTTACTTTATCATTATTTTGGATTGTAACAATACTACAATAGTATATTATAACCACAATCTACAATAATTTTTCTAGTTTAATAATCTAGATGAAAAAATAACCTTCAAAATTTGACATTTGATAGTATCTATATATAATAAATTAATTTATAGTAAAAAGAAAAATATTTGAAAACAGACAAAACAATATCACATTTATAAAAAAAAATGACCTCTAACTTAATTTATTAAATAAATAGTACTTTAAATGTTTGATTAATTTTGTATAGTAAAGACTTATCTTAAATTGTATGACCTATACTCTTTAGTTTTTAATACAATTATTATTGTTTCATCTAATCAATATATCCTTACATTCAATATTCAATTTGCATTTGTTTTAATTTGATAAAACACAATGCTTGTACTAGGTATAAAAATAAAATCATGTAATACCTCCAGAAAAATATCGCCACAGTCATGAGTTAAAAGCACAAGAGTACCAATTCTATGGAAATTGCATATCCATGAAAATGATAGCAAGCATATAGTGCATATGTGATGTACAAACATTTGCCAAAAATCTTTTCTTTTGACATCAAAAAATTGAGAAACAGCTAATGCCCAGTAGAATGATAAAGACATCATATAATACCACCACGTGTCTCTTGTGGTACCCTATAGAATAGACAAATAAAGAAAAAAGAGTAAGTAAAATAAATATCTATACAGACAGTTCTAAAAATAAATTATTTTATTTTAAAAATTTAACCAAAAGGTTTAAAAATAATGAATTTATATTTATTTACCTGATGTGGATATCCGATCCAACAATAATCTATATTCCACAACCATGGTGTATTCCATAAAAATACAAAGCCATAATGGAATGAAAATGTGTAATAGAAACAGCGCCAGCTGAAAACCATAAATTAATAGTATTTTTAAACCATAACATATTATATAAGACAGTGGAATATAATTTTCCTATATTATTATAAGCAAATGTAATAAAACAAAATTAATTTTTTATGCTGATATATTAAAAACTAAATCAATTTTATTCAGCACTTTTAATATAGATACACATAATTTATGCCTTAATAACATTTTACACAACAAAAAGTACAATTATAGTAGCACTGGATATTTTGTAACTATTATTTTTAAGTTAACCACTTTCCACATGACATATTCGAGTGTTGTATCACAACACTAGCAATTATCATTGCTTTATCATCAATAAAAACCAATAGGTAAAGGGAAATGATTTTTAAAAAAAACAAATGAAAAATACAAAAATATTTTTGTTACCATTTGGCAGCAATTTATTCTACTACATTAACATTTAAAAACTCAAAGGTTTCTAGAAATTAACTACACTTAAATTTTATACAGGTATTTAATTATAAAAATAATATTCCAATTAATCAAAACCAAGATATATTTTTTAGTTCAATCAGATAATATAATATAATTGTAAAAAGCCTAAGTGATTTTGTGTAAAGTAATCTTTTAATTGAATACAAATAATATAATTAGATGGGAGGGGGGAAGATAAGAGTTGCTGACGCCATTTGTGTAAAGTAAAGGCAAAAATAAGAAAAGAAAAATCTACTTATTTTTTTTATCTCCATTATGGTGATTATATAAAAGTAAAGAGTTAGATTATAATTTATTAAATAGATGAATGAACGCAATTAGTTAATAAATTATAATAGCAACAAATGCAACTCAGGAATGGACCTGATAAAATTATTTTATCAAAAATAATTAACCGGCGCATTGGTTATTACTTATTTTTGTTCCAATATATTTTAATTGGACAGTAAAAAAAGCTAGATATTTATTATATTTTTTAACAGATGAATGTCTATTTTTTATAGAAAAATATATTTTTACTAGATTAATAAAATTGTGAACATTTACAATACCTGTGTTATATTTTTAAGATTTTTAAATTAATAATAATTTTACTTAGTTTAAATAATACAATATTCAATATTCATAGCCATTGTAAAAAATATTTTTTTGGGTGAACATTGAGAATCTTATGCAATTAGTTTAACGTTTGTTAAATGTATTATGATAAATACTGAATTTGTAACCAGTTAATTTGTATTATTGTTTAACACAACTTTCTAAATACGAATTTCGAATAATAAATCAAAATATTTAATTACAGAGCTTTTATTTTTGACATTTTAATTTTTGTTGATCATTTTCCTTATTTAGTTTAAAATATTTTATTTGATGACTATGTAGGTATATTGGTAGGGAATTACAGGGAACAAATAATATCTTCTTATAATTGCAACATATTAAATAAACCATTTAAAATATTATTATTATTTTTATTTAACTTTGAGTCAGTACAGTTGAACATAGTTCAAAACTAGAATGCGCAAAGAAATATTGGAGTGAACTGTGATGATCAAACATGTTTAATAGTAGCAAAGCCGGATGAAAAATAATTTTTGAGTATTAACAACTCGAGGCACTCATACAAGACGAGCGATTTACAGGATAGGGTTTTGAAACAAAAGATTGAAATTTATTTTTTTTTTGTCTATTTCTTAATTTTAAGTACTTGTGAATTCCCCAGCTGTTTTTTTCCTTTAAATTCAATATACCAAAAAAACTAACGATAACAGTAAGTATGCTATTCATAACACCTACAACCTACATTTAAACTCGAAAAACAATGTGTCATTAGTGTTATATAACTTCTTTCTACACTTAATTTGTGTTTGTCTGTCATGCTATAATATGAAAAATATATAAATGGCTTTTTATTCTTTTCATTAACGTGTTTTGAAAATTGTACAAACTGACCAAATAGTATACTATTTGCATACAGAAATATAAACCTTATATAAATATCAAATACTTTAGCCAAAGAAATACATATTATATATATCATATATAATATATATATATATATATATATATATATATATATATATGTAAAACATAACTGGTTTATAAAAACAATTACTAATAAATAAAAAAAACTATACAAATATTTTAGAACCTAAAATATAAGAATGCGCAGATATTTTAAACAATTTATACTAGTTGAATTGATAAACAAAAAGTAGATTTTGTAAATAAAATAATTCTCTATTTTTAATTTTTTTTTTAAAAAAAAAAAAGAATATTGTACAGTCACTGCTTCTTAAACACAATAAGCAAGTTGGATAATATTTACAAATTGATACACGAGAAAAGAGAATAAATAATATCCAATAAATACCTATACTTTAGGTAATATATGTTAAGTTCAATTATTTCCTTTATTTATTTATTCAGCAAAGTTCAGCTGAACATGTTTTGATAAATTTAATACTATATTAATTTGTAATTATACAATCAATTATAACTGCCCATATTTTTTCGGTCTCAAATTTTTAAACATTTGTTGTTATAGTACTAAAACAGTTGTATTTAACAAATTTTTTTTTTTTTTTTTTAATTAACACTTAAAATATCTAACACAATTCTCATTCCCAAAATATGCACTTTTAGTTACTTGGGATCTTTCAGTATTAATAATTATATTTATTTTGCATATTCTGTATTCTTATGAAATGTTACATAAAGATAATAAAAAAATAAATAAATTAAATCAAATTGTTTATCAATAAGGAAATTGAATTATAAATGATCTGAAATTTAAAAAAAAAAATTATATAAATAAATAAAACCCATTTAGGTACAAAGGTAATGAGAGTTAAAATAATAATAAAAGAGTTGACAATAAATAATTGATTACATAGGAAGTCAGTGGTTTTTTTTATTTACTTTTAATATGTGATGTGCATTATAAGTGTATGGAATAAGCATAAATAGTATACATTATCTATAATTGGAAATTATAAAAAAATAAATGAGTCACCATAGAATATATGTTTCCATGGTTACGCAAAAACGTATAAATCATAAAATGATGACACATCTATTCAAATAGAGATATTTTAAGATCAAAAATATTTTTGCACTTCTATCGGTTTTACAATAAATTAAATATTAAGCAAAAAAGTTGCAGTAGTCTGTAGATAGGTACTGTTAAAAAGTCTGTATTTTAAATAAATAAATAAATAAATATATATATATATATCTAATGCTAACACTAATTAACTTAGTATTTCCTGTACAATAATTTTTATAAATCATTAAAACTAAACCATAAACACCATTTATGAAAATAGAAATAATTTAGTGGAATATATAGCTTAAGGCATAAACAGTTCTAAAAAAAAAAAAAAATATTGTAAGTAATCTTATCTTAAATTTATTGATATCCATAAAGGGGGTCATAAAATTAGTATCATAGCTATACTGGCAATATCATAGTATAACCCAAATCACTTTTCAAACTATCTAAATTATGTAGGTACTTTGTAATAAACAGCATATTTTTATGCTTTATAAAGGACACTAATTTCCATACAATTTAAAATCTCCTCTCTGAACTCTATGTTATTATCAGAAAAAATGATTTTAAGAGTATTTGAATCTTCAAAAAAACCTGGAAACATTTATTTATCAGTATTTAATGAAAACTAGAAACATTTCATAACTTGAAAATAATTATGAAAAATATAATTTAGTAACCGAAAATAAATAATATTAATAAGATGAATAAGTTGTAGGCAACATATGATAAATTAAAATCTCACCTGCTCTCACAAAATTTGACAAGAGTTGATGGTTTTCCTTGTGCTCGCCTCAGTCTCAGCCACCGTTCTACCTGTCGTTCTGTCCAATCGAGCCTCTTGGCAAGGCCCACGACTTCTTTGTGATTCCATTTATTATTTTTTATAAACGTCTCCTCCAAAATCTTATTGTCCGGAGCCCGTTTGGGCTTAGTGCTCTTGATACCTAGAGAAACGCCAAACGGCGAAAAACAATATCTGAAAATCATAGGGTTAAACAAACAAATTAATACGATATTTGTATGTGTTGGTTGTTACTTGTAATTTATAGCTAGGTAGGTATTATTTTTATTTTTAATCGCGCTTACTTTTCCAGCAGATATCGTATGAGTAATACGACAAGTGCCATCGGGAGCGGATAGAACAAGTGCCTGTGGTCGGTGTACTGCACCCGTTCGTTTGGCTCCAGGTCCGACCATTTGGTGTTCGGCGGCAACCAAATGTCCGGCGCCCAAAAGGCATCGATCGCTTGTCGAAACGTCCACATTACGATCGGGACGGCCGCTGGTTACGATTTACAAACATTATCCGCCGCAAACGCACCGCGAAATCGCACTGGGGCCAGCTACTGATTTTTACGGGAAATAACCGTCACACGATAGGATCGCAATCGGACCGAAGGAAAACGGTAATCGGTGTGTAAAAACAGAACGCCGAGCGGATGCCGTGTATGGGCGGTTAAATAACCACTCTGCTACAACCACACTAATACAACACACTACAGCGGAGGAAAACAATAAAACAAATAAAAAAAAAACACAAAAATGATAAACAACTATTGGTACGATTCGGTCATGGGTGGAGTTGTGGTATGTGGTGGGAGTGCCGGCCGGCCGGTAACCGAACCGCCGAGGTGGATGATCTCATCGATAAAATAATCGATAACCGCTATTTGGGTGAAGAATTTTTTCCGATTGAATCCCCGTTCGTTACATAACGTAGCGACAAACAAAAAATAATATTATACTATTCGTCCGTCATAAATATTCGGAGAGAACGAAAGAAAATGAGTAAATATTCGAAAACCGCTGGTTATTCGCTGATATGGACATCGTATCGGCGGCGATGATAATAATATATATACGCTGATATCAACCGATAGAAACATTGCTCGTCGGCGCTTACTTAATATTATAACACGAGTTCATCGCCTCGGTTTTATCCTTTTTCCGGTGTATATTTCGAACCATTGAAGCTATGAAAGTATTCAATTTGAAAGTCACGTCGGATCTCGTAGTCAATAGTCTGTGCACCATAACCCTGGGTGTGGGCCTTGCGGATTACACAACAAACGTGTTGCTAAACAGTCTTTACGTCAAATGTTTTAAAGAACAATACAGGTATGGTTTGTTTTGTTTTTACTTAAATACATCTATTGACATTATTTAATGTCAATTTTTATTTTTATTTTTTTATGTCTATTTTATTGACATAGTACCGACCGTAACCCCTTGGTTGTTTCCGCATTAAAAGAAATATAATAATAATACTAATATTTAGACAGATTGTGCAAATCGCAATGGGTTTGAAAAATAGTACATTTATATTTTAGTATTATTTACATTGATGATCCTATAATTATTAAATGACCGTCGAGGTTATAATATTCAATTGAATAATTATATATATATATATACATCTTACATCATAGTAATGATATAAAACTAAATTTTACAGAAACGGCAAACCGGTTACATTAAGTGAATCACTGCGAAAACGATATGATACTGTTGTTCAAGATTTAAAGTACACAGAGTTCCAAAAAGCATTTTCAACACCATTTACTGTTGAAGGCCTCAAACCGATAAATGTTGGTTGTCTAAACACACGTACTGGTTGTTATATAGGAATTCCCCAAAACTATGATTTTAATACAATTGACGATATTTCAGATATGGAAAATTCAGAACTACAAGTATAGTATAATTTGTATGATATCAATTATTTAAAAATACAATTAAAACACGCTCGCTACCGCTCTACCGTCCCAAACATAGTCACCGCTCCACTGTATTTCTCCACCACTCCCCTACATCTCTTTACAATATCTTATAATAAAATTAATTTACTCCATGTGGAAAATGTAGGAATATTTTCTGGGTATTTCTCATAATTTTATATTTTAACTGGTTGTAAATACACACAACCTATATAATATTCTAGGCTGTTTTTCTACATATTTTTGTTTTGTTTATTTGTATTGCATATATATATATATATATATATGTATTTACATATTTTATATTCATTTGATTGAGTACTAGCTGTCTCATCTGGTGTTGCCTGTGCTCATTTAATTTACCCCCTTTTTTACCATTTAAAAATAACCTTTTATCAATCACTAAAAATCATTAAAAGATTTATCGTGTTTTCCTATAATAATGACTGGTATTTTATTTCATGTGTGTCACTAAAGTAACACATAATAATTTGTTTTCTGTTTCGAAAATACCAAAACCTCTTTTTCGTCCATCCTTTGAATTTAGGTAATTTAGATTTGAGGTGCACACGGAGCCGTAGTCCGCAGCTGTATGCAAATTATCAAACCTGTGTATTCGATAAATTCAGGTGTTGATCGTGCTCAGACACACTTTCTTTTATTAATATAGATAATCTCTAAATCAATTTTTTTTTTTTTTAAATTAATATAATCTTTGTATTATTATCCATAGGAGTATTTACAACTTATGAATGACAACACTAAATCTGGTCAACAATTTATGGAATCTTTAATACTTAGTGAACCTGCCAAAAAATATAGTATTGCTCGGGAAATGATTCTTACAGATAATTATCGATTATTTATAAGAGCTTTGTCATGTCCTACAACTTTAATACCAATGTACGCTTTAGGATATACCACCATAAACAGATTGCCTAACCTGGCCAAAGTTAGAGCATTAACATTTTTTCTCTTATGTAATTTTGGAGTCATTTTCTGGATATTAATTTCTTCTGCAATTGAGAATTCATATCAAATTAATGCTGATAAAATGGTATGTGATATTGGCGAAGAATATATTCATGGTGGTATAGAATATAATGAAAAACTAATTCAGAGAAATTTAGCTTTAAGAAATATTATACCCGATGGTAAAAAAGCAATTTCTGAAGAAGGAAATGAACATACATTGTTTTCAGTATTTACAGTATCTCTTCAACAAAAAATAAAATACCTTGAACACAGATTAGAAAAATGTAAAAACAAAAATACTGAAACGTAACTAAATACAGTATTTTTTTTTTAGATTACAGTAGTGCCTAATAAATAATTTATAATTGTATAGTTAATAATATAGTATTTTAACCTTTTATTTTGTGTGTTCACTGTATATAAATTTATCTATAATTACATATTGTTATTTTGAATATTAAACTGAACAGAAGACTTTATTATAATTTAAAACAATATTACCTGGTCTATAGTTTTTTTATTTTTATAATACAATAAATCAACTTTTAGAGATAAAACTAAATAATTAATAAATCAATTTTAAATTTAAATATTAAGAAACTATTAATATTATACTTGATTAAACCTAATTAATTTTTACTATAGCTGAATAACAATCATTCTTAAATACTTTATCCTATGCTATGGGTTTAAAATATGTTCTCCCTTATATCTTTTACTATTCAGTAACCAGTGGTTTTATTAGTAAATTTAAATCAAAAATTTTAGAAAACCATTTAAAACAATTTTATATTATATTTTTTAAACACGAAAATATTTACATATATTACAGTAAAATTCACTGGTATATTATTGATTAAGAAATTAAAAAAAAAAAATTAATTATTAGCTGCTGACCAATATTTAATTCCAAAATCTGCTATTATACATTTTCAATTATTTTATCTCAATACCCACATAAAGCTTAGATAAAAATTAGTAATTCTATTTCTCTATTATAAATATGATTTCAAATGTTTAAAAATAAAAATAAAAACTTTTATTTTACAGTAGTTTTTTACTTCTTGAGTAGTAACTAATAAAAGTTTTTCAAAAGTTTCAAGTGACATAATATTTTATTTAAATTACTTAACTGTAAAATGTACACAAAATTACAACATTCTTATTAATTTTTGAGATATAGTAAAATTGTACAAAACTCATTATTTACCATATTGTCTCCAAATTATAACTAAAATAAAACAACAATTATTATTATTTAACATGCCAATTTAATATTAACATTTATTAAACAAAAAAGAAACTGAATGAATAAAAAAAAATTGTATTATAAATGTATATTTTAAAAATAATTTATGTAATTTTATTGTAAACTAGCTGTTACATCAGAATTTATTCATTCTAATCTTTTAGACAGACAGAAGAATGGATTGGAAGGAATATTGGTCATTTTAAATTGCAATCCTAGCTGTCATCCAAAGTCTTATAGAAATTCAATTTAAATCTAAAGATTTCCGGGTTCAGAGATAACCGTGAGAAATTGTGGTCAACAGTCACAATTATTGAAGACTATTTTTTATTTATATATAAAAAAATGTATCTATTATAGTTCCCTGGGTTAGTTTATCAAACAAAAAAATTTAATTTTACATGTATTCTTATTCCCTTAACCACTGTGTGGGTGTCTAATCCCTACATTAATTGTTCGAAATTGTTCTAGCTCTATTCCTTATAAAAATTAAATTTATACGAATAATTAAAAAAACCATTAGGTTATATATCTTAAATATCATAAATAGTTTAAATTTTACAGCATTCGGATACTTTGAACTGAATAATAAGTAATAATAGACGATCAAATGAATAGTATTAGTATTTAATGTATCAAAAATCAAATTAAATTTCCCAATTTGATAATATTTTTAAATTGAAAATAAATAGGTATAATATGACATGTCATATAAAAATTGGTATTATTTTAAATATGATGTATAATTTGTAATATATACAATTGTTTGATATTATTTGTAAGTTAAAAATAAATAACAAAATAAATGATACATTATTTAGATTACCTTATATATTATAATATAAATACTATAATAGTATTAACATAATTTGGTAACAATACAAGATACACGAGGGTCAGTCAAAAAATAAGTCGCATTGGGCCATATATTTTTCCCACGTGAATATTTTTCGATAACAATTTATGGCAACAACAGTTTACCTAAAGTATTGATAGTAAAATTGAATTCTGTTGAAAATCTTATCAGTTATTAGTTAACCATCATGGTAACCGCAGCAGTTATGCCGTCAAACATTCAAATTCAGGCAGTGATCAGACTCTTATGGTTAAAAAATTGTAAACCAGTACAAATTTACAGGTAGGCAGTTGAGAAGTGGTGCGATATGTTAAAAAATAGCCGTACTGATGTCACCAATGAGTACCGCAAGGGAAGACTGTCGACATCAAAAATAACTGACAACATTGAGCGAATGAACAAAATTATTCAAACTGACCGGCAAATAAAAGTTGAACAAATTGCCAAGACACTGTCCGTTTCTTTTAGCAGTGTTCAATAAATCATCACAGAACACTTCGAGTGTCAGAAAGTTTGTGTCAGGTGGGTGTTGTGATTACTGACTGATAAACACAAAAACCGCTGTTTGCAATCGTCAAATTCATTTTTTGTCTCGTTTAGAAAACGAGGTTAATATATTTTTGAATGAGATTGTTACTGGTGATAAAACATTGGTTTCATAAAACATTATTTCCAACCAGAATCAAAGAGAAATTTAATGGAGTGAAAAAACACAACTTCCCCACGCAACAAAAAAGCTAACATCATTGCAAAGAAAACATCTGCTGGAAAAGTGATGCTGACGCTCCTTTTTGATAATCAATGTGTTGTTTTATCAGAATTTATGTCCAAAGAAACTATGAGCAACTTAGCTTCCTACTGTGAAATTCTCAAGAAACTGAGAAAGGCGATAAAGGATCAACGACCAGAGAAACTGTCAAAAAGGTAACTCCACACTCAGCGAACATTACGAAGGAACTTCTCTAGAAATTCAAGTAGGAAGTTTGGGAACATCCTCTCTACAGTCCTTATTTATCGCCCTGTGATTTTCATGAGCTAGCAAAAGACCAATATCACTCATTGAAGAAGTGAAAAATGCCATGAACAACGGGTGTACATAAACTGGACAGGAGTTCTTATTTCCAAGTTCGTTCAGAGATACAAAAGTTGTAGATATATGTTCACTGATTATGTCGAAATATAGTATAAAAAAAGTACTTTTCAATAAATAAATATATTTTACGAACATTTTAAAATTGTAACCCAATGCAACTTACTTTTTGATTGACCCTCATATTATAAAAAATAAAATAAAATAATTGCACTATAATAAAAATTGCTCATGAAAAAATATAAGGAATGATGATAGTGTAGTGAAGACGTGAAGTGTAATAATAGTTGAGATGACAATATAAAGTGTATACTTTCTTACATCTTCTGGATAATTAGTATCACAGACCTAAGGTTTTTAACTTGAATACAAAATATTTTATTCATTTTATACATGAAATATTATAAATGAAGCAATATTAAATATTATTTTAAATAAATACTTACTAAAGAAACTTTCTGCTCTTCTTTTTGTAATATAGTGTTCAACTGATTGGAATCAAATTTTACTATGGCAGCCAACACTTTTGCCAAAACCTGCATAATAGGAAAAAAGTTTAAATCATTTCAAATAAGTTTGGAACTAATTTGTTTTCTTATACTTTCTTAAAACATTATTTGTGGTCAAAATACAGAGTAAGGTTTTCTATAATATTCATTAGAGACAGAAATGATTGACTTTACCTCTTAACGATAAAATGTAAATAATACAACTTAATAACTTACCATAGGTTCCTTTCCCATCATATATTCATATAAAATATTTCTTAAGTATTCCATTTCACACCCTCCTTTGTCATTTTCTTCATCTGTATCATTTGGTCTAGGTTTATTATGAACTTCATTTCTATAATAATAAATGACCAAAGTAATAATAAATATTTTATTGGGTTAAATTTCCCTTGACTATTCAATTATGGGGATAAAAACAAGTCTAAAGGGGTCAGTTGAGTGAGTATTATGATGAATAAGAATACTCAATACGTTTTTAGAATAAAATGTACAAATAAGCAGCAGTGTGTGAGTAGAATCATGGTTCTGGTGGAAGAACTCTTGCAATAGGTCAGTTAAAAGTTCTCTCCAAATTTTTATTAAGCATTTTATGATATGAATATCCTTTGCCACCAAAATTCTAAGGCAATGTGCACAAATTAACCAACAGGACTATTTTTATCAAACACTGAATAGTAAATGGTTAACAAACATTTATGTGGGACAATAGAATATAAGTACCTACTATTAGGTTTGAATTGTAATGATACTAACTATGTCAATTTAAATATTTTTAAAAGCGTTGTAGTAAAAAAAGTTTAATATTTTGTTAACAGAACTCATATTTAGTAAATTACTTACCTATACATCTTTTTTAATTCAGAAAGTTCTTTATTAAGTTTAGTTATTTGACGTTGCAGAGCTTCTTCCCGCTGTGAAGTGGTTTCAACATCTTGAATTATTTTTTCAAGAGCCTAATAATATAAAATAATATTGTAAATGTCTTAATAAGTATAACATATTTATGTCAAAAAAAAAAAAAATCAAAAAAAGCAAAAAGAAAACCTCTTCATTTCTACATTCAGCAGTCTCTAAAATTGTATTTTGCTGTAAATAAATAAAACGAAAAAAAAAATCAAAAAATTATATATATAAAAAAACGAGAAAGTATAGAAAAATAAATAATTTAGATTATTTGTCTTACTTTTCGTTCATTAGACCATTCATTAGTTAGAGCTTCTACTTCTTCTCTGTGCTCGGTATCCATCATTTTTTTGTAATTATCCATTTTCTCTAACCATTTATTTTCAGTTTTTATTAGTTTGTCTGTCCATTTTTCTTTTTCAGTCTAAGAAAAGATAGATATTTATATATTAATTTAAATATTTGTAATTTTAAGTTTGAATTAAAGTATAACTATATCTGATGTATATGATTTATTTAAAATATAAGATTTAATATTACCAGTATTACCACTTTTTTAATACTATTAACCCCTTAATGAGTAAAGACGTCAATTGAACGTATTTATTATTATTTATATTATTTTCTATAATTCGTTCAGAGAATATTAAGGTCAATTGTTGTCCTTACTTTTTTTACACAAATATTTAAAACGTCAAATGATGTCTTTACTTTAAGTATGTATATTATCAATATTTGTATAAAAGCCATTCACTCTCCATCTAATCCATATGAAAACAATAATCATTTTTTAAAGGGTTAAATGAATAATTAATTCACCAGAAGACCTTTTAAAATATACATTTTAATCGGAGAATATTAAACACATTGACTATTCATAAATGGCACAAGTTCAATAATTTACTTAGAAAGCAATGTTTCAACTTTCTTAAAGTATATGAGAAATTAAAAATTATAAACCATTTAATACTACACATTAATTTTTAAAACTAGTTTAGAATTTCAAACTACCCATACTCACTACTTGATAATTCAAATATTCATTCTGTAAATCAGTAAATGTTTTTTTTTGTACTTCTATACAATCTTGTAATTCTTGTATAGTTTCTTTTACTTCTGCATTCACTGACCGTTGTTCACTTTTTCTGTAATCTAAATCAAATGTACTATTAATATTATACTAAAAATTAAATTGATGGACACATTTTTTTTAAAACAAATAAACATTTTAAAATTATTTTTATATATAGATGCATTGGTAATTTTTGTTCTGATACGTCAACTAATGTTAACCTGGTGTAAATATAACCATACATAAATTATTTCAGTTAATTGTGTATTGATAAATATTAAAAATACTTACGATCAATTTCTTCTTGTAGTCGAATTAGGTGCATTTTTCTTTTTTCAAGCTCCATGTTATATTCAGATAAATTAATTATTATATCTTTATTATAATTTTCAATTATTTCAGTTTTAAAATTTTCCAGTCTATGAACACAATCAGTTTTTAATATAAAATATGCTTTTTGAATTGATTCTAATTTGCCTTTTGTTTCAATCAAATTATTATGATACAATTTTATATGTACTGAATATTCAGACTTAAGTTGTTTTATATATTTGACAAATATTAATGACCATTCTGCCAATTGTTCTTTGACAAAATGCTTGAAAACTTCAAAATCGATTTTTAATTTTTTTATCATATCTTGAAATGTTTGGAGCATCTTTTGTCGTTCTTTTTTTAGGTATGTATTCTCTTCTGTAAGAAGATTATAATCTTTGATTACGGATTCAATACTACGTTCTTCAGAAATTTTATTTAATTTTTCTTCATTTAATTTACTTAACATCTCCTTATGTAATTCGTTTAGTATATCATATTCTAACTGACTTTCTTCCATTTTAGTTTTCATAGTTACAGTAACTATTTCTTTTTCTTTTTGTACAACTCTAATAGAATCTTCTAATTCTGTATTTAATTTTTTATAATCAATAATTTTCAACTTTAATTCTTCTACTGATTCTGAAAGGCAGTTATTTTTTAGATTAATTTCATCAACACAATTTTGTAGATCTGAGCTTTTTTTTTCGTTTTCTTTTAACGTAATTTTTAATAATTGTAATTCTTCTTTTAAATTAGAAATTTCTTCCGATTTCTGTTTTAATTCTTTAATACATCTATTTTGTTCATTTACACGAGAAAATTCACTATCTTTCATTAATTTTTTTGTTTGAAGAATTTGATTTTTTAAATTAACTACTTCATTTTGATTTTTTTCATAATCTTGTCTAAGTTTATCCATTTCTTTTAATTGATTTGTTAAATTTTTAATCGTTTGTGATTTTTCTCCAATTTCTTTTAAAAATGTATCAATTTTCTTTGAAGTTAAAACTTTATCATCATTTAAACTTTGTTCTAATCGTGAAATAATCAGTTTAAGATCTTTAGTTTCTTTATCTTTGGTTATTAAAACCTCCGCTATCGAAACATTTGATTGCTTCTGTAATTCATAGTGTTGTTCTAAAACTTTTAATTGGTTTCTTAATTCTTTCACTTCGTTTTCTTTAAACTCAAATGCTGAAGACATTTCCCCTTCTAGCTCATTAAGTTGCTTAGTTATTTCTTCTTGGACATTCTGATTTATATTTACCTAAAAACCAATTAACATATATATTTAAAACATTTAAAATACTTAAAAAAATATGAATAATCATGGTTGTTACATTTTAAAATCAAAATTTGAATAGTGCTCCACTACTCTCCCTCTACCAACAAATCAAAAAAACTTAAATGTGAAATATCTTGTCAACGGGTAGAATATGAAAAATATATTTAAACTATAACTTTATCTATTTATGTAATTTTTAATATAAGTTGCAATTTTAAAATCAAAAGTAGGTAGTAGTTTTACCTCCAAAATATAAGGGTGATCATAAGAATGTCTTATGATCATTCTGTATAATAAAATGTTTTAGAATCATTTAAATTATATTATACAATTTATTTAAATATAATATTCCTTGATGTTTTTAGATACATAACAACCTTGAATAATAGATAATTATAATATATTTGTTGCAATACCTGATATGAATTTGTAGATGAATGCCCAGCCTTTTCTAAAGATTACAATTAATACAAATTAAATAGATTTTGCACAAGTTATAAGAGAAATCCAAAATTTAGTTTAAATATTATTGAAAATGAAATATGAAAAAATATTAAAAATGAATACATTTTTCAAATAAATAATTTATTATGACACCAACCTTTTAGTAATATTTTATTTTCCATCTGAAGTCCGTTTATTGTCTTTTCTAATTTTTTTATCTGATCTTCTTTGGTTTCAAGTTCTCTATGAATGGCCATTTTATTTTCTGCTAAACTTAACAGAGTGCTTTCTTCGCTTTTTTTTAACAATTCAATTTGTTTTTCTAGTGATGCACAATCTGACTTCGATAAAGATAATTCTTCATTCAATCTTTCACATTTAGCCTAAATAATCATTATCAATATATTTTTGGAATTTTCCCAAAATGTACTATAAAGAAAATTGTATACCAATAAATTGACAAAATTATCAGATGGATCTGGTTCACAATCATCAGAGGTATTTTTTCTCAATAAATCAATCTACAAATATAAGAACAAACAAAATATTTAAGTTATTTATACTAAACTAATAATTAATAACATATAGTAATTTGCAAAACTGGGTATTAAATTGAATATATCAATGTTTAATTGTTTTATAACAGACATAATAGAATAATTGTTTTAAATTTAAATAATTGCGTATCATACATCTAGAGTGGTTTTTAAATGTAGTGATTTTTTTGTTTTATTCTGAACACTTTACTTTTAAGGATAGTAAAATTGCTCTAAAAGTTGTTGAAAAAAAATTGTTATTAAAACTTTAATATTTAAGGCTAACTATAATTAATAGTTATAACTCTCGTATATTAATCAGGTATGCTGTATCACTTGGCCACTTATAGTATAAACAGATTGCTTTATTATTTATTTAATACAATTATTAAAAATGTAGATAATCTTCAATTTTTTATTTTCAAAATGATTTAATAAAAAAACATATAATTTTACTTTAGTATTTAAAGTTGATATTATATGATCCCTCTCTTCTATATCATTTCTCAATGCATCTTCCATGTGAGCTTTAGCAGCTTGTTCTAAGGTACACTGTTCTTTTAGTTCTGTTATCCTTTGAAGTAGTTTATCTTGAGCCTTTGTCATAGTGATCTAAAAATACAACAAATAATATAAATAAAATGTAGATTAATTATTACGAATATAAGTTACCTTATCTTTATCATGAGTCATCACAGTTTGTTTGAACTTATTGGCTAATTCAGTGTACTTGATTTTGTGTTTATGGTAGCGGCCATGGAGTTTTTTATACGCAGCATACAAATTTTCTTTGGTAATTTCATTTGCATACTCAGATACAACACTAACACTATCATCTAATTCACTTGCCGATTCAATATCGGTCTAAAATCAATCATTATTAATTCCAGATGGTCATAACTTAAACATTAGATACATCTCTACTCACATAAAATGCAAGATGATCATTTGCTAAAGATGATGATGATTGGCTGAATTTACCGAGATCAACGGTAGTACTTTCACTAACAGCGACACGAGCAGGGGAATTCTTAGGCGTTTCTATAAATTGAAACAAAAGTTTAAAAAATTAATACTAATTGCCTACTTTTTAAAGTTGTATTACTTACCTTCAATATCGTCGTCAATGCAAAATTGTGAATCTCCTATTTCTGAATTTAAAGGTGATATTGTAGAAAAACCACTCCAACTTGGCTTATTCTAAAGTTTATTTTAAAATATCCAAATTGAGCAACACATTTTTAATTAATAACGGAGATCTTACTTGTGGTAAAGAATTTGAAGTTTTCGATTCGTCAATTTTCCCGATAGATCCTTTGAGCCTTTTAAACATGTTTAAATAATTTTTAACAACTTTTTATTGTAAGAGAAGAGAACCTATTTAATTTCCTTTTGATTTTAATTTATGGTAAATATGGCTTATCGTTATCATCCTAATTTATGTTATCAAAACTATTTGATTATTTGGCAATTTGGCATATTTTGGGCTACTCGTTTTAACAAAATAAGGTTGTACGTTCATTAATGAAAAGTTTAGAAAAAATTATTTTTATGTTTTTCAAACTATGTTTAAAACTTTTATCAATTATTATCGGTATGTCTTGTTATAGCCATAGAATAAAGGTAAATAACTTAAAAAAAAAAACATAGGTATTTCAGTATGATAATAATCCAAACGCAGCCGCCACATTTTCACTTATGCTCGATTATTCGAATCGAATGCCTCATCACGATTTTCCATATGGAATTGGTGTAAATACTCGTGAAAACCTCTACACTCGTTTGGCCACGATTCTAAATAATTGTATTTAGGTCACCGTTACGTATTATACGTGCTTTGTCCCATTCCGGGTTAAAAGACCAGCGCACGCTGTTTATATTATTTTTAATTTTTTAATCTATAGCCCTTAAAACGACTGCAGTTAGCGCGGTTGTAAAATAGACAACATTCGTAAATATATAACCATGGACATCACGAGACCGCGATATTTCGTCGCGTCATAACGAGACGGGCGTAGAAATTGGCACACGGTCTGAGTATACGTTTTACAACCGTACCCGTGGCGTATTTGTTGCGAATTTATAGTGACAAACCGCCACGGGGTCGACGAACCCTATGGTTCGCGTAATATTATCGCGCCGTCCAAAGGCGGACTGCGGCTTTCTATAATCGCACAATTAATGGATTCCCCGGCATAGTTTCTTCAATTATCTATGGGTTCCAGAGAACAGTTTGAAGTACGGGTACGTTCCATTAACGGACACGCGAGTAATAGACGCCCGATAGACGATAAACGTAATCTCGACGGTTTTGGGGCTCCTCCTGCACGTTCCGTCGGTATATCTGCCCTACGGGGTTTAACGCGTTTTACGAGTACCGGCAACGTTAAACTCGTGATCGTTTTGGCGAAACTCAATTCTGGAGCACCAGACCAAGTTACCGTAGCCGTGCCGTAAACCGCGGAGCCCGTGAGCTAGGGGTTCTCTATCATTGAGTAATTCCACAGATAGAAGACAAGAATATGAACACCGGTTCAATCAAGCGGTTTAATCGAAGAACAGGTTAAATATTGTCTACTGGCCGACCGCGGGAATCCGGGACGCGACGGACACGCCGACACGGTTCTTGGCGGACGTATCGAAAGACCTTGCGCCTGTGATAACGATTATTATTACATTTTTTTTTTTTGTCACTATCGCGTATTTTGTTTGATAATGGTAACGGGCAGGCACGCGAGTCGCGACGGATTTCTATATATTTCGCTCCGTTCCGTATACGCGGCAACGTTTGGGAACACCGTGCTCCAAATGACGAATTACACGTTCGGCCGCTTCAAGGTTATCAATAGTACCGTACCGTTCTGTTTCGCCGCGGAACGTTCCCGAATTTTTCGCAAACCGAGAGTGACATATTCGGTGAATGGAGATTGTAGAATTTGTTCGCTGAACTGATTTGTTCATTTTAACTCTTCCGTTTATAAACGACACGTATCTAATGGATGATGAATTATTTGATTCACTGGAATCATTCGGTAGCGAGCCAGCCGAACTCAAACTCGGCTCGACATTTTCCGGCAAAGGTCCTGGATTCCATACACTACGATGTAAGTAAATCACTTCAACAGAAATGATTACATAAAATTCATTATCGACAATGCTGAAGAATTTTTTTCATTATATTGTGTAGGATAATTCAGTCTCTGCTTCACTGGCTTATAGTTATTACATTTAATTCAATAATTTCATGGGTCGCCAAGTATATAATACAGCGCATAAAAAATTTACGATTTTTACAAATAGATTCTTAAGTAGATGGAAAATTAAGATACATTTAGCTCATATTCAAAAATAATGCGTATGGATGGCGTTATAATAAATATGTAGTAGTATATATGTACCTTGTATTTTATAATTTTGAAAATTAATTATTTAATTTTAGTTCAAACTTTTTTAATTTATTTACAAGTACATTTTTATACAAATTATGATTTTATGTTTACATATTTTTCAACTTTTGATTATGTTTATAAACATGTTCCTTACAATATTTTCAGATGATTTCAAACCTGCAAGTGTAGATAACAATAAACCAGCTAGTGTCGATATAAGTCCATCAAATCGTGAAGTTACTGTTGCATTACCCAACTTTGATGGTGCTGGCGCAGCGCATACAGTGTATAAAGGGTCACACAAAGATTACACAAAAGAATGTGTACTTATCATAGATCATACGACTGGAGAAATTACATTAGAAAAGCTTACTACTAATGTACAACTTAAATCAACTAGGTAATTGTGTATAATAATTTAAAATAGGAACGACATTAATAAACAATTATTTATTAACAAATTTTCAGAAACGCGGTTGAGAAGCCACAAAAACCTATAGTTCAGATTAATCCAGTTTTGTCTGAAAAAAATAGGACAGCTTCTGTAGATAAACGATTAAAAGGCAAAATACAACAAAAAAAACAAGTGAAAAAATCTCCCAAGAATGCTTCTCAGTCACCTAAAGTAGTGTCAAACATGTCACCACCAAGTAACGCTCAACATATGAATAAATCACCGCAATTTTTCATGTAATTATTATGTTTATAATATTACCTATTTTATAATTTACTTCAGTCAATTTTTCCTTACTCATTAATAATTTAATTGAATAAATATGTAAACACAAAACATAATTTATTATTAATAAATAATAATAACTATGTATATATTATATTATAAGTAGTAGCTTATACTTAATAAAGAAACAAGTTAATTTTTTTATATTTATAGAAACGTTGTTCTCAAAACTTAATACATTTTTTATTATAGGTCGGAATCTCCAATGTCTTCCAGTATTCCGTTACTGAATGATGATGATTGCTCAATGACTGGGTTTGATTCCCAAGCACATCCCAGTTTTTCATTGTCTGATATCAAAACGGAAATCAAGACAGAAAACATTAAAACAGAAGTAAGTTTTATCTTAATCTTTATCTTTTACTCTTATATTTATTCAATCTAAGCTCATTACATAAATAATTCTCAAAGAAGATGTTAAGTTACCCATAATCATTTAAAATGTAAGCTACTTATATATCTATAGAGTAATTTTTTTTATTGTTTTTAAGAAGTTAAATTATTTTTAGAGGAATATATTAAAATGTTGACTTTGTACTTACTTCAAGAATTAATTTTGGAAAATCAAATTTTCCTCGATATTTTGATTTATTTTTAAGTGCCTTGTTTTTGTTTTGTGTCAACAACTATTCTACCAGAAAACCTTGCTCTAAACAAGTCTACAAGAGAGCTTTTTTTTTTTTTATAGAATTTTGGATCTAGTTGGTGGAATGGGGAAGTTGCTATTGACATTAATGAGGCAAAACGGGAATATTTACACAATAATGGTTTTCTATTATTTTTGATTTTTTTGTAATTCAGTTACTAATAATTGTAGAGACCCAAACTTTGTACAGAATACTTATATTATCATTTTCTAGGTGTGGTTAAATTTTCATACTATTCAAAAACGTTTTTTTGAGTTATATTTGTTGCTTAAATTTATTTGACTTCTCAAAGAAAATTTGACATAAGATTCATTAAAAGTTGATCTTTGGCTCATAAAAACAATTTCGATAATTCATAAGCACATTATTTTTTTTATAAGTGTTTGATGTGCAAATTTTAATGCAAATCATACAAATCATGGCATCTTAAAACACAATTAACATTCTTAGAATCATTTTCCATTAGCAATGATTTATTGTTGCATACAGATATAAATTAAATTCTTCTTTATATCTAACCTTATCAGTAGCCTACTTACCAACACTATCCATACGAGTATAGCGAAGATGTACAGAACACTCGTAATGGACTAGCTTTTTAAAATTTATAACATAAAAAAATAACAAAAAAGTTTTTATTTTTATTTTACAGTCCTACGATGATTTGGTTCCTGCTGCTAGAAGTTTAGAACTTAGTGAATCTTCAAGTGATTCTGGATCAAGTAGTTCATCAGACAGTGATAGTGATGACTCAACATCTCCTCCTCCTCCTCCTCCTCCACCATCACAAAAAAATGTAGAAAATCACCCGTCACCCATTTTTAATTCTCCCAACACAAATGGTACTTATACAAATTAATATTCAGAAAATTGTGTATAATTATTGTTTTTTTTAGGCTTTAAAGGTCGTCTAGTAGATCCAGGACGTATTTTAGATGAAGATCTTCAACTTTCCGAAACGGATTCAGACTGACTGCCATTCTGCGGCATAATAATAACGTACCAAATACCCCAAATCGAAGCCGTTCAGTCGTGCAACAACAATAAAAACATTTCTTATAAATATGTATTTTTTAACCTACTTAAATCTCTTTTGATTAAAAATAAATATAATTACAAAAATTTATTTTATTTTGTGTAAGACCAAACAAATCAACAAGAATTCACTTTTATATAAATTACAAAAAGAAAAGTTTAATTTGGCTAAGAGAACAAGTTTACTAAAGAATTAGCATATATCAAAGGCTTCACAGGTGGATGTGGTACAGCTGTATATGTTGTAAACTTTGGTTTAAGGCACTGTCCTTCAAGTGTGATAAATGCTCCTTTGTTGCCCATTGTATCGCAGTAATTTGGAGCGGAAAACACAGTAATACATTTGAAATCATGTGCTTCTTCATAACCATTAGCTTTAACTTCATGACTACGGATAATATAATCTAAGTTGTTTAATTCAATAAATTTGTTTGTAACATCTGGCCCAAATTGTACTCCAACACCACGTTTACTCGGAGAACGTCCTGGGGCATCTTGAGGATCTGACCATAATATATCACACATTGGACCTACTTCTGGTGGCTGTCTATTTCGGTAAATATTTTCTATGTCCTTCAATGTAATATCATCTTTAGAGAACAAACCACCATGCATAACAAGAACACGTTTATTGATGCAGTGGGCAAGTGGAAGCCAATTATACACTTCAGTAAATAAGTTAGCCATTTCAACTGAGTATTTAGATTTAACTTCACCTTCAAATCCATACATTCTATTCATAGTAACACTTTCGTGGTTACCACGAGACATAAAAAATTTATCAGGGAAAAGAAGTTTAAAACCAAGTAAAGTAAAAATACATTCAACTGAAAATGATCCTCGGTCAACAAAATCACCGTTGAATAAATAAGGATTAGTATCAGATGGTAAACCATTCAATTCAAATATGTTCAATAAATCATAATACTGGCCATGAATATCACCACATACAGTAAATATCTCACCAGGTTTAATATTAATGTAAACAAGAGTTGGTTGTTTTTCTAAATATTTTTTGACATCCAATAATATTTTGTAAGCATGTTTTTTATGTAACTTACCCTGTTCACGGTAAGTTTTAATAAGTTCTTTCATGAAGTTGAGTGTGACTCTTCCATCTTCTAAATTTGGTCCACTATAATTATCTTCAATACTCATTGATTCAATATCTATTTGTTCGGAAACGCTTTTAGAATCTTCTACAGAAATAGCTTTTTCAAAAGCTAATCTTTTAACCATTTTATTGCATTCGGTATATTTACGATTAGCATCTCTGTCTGTGGGTAAAGCCTTTACGACCACTTCGTAGTCTTTCAGGGCTTCCTTAAATTTACCGAGTGACATGTACGCTGTTGCTCTTCGATAATATCCTTTCAAGTATTTAGGATCAAGTTGTATCGCTTTTGAGGCATCACTCAAAGCATAGCCGTATGCTTCGGTTTTCGAATAAGCAAAGCTACGATTTGCAAAATATGCAGCAAAATTATGTGGTTTTGTTGACGAACTCTCGCACATTGCAATAGCTTTAGAATAGAAATCAATAGCTTCTGCGTAACGTTTGGCAGAAAAATGAAGATTTGCTTCTTCTTTCATTCGTTCAGCATGAGTAATATCGGCTTCGCGGTAATCCAATTTACATTCGCCGTTCATTTTGATAAAACTTGAACTTAAACAAATAATTATACGAGTACAATTCGAACTAAAAGTTGTGTGTTGATTAATTTAAAAATTAAAAATATATCGGTACTATGCTGGGAAAATTGGCAAATTTTAAGAAAGAAATTGTATTTTGTTTATTTTTATTAATCAGAAAAAAAATACAGTGTGTTCGTGATAAACACGTGAAGTATACTTATCAAAATATCAAATAAAGGATAACTAATTTTAATAATATTTATTTTATAAATTTAGACGATACATTTTCAATGTGATTTAAACACATTTATTGTATTTCATTAATTATAGAAATAGGAAATAACTAAATACAATTGTTTTAAATATTATATTATAATATTATTATGATAAATAAAATTTAAAATTAGGTTGGCAAAACAATACAAATTAACACGTGATAAATCATAGATAATAGATTTGAAATAATTTTTCAAGGATAATATTGTTTACTTAGATAATACTTATACTTATATCTTGTGATCCAATATTATGTATAGTTCATTTTAATTTCCAAATTATATAATTGTATTATTCGTATAAACAAAATCTCTATAATAGTACTTAAAATTAATCATGACAAATGAAATTGTCATGAAATTAATAATATTTCATTAATTTTATTACGTTTCATTTTGTTGCCAGTTTTAAAAACGTTACCACTATGAGTGATACATTGAAAATGTTAAAAGAACAGTCTAAAATAAGGAAACAATTATTGGCAAAAACGGTAAACATAGTAAATGTTTAAATAATGTTTATGATTATTTGTAAATCGTTTTTTATAGTTAGGTTTCTCAGACATTGAACAATTCCGTCATGCATTAAATACTCATAGGGAGCCAATGCCAATGAGTTCTGTTCGTAAAGTCATAAATAAATTTAATCCTGAACCCAAAAGTCCAGAACATACTTACAAAGATTCATCAACATTCCTCAAAGGTACACAGTCATCTAATCCACACAATGACTATTGTCAACATTTTGTTGATACCGGTCAGCGTCCACAAAATTTTATTAGAGATGTTGGTCTTACTGATAGGTTTGAAGAATACCCAAAACTAAGAGAATTGATTCGTCTAAAGGTATAATGTCATTTTAAGTTTTTTTTAAATAATTATTTAATTGTTATTTTTTTTTCCTTTTTTCTAAGTCTAAAAATATATACATTTGGTATTATCATATAAAATATCCATTATTAGCTTATAACAACAATTATTAATTGTTATTTTTTAGACTTAAGACAACCATATTTATTTCTTGTTTTATTTTTAATTTAAATTTAAATACTTGATACATTCCAATAAACATTGTCTAGGATGTAATTATTGGACCTAGTTTTAGATAGATTCTTATATTTATTTTTTTTTTTACAGGATGAACTTATACAACAAACTGCAACACCCCCAATGTTTTTGAAGTGTGACCTAAACACATACAATTTAAAAACATTAAATATCAAATTTGATGTTATACTTGTTGAACCTCCACTTGAAGAATATCAACGAACTTTGGGTGTTACCAATACAAAGTTTTGGAATTGGAAACAAGTTAACTATAAATATAAATAAATACTAATACTAATAAATATATATAAAAATGAAATAAAATCAATATTTATAAAAAACTTAGCCTGAAATGTTGTTGATGTTTGATTTCTAATCAGTTTTAACTTTAACTATCATTATAGAGTAATTAAACCTACTCAAAAATTGAAATGTGTCTGAATATAAAAACAAAATTAGGAATACACATTTATTTATTTAATTTCATATTATTGAATGAATGTTAATTATTTAAACAATTATTTTTTATTTTGTTTTTTTTTTTTAAATATTTATTACACCTAAAACATTTAGACTGAATCTTTCAGTGCAGCCTTATTCCCTTGATTCCCTGACATGATTTATTACTTGGTATAATAATCATTTGTTAAATATATATCTATTTTGTAGTATTCTTTGGTTTACCATTTTTTAAAATTATTTATCATTAATGATTAATAATTTCTTCATAAATTTAATAGGTAATGGGCTTAAAATTAGGTGAATTGGCTGCAAATCGTAGTTTTATTTTTCTCTGGTGTGGTTCATCTGATGGTTTGGATAAAGGTCGTGATTGTTTACGGCAATGGGGTTTTAGACGTTGTGAAGATATTTGTTGGATTCAAACAAATGCTAAAAATCCAGGACATTCAAAAAGTCTAGAACCCAATGCTGTTTTTCAACGTACCAAGGTACGTATAATTTATTTATAGTAGATGTCATACAGTTTTATAATGCTAGTAAATTTAACATAACACAAAACAACACAACTAACAAAGCAAAATTAAATTTATTACAATAAGGTAGCTATGAGATGCAATTTTATTTTGCCTACTTTATTTCTAGGAACATTGTTTAATGGGCATTAAAGGAACAGTTCGTCGATCTACAGATGGTGATTATATTCATGCTAATGTTGATATTGATTTAATTATTACTGAAGAGAATGGACATGGTTCAATGGAAAAACCTGTTGAAATATTTCATATTATTGAACACTTTTGCCTAGGAAAAAGAAGGTGCATCATGATAAACTATGAATATATTTATAATTGTAAATTTATTTAACTATAAATTGTATTTTACATTTTTTTAGATTACATTTGTTTGGCCGTGACAGTACTATACGCCCAGGATGGCTAACCTTAGGACATGAGTTAACTAATTCTAATTTCAATTCTGATATGTTCTGTGGATATTTTAATAATGGTCAATTAACAACTGGATGTACTGATCGTATTGAAGTACTTAGACCAAAATCACCTCCGTCTAAATGCAAATTGCCAATGGGTATAAGAAAAGGTATTCCTTGTATAAATAGAAATAGAGGAAGACTGTAATGATTGTGTATCACAAATGACTGATTTTATTAAATTCAATTAATATTTATTATTATAAACATATAGTAATTTCTATACACTTAAATAAGTAAATACAATATAATGTCTTGCAAATTGTAAATTTTTTTTTGTAGTAATAAATGATTATAAACCGTTTTTATGATCATCTTCCTTTTACTTACACCCATTACTATTTCCCCTAAATTGTATTATAGTGGTAAATTTAAATGAGATTTACCAATTGTGCATTGGTAATTATGGATTGTAATAAAAGTAATGAATGGTCATATTACTTGGTGTTTTGGGTACAGTGGATTTTTTTTTATATTATAAACCTTAAATGGTCAAATTTGTTAAATTTTGTTTAGACAAATGTTTTTTGACTAGAGTCTAAATTTATTTGTTTAATTGATACTCAAATTAATAAAATTATGCATTCCCTTTTGAATTTTAAAAGGTGACATTCAAACTAAAAATACAATTGTATTAAAGTATAATTTTTTTAAATAATTATAGATCAAACTATTTTTTTTTTAAAAATTATATACTTCACAAAGAATTGATGTAATATGTAAAATCTAATAAAACTCGAAATTAACATAATTGCGCTTTTATAAATTACAATATTACCAATTAATTTAATAATTTTAAAACTATTGTCATAGGTAAGAATATCTTAAAAAAAAAAAAATTGTATCGATTAAATTTTGTCATGCTCATGTAAAAAAGTAATATAGGTAATTCAGAATTAATTTTTTCATATTCATTGCATTTATTAGATAAAACTATATAGAAAAACAGATATTGCACTTTAAAAATTAAAATGTACAATGTGGTGTAATATTTTTTAGAAAATGCAATATATAAAAACCAGTTTCTTCAAAAACATTCTACAGTAACCACAAGGCACGAATTAGTAGGCACGGATCATGGACCACGATAAATTGGACTGAGAACAGCAGAGTGGCTGTGCCGGGGATGAAATTTTAAAACATGCTATGCTTATTTCTATCACACGTCCCTAATTTAAACATGTTGGTATTTATCCATGACTTAGTCCATGAGCCTATGACGTAAGCGTAATTATAAACATGATCATGCACCAAGTCCATCATGCCATGTTTAAAGATATATCCTTAATCTTCTCTACCACCACCACCACCACCAGATACAATGTATCTATCTACAACCGTGTTTACCACCCGCTCAAAAATGTTGTGACAAGATAGATAAGAATGATTTAACAACCACAATATAATTCTGTGTAACATTACACAGATATATAGATAATAAACTAGATACTTTTAATTACAATACACTAACAAGTAAGCCGGGCTACGCCGCTTTTCGGCCATATAAGGTCGTGGGATGGCATTTATCAATAATTATTGTGATATTTTTACTGTTCATGTTATATTATACTTTTAATATTACTTTTAGCATTATAGATTATAATAGATTTGATAATAGTTCATTAGTATTAAAATGTGCATTACCGGTTTAAACACATATTAACTATTAATTTTGAAGTAACAAGTAAGAGTATTAACATCTTGTTAATGAGGTACGCAGTAATTAATCATTTTGTTTTATTTTTAGATTATAAGATTATATTTTTATCAGACTGATAATACATAGACCACGACCGTCGTGTTGTATTTTGGCGTCGGCAGTTATCACCGGTTAGCTATCTAGTTTATTATCTATATTTGTGCTACATCGTTAGTCCGTGGATAACCATATCAACTACTTCTTCCTCCATGAGTTTTCCTATATTATACCCGGTGTTTGCGCGTGCGCAATTACCATATTCCATTAATCGACAACCCATCTACATGCTAATGTTCTACCATAGAATTATATTTTCTGTTATTATATTTACTTCCAATTTAGTCGTACGTTTTATTTGCTGATGTTATGTGTTTTTAAGTTTATTCGTAATTATAATTGTATAAAATAGTTTAGCGTGTTATGTTTCCACTCAACTGCGGTGTGTGATTGCTCGTATTGCTAGTAAACCATCGCAGGTAAAATTATTATTACAAAATATTAATTACCGGCATAATAATATGTAGAAGCCATCTTGTGGTAACGAATAACGATTTACCACAATTTTAATTTATTTCTTCTTATGACTTCCATTTAAATCGCACGTTTTAAGTAATAAAGGGGGAAAAAATTGATTTAAAGTAAATGTGTTGTTATTATTTATTTATTTATTCATCTTTGCAAACCACCGTTTGTTCAACTTATAAAACCTCCATTAAAACTATGCATCATAATGAATTAAATTATATTGGTTGGTTATGTTTATAATCAACTGAACAATATGTATTTTTTTTGTTTTTTAATGGCTCCAGAACATTGTTCAATACAAATTTAGCCGTTTCGAAATTGATTTTATATAGTATTTATCGTTATTTGTTGGCCATAGTAAATCGTTTGTCGCTGTAACTTGAAAACTCAAAACCAATAATTTGCTTGAGTTTCAATCGATTTCAATGTAATAAAAGCCATTACTTAGGACCATGGGTGGGCCACTGTTGTAGGTGGGATGGTTGAAAAGTAAGATATATAGATTAGTTTAGTTGATGTCTGTACAAAATGATTAATTGTTGCGAACAAAAGACAAATGAATGGTGTTAAATGGTAAAACAAATATGTTAAACATATTTTAATTTAAAAAAAAAAAAAAACTATTATTTTTTAACTACAAGATAAATTACAATTGTTTATGTTTTTATGAGTATTTGGTGATAATTTTTTATAATTTTATAAGATTTTTATTACTTAATACAACTTATTATACATTTTTGAGAAGTGAAAAAAAAATTTATCCATAAAAAAAGAAAAAAGTTGAAAAAAGCTATAAATAACAAAAATGCGAAAATGTTTAGAAAAATGCATCACGTCTAGAATATGATACTATAAATTTTCAGTTAAAGTTGCGCAGGCCTTTATAATTATAAACTAAATATTGGCAAAAAAAAAATCTAAATCTAAAATAACATTTTATAAATATTATTTCTTTTGCCAACATTTTTTTTCCGGTTTTTCTTATTATTAAGAAAATGACAAGGAAAATCAAAAAATGATCACCCCTCAAATGCTCCTTGCAAAATTTACCACCAGAAAGTTTGTATAATGTTTTTGATTGAAGAAAGAATTCCAAGTCTAAAAGCTGTTTACAGACACAAAAAAAGCACACTTAGCAAAACTAATACCATTGATTATATAATATAGTAAATTATATAATCAATGCTAATGCATTCTTCGCTAAGCTCAGAAACTAAATCTACTCTTATAAAATTGTTTTATTTTATTATTTCTATAATTAATTAATTATAAATACCTTTTCAATAGAAAATATAATCTATAGGTACCTTCAGTAAATAAAACATTTTTATTTGTAGTGTTGGGATTAGGAATGAATATAAGAGGTATAATACAATTACATTAGAATTAAAAATCATAGAAATGTAATTTTTATCTAATATTTTTGTAGAATACATTTTATAGACAGTTTAAAAAATACTATAAGGACATATAGAGTTTGGACAAATTGATCATAGTTACCTGATATAGGTTATAGGTTAAATCAGTGTTTCTCAATTGGTGTGCCTGGGAACCATTTAGGTTTACTGCCAAATTATTGAAAGTATGAATTATGAAGTATTCATACATATTTTATACACATATTACAAAAATTGTTTCAACAGTATTATAAACTAATCATGTATGATATTTATTGCTCAATCTATTTCTATTTAAGAAATATAACAGCCTTAGTGATGGGTTTAGTAAAACATGTTCCTAATTTAGATATTTGAAAATTTGATAAAAGAACCATTCAATAAGAAAATAGGTTTTACTGTGTATAGTCTTCAGTCTTTATTAATAAGAGTTTGTTGAAATTCGAAGTGATCAAACTTTTTTTTAAAACAAAAATGTTTCAAAAATTAATTTTGGATTTATATTGAACAAATGTATGCAAATATTGTCCAAAAAGATTTAAGAACATTATTATAGCTTTTATCATCATATTCTACGTGAACTAGGATTTTTTTACACTTGTTGTAAACATACAAAAAAACTAAAAGATTGAAACTTTGAATCTATCTTAGAGGAGATGAGAATATGTCTTTCGGAAAATTTGGCCACCTATACCTAATTTATGTAAAAATGTATTATTATCAACATAGTTTATATTCTATTCATATTTAATTTTTAATTTGAAATATAACATTTTTATTTTATAAAAGGTTGAGAATCAACGGGATAAAGTAATATATAGTATGTACCATAAACTAGTTTATAAGTCTATGGTTGGTACATATATTTTAGTTAGTTATATTATTGCCTAAATAATATTTAATATTTCAGATGTTTAAATGCATAGTATTTGTTTTTAGTTGTAATATAGTTAACATCATTAGTTTATGTTGATTAACCTAACCTGATTATGAATTATTAGAAAATGTATTAAAAATAATAATGTTTGAAAACAATATAAAAATAATTATCAAAATTTAAAATAATTTTTATTTTGTTACAGGTAAATCTTCATAATGGGTGTTGACAAGCTTTTGGAATACCTAGAGAGCGGGAAAATAGAAGGTAGCTGTATCAATGTCAATCTTACACAATTGGGACATACCGTATCACAACAACTTGCTAAGAAAATGGTCATTAGAAAAGTGAATCAAAGTTTAAATCAAATCCAAATATCAAAAGCTCAGTTTTGTTTACTAGTAGATGCAGAATGTTGTTTAGATCGTTTATATGGTGGATATTTTTCAGGTAAATATTTTATATAATAATTTCATGATTGTGATAGAAATATAAACTAGCTTTTAAATCTATATATTACTTATAGATTGGGTTTGTGGTGGTCAGTGGAACCGAATGGTATCATTTTTGACAAATTTTGTCAATAGCTTACGACAGTCAAATGTCCATGTTGTGGTGTTCTTTAATGGTGCTTATGAAGACGACCGTTTTAATGAATGGATTCAAAAACAAGAAGAAACTCGTAACAGAGCTAATGCTGTTAGTCAGTTATAATTACTTTTTTTTATAGTTTATGATAATTAAATGTAATGCAACTAGGTTTTAAGACATATTGCTGCTAAAGGAACACCACCTCCTAAAGTATGGTGGATACCTCCTGTTTGTCTACGAACTGCTGTGAAGCTTTACTTTCATCATTTAAAAATCCCAGTGGTTTGTTCAGTAAAAGATCATCATTTGGAATTGATTAGGTACTGTAGAGAACATAAATTCCATGGCTTGATGGCAGATGATGCTGAATACTTGGCATTCGATCCACCAAGATTTTTCTCTGCTCATTCACTTAAACTTACTATGCGGCAAACATTAGAAGCCAAAGAGTATATTGTGTCTCAATTAATTGAAGATTTGAAATTGAGCAAAGATAAATTATGTGCCCTTTTATCACTTCTTGGAAATTTTGTATTGCCTCAAAATGAGCTCTTTGATTATTATAAACGGTGTGGCATAAATCAAATAATTTCAAAGGTACACCATATCGTAAATTGGTTTAAATTTTTATTAATAATCTATGAATTTATTTAATTTAGGTTTCTGGTGAAGAAGTTGTAAAAAAAATAGTTGATTCACTTCATAGTTTACCTCCTATTAAAAATAATTTAGATGAAATAGCAACTCATATACTTGGTCATAAAGATGATAAACGAGTGCCTAAGTTAAAAAAAAGTATACAATATTATTTGGATGGCGTCAAAGACAATACAACTAAACACAAAATTAAAAGCCAAGAAAATAATAAAAGTATTAAAGGTAAAATTGATACATTTGATTTAGCAGCTGGAATAACTGATGTTAAGAAATTGGGATCTGAAAACCTTAAATCTCAGGTATTTTATGTTATACATTGTTTGTGTGATAAAATTACAATTTTATTTTAAGTATTAAATTGTTATATTTTTTAATTAAATAAAATATTTTCTGTTGTTTTAGATGGATAATTTAATATTATATGATGATAATTCTGAATCTGGTGCAAATGTGTATAATGCTAATATTCAAGCACCTTCATCACCAATTAAATCTATTGAATTTCATATTCCTCAAGTTTCTATTGATGTAGTGAATACAGCATTTGAAAGACATACTTCTGGTCTTATGTCTACATATTTATATCATATTTTAACAAAGGTAAAACACACTAAGTCATTTATCAGTGTTTTAATTTATATAATTTTTTTTATTGTAGGCAGAAATAAAATTACCTGTTGTATTAGAAGATGAAATGAATCATGAAATTCCAAATATACATTTATTTTATAGACAAGCCCGTCAAATGGTGTATGGTATTTTGTTTAATCTTCATCATGCCCATTATTTAGCAAAATCAAATAGCAGTCAAAAAGGTATATTACTATTTCTTAGGTTTTTCAAAATTATTTTATTAAATATAAATAGTAAATAGTATTCCTGAATAAAAATTATTTATATAATTTTTTTAGTTGATTTACCAGTGATTCAAATACGTGAATGGATTAGGGACAAAACTAACATCTATAAACATTACCATTTGGTAAAAGCTGAACCATTAGGATGGGGTGTTCCTACTGTTCACAGACTTTGGTTTGGGTAAATTTTCTGTACTTAAAAGAATCAAATGTTTAGATCATTTGTTTGTGTTCATTTGTTTTTTCCAGAACAACTCCAGAAGATAATATAAGGCGTTTGAGGGCATTTCTGACTTGTATGCGTGCAGATACTCCTCTTATGTACAACACGGATTATGTTCCTCAATATACACTTATCATTGCATCTGTTCTTAGATACATTATGACTTTTACAGAAGTACCTATTCTTCAAAAATATGAACTGGACGCATTTATTATAACAGCTGTTGCACCTGAGTTATCTAAAAATGAGAACACTCAAGAATTACAAGTTACTATATTAATTATGTATTTTTTAACTAATTTATTGATTTGGATATGAAATAATTTTCTGTTCAAATATTGTATTGGTATTGAGTAGCCTATTTCTCCAATTTTCCTAAAAAAGTAATTAAAAAAAAATAACCTCTGATTAAAAAATTAATAAAATACTGTTTAAACTATAACTATTTTAAATTTAACTACTGGAGCCCCATAACATCAATATTCAAGGCAATGTAAATTCCATTAATTTTTTTGGTAATCTGCATAACTAAGGAAAATCAGAAAATAATAATTTTTGTGTGAGCATTTGTATAGAAATCAATATCTTTTGTGTTTATTTGCCACAACAATTATTAAGTTGCATTTAATTTTATAAGTAGTGTTTAAAATTTAAACACTAAATTTAATTGTTTAATTATTTTGTAACAAATATCTGAACCATAGTTAATTCAATATTACTAGTTCCTAGTATTTTTTTTTTTTTTACAAAATACAGTTGCAATTATACATAATAATATTCATTAGCCATATAATTTTTAAATTATATGTATTGATATTAAAATTTTAAAAAAGATATTAATTGCCATTATGTTACTCTACTAAAAATAATTAGTTTCGATGTTTAAAAATTAACACTAAATTTACTTATTCTGTTTAAAATTTGTTCAGGGTACTGTTAGTGTGAGGGGTGTACAATTAGCAACACTTTTAATGTGTGGTATTGAAACGGCTATGTTGGCAAATGATTCATGTGGAGCACCTGTACCCTGGTTGATGTCATGTCCATGGATGTATTTTGATGGGAGGTTATTTCAGTATCATTTAGCTAGAGCATCAACTGCAAATAAACTTGAAGACTTATGTGAAAATCATTTTTCATTGACTATTAAAGTTGAAAAAATGAGGCAAGCTGTTTTAGAGGGACTTGGTGAACGTTTCCAAACAATTACACCATTCCAAGGATCATTTATGGGTATTTTTACTGTAACACATTATTATTTACAGAATAATAAATATTACAATTATTTTACTTTATAGATACAATTTTTAATCAAAGAGGAGTGCTTCCTGCTCAAATAATCGGTGCTAGCATTGCTCATGCTAACATACCACCATATCAACAACAAAGACTGAGTCGATTAGTTAATCAAAACACTAGTCGCTTTCATGATGTTCAACATAACAGTCGACAAAGAGGCATAATGAAACAATCATCCGGTGGTCAGTTAGAAGTTGCTGGTGCTGTTGTAGGTATCTGGGGTGCAAATTATAGTATGGCTGCAACTGGCAGTCCTTATATGGGTCGTGGTAATATGATACCATCTCAACATGTAAGATTTAACTTCTGAAAATAATTTAATAAAAAAATTAAAAACTAATTTAATTTTAGGTTATGCCCCCCATTGGTGATCCGAGTTCTTTATATCAACGTGATCTCATGCCAAGACCTGTATTTAATACACGCAGCAATTGTTCAAAAGCTGTTCGTGGACGTGGTCATGTTCAAAAGACAACTGTAATAAATAATTTATTAAAGTGTTAACTATATCATATTAATAAACAATATTATGAATTTTGTTTAGCAGAACAACAAAAAAAAAATATCTAATAATATTGTGAAAAAAGACAATAATATAAAGAAGGTTCCTTCAAAGGGTCGTGGCGTTTCTCTAGTTACTCCAAACACAGGGTATATTGTTTCATTTATTATCATTTTAATTAGACATTGAGAATGTGTGTGTAGTACTAATTTAGCTTCACTACCTTAGCATAGATCAAATGGTCTTGGCTTATAATTACTAGTTAAATTTTTTTATTTTAATTATCAATATACAAAAAAAAATATATATATATTCTCATATGGGCAATGTTTTATTTTTAGTACTCTATAAAAAATACATGCATTAATCAAGAATTCTCTAGTCTCAAGAGACAAATTTGATTTATTTTTTTAGTTCATTTTTTTAAAAAATAAATTAGCCTTAATATATCGTTTGTGTTACTTTCATTTATTTTAATTAAATTAGACCAAAAAATTGTGTGTTTTTTGTTGTATAATTGAACTTTGGTTTTTAGTGAAAATATTTTGTCATCAGAGTTAATAGAAGAATCCAAAATGTCAATTTTAAATAAAGGAAATGAAGACATTAAAACAAATGGGTATAACAAATGGGTTTTTTATGATTTTAAAATAATAATGTATGTTTACAAAAATGTAATTTGATTTCAGCATTGTGCAAAGTATTTTGCCATTGATAAATGGAAATTCTTCATTAGATGGGAAATTTGACAATACAACCCTAAAAGGTAAGTCCTTAGTCTATGTTATCATAGTTTTATTTTTTAATTCATACAAAAAATGTTAACAGTTTGTTTAAGTTAAATTGATTTTTACAAATAATCAAGAATTTTTAAATATGAAATTTGTATTTTTGATATTATAATCTTCTAAAGTGGATAGATAAGGTTATATTTCGAAAATAAATGTATTTAGCGTGTTAAAATGTTATACCTTTAATACAATTTTTTCAAGATATAAGTAGATTATTTATAATTTTTTTAGACTTTTTAAAATATTTATCTATAAAATAAATGAATTAAAAAAGTAGTTAGTAAACCTATTATTAGTAAAATAACTAAATAAATTGTATATTATTAAAATCAATATATAACAAATTATAACTGCCACTACAACTTGTGTATACTATTTATAGGAAAAAAAAAATTTTAATTTTCAGGTCTAATGTCTTAAATACTAAAATAATAAAAATAATAACAATAGTCAATATTAAGAATTCTAGTAAAATTTATTTTTAAAACAATATGTTATTTTAATTTTGTTACTCAAACTTAATCAAATATATTGTGTTTAGTGTAAATTATAAATTATTTTTAATTTTCTGTTTTAAATACAAATACTTGACTGTATTTTAATTACTTAAAGGAATAAAAAAATCATATTTTGTTCCCATATGTTTGTTAAAGGGTTATGGGAAGTTTCAGTCCTCTCGCGTTGGTGTCAAAAATAATATATACCCTGAAAATGGTAACAGATTTAAGTTTATGATACTATTTTTGTCTAATTTAATTAAGGCCTACTTCAGTATCGTGACAATAAAATCTCTGAAATTAGTTAATATTCTCTATATTATTAGGAATTTTTTTTAACTTAATACAATTATTGTTAGAGCAAAACATATTATTTAATTATTATAATACATCATAATACCATTATGTTTCTTTTTACAAAAGATACTATAATAATGTAATTATTTTGTGAAATTTCCTTTAGCAAATGGTGTGTCTAGTTCTTTACCAGAAGATACATCATCAAAAATCATTCAAAAACCACCAAAATTGGAGGTTGGAAATTGATTTAATAAAGTGTAAGTAGTTAGTTTATATTATACACCTATTTAGAAAAGTAACAATATTACTTCTTATCATTTAGAAATGTTTAATACGCTGGCACCTTATAAGTATAAATCAATAACTTATAAGTTTCACCTCAAGTTTTTAATTTTGTAAATATTGGCAAATGAAAAATATTGAAAGATGTGAAGACCGGCGCTAAATATTAGTCATTATTATTAATTTTTACATATTGTTTTTTTATGTAGTTTTTATTAATTATTTTTATAAATTATTTGCAAACCATTTTATCTGAAGGCGCCCGTGGATAAAATTATATTATCCGATTTGTGAACATCGAAAGACTGATATTTAAAGTGTTGCAACAAACATATCATTGTCTGGTAATTGTTTGTGCAGCCATGGTGATAATAATTAGATATTAACGTTATTATATTTTTAAATCAAATTAAAAAATAATATAAATCGTTATCCTTTGACTGCTGTCCAAAAGTATTATTGTCGCGGTGATTGTTTTTAATCATATTTTTGTAATTTGTTAACCCAGATACTTTTATAATTTCATAATACTTAATATGATTTTTAATTACATTTACAAGCATGTATATGGCTGTAAATTTACCATTTCTTGTCATTGTTAAACAATTTAATATCAGGCAATATAAATTAAGGGCCACAAAAAAAAAAAAAAACCAAACTTTATATATTATGTTATTATTATATATATATATATGCATATATATTTTATTTTAATACATAAATATCTTTTTGGAGATGTATTTCATCTTGGACAATTATAATATAATTATATTATGACTACTTGAACCCATATAATGTGACTTATACAAATGAAAAATTAACATTAAAAGTGTTATTTTAATTTAAGACGCTATTTATAGACGGATACTATGCGCAGTGTGACATTCTTAATCTGCTGCAATTATTAAAAAACTTTCTTATTTTACTATTGAATGTATGAATTCATAACTAAAATTATTCGTATTATTGTGTGTGACAATTATATTCAGAATTTTATGTTTCTCTTTCGAGTACAATTAGCGTATTATTTATTTAATTTTGTTTGTCTCCACAAACCGAAAAATAACTTGCATAATATTTTTTTTCTATTAACACTAGAAATTAGATTTTTTTCCTAGTTTATAATCGTTTTAAATAATGTTTTAATTAACACAAAGTTGATATTGATATTTTAAAATCAATATTAATAACATATATACGTATTCTATTAATTTTTATTTATCTATTCATGTTTTAATATGTATTTTGTAATACTCATTAATGTTTTCCTCATATATTAATGGTTATAGTATCAATATTATAGTTAGTTTCTTTAAATTATATTCATTATTAAAATATTAAAAGTTAAAACTATTGTCGGCCCTTTCCCTTTCAAATTATATTCACCTTATCATGATCACTCCTTAAAATAAAAGGTAACCTACATTGGTTAGCTTTTATTTTACTTACATTAGTATTTAATTTCAACAATAATATTTATTAAGTATTAGACATAAGAAATAAATTGTTGTGAAAAGTTTAAAAAAAAAAAAAATAATAATAATTAAATGGTTTTTTAATTTTGATCACTCGTGCACCACATATATATATATATACATATATGTATATAATATATATCAGTGTTGTTATTTCTGAAATACCCTAATTATCACCTATCTATTTAAAAATATTTCTATGTAAAACTCATTAATTAATTGGAATATCTAATGTTAATAATAGATTATTAGATTGGCATTATACCAATTCACTAGGTATCCTTTAAATAAGATATTATAATTATATTCATTGAAGTAGTTGAATTAAATTTTTATTTTACTATTCATTTTTATGTTCATTTGTTGATTGCCCTTTTGAGGTATCACCATATTAGCTATTATTTCTATGAATCAAATAGTATTATGCAATGAATAGATAATAAATAACCAAAAGTGTTGTGGTTCGTAATAATTTTTATTTAACAATTTATTATGTAAATCAATCACTAAATTAGGTTAAGCTCATAATGGGTTAAATCAAAAATGTATTATACTTGAATTATATTTAATAATCTTTATATTTGTTTTATACATTTTATGTTTAATCTATTTTATTTATATTACTAGTTGTCCCACATGGCGTTGCCTGTGAAAAATTGGAATTGCCCGTGGAATTTCTTTATCAGAGAGTGAGTGAGTGGTATTTGGCTTTTATTTATATATACAAATAGATGTTTGTCTGTATAAGATTATTAGAGTCAAAAACTACTAGAGCGACTTTTACGCGGTTCTTTTGCAAAATGTTTCGCGTTATCCTGAGAAAGTTTATAGCTATTTAAATCTACCCCCTATTCGGTTTTTAGGTATTTTTAGTACAAAAAGTCTAATTATTTTTGTTGATTTATGGGTTACCTTGGTAAGGTAAGGTTAGGTTATTAATTATTGGTAGTGTAATCCCTGTGCTGTGCGGGTATCTATGGTAATAAGTAAAAACATGTAGAACCATCAGCTTTGTTTACACGCCAGACGACAAAATAAAAAAAAATGTATATCATAAAGCATTGCGATGAACGAACTGATTATGTTTATTTTTTTAAAAGTAATAAACAATCTGTATCAATTATACTAGACACAATAAGAATATGTGGTAAAAGTTAACAGGTCATGAGATTTTGTTGAAAGAAGTTACCCATTGATAACACTTTCTGTTAGCTTGAAATTAATTTAATCGTGACACCACTTACGCTTCAAATGTCTCGGAGGATTGCCCGGTTTTGTAGGAGTGGCCAAATTTTTTATTAGTTGATTTGGATGATTATTTAGACGGTTATGGAATCTTTTATAAAAGATTTTTGCTTCATCATTTATTGTTTTAAGTCTGAATGAAGTGTATGATTATGATTATGATTTTACACGTAAGGTGGAACTTCCATTAGTTTTCTAAAAGCAATATTTTGAAAGGTTTGGATCTTCAAGATATTTCACTTTTTCGCATAGCCCCAAAGCTGAAGGCCGTAGGTCCATAGTGGTTTCAAAAGTGCTTTATATATAAGCAGTTTAATTCTAAAGAAGAATTATTTATAATTGGATATTTAAAGTTTCAGTATGCGAAGACGATGATTCAATGCTAATCTTTTAGTTTTTATGTGATGAGCCCACGTTAATCTTTGATTTAGGTATTTGATTTTTGGAGAGTAGGAAATTGGAGTACCGTATAGAAGAACATCAGGACAAGGGATATGTCTGAGAATAAAGGTTGTGTGAACGGATTTATTCTGGTTAACTTTAAACCACCATTTTTCCATAGCATTAAGGTGAGTTTGTAGATTTATTGGCGCTATGATTGGATCATTGCTAACTATTAAATAGTTTTGGGCGATTGCAGTTGTATAAGCCAAATTTGGGAGAAAAAAATTGGCTGTATGACCAATACACAGCGGTATTTAACGGAGCGACGGAAAAACGTGCGTTAGATACGGCTGCTCGCACGATACTTAAAATGATACGGCAAAAAAAAAAAAAAAAAAATTTGTTTGACATGAAATTCTGACTTAAATTATTTTTGTACTTGTGCATGGCGTCTATGTGTCATATATATATTATAAGTATTATTTCAAATATCATTAAGTATAAAGTAATTACCTGTTTTTTTTCTTTCTATTCTACAGATCTTTTTACAAAGACGTGTCAGATAAAATATCGGATGTGGCAAATGAATTAGCGAAAATTCACAACGCCTACTCGTCTGTAGTAGAGTCGGCCGCCCTCGGTCGTCCGATTGCTGACGATCGTTTTTTTATTTACTTATGTAATTTTGTAGTCATAATATATTTAGTAGTTTAGTATTAATAAATGAATAGATACATTTTTTTATCCATATAACAATCACTACTAGAGGTCCCTAGTACACGTGTATTAACAATAAGTATATTTGTTTCTATATTTGATCTTAAGTCTTATTAATGTAAGATTAAAAGTCTAAAATTCTTGAATTTATCGACAAAATAATATAATTAGTTACCTACTAATTACTAAGTACATTTGAAGGTAAAATAATTGACTTTTTTCTTCACAAAATCAATATTGTTGTTACCATGTTAATATTGAGTAAAAAAAAAATATATTTATTATTTATCACTACATATAGTACATATTTGTATGTATTTATATGAGATTCTGAAAACCTTGTATAAATTATATGTTATTTTATACGTGTAGTTTTTATTACACTAATCAATACATGAAATTCGTGTATACATGAATTTTAAATGCAAGTCTGAAATCTAGCCACTACTATTGATATAATTTGATAAGTACCTACAGTTCTATATTAACCAAATTCGATCTACGTGTTTAATCAAAATTAATAATTAAACTTAAATTATGGAAGACATTGGGTAGTTTGTGAAATAAAAATGCAATAACATTACCCTATAACGTATTTTTAGGTAATGATTTATGTGTTTGTGCTTATCTATTCCGTTACATATTTTTAAAAAATATCCTATAAGTTATATCCTACCTTTTTTATAACTCAAAACTACTTTGATTATAAAATGTTTTCGATTAGATATGACACAATAGGACAACAATTTTGTAACTTTTATACATTATAAAATTGCGTTTTATCATTTTGCAGGAAATCATTCGTTACATTATATCGCATTTCTACGACGAATCTCAGAAAAGACTAGCTGTTGTCTTATTATGTATGTAATGTTTTAAAAAATTACTTTTTAAATAATTATTTATATTAAGTTTAATTAAATACATATATATTTTTTTAGGGAAAACAAAGATTTGCGTATTGCCCTTTGGCACGTCTTAGATGCGCTAGAAAATGATCCTTATGTTTCATTTCGGTATTGTTGTACTCGAGAAATTTACAAAACAATTAAGCGGATTTAGCCGATATTGCGATCATATTTGTAAAATCCAGCATTTTCAGCAATTCCTGCATCTTATTGAAGTATGATTTTTTTTTTCTTCTAAACAATAGTAATAATTATTGTCAATATTAATCAATTTTTATCAATATTAATAGATAAATATATATATTTTTTAATAAAATGTAGTAAATAACCCTTTAGTATAGCAGTAGCTTTATAAACACTATGAGATTTTGATACAATCCTTGCGATATTCTATCACTATACAGGTACTTACTATTACTAAATATGTTAAATTTTTGATTCTTGTTAACTTTTAACCGTACTACACTACTCCCATCACATACTGTGTACCCAATAATAATAATATATTTTAGGATAAATCAATAAAAATAAAAATAATTATTATTTCATAGCGTGTTAGTGAAACTAACTATTATTGGAATGAAATTATGGTTTTTGATGTATTAAAAGTATTTTCAGGTTTTAAATGCAAACAGAACACTAAAGAAATATGTAGATAAAATTGTGCATATATATTATTATCATTGAATCCTTTATTAAATATATCTATTATTTATCATTTTTACTTTTTTTTTTTAAAATGGTTCACTACTTTTCGAATTTATTAATATATTTATAAATACATTTTTGTTTTTTTCATAATTATAAAATTCATTTTTTTATATTTATGGTTTTTATTTGTTTTAACATGAACAGATAAGTTATTTATGCACAGACATTTTATGTTTTTTTTAAACTTTTATTTGTTAAATAAATGACCCTCTTACATTTATTTTAATAACCAAAATGTATTAATTTATCATGACTGTTATAATAGTAAATAGTACTTATGATTGTTTGTACTTTTTCATTTCTTTAAATTAAAACAGCCAAACGAGTGATTACAATTGGAATTAACACGCATTTTCAACTAATTTGATGCAAGTACAATTTCCAATATAAGATAATATAATATAATCATATTATACATCATAGGACACAAAATTATCAATTTTTAGTTGTACAAGTTTTATAATTTTAAGACCAAGATACAATTAAATTTCATTAATAAATTATATTTTATGTTATTTATTTAAATTTTAAAATTATTATACGATATAAAACATGGAATTTTAGTTACCTATCTCAATAATTAACAATGTATTATACTCCAAAAATGTCTACCTTAGCTTTAAAAATATATATAAAATAAAAAATACAGCCACACTAAATAATATTAGATAGAGCATATTGTAACCACCACTATTTCTACTAAGCCTTGTAACTCGGCCAAGTGTGTTGCTCAAAAATCCTCCAGTTGTCTCAAAATCATGATCCATATCTCTAAGTATTCGATCCTGATATTTTACTTCTGCACCAATATCAATAGAAAGAGACTTCAAAGTATTCACCTTATCTTTTAGCTGTTCAGTTATATCATCATTCTCTGTTTCAATAAAGTCACCACCATATGAACTACTTGATGGCAATGGATCATAATAATTTCCTCCGTGAGTTCTACGCATTCTTTTATCTAAAAGGTAAAAACACAAATTGTAATTGCACTAAGGTATTAATATTATTATTTGTAAATATTAATTGAAATATACCTTTATAATCCATCAACTGAACAAAAATGTATATTTAAATAATATCATTTGTTAAGACAAAACCATTGACATTATTGTTATTATATATTTGTAACACATCACGAATTATACTTATATTCCTAGAAATATTGTAGGAAGTGATAAAATTATATTTTACTTGTTATCTTGCCTCGTTGTCTAGTGATAAGTGATAACATATGATATCACTTAACTTACCGTATGTAGCTTACTACAAAGAAATGTATAAAATATTTCGGTTCTCTTGGTCATCGCCAGTTATATGTGCTATTAATTTTAATTCTCGCTTCTGAAGACTGATCTCTTGATCGTTCTTTTCAATATATTAAAGGTTATTTTTTTTTTTTGTAATTGTTAATTCATACAATATGTTAATTTTATTTATTTAATGGAAAGTATATTTGGTAGGTCCAATGGTCAATATAGATAACAGCTAATACACACAAATTCGTTGTTTTTTAATTTGAAATTATTTCGCATAAGTACATCAAGTTTAGTAAGTGTTGTATTTTACTAACATGTATATCAAATTATTATAATTTTGAACTAATAGCTAATGTTGTTATATTTCAATAAAAATGTTTTGTTATTAATATTATTTTTTTATTTGCAGAAAAATTCAACAATGTTTCGCAATGGTAAGTTTTCTGAAACAGCACCATTGAAACAATCACGCAGCGAGCGTTTTCAAGAAATGTCTAAACAACAACAATTAATAGAGCAAAAAAAACGTGAAATTCAAGCCAGATTTGAAGAAAAAAAAAAAAAAAATGCCGAAAAAACAGGAGAAATCAAATCCCAAAGACCAATGGCTATTACTAAAAATGCAATTAAATTAGATAGAATAAAATCATTTTATCAAAAATCGAAGATTCTAAAAAAGTTAGTTATATATTCTTATAGTTTTATGTTAATTACTTACTTATTTAAATATTTAAATAATTGTATTTGACTTGACAGAAATGAGGTTTTCGTTAAAAATGTTAATGAAGAACTTCCATATGAATCAACTGGTGCGCATAAACATAAACTGAATTTAGCAGATGTTTTCGAAAAAGATGAAGAACCTGGTAAAATTTATACTTTTATATTTTATTTATACTATAATTTTAGATGATAATCTTTAAAAATTATATTAAATTAATATTGTAGTTAAATTTGACATCAATTTTCTAATTTGTATAACTAACATTATTAGATTTGATATAATAGTTTATAACTAACAAGTTTTTGATAACTGTATATTTCATAATTCACAAAATTGACTATTTTTACAAATTATTTTCTCTTAATAGACATTTTAATTTAATTTCTCTAGTTTAGTACTATTTTAATTTTCTATGTGCATGATTTACACTTTCAACTTCATGACTCATTTACAAAATATTACAGAAATTGATGCACAAACATGTATATGGTCCATTTGAATAGTACAAATATGCTTAAACATATCACTGGCCTTCCCTATATATTTTTCATTGGCACATATTAGCGTAACCTGCGTTGAATGTGTTAATTTTTATGTATGGAAATATACAAAGCAATGTATAAATAATTATTTTTAAAGTCTGAAATTAACTATAGGAAAAACATCACATTATTTAAAAATTTTAATTTGACTAAACTTCTGGTTTGTACATTCCAATCAAATAACATTATCTACCAGAATCATTTAATTCTTCAAGTTTTGAATTATAAATAATGTTTTGCTTGTGTGTGTATATAAATACTATCTTTCATCACATTCTTAAACAATTTCGAAAGAAAAAAATTTATTTAATTAATATGCACTTTATTTGAATCACACAATTGATATACAACCCCAATTGTTGGTAATTTATATTGTTGATTTGTTTAAAAATATTATTACATAATTAATTTATTATAATTTATATTGTCTTAGATGCCAAAAATATTGAACCAGAAGTTGAACATGGATCAAAACTAGGTATATTAAAGGAAATAAAGTATACACTTTTTATGATGTGGATTATCTCATGTCAGTTGATTATGGCATTTACAGTCTTATATTTAACATCCAAAAAAATGCGAAAAAGTTTTGTAGTTTTTCTGTAGTTATTTGTCGGTAACTTATTGGAATACATTTTTACCATATATAACTACGTTGGGAGTCATGACCATATCATATTTAAGAATAGGGAATAAACTGACCGACTAGATCCTTATACTACTTCAATTAGTGAAATGCATTGTCAAAGAACTTAAAGCTGTTTCAATGAAATATACTTATTCGAAAAATAACTATATAATAATAAATGTATTAATTATAAGAAGGGCAATTTGAGTGTTGATGTACATTATATGTATACAACAGATTTAAATATTAGAAATGAGTACTTTGAAAGATTGTAAATATATTCTATATCATAGAAAATAATATGATGATAAACATTAAGAATACTTTAAGCAGTAAACAAATTATTTCAGATAGTTTTAGTAAATTAATGTAGGAAATATGAAAAGAAATATATAAGAATTAAATTATCAAAAATTGTATACAATTTGTTTTTTAAATTAATTTGAATTTGAGAATATAGTGTATTTTTAGAATTTGCTAATTCAAATATTTCTCTTCTATATCCCTATATCATTATTAACATTAGTTAATTTGTTCAAAATTAGGTAAATTCAAATATTAAAAACTAATACTTTAAATTGCAAGAAAAGTTATAATGTAATATTCTAACCTAATCTTTATGCTAAGTAAAATATAAAGTGTTTTTATTATTATTATTTAAAAATAAATTAAAATTCTATTATCTTATTAAGATACAACAAATGTTAAAAAGTTATAGATATTATAATCAACACTGTTCATTAGAGTTTGTGCAACTTTTATATTTGTATAGAACATTCTGTTGAATTGAAAGTATACATATATATATATATATATATAATAACTCTCATACATAATAACATTTTATTAAACTTGGAATGTAGATTCAAATTATTGTTCAGAAGGATATAAAGAACCAAAACCTTTTATACAAGATCATCATTTTATTGGATATAATATTAACCAAACATATCAGCCATCAAACTATTATAATTCACCATCAGTTCAAGTAACTTCAATCCAACCTCAGACAACGGTGGTTCAAGTTCCTACTGTATCAATAGTTACTACACATCCAATTATACAAATTTCACAACCAACATCAATGTATCAGACGCAAAACTCAGTATTCTTATCGCAAAATAATTCTAAAGTAATATAAATAGTTAATGTACAAACTTAAATGTTATAATAATTAAATTTATTATTATTATTATATTTTGATTTTATTATAAATTTAATTGCAGATAACTATCCCTCATAATCCATACCAACAGTATCCATTGCAAACTCCTCCATTGACTGCTACAATAGTAACCGATACTACAACAACAGCAACTGTTCCTCGTAGTGCTGATGAACAACCGTCACTCATAGTTACTGAGACCTCGACTGTATCTTTAGGACCATCTCCAGATGCGGCACATTTATTGAATGCACCACCTCAGACAATTGAAACTTACACTCCAGTTCCGAGAGGTACTGTTAAGAAAACTTGTAGATTAAAATGTAAACAAAAATACATGTTATACAAATATAATTTATTATTTATGTTGGGTAATTTGTGGGAATTTGGGAGAGGGGGTTTGCGTTTTAATCGCATATTGAGCTGATTGGGAGTTGTCTAGCTTTGAATACAGTGATGAGATGTGAACCACAAGCAGTACTCGACAATCAGGACGTTGAAAGTTTGGCTGCTACAGTTGCTGAGTATGGTGATGAAATCGAAAATATTATACTACAAGAACGACCTCAAGATGTTAATTTACTGTATGTTTAATTTTTATGTATTTAGTATATTATTAACAAATTGACAATTGGTTTTATAATATTTTAGGTTTTTGAGAGACAAAAATTCTCCCGCTTATACAATTTTTCGACAAAGAGTAGGATATTTAAAAGCAAAAATTATTGCTAATAAATTAACACCAACTGATATAAAGCCACAAACATTAAACCGAGTACATACAATAGAGTTTGAAAATGAAGATGCAAGTAATAAAAAGCGTAAGCGTAAAAGTCGCTGGGCAAATGATAACATTCAAGTTTCAGTCACTTCACCAATTGGTGTTATTCCTCCTGTAGCTATGGGACAAACTATTCCACAACCAATTATTGCTCATAAACTTGGTAATTTTTAAAACAGGAATTGTATTCTGCACAATGGTGACATTTATTATTTTTTCAATTAGTTGGTATTCCTGGTATGTCTGGTTCTATGATTAGTCAAGTTGGAAGAAATGATCCTGCTCTAATGCAGTATGCTATGCAATCCTTCGGAACACTTAATTTATCTGAAGAAGATTGGAAAAAAGCTGAAGATCATTATAAAGTAATAATTGTTATACTCAATATAATATTACTTAAATAGTAAAATATAAACATAACTATTTGAATATGCTGCATTATTTGCAGATAAATTTGTTGTACCAAGATATGTTAAAAAAACGTCAAAAATTAGAAAGTTTACAAAGAGCTGGGAAATTTAAATATGAATATGATAGTGATGAAGATACTGTAGGGGGTACTTGGGAACATAAATTAAGAAAAGAAGAAATGATAGCAACTGAAAGGTGGGCTGAAGAATTAACAGAAAAGTCTAAAGATAAACATCATATTGGAGACTTTTTACCTCCAGATGAACTTGCTAGGTTTATGGAAAAGGTTACAAATTTAAATATATTTTAAAAATTTCAAATGTTAACTTTATTAACTTATATATTTTATTTAGTATACTGCTTTAAAAGAAGATCGTGAACCTGATTTGTCTGATTATAAAGAATTTAAATTAAAAGAAGATAACATTGGTTTCCAAATGTTACAAAAACTTGGGTGGTCTGAAGGCCAAGGTTTAGGATCCAGTGGTTCTGGTATTATTGAACCTGTTAATAAGTAAAACATTTTTTTTAAATTATTTGTTATTAGTTTGTTTTATGTTTTTATTTTTATTATTTTTACAGGGGAGGATCTCATAATGAAAATCATGGTTTAGGAGTTGAAAGACCATCAGAGCTGAGACAAAATGATGATGAATTTGATGCTTATCGAAAAAGAATGATGCTAGCTTATCGGTTTCGCCCTAATCCTTTGGTAAGATTAATTTATCTTGGCAATATGAAAATGATCGACAAATGTGTATTGTTACATATTGTATATTTTAGTGTGGAGGAGTATTCATTTGTGTATTACATTAATTATATTTATTATTTATTTATTTCTGTACGTGATTGCATCACTTATAATTAGTTAGTTTATTGTACAATATTATTTTTATCTCGGACATTAATATTATTTGCTTTATTTTGTAAGTTTGTTTAATATGCAGTCTATTTCCCCATGTATTACTTCACAATGAGAATTACTCTATAATTAGTATACATTTTTTGAAATTAAGTAAATACAGTTATAAATAATATAGAAATATTAATATTAACATAAAAATAAATAATTTTCATCAGAAATGAAATTATAATTTGTCACAGATATACCAAAAAAGTCCTAGGTAACCAATATTGTAATATTTATTTTAATAAATAAAATAATTTGTTTTCAATATACCTATATATAAAATGTAAAAGTATAGGTTGCCATTAAAAAAATGTAAAAACTCAATAATCATCAAGATCAAAATTATAAAAAAAAAAAAATTAATTATAAAACTGTTTTATATCACTCTGTATTATATTATTTTGTTACAAAACTTGATCTAAAACCTAAAACAAATTTTTAAATAGCCAACAAGAAAATATTTTTGTTTTATAAAATGTACTTTATGTTTATTCAGCATAATTATATTATATAATACATACAATTAACCTTAAAAATAAATATAATCTCAACCTAATCGTGATAAAAAAATACCTATAATTTATAAGATAATTAATTTATACTTTGATAGTATTTTTATTGTTTCAGAATAACCCTCGAAGACCATATTATTAAAACCAAATAAATTGTTTGCAATAACATTCAAATTAGTAATTTGTTTAAACAATTTTGTTAGAAATATACCATTTATACATAAATTCATAATACGAATATGTGAGAAAGGAATTCACAGATGATTTTGAATAATGAAGCCACCCATTAATACAACTTTGGATTAGTAATTTGTATACATTTTATTGTAGAAGAATTATATGAATGTAATATTTTTGTTGTATTATTATCAAGTCTATAGATCTAATGCCATAATAATATATTTTTAACTTATATTTTGCATTTACTATGTACTGTCTTCTGAATAATAATGCACTGTTTGATCCAATATTCTTATTTTAAATGTATTAATAAATGTTTATAAAACAAATTTAACAATTAGTTATTTGTATTTCTAAGATTAATTTTATTTTAATAGTACCCCACATTTTGTATATTATATACTTGTGATACCTACAGATCTTGCATCTGCTAGATTATTATGTAGGTGTAATAGACTCATTTTGACTAGTTTCCAATGTCACCTTAACCAATAATAACCCATAGTATGCATGTAAAAAATAAATCAATAAAATGTTGGCCACTGAATTTGATGGACAACAAGGTGTTAACTAATTTCTGGTTTAATGTTCCTACTTAAATACTTAACAGAAGCTATACCTGTCCAAACACGATGAAACTCACAACAGACCTACTAAATACCAAACAAGTTCATAATTCACACATCAAATATTTCAAGACATATGGTTTTTATTGATTAATGCTTAAATGTGATCGATCAATCAAAAAAAAAAAATGTACACCTCTGAGATTGGAGTTTGCATGCCAAATATCAAATGACTTACAACCAATTTTAAATTGGGTTAGTTGTCATATATTTACATATCTAGCGGTTGCAAATGCGAATTAGCAGATTTTTGCTGATTCACCATAAGATACATAAAATGGGTCAACATCTTTAAAACTTTGCACACAGTTAATATCATCTAATTTGCAATTTCAACCCAAATTTAGTACTTGAGCTTATGAAATCTAAAACTACAAACGTTGTTTATAATATTTGATGAATTTCACAACCTCACTGGGCTTTTGAACAAACTTTTGGCTTTATGAGCCATGTGACAAAATTTATTGAAACAATTTTAAAGAGGTTGGAACAGGTTCGTGAGTCTAGTGGCTAATTAGCAAAAATGTGTATATTTATTACTATGTTTGGTCCTTGGGGTATTTTGATTAAAGAACGTGGTCTTTTAAATCATTTGTATAAATAATATCTTCATATAATTAAACAACATATATATTTAAATATGTAGTTAGAAATAAATTTCAGATTAGTTACAATAATACAATACAAAATATGATTCTAATGATTAAGAATTAAATAATTCAAAACTAAAATGTTGTAAAAATGCATTGTTTTTATTGCCATTTAAACATTAAATTGTTCATTACAAAATAATGATTTAGAAAACCGGAGAACCACCAAACGTCCTACAATCAAAATACTCAGTCAACATTCTTCACTATTATTATTTTTATTTTTGCTTTTTAAACGATTTATTAAATATAGTGAACATATTTACTTGAATACAATCAATTGGAGAGCCTATTAATTAGTGATAACCGCTGACTTAGTCCATTCTGATAACATTGTTTTGACGAAAATGTACACAATATGCTGCCGTTGATAAAAGTTCCAGTGGCTATTCTCTTATTATAGGCTCTCTGCTATAATTTAATCTGTGTAAAAATTGACTAACGGCTCTATTAGATAGTTTGATCTTTGTCGGTAAAATTTGATCCTAATGTTGTTCTAATATTTACATTACGTTAAATCAGATGGCCTAAAGTTAAAAAAATAAGTAAGTTATAATGCAATATTCATGATATATTAAATAGTGATTATTGGTTGAATTATTATTCCGGTGAAAACTATTCATTATTAAGTTAAATCTTTTCAAAAAATAAAGATTTTTAATTTTTTTTGTCATAAATGAACAAATTGCCTAAAATCACAATATATTGTTAAAACATCATATTATTCAAAATATTTTTTTTATAAAGTACAACTTTTATATATATCTGTTTATTGATAAATGAATTGTCAAGGAAGCTTATCCAATTATAGCTTTTTCGATAAAAACTTGTAAAGACATAACAATCCAGTCTATAGATATTTAATAATTAGAAATATAAATAACCAAGTGGTAAATTATTGTTTTTTTATGAGTACATACAAAAGAAAAAAGAATTTGATACATAGATTACCAATAAAGTTTATTTTAAACCTAATCTAACCTAAACAATTTTTCTATTAACCCTCAGGCGGGTACGCAAAATCAGTTTGAATCAACCAGTTTATTTTCACCACAGACTAAGATCTTAATCCATGGCTTACACCGATTTCATTTTCAACCACATTTAGTGCATATATGTGCTTGTTCGCGTATACATAAAAGTTTTATTCTAAATTTAAAATAAAACCACTTATTTTGAATACATTCTAAAAGTCCTTGCACTTAAATACTTATTTTTCAAAATTATAGTAAGGTTTAGTTAAGTGTTTTGTAAATATAATTGTAATTGTTTATTATTTTATATATATTTTTTTTGTATAATACTTTTTATATTTATTTTTAGGACACTGGTATTATAAACGTTTGGCTGGATACGTTCTACTTTGAAAAATAACTCAGAATGACATCAGCTTCCAGTACCAGTGCTAAATCTCTTTTTGGTGATTCCAAAAACTTATTAAGTGAACGGGTTAAGTTAAATATTAATAACATGTCATCAGTTATTAAACAGATACATAAAAGTTCCAAGAGTCATGAAATATTAAATCAAACAGTTAAAAACCTATCATTACTAGAATCAAATATTGATCGTACTGAACATAATTTGAATCAATTAAGAAATGTTTCTACCAATTTCAACCAACAATATGGTGAATTAAAAAAATCTGTACATTTAATTGAAGAAGTAAAAGAACATGTCCAAACCATGCAAAGATAGTTAAGTAGTATTAATTATCAAAAGCAATATATTGTATTATATTTATATATTTTAATTATATTCATAATCTGATATATGATCTAATGATACAGGGGGCTATTAGAAGAATTTGCACATTCAGATTGAAAATGTATCCCTTATTCTTTATCTTGATTCTAAAACTAGATAAATATGTGAGTGTCCAACTCATTTGATAAACACCTTGTTTAGTGTAAGATATGAATATTCAAAACTCATATGAGACAAATAAATCCTTATTTATTGTGTGTAAAAAATTTAGTTTTGTACTAAACGCAACACCGGCGTAACTGACATGTTGATCATTAGAAAAGTGTTATAGAGTTGGCTCTCTCTTATATATCTAGTCTCTAGTATTTTAACTAAAGCTAATTTTAACTCTTAACTTTGATTATAGTAAAATATTTTGCTATTATGTATATTTTTCATTCAGTTTAATGATGTAAACAAATCCTATTAAACTAATAATATAAATATTTGTAATGTCTTATCTTCTGGTTTTGTATTATATATATATATATACATAGAATACAACTATTTTGTTATTATAACTAAAGTTAAACTTAGTGTTGCGTGAAGTATGGAGCCCCATTTCAGTTTATGATTTGCCTAAAATTCTAGTATTCATAAATATTTTAGTTTTCGTACATCTACCTACAGTTTATTTTTTGTATAAATTATCAAGTTGTGGGAACTTTTTCTTTATTTTATTTATAAATAATTTTAGTTTCTATACTTCTATAGATTAATTATCATTATATAAGTAACTTAAACAATTTCTTTTTTTTTTATATATATCTAAATTATTCAGCGAGCAAATCAAATATATTTTATATTTTTATGTACACTATTAATTCAAAACATTATTACATAATCCTATTGTACTTACAGTATCAACTTATTTATTTTGGGTTAAATAAAAACTAGCCTGATTTTTGTAAAAATGTTATCTAGTAAAACCTATTATGAATTTGATATTTACTGGTAAACAACTTCAAAATGGACATATATTGTTGGATTACAATATTCAAAATAAGTCTACTCTTCGTCCTGGTGCTTTGGCTTGGTTAGAGGTGCAATCCGCCAAACATATTTTTTTATTGTTAATCATACACAATAAATTAATTTAATTCATAATGAACCAATTATATTGGATAATTAAGTAGTATAATTATATTATATAATTGTTTATTATAATCTAATGTTGACTGTTAACACCCTATAAGAGGTAAATTTATCTTTCGCCATTTATTATTATCTTTTTTGGAACTAAAAATAATAAAAGAATAAGTATTTGTTAGAAATAATACTATTTTGGATGCAGAATTGTTCACTTATTGTTTGGAAATACAAGAATTATTCAATATTATAGATTATTTAGCCATGCATACAATTATTCGGTAGTCTATAATTCTATAGTACAAATTATTAAATATCATCCATCATTAATAATATTAATAGGTTTTCCCTTGAGGCCATCTGCACATGGTGGAAACGTTTTACAACAAAAATCTTAAACCTGTAACCAGTGCGACTATTATGCAACTGGTTTGTAATCGATTTAAGTGTTCTCTCCACACACGAGTGCGATTGAATTTTGATCAGTTTTATGGGAATTAATATGAGTAGAGAACGCAAATTGTTTTATTTCATGAAAGTCTGCATAATAATCAAATGTATTTGATGAAGCAGAAATACCAGATGTATGCGAAGTGACAGTCTGCGATGGGCGAATTGATGTAAAAGAGTTTGGTTGTAGTTGGGATGATTTGTCATCTATAACGTTAAAAATCTTGTGTTTAAATAATTTTATTTGATCATTATTAAAATGTTCGACTTCAGATATCAAGCTTAATAAAAACAATTTGAGAGCCTCTTTGTGTTCACTATTGTGAAGGGCTGTTGCAGTTAAAGTTTCTTCCAGTCTTGCCTTCTTAGCTTTGAAATATTCAGCCACACATTTATTTGTTTCCATTGCCAATTTATTTTTGAGCGACAGTTTTAATTTAATTCGAGAAGACAAGGACTGTTTCTCAGGATCTGTTGCGATAGTACTGGTCTTTCTGGTGATTTAGATAATGCTTGTAACTGTGGTGGTGTTGGAGGTGACAGCTGTGAGTTCGCCAGACTAATATCATCGCATATTACTGCATTTTCTACCAATTTGTCAGCTGTTTTGTACTGCGGTATCTTGGGCAGATTTCCAGTCAAGGGTGGAACCAACGTTTTAATAAACGGAATAGAAAACTGCATGGCATCTGCTAAATAGTAAGCCTTTTTATTTCTTCCAGATCCACTATACAAAGTTTTCATTTTTCATATAAACACTGTATGTAGGTTACACCATTTTTCTCTGCATTTATCAACCACTGGAATCAAAGAAATATAAATTACATTACATTGCATGATAGGAAATACAACTCAAAAATACAATTATAACAACATTTTTTAAACAACATATTTTACAGATATTTAGCCACAGACTTTACATTTGTGTCTCTTTCTTATACTTTGCAAGAGGAGAGACTACAGTTGGAAACATTGTGCACGTAACTAATAAAATAATCTGGGACGTATTGAATGAAATATATATGCCTGTACCAACTAGAGAACAGTGAAAAGGGATTGCTGATCGTTTTGAGTCAATATGGAACCTTTCAAATTGTATTGGCGCTTTGGACGGGAAGCATGTTTGTATAGAAAAACCACCAGTTCACAAAATTATAACTACCAATCATAACATTCTGTTGTTCTGCGATGCATATGGCTTTGTTTACAATGATCAAATTAGGATACACAGGACGAAACAGTTAAGGGGGTATTTTTAAAGATAGTGCAATGAAATACTGGATTACACTCGGAGGTACCTTCCCCATTAACATATGATAAAACAAACAGTCATTCCTGTACTATTTTGTAGCAGATGAGGCATTCCCGTTATCACGGTATTTATTGAGACCTTAACCAAAAAGAACATTAGACAATGTAAAAGGATATTCAACTACAGGTTGAGCCGTGGATGAAAACCCATAAAATGTGTTTTTGGAAAGGCATCGGAAAAGTTCCAAGTATTAACACATTAAACGCCGATGTCGATTGGGCATGAGCGCGCCCGTCGATCGACATACGGGTGCCTGTCGCCGAGCGTAGAATTGGTATAGTCCGTGTGTGTCAATCAATAAGAGACAGGTTACAGTATGTCAACCACAGGTTGACACCGGCTATGGGCGCCAGTTTAGTTGTGTCAACGACGTGTTGACATCGGCTACAGGCACCTGTTTAGTCGTGTCAACTACTGGTTGACATCGGCGTTCAACGTGTTAAATGGTCCTTTACAATGCCGAAACGTAGAAACAGTGAATGACATAATTAAAGCGGTTTGCATCCTACACAATTATACGTATGTACACAAAAGGGAACCGAGTACATGCCCACAGAGACGCAATATAATAAAATAGCCAAAGTATCTATCAACTCAATAATACCAAAACAGATTGCAATAGATTACAGTTTTTCGGAGACTACTTTCAGAAATTATTTATCTAATTATTTTCTTTATCCACGAGTATCTCTGCCGTGGCAATGGAAATACACTGTACCAGAAACATGTTATACTTTATAATATATAAATATTATTATATAATTTTACTCATAAATAAATCAAACGTGTAATATTATTATACTAGTATCTATACAATATTACCAATATTTTGGGTCTTCAATTAAAATTAAATATGGTATTTCGTTTTATCATTTATATTTTTAAAATATAACCGACAGTTAGTATTTCCCAATGTATAGTAAACAATATTCAGAATAGGAACAGACCACAGCAACCGTGCGCTGCCGGACCACCTGTTGGCGGATTCGTGGGGCGAATATTTGTGGAGGCAGACGTAGTGGGGATGGATGCGCTAACAACGACGTGTTTTCGTCTGCCGCCTGGTATGTACTTATTCTGAATAGATAGCTGGCCCGGCGATGCGTTGCTATTATTATATATTTGATATTATAATGTTTATAAAACCGATGGCAACTCTATATAAAAACCAAAAAAAATTCTATTTTCACGAGACAAAACGAAATTCATGTTTAGCCATCATTTTTCCGCCTAACATTTAAATTAATACTAAAAAAAACTAGCGCAGTACATACATACCTGTCATGTTTGCTTTGGCTGCTACCTCGTGCCATGCCTTTTCTGTCTGGACTTTTCTGGAATATCCAGGAAGGCTAAAATTGTATAGGATCTCATGTTTGTCTACCTCCTCAACAAATTTAATGTTATTTATTTGATTATTCATTATAATAATTATAATAAATTTATTATAATGTATTATATTATTTTAAAAATAACACTATGCAACCGAAGTTGAAATTCGACCGGTTGGAAACTGATTGCAAATCAGTTTTGTTTAAGTCGATAAGGTGCGGCTTCCTACTATGTTACATGTGTGGGTCACGAAACAGTTTTATTAGCAACTATAAGTATGCAATTCTCGTTGGAAAACAGTCGCATCCTGTGCGGGAACACCTGACTCAATCAGTTCAGTGAAAATCGTGGATTTCATCCAGTTGATAATCGAGCTTTTCAAGAAACACACGGTATGGTGTTGTAGGTACCATGTTCATTTGGTTTGAAAAAATTCCCTCAAAACGGCCACACTGCGTACTCGCAGAATACTCAGTTTCTGGCGTTTTTAATATCGGCGGTACTCGGTATATGATTGGTTTAAATGTTAGTAACGTAATTTTCGTTGTTTTGGTAATTGCTGTTTGCCGCTTGCGCTCGAGCCGACCAGCAATTGAATCACCATTCGCTACAAACGATTCATTTTCCTCCTCGTCGTACTTTGTCAACCACGTTGTCGTTGTGATCTCTTCGACGATTAATTATTTTACACGCAAGGTTTTTTTTTACAAACAATTATATTTATTATAATTGTTAATACTATTTTTATTACGGAGTTGTGTAGTACCTGACCGGCATCATGTGGAGTAAGTATTTGTTTTTATATATTTTTTTTTATAAACACGTGTCTAATATGTTGATTTTTCCGGGATTCGTCGGCCGTTTGTCCATGGCCATCCGCATGACGAACATTGTCGTATTGTTGATTTACGACTATAACGTCGGTCGCAATACAAATGCATATTATCTATTTTACTCTTGTTACGATTATTATATTTATGTCTACTATTTGATTTGTATAGGTATTGTAATGGAGCCCGGGAAAAAATACAGCACCGTCGTTGAACACACGTTTCATCTTTCTATGGCCGCGCTAGACTTGGATACTGTTAAGAAGAGTACGTACTATGAATACACGTGATATCTATACGATTTATTTATTATTTTTCATATAAGTATTATAGATATTTTGCGTTTGCAATTTTTTAACGATATTCGCATTTTAATCTTTGTAGTTAGTTTAAACTAACAGTAGTCTTTATAGTTTACAATATTAAAATGAAACTAACTGTAAACCTAATTAAACTGTGCTATTCTACAATCAATTAATTGATATTGTTTTTTAGGTAACGACATTCATACTATATTTGTAGAAACTGACATTACCTCTCGTGCTATTCTTTGCCATCTTTCCAAAGCGTCGAACATTTTCCAAGTTCGGTTGGATCATGTTTTCCCACAAGGAACTAACGTAAAGTTTTTTATTTCGGGGTCTGCCCAAGTACATATGACTGGTATTTATTGAAATCATTGTTTTGTTCGACAATTTTTTTTTAAACAATTTTTTTTTGTCATTAATAGGATATTTGGACTATGACGATCAAAACGATGGATTATTTTCTGATCTAGAAAGTGAAGCTGAAGAAGAGACATCTATATTAGAAAAAGGTAATTCATAAATTGTTTGTCTCCGATAATAGGAATGTACCGAATGTTAATTATTATTATATTCTATTTATATCATTATTTATTTACCTATTAAACTTAATTTAAAGGTAAGAAACGTAAAGCTGAAGTTGATGTTAAAAAGAAAACAAAAAATGTCAAATTAAGTGAACGTAATCAGCCTGATGAAGAAGATAGTGATGATAAAGATGATGATGAAAATGAAACTATTAATTCCAGTGGTAAGTTTTTATTTGCAATTTTTAAAAAAATATATTATTATTTTGTTCCCTCTGGCATAAAACGAGTAAAAATCTGTTTAAATTTATTACTTGTTAAATAAAATATAAATAATATTTATTACCATTCGTATTGTCATCTAAGAACCATTGCGGTAACCAATCTCAGTTTTTCCAAATTTTAAGAAAGAACAAAAAACAGTTGATATCATTGATGACAAACAATTTTAGGTAGGTCATCATAACATTTTTATTTTCCACATCGAATGTGTGTGTCAAACCTCAAAACTAATGACACTGCCATAAATACTATTTAAATATTAAACTTAATTTTGCATTTTTAAAGATTGGCTATAATGGTTTTTAGATACAATATTATATACAAAACAATTTTTATTTATTTAATTTAATAGTTTTGATTATAATTTTCATTAATGTAAAACAAAATTTTTGGGTTATTATTATCAACGTATATATTCTATTCCAAATAAGTCTGAAAAATATCGCGCATTTAGGTCCGCTGTGATTGGCTACGAATTCGGCATGTGTTGTGATCGGTCAGCAGCCGCAACTCGCCGCCGTGTATATAGTGTTAAAACAATAATGGTTCAAGCAGCTGCGGAATAAATAATATTGTTATTGCCCGTTTTTGCCTCATGCGTATTATTTTATATCTATATATGTTGTCACTTCAACTATTTTTTTAATTACTTTTAAAAGGTTCTGTATACATATTACAAAAGATTTGGGTACTTTTTACATACAAATAATAATTAGGATGTATGCAATTGAATCGTTAAAAACAGCGCTCGCCATTTGCGTGAAACCGGACACGTTTTTGTCATACATTTTTTTTAGACTTATTTAAAATAGAGTATAGAAGGTGTTTGTTTTTTTTTTTTTTTTTTTTTTATCACATTTGGTCAAATTTTATAACCTCTGTTAAAATCAAGGTTTACAATATTGAAAACATTAGTAATACAACCCACATGTTTTTGGCCTGTGCAAAATATTTTGAATTTCAACTCTGGGTTAAATTTTTGGCAATGTGCTACTCTTGGGGCCGTGTCAGTAGTTAAACATAAAATCTGATAAAAGTAGTTTTTTAAAAAAAACAATGAATATTTACATAAATAATTTTGAAGGAGGCTGTCTAGTGATAGAACCCTCCGGAGTTTAATGTATAATATTAAAATGATTAAGTGACTGGATTCAATTGATCTCTGGACCAGCGTCTTTTTAAACACCGGGGAGGATTATCTATCGGGTAAGTTAACGCTATCTCCAGTGGCAATCGGTGGGTTGAAATGGTTGACTATTTTGGAGTGGAATTATGAACAACTGCTGCATTGATAGTTTCAATGTTGATGTCTGTGAATTGAATTATTAGAAACCTACCTCGGGACTGAGGGTTATGGATTAGAATGCCTGAATTGGTGGACGGATTTAAAAGGATTTAGTGCACAGCCCCATAGCTGGAAACAATAAGGCGAGACACATGAGCATTGATTTGTAGATAAGAGTTTTGTTTTTTTAAAGAAAGTTTTGATTTTAGTATAGGGTGGTGGAGATGAAGTCTGCTGTTAAGTGCTTTTATTTTCCATTTTAGATGTGGTCCCCAAGTGAGTTGCTTCTCAAAGATCAAACTTAAGTATTTTATTTAAGTAACTACAGGTATTGCAGTACCACAGATGAAGAGCAGGAGGGGGGGTCTTTTCTTAAGGAGAATAGTTCTCGAGATTTATTTTAATTTTCAATTTGGATAGGATGTGACTGGAGAACGGAGGATGCTGTGATTGATTAGTATAACAGTGTCATCAGCATTTATGGCAATAAGGGTATTTCCATAAATTGGTATATGAGATGTGAATGTTGTAGAGGTCCGGTGAAAGATCACTACCTTGAGGTACACCTGCATGAATCTTAAACAAGGAATTGCCTTGTTTGACAAAAAATGTACAGTTTGAGAGGTATGATTTGATTATTAAAAACAGAAAACCGGGAAGTATTTTTTTGGTGTATGAAAAGCCTTGATTCCATACGCGGTTGAAAAACGTCTGGACAGAATTTATTTTTTCCTTGAACAAGGAGGATATTTTGTCGATAATTCTATGTATTTGATGTGTGATGTAATTGTTGTTTGAATCTAAAACCAAAATTGGGTGCCTGGAATAATTTTCCGAGCATGGGTAATTAATCTGATTCTGTTCAGCAGAATTTATTCAAATAATTTAGCTAGCACCGGTAATAAGCTGATTGGACGAAATGAAGAATTTTTCGGTTTCATTGGCTTATGGATAAGTATTATTGTTGAAAAAGTATAGTTACAATTTATTACTTTCAATCTGTAATATATGTATTTAATACTTAATTTTCATTCTACTTCTCTGTTCATTGCTGGTCTTAATTTTTCTTATTTTTTAAATTTATCTACACCTCAATTTTGGTTGCCCAAAAAGTTTTTTTTTTTTAATGGAGAATACTTTCCTGTACTTAGTGAACTAGTGTGCCTATCTTAAACCATGCTTATTTCGATCTTAAATTTTAAGGTTAAAATAAATCTTTTTTTTTCTTATAATTATTTTATATTAAATAATAACTTAGTAAAGAAAAAATCTCTTTTATAAGCTAAATTAAATTTTTTTTCAGGATATCAAATAAGTGATTTACTTGACTCTGATGAATCAATGATGGATGATGATGATGATGACGATGATGATGACGACGATGATGATGATGATGATGATGATGACGATGACGATGACGAAGATGATGATGAGGAGGATAGTGATGAAGTGGAAGATGAACCAGTATTGACTAAGAAAGAAAAAGGACAACAAAAAACTCCTAAAAAGCAATTGAATGGAAATGATCAGAAAACTCCCAAGAAGGATCAAAAAACTAATAAAAGCCAAGAAAAGACTCCTTTAGCTCAAAAAACACCTAATGCAAATCAGTCTTTGTCAAATGTAACATTATATTGCTATTTTTTATATTGAATTTGTATTATAACATGCATTTTTATAATCAAATTTTAGGGTTTAAATGAAAGCGGTAAAAAGAAGAAAAATGAACCTAAAACTCCATTGACTGGAATAAAAACTAAACCAGATACTCCTTTGCCAAAGGATATACAAAATCAACAACAAAAATTAAATGGCGGAGTCATGATTCAGGACCTTAAAGTTGGTGATGGTGCATTAGCAAAACCTGGAAAAAATGTAAGTCATTGTAAAATAATTATTTCATTACATTTATCATTTAATCTTTTGTTTTAAAAATAGATAAAAGTTTATTACATTGGTCGTCTAAAATCTACCGGTAAAGTTTTTGATTCTATGCAGAAAGGCCCTGGATTCAGTTTTGGATTACAACGTGGTGAAGTTATTAAAGGTTGGGATATTGGTATTGCTGGAATGAAGGTTGGTGGCAAGAGGAAGGTTATATGTCCACCCAATATGGCGTAAGTATTAAACCTTATTAAATTTTTTTTATTACTTATTTTTTGAATAATCATTTTCTTACTATCACATCATTCCAAAGCAAATTTCATAAAACACAAAAATATTAGTAATAAATATAATTCTTTGTTTATTTATTATTATTTTTGATTTAGGTATGGTGCTAAGGGAAGTCCTCCTGAAATTCCACCGAATAGTACATTGGTGTTTGAAGTGGAACTAAAACATGTTAATTAAGTTTTATTCATTATGTCATTTATTCCGACTGATATTCCTATTATTTTTTGCTAATTTCCATTTATTTAAATTTTTACTTTTTAACCAGAAAATTAATAACCATTCAATTCTTTAAATGTATAACATATAATTTCATAAAAAAATTAAACATTACTAGACTAAATAAATAATACTGGTATTAACAATAGGATTCATATAAATTGAATATATGTCAATTCTATCATACAAATTTATATTTGTAAGTATTATTTAATTTTTTTGTAATTATTTTTATTTGGCTACTTCTTCTATAGTACTTAAATTAATTAGCTTATTTTTGAATAAAAAAATTTTATGAAAATTAATATTTATTAAATTTGTTTTAATTCAAATTGTGTTTGGAATTATTTTTAATATATAAATGTTCAAATTTATTATATGAATAAAGAATACTTAGGAATTTTATTTTATTAGCAATTTTTTATTTCTGTAAGATGATTGGTGGATTGATGAAAAGGTAATTTGTACTAAAGTAAAACTTACTATATACTCGATTCAAATCAAATATGTTATGTATGTTAGTAATAATTATAATAGCACATGTACAATATGCTACTATTATTATGATTGTTTCTGTTTGTTAAATTTCATAATGAACTGAATACTACAAAAACTAGATTTGGTCTAGTTCAGTTTTTTTAAATTGTGTTTAGTAAAATCAAGTATTAATATTTTGGATTAAAGTATCTTACCACCTTTAAAAATGTTATGTAATTGATCAAAATCTCACTAGATTGTTACATTATTATTTGATGTGTAAGCATATCATATTTTGTATTCAGTATTGTAAAAACCACAAACAAGTACAGTAATTTTTTTGTTGGAATAAAATATTGTGTTTATGATATAGAAATATAAATTATACTTAATCGACCTTAACATGAAACCGCATGTTTCAGATACGCTCGTTGGATATAAATAATTAAATACCTACTAAATTGTTTATTTTATTACAAATTTTCAAGTACTTAACAATATGAATTTTTTTATTAATTTTAATACTGAAAGATGTAAACTCATGTGTAAAATTATTTACTCAACACAGTGTGGTATTAATAAAACTATTCAAGTGGATAAACCTTTACACTTGACCATGGCTGTTCTGGACCTTGAATACTAAGCATTTATAAGACTACCAATGAACGACATTTGAATCCGAGATACCATACATTATGATAAAAAATCGATTCAAATTTTCTCTGAAAATAAAATCACACAACCAGGACCAAGAAGTAATAACTTGTCACTTGCATGAAGGTAATAAATACCAGTTGAATATTGATGTACACTTAAATTCAGGATCAAATGTTGTTTTCTTGTCAACAAACTTGTAGTAAATATCTAACTGGCCTATTACTTAAATTGAAAATGTGTCATTAATTATAATTTAATTAAGTGATAAATACTATGTTATAAAAATTATTAATCACTAAATATATTTTACTATCGAGCCTACTAATATATATATTTTAGAAGTAAGAAAAACTGTGTTATTTACTTATTTAGATTAATAATTAGATGGGTATCAAGAAAAACAGACAATAGAGAAAAAATATTTGAAGATGAACACTTAATACTACTAAATAACCTTGAACCCATTCATATTAATCTCCAATATTGATCTAATGTTTATCAATTCTAACCAGACCCCCGACGCCTTGAATGAAATGTGTTACCCATTTTCACCGGCAACGACCACTTTCCCATTTTGGTCCAAAATATTCTTCGATATAACGACATCTCACAACGTAATAGAAAGATGGATTCTAAAAGAACCAAGATTGGTCCCCATTTCTAAAGCATTAGAAATAGAAGTGTCAAAAATTAAAAACATGTATAAATCAGTTAACAGAAATTCTTACAATATATATAGTGAAAATAGATCAATCAACAATTGGAAACACAAAAACCTAGGGTGCCTTGGTGAAACCAAAACATAAAAAATGCCTTTATTGAAAAAAGGAAGCGTTAAAAATTTATAAAAAAAACTAAAAATTATGATTATAACTTCATAAACCTCAAAAATCTCAGAACTAATTCGAAATACTTAATAAAAATAAGCAAACAAATTTCATGAAAAAAATTTAAGGTCTCAGCAGGAATAACAAAATTAATAATTTAGTCATCAAAAACACAAATGAATTAAAAAGCAATCCAGAACAAATACCTAATAAACTAGGTGAATATTTTACAAAAACAGCAGTAACAAAAGTTACAATACTTAATTTATAATCTTTATACAACAAAGAGAAAGCGAAACCATTACAAACACAGTAGACGATAATCACACATACCAAATTCAAATGAACTACTCTATAACCTCACAAGAGATAAGTCATTCCATAAAGAAATGTAGAAGTAAAAGTCTTGGACCAGATCAAATTCCCTACGTATTAATTATTAATTTCGGAAGAACTTTTGAATTACTAACAATACTATACAACAATATTTTTGGTTTGGGAATTTTGTCTGAAACATGGAAAAGTGGGATAGTAATTTCAATCCCTAAACCTGGAAAAAACAAATTTTGTAATGTAATTGGTACAGACCAATTACATTACTCAATACGAAGTGTAAAGTTCTTGAGAAAATTATTAACTACAGACTAAATTTATTAGTTAAAAAAAGTTATTTCTTCTCATTACAACAAAACAAATTCAGAAAAAACCGAAGCACAATAAATAATCTTATTGAAATTAAAAAAGAAATTACCCAAATGTTTAATAGCAAACAAATTATGGGTATAATAAATCTTGATATCGCCAAATCATGACTGCACTTGGAGACAACATTTTAATCAAATTAAACACATTAGAAAGCAAAGGAAATTTCCTAACTTAATTACTAATATTTTAGAAAACAGGACATTTAGAGCAAACAACTACCTTTCCGTTGAATTTACTCAAGAAAACGGGGTCCCGTAAGATTCAGCACTCTCAGTAATACTCTTTCTCATAGCAATAAACAACATTACGGTAAACTGTTTACCTCCAGTTAAATTCAATTTATATGCAGATGACTTTAACTTCTGGTGTAGAAGTAATAATAAAAGCACCGTTCAAAGCCATCTACAATCTACTACCTTTAATTTAGAAAATGTGTTTTTGTTTTTCTCGAAAAATCAAGCTGCACTTATTTACAAAAAAAAATTAAAGTTGGAAACTTCAAATATCTATTAACAATACCAAAGTAACACAATAATATTTGGTAAAAATGTTTGGTGTTATATTTGATTGATAGTTATTGTGGACTCAGTACATAAAAAATCTAAAAACAACTACAACTCAATTTGAATAATAAAAAATACTATCTCACACATCGTGTGGAGGAGACACAAATATATTGATTAAAATGTATAAAACATTAATTCAATCTAAAATAAACTACGGTTCAATTCTGTATAGAATAGCATCCACACTGAACTGGTTAGATAATGTCAATAATAGCGGATAGAGATTTGCTTTAGGTGCATTCCGCAGTGAGATCTACCAAATCCAACAACATAATTCATGAAAAAAAACAATAATGATCACATAAAATAGTTGAAAAAAAACTAAGATTATGTTATCTCATATCATAACCAAATGCCAAACCTCCATGAACAAGAAAATACCAAATTATTATAGGTTCATTATCCAAACAAACTCCGCATAACATATTCAAGAACTATTTAAAAAGTATACATGGAAACTACAAAGATCACCAAGAAGTATATACAGACGGGTCTAAAACACAAGGAGTTGGATTATCTTTAATATTCCCAAATAAAAAAATATTGTACAAACTTCCACCAAACTCTTCTATATTCTATGTGAAAGCAATTCTTATATTAAAGGCTGTTGAATTCATTATTGAAGAAAAACACTCGAAGTTCATCATTCTTAGTGACTCGCTAAGCACTATAAAAAGTATTCAAAACCATTTCAATCCGGAGACATCGCATCAAAAATTCATAACAAATTAAACAAAGCTCATGACTATGGCAAATAAATAATTATCATGTGGGTTTTAAGGCATACAGAAATAAAAGGAAACAAAATATTGGGCGAACATGCTTCACTTGCCATAAACTATCCTGATACTCCTGTAATCTAATAAATATCCAAATGACTCAAAAAAATATATCAATGAAATCATTAATGCTAAAAGGCAAAACATATGGTACAAACTAAGCAAAATCAAAAGTAAAACAATCTCCAACGGAAAGAAGAAATATTAATAAATAGGCTATAGATAGGACACACTAGAATCGCCTAGTTTTCTTATGGTTAAAAAGGACCCACCAATATGCTCAACATGAGGAACCAATCTTTCTGTCAAACATATCATTTCGGACTGTTTAAAATTCAATCAAGTTAGGATCAGCTCTCGGCCTTACTAACAGCAAAATAATGTTTTCAATAAGTTCCTCAAACAGACCAATATATATAACGAAATTTAAAATGATATAATAATTAATCTATTTACAAATAACTTTTTTTTTTTTTTATATACTGTATAAATTATTTTTCTTACTTCTCCAAATAGCATGTAAGTAAATGTAATGTACAAATAATTAATGTCTATTGTTGTTCCCGATCAATAATAAAAAAAAAAAAAGATTAATAAATATGAATTATGAAATGGACATTGAAATATAATTGATTGTTCAAAAAACAATTTAATCAAAATTGTCTTATTTTCTATATTTTCATAAAATCAAATACTGCTTATATATTTTAAATGACTACAAATATTAGTTTTTAGGGTATAAGATAAACAATAATAAAAATATGTTAGTCTCAAAAAACGAAAAATAATTATATTATATTATTTACAATAACATTGAAAAATTAACTATGAAATACTTATACAATGAATTTTTGGATAGGAGTAATACAATTATTCCAACAAGAAAATCTAAGAGTACAATTAACTATTACATATTTAAGGAAAAGTAAATTTTCACAACACTTCTTTTCATTAAAAGAGAACATAACGTTTATAACATCCACTGGTGCAATATTTTACCTTTATTAGAGTATAAGAGCTGTTAAGTAAAACTGGTATATACTTAGTCACATATTTTGAAGGGATAGATTTTTTTTTTTTTTTTATTAACATAGAGAGGAGATTAAGTTAATATTCAAAAACAGGAAAATTATTTTGCATAAATAACTCACATTTTTGATACTACTAATAAACATAGACACGCGAAAAGAAACATAATCCTGTAGAACAACTTTTCCGAATTCTAAAATGTTCAGATCACATATCCATTATTGGAAACATTTTTAACAATTATAATATATAATAAGAGTTATAAAATATCAAAAAAATTGGCTAAAACACTGATATCACACAGAATATTGTAGAATCTACTAGTTTTCACAATGAAAAACAATACTCAAAATATCATTGAAAATTATTTGTTGCTGTAGTATTTAAGTTCATATCCATTGTTAAAATAATACTATACATTAAACCATGATTATAAACATATTTTATTATTATTATTATTATTATTTTGTTTGAAGTAGACAGTATATTAGTAAAAAAAAAAAAAAACAAATATCTAATACATTAATTAATTGCTTGAAAAAATAAAAATCAAGTTCCCAGCGATGTAGGTATGTAACAATAGTTAACTACTTAATAGTACAAATAAAGTGTGTGTATACTAAAATATGGCATTCAATGATTCTTCCATGAATTTTGTATAAAGTAACATAAATTTGGCAACAAATGCCTCTAAATGAAACACAGTTTTATTACCTTTTAACAGGCTATGTTCATAAAATGATGCTATTTCAACAATATCATGTTTTAATGATATGTCACAGTTCTTCACCAATTCTTTAAGTAAAAACTGAAATTGCATAGGAGATTAATTAGACAAATAATATTAATTTTTCCAATAGTTAATATTATTTTTACTTTAAAAATCACATTTGTTGGAATGCCATGTACAATTAGTTCATAAAGCATGGATCGAACTTCAAGCAATTTTCCAGGAGTTTGCTGACTTAAAATCTGTTTGGCGGTATCACTTATAAAAAGTTGCCAATCTGGTATAACAACACTTTTTGTTATATCAAATGGATACCTAAAATTGAAATATACAGTTACAATTTTGAGTATTAAAAATTACTATATACAACTATTGAAAATAAAATACTAACTGCTTTACTTTACTAGCTTCCAACATAAGTATTGCCCGTCTTAAGTTTCGTTCACAATTTTGAGAGATTAATAAAGATAACTCATCTGGTAACATTAATCCTTCTTTTTTACAAATAGTCTAAAATAAGTAACAATAATTGTATGTTTAAATCAATTTTTTTTAAAAAAAAGTTATGTAGTTCACTTCAAAATTCTTCAATTTAATTTTGTAAAGCAACAAATGTTTTTAAAATTAACAGGCATGTAATTTTTAATGTGAACATAACAATAATAATAAAATCCAAATGATTGTAACTTTCTTTAACTAATTGGCCTAAACAATAATGAATTATTAATTTCTTACTACTTTTCAGAGTAAATTATTTTTAATATTTTTAACATTATCTTTTAATAGTAATTACTATATTTTAGATATTTACTTTTAAAATTGAAGAAATGTCTTCATGAGTTGGAGCTGGCACACGTATAGCTAAACATCTACTACGTATAGCAGGAATAACTTGTGCAATAGAGTTGGCACACAAAATAATACGACATGTGGCCATATATTTTTCCATTGTACGTCGCAATGCTTGTTGTGCTTCTTTGGTAAGTCGGTCCACTTCAGTTAGTAAAATTACTATAAAGTATAAATAGGATTAAATTTGTTACTAATTTTTTAATAAATGTCAACAGTCTTAGTCACCTTTAAAGTGTCGTTGTTTATTTGAATCTAATTGATGGGTTTGAGCAACAGTTTTTATAAGTTCCATAACTACAATGCGATCATACATTCCAGCATCACTGGCATTTACTTCTATATGGTAATTGCTAGCTACAGTCATTATTTCAAACTTCTTATTTGAAGGAGTCTTAATTTAAAAATAAAAAAATATAATTGATATTAAAAATCAATACTGGAATTTAGTAAATAATTTCATACCATAAAGTTCATATGTTCAGTACGCAATCTTTCAACGCCAGGACCATACAGTGTTCTTAACAATGCTAAAATACGAGTCTTTTTTCCAGCCCCATTTGGTCCGTAAAATAATAAATGAGGAAAATCACCTTGATTTACCTATAAATGTATATTATAATATTATAGTCAACTTAGTATACAAACTGCCTATACTTACAAGATTTATTAAGTGCTGAGCTTGATCTTGGTGGTAATCAACTTTTTGTAAAGCATGGGGTCTATACTTATCTGCCCATAAGCTCATTTTGTTTTAAAAAATTCCAACAGTATTCAAAATATTCAACTTTTGTTAAATAACAAGTATACTATAAAATATGGGTAAACGTATACTAGGAATAGAAATTATAATTCATAACAAAACAAAACGATTGGCGGGAAACTCTGACAGTGATACAAAATACAAACATATTAACACATGTGACTGTGATATTAACCAATTCTTATAAGTGGTTATCTTTTTATCACTGACACATATACCATAGATAATAAAGACATTGATCATAGTGATATTTGATGCAACGTCCCCAATGTTAATAGGTTAATGGTTTAAGGTATCGGTTCATAAACTTATTCATCTCACGGCGCCTTTGATAAAAGTGATGTCCTTTTTTTTCTAGATAGGAATATATATAATAAATTTGGAAATATATATTTTTAGACCAGTTATCTGGTTGAAGGCGCGGGGCCCTCATAAAGACAACTCGTGTCAATGCCGGCTAACCGCCGTTTGCCTCGCAACATGTACGTGACCGTTTAACGTGTGCAAATTACCGATGTTTGATTTCTAGTCTCCTATAGTCTGTACCAAATAAGAACGCACCGCGTTGGCTCATCCAAATGAATAGCGAAGCGACGTTCAGACCCTTGGCCAAGTCTATTCGCTCTGACATTGGTCGCCGTTAGTCGGCCGTATTCGCCGCCGTGAATACGGGGAATTGAATTAACGATTAACTGCGTACTATAGTTAAAAGGTGTTTTATAATATAAAACACTGTATAAATAGGTGATCAGTCGCCGCCGGAACGGATGACGGTAATGCTCCCTATCATGCGCGAGTTTCGATCGATTTGATACAGACTATAGTACTCAATTTTCACGTATTCCTTAAAATTAAAACATTTTAATAAATGTAATTTAATAAAATTCTTAAAATGTTTTCATTTTACGTGTATTAGTTATTTTCAAATGTTCTATTAGGAATTTCTCCAGATCAAGTCTTATTTTTGCTGGTCACACTTTATCTGATTACAACATACAGATAAAGTCAACTCTATTTAAGAGCTCATGACAAAAAAAAGTAAGAAGAATTATTCTACACCAATAATAGATTAAACATAATAAGAAGGAAGTCGAGTTAGGAATTCTTAAGTTTTACAAAGTATTTGTTATAAATGCATGTTTTAAACTTTGTATTTATTTTATGATATTAACCATTGTTTTTTAGATTGATGAGAATGGAGTGTTCATAGTTGTGATGCCCAACACATTCTACTGTGAAAAGTGCAGTGCTACTTTAACTGAATAAATTGTATTTAATTATTATTATTTTAAAGTACAATACAATTAAAATATATTGAATTAATTAAATATATATATATATATATATATATATAAATGTCTGATTATAAGACAAAATCTAATATTTTTTGACATTGTTTTAACAAACATAACATAATTAATTTAAATTTTTGTAAAAGTTGGTTCTTTTTCAGGTTTGAGCAACATGTCTCGCCAATACATTATTCTATATAATTGTTTGATTATTAAAAGTTATTTTTCAAAATGATATTATGGTCACAGTCTTAATGTATACAAATAATAAGTAATGAGAATCATTAAGAATCAAGCAAATAAAAAATACATAATTTGAGCAACTAACTAACATACACAATACAATAGAAAAAAAACCTTGATACATATAAAATATTTGAAAAGTTAAAAATTAAATTAAAATATGTACAATATTTGGTATCCGCTGATTATAATATTTCAACTATACTTAAACAATAAAATTATATGCTTATGTAATGTATAAGAAATTATTAATTTGACTAGATTACTAAATTTGTAAGTTTCAAAAACTAGTATAGTTAATATATCTTGAATGTTCAAGTTTTATAATAATCACTATTATTTTTAAGTACTTGTCTAAATGATAAGTGCATAGGCTATAATAAAATTATTTTCTGAATCCTAAAAAAAGATTGTATCTTTTGATTGTCAGATACAATTAAATTGAATTATCTGCTTTAAAATATTTGAATTATTAACTCTATAAATACTTAGTTTGATTGTCCTGAATCTGAGAGTAATAATAAGAGCATTTTTGTACCTTTTGATTGTTAGAAATAATTTAATATAATTTATCAACCTTAATATGGATTAACCCTCCATAAATAGAAAAATAAAAATTAAAAATTTGTGGTGCTTGTGCCTAAATATTATATTTCAATGCCTTTAATAATTAAGAAAGAGTTACCTGTAATCATTGTAGGGTCATTCTTATGTTATGTAAATAGTTTGTTAGTGCTAACCGACAGAATTATGAAGTTAGTGACAAAAATAACCTTTGGTTAGCACTAATAAATATTTGAGACATTGTAAAAACGGCCCTAAATATTAAAAAGTTCATCACGGATTAGTTATTTGTCATCAGACTAATACTGTTACTAGTATTTAAAGTTTTTTTTGTTAATAATTTAATTTTCTACTTATGTTTAAGTATATATATACATACTGCAATATATTATATATGTATATCTAATATACAATATTTTATAGTAATTAAATTGTTTTTGTTTTTTATAACTGTTTGATAATTGTAATAACACTCTACCTTCAACACAAGGGCTACTTAAAGAAGGTAGATATTCAATCTCATTTTTTTTTTAAAATATTTCGTAAACTATATGAGTTTATTTTGAGTTTTGTTTATTAATTTTCGGTCATTAGTGACTGAATAATATCAATCAATTGTGTAAAAATAGGACGATCAGCTGCACTATAAGCCCAACATGGCCGCATAAGTTTATTATATATGTCCATGGTACATGGCGGACATGATGGACATTGTAATCGATGACCTTCTAATAATACTGTCATAAGTTTTTCGACATCTAATCTTTCTTCCAATTTAGAGATCACATTGGGTTCTTTACCCAATGAAAAAATTTCAAAGAGTAGAACGCCATATGCCCAAATATCAGTCTTCTGAGAAAATTTGCCATACAAAATAGCCTCAGGAGCGTGCCTTAAAGTATACAATTCAAGAGTAATTAATAGCACTTTCATATACATAATGACTACACTTACCATTTTAAAGGTAAATCCCTCATTGTTTGAAGGTAATAATACTTGTCGTCAGACAAAAATTGAGCAAGGCCAAAGTCTGAGATTTTTACTGTAGTTGGACTAGCTACTAGAATATTTCTAGTAGCTAAATCACGATGTATTATATTTAAACTTCCTAAATATTCCATTCCCTGGTAAACAAATACATTTAAATTAATATACACTGTAATTTAAAATTACTAATTTTATTTAATAATTTTATTCTTAACCCATTAAAATTAATATATATTTTAAATAACAAATAATCATCCAAATGTATAACTCTGTACCAAAAAGATTAATCATATTTATTAATATAGGTTGTTAAAAAAGTTAAATTACTTGAGCTATATCTAAAGAGTATTTTAATAACAGATTAGTTTCTTCCAGAAGTACATTTTCATATGCACGCAAATGACTACTTAGGGAACCAAATTTAATATATTCCATGACAAGCATTAAATTGGGTTCTTCTAGTACACCTTCTATATTTACAATATTTGGATGATTAAGTCCCTGAAAAGAGAAGTAAATTAGATGTTAGCTAATATTTATTTTAAATGTAATTAATATAATTTACCTCTATGATGCCAATTTCTCTTTGAAAATCTTCAGTTTGGAATGATCTTTTCATGTGTTTCACGGCCACCTTTTTAGTTTTTTTATCGCTATATTCTAATATTCCCTCTAATACAACTCCATAGAATCCCTAATAAAAATAATTTAACATTTTTATTGAATGATAATTGATTTTAAACTACCAAAATAAATTAAAACTTTACCTGTCCTATAACTTGATGTAAAGTTAATGTAGTATTATTGAACTGGTAAGTTTTCTGCTGACAGTTCATAGCACTTTGCATATTGTTCTTTATTTCTTCTTTTGATGTAAGCTAACAAAATGTCATATATTTAATTTTTAATTTATATTCAGAGTAACTAATATACTATTTGAAATTATATTAAGTTAATTTCTTGATTAACCAATTAGTATATTATATACCTGTTCCATGAATTGATTGAAACTTGTGTTGGTTGCAAGCATAGGAGTTTCATTTTGATAACTTCCATCGTCCTGTAAAAAAACCAATGTTTTCAATTATTCATAATGTATGTGTTAATTATTTTATAATTACAACAATAAATGCATACAGGATTAGAATTAAAATCAATAAAATCTGATTTAGTTTCACTTCCCGAAAATGAGCTTGATACAGTATCCAAAAATGTTTCAACTAAAAAAAAAAAAAAATGATAAAAGACAGTGTAAATTGTAAATTTACAGAAACTTTTTAATAAACAAACACTACAGTGGAAAAAATGAAATTCCTAGATGTTAAGTCAAGTGTACAATGAAGGAAAATGTTCATTATGAGTGTTGGTAAATGGTGATAATCTAATAGATATAATTTAAAACTTACTTGTATAGTTTGAAGTATAATAAATTGTTGCATCGGAGCAAGTGGTATCATCACTATATATTTCTTCCTTTTTTAATGGTGTATATTCATGTTGAGGACTAGCATAAACTGTAATAACAATTTAAATAATTATAAAAGAGTATGTAAGTATTTATATAAAATTAGTATATTACTTTGAAGCCAGATTTGTCGTAAATCTCTTAATGTTGCTTGTGGTTTTTTTCTAATAAAAGGATCGTTGTCCCAACAATCTGTCATTATGTGATAAATGTCATCTGTACAACAATCTGGTTTTGGCATTCTTATATTTTTTTCAAATTTCTAGAAAAATATTATTCTTAATACTCTGATATTTTATACTTTTCTAAAGCGCATAATAAACACATACCTTTTTAAACAGATCAACATTTTGAATTTCTGGTAAAATAACACCATAATTGAATAATTCCCACATTGTTGAACTAAATGCCCAAATATCAGCTTGTGGAGATTTCCGAGCTAGTTCTATAGTGTTGTAAAATTCTGTAGGAATCCAATATAAACTAAAAAAATTTAAAAAAACAATAATATTAAGAATTCTGTAGACTGTGTCTTCGCAGTTTAAATTTCAGTATTTATAAGTTATGTAAAGTTGTATATACTCATGTAATTCAAACTGTATACTTAACTCTATATCAAGCAATTTTCTAATATGGTTAGTTAATCTGGGCAGGACGTTTTGATAACGCTCTAAAACCATTATTGCTTCACCAATAATAGATATTAAACTTATTAACAGTGAACATTGTATTTAAAATCATTGGGTTGATATAAAATAAATAATAACAGAGCTTTTTGTGTATTTGATGCTAATTTTAATTTTATAAAATCTCTTGGTCAAAAATGTGTTGATTTTCTTGGACCTAATTATTATAATTTTTTCCATGAAAAAAATTTAATTTTATATATAATAATGCTAAAGAAATTATTGTTGAATAGATAATTAAATTTTTTTAACAATCTAACTTAGTTTTCAGTATAATTGTAAATATTTTTTTCATGCACTAAAACTATTTATTTTTAAATGTAATTTTAAAATTTTTAAATCTCTATCATTACAACAAACTTATGTTTACAGGAAGTAGATAAATCAAATGAATAATGTATAACTTGGATATTTGTTTTCTAATGAAAAAAAAAAACAACAATATGTAATTATTACTGTGATATTAATAATTTTAAGTGGACAGTTTTATTTATTTATAATTGTTATTATTTAATTGAAGACTACAAAAGGGTTTTTAAATATCTGGAATAGTATTGAGAAAATTGTTATTACCAAAAGTCGGGATTTTTATAATTTATTTATACGACATTTACTGGAAATAGAGGTAGTTCTTCTCCTGTACGAATGAAAGGGAAAAATAAAACTGATTGGTTACAATTCAATACACAATTTTAGTATGCAAATTATTGATAAGCTGCATATGTAAATATACATATAAAAGTATTGTCATATTTGGCATAAATGCAGTTTAGCTCCCATGCTCGTTTTTCGATTTTTTAAACATTGAATACGACGGTACAATAAGAATCTAATAATCAAAAAAGTGGTTTTTTGATATTTTTATTAAAAAAAAAGGAAAAAAAGGGTGACAATTTTTTCAAACACTTTTGAATTCAGTACCTTAAAATACGCATTTTGAAAAGTGAACATAGAAGCTAAATTGCATTTGTTCCTCATATTTAATCATTATTTGTTCAATCTTTAATCTGAATTTTACTAGAACTTAAGAGCTATGCTATTAGAGATAATAACCTCTTGCTAATAAATGCTATTATGTTTATTTTAATTGTAAACATTTTATTGAATTATATATACCTATACATTTTGTATTTATAATGATTATGAATGTATTAATTATTAATTTCCATAGAACTTATAAAACAATTAAATGTTACATTTGAGACACTCACTCATAACTTGTATAACATTTGTGGATACCCGGATCTGTGAGTTTAACTATAAAGGAATTTCTTGTATGTTCGGCTACTACAAATTTATGACATCGAATTTTACCATGAACCAAGCATGCAGTTTCCTAAAATTACAAAAGTATATTAGTAGTGATTTATGAAAATATAGTGAAATCCTTATGAAAAGGATATTATAATGTATATAAATGTTAATATTGAGCTGATGGCATTATTAACCCATTGTTGGTCGAATCTATTATTTGTGATTTCTCTCACCTTGTGCATACAAATCGCATTAGACCAGTGGTCTAACCCAACTCAACATTAAACGACGGACCATTTTTGTAAATTTTCCACCGTCATCGACTATGATTTATTTATTATCAACACCCACCCTCTTATTTCTTTATACTTTTATAGTTTATAATTTTTATGTATAGAATAAAATCAGAAATACAGTTTATATTGCAACTTATTTATTGACAACAGACTAATTTAGTAAAAAAAGGTGATACAATTACAAATTCAAATTTTGGTATTTAATCAACATGAAAATAAGATTTTCAAACTTATATCTCCATATATAAATTGTTATCAGTTACGTACATTTATTTGGCTGTCAACCACTAACATTATGATGGAAAAATTATTTACACTACTAAGCCGTAAATAATAAGAAATACAATTTCGCTCATTTTTTTTAAAAAATTGATTTGGCATCAACCAGTTAGGAACTACTACATTAAATGGATACTGACAATAGATAATCAATTAACTATTGATGAACATTTATTTTTAGATTATATATAGCTAACAAGATATATATTAAAGACAGTGGTGACCAAAAGAATATTTCTGAGAGAATCTCTGAACACGAGATAACGACGAGTTAAAAGGTATGTAAAAATGGAAATATTGATAAAAAAATTTTACTTAAAATTTTTAAATAAAGATAAATTACCATATCCCATAAAGCTGTAGCAATATATGTTGCAGCTTCAACTAAATTGCTAAAAGATATTTTATCTTTATTTGCTCGCAGATAGACATCAAGAGGTCCTAATTGAAAGTATTCACTGACCAAGGCAGTTGGTGTATCAACACAAAGGCCAAATAGTCGTACAACTGCACTCGAAGACACTGAACTCCATCTTTTTGATAAACTTAATAAGTCCTTTAAAAAAGTAAAGTATATAGTAGTAATATTTATTGATTTTGAAGAAAATAATTACCATTAGATGTAAACTTATGTTAACATCATCTTGGAATAATTTCACAACAACAGTGGATTCATTTCTTTTAGATTTGTACCAAGTAGCCACTCGTACTTTCATAAGCGATTGTATTTTTTTTTTTGGTGAACAAATAGCTGATAAATATATTAAAATATGATTTGTTTTAAATGTTTATTTTAACAGAAATATAGCAAACACTTACTTTTTAATAGATTTATAGAATCACTATTGATTAAATGAGGACCACTGATTTTATCTTCATCGTCATCATTACCTACATGTTTAATATTGGTATTTTGACATAATAATAATTCATTCATTGCTAAAAAATATATATTGAATATAAAAAAAAACCACACATAATTATTATTTAAATAAACAAAAAGTTATTATTTTATATTAAAAAATGTATTAGTTAAAATTAATCACCAATATCAGAAGGAAAAATACATTCAATAAGGTTCAAAGACATTTTGTTGCTAGAAATAAGTTTCCAAATAGAAGGGTATTCTATATCACTATCCCCAGCTAGTTTATAAAATCCACATTTACTCTCTATTACATATGTCATTGGTTTCATACTAAAATAAAAATAATTCATTAATTACTTTGTAAAAGAGATTACTAAAAGTGACTTTGTATTAATGTTAATTGCATAAAGTAAAATATATGTATATGTTACCTCTGATTTATGCAAACATCAATAACATAATTGTCATAATTTTTCATGCTCTGCCGTAGTATAAAACTTCCATTTTTCTTTGACATTTTCTTTTTCAAAATAGAAGTAGATTTCATTATACTGCAAAAAAATTATTTATTTTTTTAGTCTTTGCTATTACATTTGTATGAGAAAGTAAAAAGTAAAATATTAAAGCTATTAAACAATTTTAATCCAAATTTCTTTGGATTATAATGTGTAAAACTAAATAATTCTGAGTACCTTATTGGTCCATGAGAACGGATGGATTTTAGTTTGCTTAATGTTGGAGTATTGGTAGATGCACATAAATCAAAATTCCAATTTACCATTAAACGATAGTAGCCATTGAGTAATGTTATAAATGAAACCATAGTACTAGTATTCGCAAATTTTAAATGTATAGGTATACCAGTTCTTCTAGATATTTCAACCATACCATCATCAGTAGTTGATAGAAAACATAGATCTTCAATTGCTGCTAAGTGTACCCACTAAAACATTTGTTAATTAATAGTTTTGTCTGCATGTGAATAATTTAACATACCTCTTTCCTATTTTCAATACACATTCGTACACCAGGCATTTCAGAATGAAATGGATTTACTCTAAATGTAACATTTACAGAATCACTTTTTTCATTATATATAGCCTTATATTCTTCTTCTAAATAATTTGGAGCTATTGAATTGAATTGTTCCAAATAACTTTCTTTAATAATAGATACATAATGAGTGTCAACTGTATTGTTATTTATAATTTTTTTTAATGTTTCTTGAACAGGCTTCTTCAAAAAAAACATGTGTTGCTTAACTACTTCTTTAGGCATAAATTGTTTATAATTTTGTTCAACAGATTCTCTAGACTTGTCTTCTTCTAAAATAGCTCTGTACATATCCGCAACACCCAAGCCAATAAGCTCTCGCTTGTATGTGTCATAACACAGTCCAGTAACTTTACTCTTTAATAAATCAGATTTGACTTGATAAAAATAAAAATTATAAGCATAACGATCAGTACACTTTAACCGTTTGACATCAGGCATCTTATATCGTAATTTATATTCATAGACATGATGTTCATTTTTAGCGTATAAAATAAAGAGAGAAGAACTTAACCACAGATTATCATCTGTAACACTTACAACTCTCAATCCAAATAAGTGCCTGGCTATTGGACCAATGTTCAGCAACTTTGAGGTCTCAATAATTACATCTTCCACCGTTGTATTAATAGTCACAGGTATTTCGTAAGGGGTTGCTTGAACTGCTGTGTGAACTTTGATGCATAGACTCGAATCCATTTTGGGGCGAGTCTGCAGACTCGTTTGATTACACTAGCGAAAATGCAAACTTATAATAAATAGTAGTCTGCAATAGCTTATCTATAGTTCCAGCTGATCGATCATAATAAATACTGAATACTGATACGAATAATAAAAATATTATGTAAAGAGCACGATTTAAGATTAATGGTGAATAAAAAAAAAAAATTTCCTTGCAGCGCACTCTAGTGGGTCACAAACGTTTTATTAAGCTAAATAATTAATAATAATTAATTTTTTTTGTAACCAAAACTTTTAATATTAAATGTATTGACTAATATAATTGTATATTATGGTAAATAGCACGATTATAGAAAATTGTATCTATAATCACATTTTCGAATATTTTCACTCGAGAGCGCTAGTGTAAGAAGAAAATATTCAACATGAATACATCGGACAAGGAAGTTTTTTTCGCTGCTTACAACTAGGCATGTCAGCTAAAATTAATTGCGTATGTTTCCCAGACATAAAAAAAAACCATATCATTAAATATATTTTATTTACACAGATTATAACAAAATTACTATTATAATAGCGTTTATTCCAAGTCTGAGAAACATTTCATCGGCGATGTTATCTAGCTGTTTTATTAGCTATTCAAGAAGGGGGAGTAGATACGAGCAGGCCCTGATTTAGGAGAGTACCTTGGTGACTATAGTCACCCGGCCTCCATTTTGATTCATTATATTTATTATATTTTATAACACAATGTCGTTTTAGGACAACATTTTCGTATCGATTACAATAATAACTATTTAAAAAAAAAAAATCCCTATTAAAAATGATCAGTTATCAGCGTTAAAACGTATTAGTATTAGTTTTCTATTCAAAATTAATATCAAAAATCCAGAATTATCCAGTGTACATTGAATTTATTGGGCCTTTTCCCCGACCTGGATAAAGAAAGTTTTGTGGATGAAATCGTGTAGTTCCAATAGTTAAAAATATCCTTGTTTAATTATGTGTGATCCTCAATATCAATTAAAATACCCGAGATCGATGAACATAAAACATACATTTCCCAACGGTGACACAGTTTTACAAATATATTTAACCATGTCTTGTACAAACTGTAGTAGCGATTGCTCTTTCTCAGCACTCGAACGCATTAAAACTCGTTTGAGATCGTGTTTGACTCGAGATATGTTAGATAATCCGACATTGCTTACTATGACTTAACTAAAAAATTATCCTATGATGTCATCATTGATGAATTTGCAAAGGAACGTAGAAATAAACCTATGTTCTTATGAGTTACAATAGTTTTTGATATAAAATATACTTTTTCTTTTTAAATGGCGATGATGGCCTCTTGAATATTAGTCCCCTATTATAAAGTCCCCGGCCCCAAAAACTATAAATCAGATGCCGGGCACGATTTATCCTATCTTAAACCGTGGTAAAAATTATATTACGTCTATTTGTAACAACCGCTTGTATGAAACGATTAAACGATTATACATGAAGATTTCATGGGTTTATGAGTATATAGATAATGCATTTTTGTGTTTTTTGTCAAAAGCAAATGTATTTCGTTTATATAAAAAGAAAATATCTTGATACGTTTTGTAATCCCTAAGACTATTATTATTTACTATTATAACAGTAAAAAATAAAATTAAATAATACATATATATATAAAAAAACAAATACCATCTTCCGTTTATTGTTAATCATAAAATCTCACAGTATTTCAGTTTATTATGTCATTTAATTCTTGGGATAGAAAAAAAAAATGATATGTTAATTATACATAAAGATATACAGAACATCGTCTCCAAGAATGAATTTAGCTGCTTTATACATTACAGCAATTTCTTTCTCAGTTCTACTTTACTACTACTCGCAATAAGGAATGGGTCGTTAAAAAAAAAATCATAATTCTGTTTAATCATTAGGAAAATGTTTCAGATTATATTATAAATGTTTGTGGTGTTACGACGTAATAAATATTTTTTTAAATACTGATAACTGATACGAAACGTGATTCCACAAATACTGATAAGAAATTTCAACACTTCTGATTGGAATATCTTAGAAGAACGTAGTAACAACCGTGATTTAGATTAATAGTTTTCAGGAATTCAGAATTCAACGATTTCAACAGTCAAGTTTTGGTTTGTCACAATAAAATTAAACGTTTTTATATATTTAAACAATTAAAGAAAATCGCAGGACGTCGTAGCAGGTGGCCGTTTTATAATATATATTAGATAGTTATTAAAAGTTATTACGGCAGATTAAATAATCTGTGTCATTACTAAGTATCATTATAAACATCAATATAGAGTATTTCAGTTACACTACTTATATATTCTTATCTTATACATTTTACATCATAATAGTTAAAATATAATAATAATGTATTAGTGGTTTTTATTTTCCTGATTCTGATAGCCCTCCAATGTTAGGTAATATGTATTATATGTATTATTTTTTATAAAAAGATTCTTGTAATTTTTTTTTTTTTAATGACTACTTGATATATATATATATATTATGATGTTTGTGTGAACCATAGGTAACCAATATGTTTTTAAATGAATATGGAATATTCATTAAATATTTATATTAATATTTCAAAAAATATTGATATTTTGCATTTATCTTTTATTTTTAAGAAGGGGAGGATATAATGCCTATTAAAGGGATAACAACCTCATTTTTCTTAGTCTCGTATACCTCGTGAAAAAATCCTGCGCACATCTATGAATATATTATTATATATGGAATTAGTCTAAAACTTAAACCATTAGTAAAATTAACAAGATTCATTCGAGAATAATAATTAGTGAAATATAGATTGCATAGTATGTAAATGGTATCTATGCAAATGTTTAAAAGTATAAACAAGTTATTATTTTTATATATTCTTATGCTTTTAATTTACTAAAATTATTTCTAATTTGGGTACTTAAGCATGATTGTTTATACTGTGTAACAGTATACTAAATTATTTTTAAATAAATTTAATATTAATTAGAATGGGAAAACTGAACAATAGAGTGAACATGAAGACAGTGGGAAGTTTAGTTTGTCTTATTAAATCAGTAGAGAATCAATACACTACAATTGATTTGCAAAATGAAACTACTGTACATGGACTCGTTAAAGAAGTTGATTGGTATTTGCATTGAAATATTTATGTAAATTGTGATTTATTACATTTTTATTTTTATTTTATAGTGATATGAATGTGACCTTAAATGATGTCACATTGACTGATCCTAATGGTAATCGATGTTCCTGCGAAAATATATTTTTAAAATCAAGATTAATACGTTATGTTCATTTGTCTAAGGATGTAAGTATATGAATAAACATTAAAATTATTTTTGTGTTAAAATTCAATTATCATATTTTTTTAGATTAATATTTTTGATGAAATGCATGCAGTTATACAAAAAACATTTCCTCCTAAAGTTAAAAAATCAACTTTTTCCTTGAAAAAAAAGAAAACACTAGCAAAACAAGAGAAACTTAAAAGGGAAATACAACATATGACAAAAAGTGATAATGCTAAATAATAATCATATTTTAATATACATAATACATTTAAATAATTTATTTTATAGCTATACTTTTCTAATCTTGTACTTTTGTGTAAATTTGTATAAATTAATTTACAGTTTATACAAAATTAACCCTTTTATTATTTTAATAGCTATAATAAAAATAAAAAAATAATTTGTATGTTTCATTGAATATACGTACATAAACATTTTTTTATTATATTAATTAGTTTTCGTACTTTATTAAAACAAAAACTACAAATCCAATGGAGGTATTAAAAGTGTGAAATTGAAATTTGATTTGATTTACATGAATGATAATATTGAAAATTACATACACGCATATTTCTCTAAGGCTATTGTACTTGGTATTTAGCAGGTTACGATAACTAATAATCAGTTAGATTAAGTTTTGATTTTGATTCTGTGTTTAGTTGCTGATGCGTGTCAGGGGTAACCAGTAAATAGGTAATAAAATTATTACAAATAACTAATGAAACACTGAAAAACGTTAGATTAGATGATAAAGGTGATAACTGTTAATATTCCTGACTTCAAACACTACTTCCATTGATATAATGTCATACTTTTAACAGGTTGGTGGTGTGGCCGTGTATATAGCAATGGACGCAATGCGGCGCTCAGAGACTGTGTTACAGTAAACATAATATTAGTTATTACTTATTTGTCACTAGTGATTTAGACTAACCGGATATTTAATAGTTTACTTTACTACAAAAATTTAAATTACAAATGGCTTTGTATATGGATCAAAGTGATGGGCATTGAATAAAAATGGAATACACAGAAATTAAAATGTTGATAGGTTGTGTGACTGAATTAGATTTGATTAGGAATAAGGAATTTCTGATGAATATGTAAGAGGAGTAGCGAGTTAAACATGACAAATTAGTGAAAATAGTATATTGAAATAGTTTGGGAATGTTGAGAAAGAACGGAAATGATGAGATAGTAAAAAATATAGGTAAGTTAAGTGTAGAATGTAGATGGAAGCCAGGGAAGAGATTGGAAAAGTAGCTGGAGAATATTAGGATATGCTGAAAGCATATGGAGTAGATGAATACCTAAACAGTGATGGAAAGGAACACGCAAAGAGTGAGAATAAGCCCCACTAATTCGCAAGTTAAAGATGCAGAAGAATAAGTGCTAGTAAATTAAATTTAAAATTCTTATTATTTTTAGCATATCTATATATTTTTATTATAGAATACAAATTAAATAAACATTTTTACTTTTAATACAAATTAAAACTATTCATTTTTACATTTTAGATAACCTACCAGATTATCAGAATTACAGAACAAATTTAGTTGACTATAATCAAAATTGACTTATTATTAAATTTAGGCAAAATGGAAATAATGCATCTTATAAATAGTAAACATTCTAATTTAGTCACTCTTTAATTGACTGTACACTATAGGGTTTTTTAGAATTAGTTTTAATTCAGTAATTCACTATCCTGTGGTAAGATTATATACCTTCTTACAGTTATATTACAAATCATAGGTAGTAATAAACTCGTGTTATTTTAAACATTATAAAATTGGTTTACTTGAGATGATTGAAGTTCAATTTGGGCCATTTTAAATTGTACTGTTTGTAACCATTTAAGAATATCTAAATTTACTTCTGATTTGGAAAGAATAGCTCTAGGTTTAACTGATGGTGGTTCTTTAGGGTCAAATTCGATACATGCATCTAAACGTAATTTCATATGCCCCGGCAACTAATCAATAAAACATTTTTAACATAATATTAATATAATTAGTAAAGTAATTTATTTAGATATTAAATATTATGTTAAAGATATTTATTTATACCTTAATATTTTTATCAGTGAATAATACTTCTTTCCACATAGGTATAAGTTTACATAATGTTACTGTACGACATTCTAGTAGTGCTTCAAGTAAACTCAAAAAGTGCAAGTTCACCATTTCTCCCAACTGAAAAAAAAAAAAAAATACTTTTATCACATATCAATAATTTGTGACTTTTTAAATTCTAGTTTTAGTAAACAATTATTAAATTTCTTTACATAATGGATAGAAGATTTTAGATTAGAAATATAACAGTATGCATATGGTATAATACACAACAGAAAATATTTAGTACAAGATATGTATATTATGACTGGACATTAAAGTATTATATGTCATAAACTTAACTAACCGTTTTCGATTTGGTTGATAGATTTAGCATACTCTGAGTAATTTTATTCCAAAAGTCATGCAATATATTCATTGTAAAAGAATGATGATCACCAGCTGTCACCATTTGTTGAGCTGTTTGTTCCATATAAATGGTCCATAACTAATAAATTAGTTACTAATTGTAAAATGATATTTTATAAATTATTTGCATAAATGTATGTCATTACTTGACAAAGTACAAAAGCATGAAAGAGAGATGACATATGGATAACTGATGACTTTGATTCTTCTGCAAATCCTGTCATGATTACATTAATATGATCAGCTATCTGACACGAAACATCTTGAGATAATGGTAGACAAGGTCTATTTTGCATTGTTGTATATGAGAGCGATCCAATTAGAATCCAAGATAATAAGCGTATATGACTGAGACAATCCGAAAAGTCTTTACAATTATAAATGAATAATCTAAAATAGGTATATTATAAATTAATTTTATATAAAGTTTATATTTTTATATATTGAATGCAGAGCCATATTTATTCGGTTATTAAATAAATACCCAATTATAATTTGTAATTTATGAATATAACAAATATTATATCTATGGTATTCTGTATAAGAATATAGGAATTCTTACATCAAAATATTGGACAAATTATGATATACAAAAACCTTAAAACAAACTGAACATACATTATTTTTTTTAGTAATATAAAGTTGGAATGGATAGGATCCATATGACGGGCAGGACCTTTAGGAAGGGCACACCAAAGATATTATGAAGATAAGTGATTAGAATACATGCTATACTTAGTATTGGACAAACAATATAGGGATGAATTATAGAATCTACAAGGAGCCTAAGTGGTTTTATACGAATAAGATGAAGAAGAAAAGAATACCGTTAATTGAATGGTACACAAATAATACAAAAATAGATTTTTTACCCGATGGTTTGTATTTCATTTGGTCCATAATATAACCAAGGAAATATCTTATGTAGTGATCTTGCATCTCGAGTATTACTTTTTAATAGTTCTAATGATAAGTACTGAGACATTCCAGCTTTCACAATACTCCCAAATGTATCTTCATTAATACCTTCTTCAGGTGTTGTACATCGACTCTAAACATAAACATTAATATAAATGTATTTTTATTTTTAAAAAAAATTATGATTTAAAATGGACCTTTAATTTTGTCAATGTATTAATATCTGTTAAAAAATCTAAAATATCTTGTAAATTGTTTCTCAAAAGTTCTGATGCACCTGTTGGTACACTTGATACAATTACTGGGAATGTTGGTACTATGTTTTCAATTGCTGAGCACTCTGGTAAAATTCCACCAATATCCTGGACAATAATTTATATTTTGTATTATGTTTCACTTAGATTTATACAATAATTTTACTTGAAGTATGAAAGCAACATAAACCAATAGATTGTTGTTGAGGTTTTGCGTTTTGAATTTTAACGCTTGTATTAATTCTACAGTTACTGCTCTCGTCAAAATTGTTTTTTCTCTTTCCTATCAATTATTTTTATTAGTTGAAATATGTATTTATAAAACTTGTAATGCTTACCCTTGCAAATGTTTTGTAACTTAAAGAACAAAGATCAACTAATAAATAATAATCAATATAATGTTGTTGGAGGGCGTAAGCCAATATTTTTGAAAACGGATCTAAAATACTCTATAAAATACACAATGCATGAATATATAAATAAATCTTATATACAACACAATTTCAAATAGTTAGATCTAATATAATTAATTTGTTTTTAGTTTTCAGTAATTAAATAAATAATATTAATTGAAACTTTCATAAATACTGTGTGAAATGTTACCTTGGTTGAAATAATCCCAGGTATTTTCAACACTATAATCATCAGCTTAAGAATTAAATTAATACTTTCAAAGCTACTTATTGTTAATTGGACTTTTCTGAAAAGTGCGTCAAAGTGACTGAGAATGGTTGTCCAAATCAACGTTGATGTTGTACCAGTAGTGTCAGTAGTTAATATATCAATATAATATATTACGTTTGATAACATAACACTACAAATATTTGTTGACAGTGACTTTTTGGAATTTAAAACCTATAAGTATACATTGTTTAATGTTAACTATAGATGCATAATATAATATAGCATTTAGTTATAAATCTTAAATGAAAAAAATATATAGAAGTTCTGTAGGATTTTGGGGCAATATAGATATATAAATCAACAGTTCTCAAACATTTTTTTTGTGTACCTATGTATACTCATGTGTATTATGAATCAGTTCTGTACCACTTATAACTAAAAATATAATCATTTGGGATATCAATAATAATAATGAAAATTGTACAAAAATAATAATAAATAATTATTTACACTTTAAATAATATTAGACCCGTTTCAAACACTAGTAAAAATATGTCCTTATTAATTTTTCATGCTACCACCGTGCAGACTTCTGTATGTACTACGATGTAGTCTCCCATGTACCACAGTTTGAGAACCGTAGGTGTAGATTAATAGTTTAAAAGTTGGTAGTTAATAGGTATAAACATTACTCACTTCTAAAACCATCTGCAATGGCTCAATAGGATTCATTTCATTAAAATCCATTAAAGCCTGTATAATACTCTTAAAGAAATTGTTTTCATGGCTTTCTACAACCAAAATATAATTTGATTTTTAAACAACACTTTCTTATGGTATTAAATGATTATTATTATTACCATTATGTTTCATTTGGAATATTTGTGCAAATACTCCATTTGGTGCCAACTGATAAAGAATGCATCTTAAAAATTTCTTAGCAATGCTGGTTGAACCACATGGTAAAAACTTTTGGCTATCTTTTTGCCATAAGAAAGTGGGTTTAGAGTGACACCTGTTAAAAACATAATACAAGTAAAGCATAACAAACAGTATAAATCAAGTACAATTAATTACTTGGCTAATACTATTAATATTTCAGGCAAAAGGCATGCAGCAACTGATGGTGCACGATGAACAAATGTTCCCAACAACACAATACAGAGTCCTATTTCATCATCACTATATTCTTCTTTACGTGTTCCACAATCACTACACCTAGATAAAAAAAAAAAATGTATCAAATAATTTTTATAAATTAGTATATTTTAAATACCTTTCTTGTACACAATTTATTCCAATGCGGCTCATACTATTGCTAACTTTTTTAGTTGAGCTGGTTTCATAAATTGGAGGATCTGAATTTTGAAAGTGGCTATTTCTAAACAATTTTTCGCTTACAAAAAAAAAATATCACATTAATGGTATTAATATGTAAAATTATAATGTATACTAAACATTATAGAGATATAATTGATTAAAACTGAAAAGAAACTGATGTGAAACTTACCAGAGTCAGACAAATTGACTGTTTTAGATCATAAAGTTAGCCAAATATTAATAAATTATTACCTATGAGGAACGTTGGAATTTTTATGTGAATCATTTCCATAATTTATACGCCGCACAGATGAAAAAATTGATGATTTATTATCTTCTGGACTATCTAGAGCATTTTGTTTTATTAATTTCCTTGGGCTATGGTGGCTTTTCTGTAAAATATAAGTTAATAAATAATATAAAATATTAATATATAATATGATTATTGTAGTTATGGCTTTTACAAATGAGATATGGTTAATATCAAGATAAATAATGATATAAAGTCATCCATTTTATTTTTTTTTCTTGCTAATTTTTCTATATTATAACAATATTATACATTTATTTGGAAAAAAACTATACTATTTTTAAAGTAAATTATAACTAAAACGTATATTGTGATAATAGTTTGTAATAATAATTACTATCTATTACCAGGGATTCCGCCCTTGAAACCCACGTATTACCATCTTTGGAAACCCGAGTTACTATGGTTACAAACAAATATATTTTCAATCAAAATATTTGTATTATATAGAGAAAAGAGCTAATGATATAATATAAATTTTTGTATAAATTAACTATGATAATAACTTTCAGTTTAAAAAACAAAATGTATAATATTGTTATAATATAGGAGAATAAAGCAAGACACAAAAATCACATGGTTGGTCGTCAAAAAAAAGTAAATAAAATTTCAGACATTTACCATCATTGATTGTTTACCCTAATATTTTCCATATCTTTTTTGTAAAAGTCCTAACTACAATAATCATTTTGAGTTCTATCAAACTATTTTTCATATCCTGTTTTACTGAAATCGGATGGTAAAAATTTGAAATTCGGTCATTTACCAACAGTAGTCAATAAGAAGCATAGTCAATCTGTATTAAACCATGTTCCACAGTTCTAACTTATTTATAACTGATTTACATACTACAATTTTGATATTTCACAATCTCAATGCTAACATAATAATTGTACACTAAGTTATTAAGTAATTTCCTCTACAATCTAATGTTAACTAACATAGAGATCTAAGTATATTTTCATGAAAATTCTGTATCATTTTTTTATTTGTCTATCAAGAAATATCAATATGTTACAATTATATCATTCAGTAAATGTATAATTAGTACTTCAGAGAGTCAAGTGATACTGAAATATTTACAAAACATTTAAACAATTACATTCTTTAAGAAACCCCTAATAATAATTATAATTATGTAATATGCATATTTGGTGAACAAATATTTATACAATTTTTAATATATTATTTGTATAAGTACATACGCTAAAATAAAATTACTATGGAGTTATAAAACATCCAAATCTCCCCTCATCCCATAATTATGCTGCTGACATTGTATATAAATGGATACATATTATAATTACAGGCATGTATACTTGTTCTTTTTCAGAGCTATCCTCTCTATTAAGAGATGACGACTGTGATGTCGAGTCCATGTCTCCAAAGCCAAAAGTTTTGTTAATTTTTTGTACAAGATTCATTGTCGTTCCAATTGGTAATAAACGTTCTTGTGCTGGTATTTCTAGTGGTTTTTTTTCTATTTTTACTTCTAATTTAAATCCCAAATCCGTTTGAATTTCATCTAGATATTCAAATTTGTATTAATTTTGCATATGGTTAACTCAATAATAATATAATATTACCATTAGAAAATGAAGAGTTTGAATGTATTTTCATTTTTGAAAGAGGAGATTCCGGACAGTTATACAATTTTGGTGGTGGTTTGTGTATTAATAATTTATCTTTTATGTTTGAAATTATTGGTGGATGTGATGTTACTGAAGAAGATGATGTTGATGTTTGACTGTTATCTTTTGGATTGTATAACGTACGTAACTTAAACCGAAAATTTTCTTCAATTGTTTCTTCACATTTTCTTTAAAAATTTAATTTAGATAGGTATATAATTAACATTTTCAAATTTATATAAGATATTATATTTGTAACTACTTTAATGTTGTGTTTATTTCAGGTGATGAGGTAGAAGTAGTTGCTAATACTGGGGGTGTTAAAAAATTTGGTTGATTAGCAACACTGATTATTGCTGAAGTTGCTAACATTTTCATTCCTTCTTTTACTCCCCATTTATCTGGCTTCTCATAAATAATTTAATATACATTTTTACCTATTATTATTAATAAATATTAATTTAATATTAATTCTTACATTTCTTACATCAATATTATTTTCATTAGACCAAAATGATCGAAGTGGTGTTTTTCTACTATAAGTTTCATCCACTGATTCATCAAATGAACCCTTAAAAACATCAAAATAATTATTAACTAAAAAATTATATGGTAATTTAATTTCAAAATATTTTCAAATTACTTGAAATATATTATTTAATTGAGTAACACATTACACATATAAACATAAGCAAACACAAAACTTAAAATAAAGCTGGAAAGGATACATAAATATATTTACAGCATCTTGATTTACTCACCTTAGCCTAAGCCAGTGTAATAAATTTGAAAGCATTAGTAAATCTTCACACCCAAAAAAAATATTCTAAGCTAAACTTTAGTGTGATGTTTATAAGCCTTTTTTTAATTTTAAATTATGTATATATGATAATGTATTAATTGTAATTAAAGTAAAATTTTTCTAAATTTTCACTCTCTCCTATATCCCAAACAACAAATTGAAAAAATACAATAATTAACAATTTGTAATTTTTAAAGACTTTTTATAAAACACTTTAAAAAATGGGAACGTATATTTCAAATGGACTTAGCAATAAATTAAAATCTGTTCAAAATCTTATTGCGACAGTAGAATGATAAATTGATTAAAGACAGAATTTGTATAAATTGGTATGTATATAAAAGAATACTTTTATAAAGTTGATACTTTTAATGTGTTTAATAGATGAATAGAGAAAATCCAGAAATCACCACTTTCAATGCTGAATTAAAAATATTTGTATTTATAATATGCTACAAATTTCATAATTTTAAAGTTTTTCTTGATTTTCAAGCAAACTATTATAGAATTCTAAAAATATTTATAGGCATATATTAAAAGAACAAATTTTCTTGATTATAATGATACACAAATTTAACCCTGTAACAAATTGTTTTGAACACTAGCATAAATTAAGTACTTGCATGTGAACTATAGTGTCCGGTCGTACTGTCAGATTTATATTTTTCTGGAGCAATGGCTAAGTCTGATTCTGTTTCATCTGGTTCAGTTGAGCCACTAATTAGATGTTAATATTATTAATAATAATTATGTATACAGATTTGTCAAAGATATTAAAATTACACACGTAGATCCTTGTTTATGTGGAGTTCTTTTAGGAAATGAACCTTCTTCCCAGTGAGTTTCCATGCTCATTGGATATCTTTTTGATGTAGATGGCTGCGATTCATATAATTTTTGTGATTCCATACATGAAGATTCACCATTTTTTTCAACTTATGTGTAGCAAAAACATTAAATATTACTACCCACTAAATAATATTAAATCCAATCGTAATTACAAACTTTTAGTTTTTGTAGTATCTGACATTACAACTGTTGAAGGTATTCTGTTACAAACATGTTGTTGAGCATTTAATGTATTCAAAACAATCTCCATCAATGACACTACAAGAAGGCTAACGGGTTCTTTATCAAAATTGTACTAAAATAAAATTAACCTATACAAGTAATCTGATAATAAATTTAAAATACAATATAGAATTTACCTTATAAAGAAATACCATTACAGACATGAGCCATGACTTTCTAGCCATTGGCTCTAAAAACCACAAGGAATATGTTGCATTAATAGAGTGAGCTTCAGGAGAAGGACAATATTGAAGCAATAATAGTGCAGTAGGTGCAATAACATGACCCATTGTAAAATTTTGATCCAACATTTGTGGTAAATTGGATAAAAATGAATTAAAAACTGGTAAGATTCTAAATCAATTAAAAAATATTAGTTAATAAATAATAATTTTAAAAAACTAATGTGTAGAAATAAATACCTTAATTTTTCTGGTGGTATAAGAAATGCTTTTTCATTATAGTTATAACCCAATAACAAATATAAATGTTGTAACACAATACCTTGAACTCTTATACCATGTTTTGATTCTTCTGGGTATGCCTATAATAAAAGATAAGTTAACCTTATAAAAATTAAGCAAACAAGATAGTTTAAAATTACATGTTCCGGACGTGACATGTATTGCATAAATAAAAATACAATTAGACTGCTTGTTTCTTTATCAGATTCTTCTAAATCAACTATTTGTTGTAAAAGCTCACCAGCATTATCTTCATGTGAATCTATTCCATAAGCATGATCTAAAAAAATATTATTTTTTATAGAGTTGAGTAATCAATATTTATTGTAAAAAAAAAAAATTATATTTTAATGTTATAATATATCAAATTATATGATACCTGGAAGGATTGATAGAATTGGAGTAATAAGCTGTGATGTTTTCCGTTTCAAAATCGGAGCAGAAAACTGTCTATTATAAACTTTATCACCTAGACATATTAATTTATATATCTTGAATTTTAAACACATATAATTTTATTTTAGATTTTTACAACTAATGGAATTTTACAATGAGAATTGTAGACTAGCATTCATAAAATTATAATTTATTCAAAAAATGTGTTATACATCTTTAAAACGTAATAAGCATAAGCCAAATTTTAATTTGTTTTAAATATTATCCTAAATTAGTTTATAATTAGTTTAATTATTAGGTATAAAATAATATGTAAAATATGTCTAACCATATTTTGGATCATTTCTTGGTAGAGTAGAAGCTGGTGCAGACATGGTTCTCTTGTATGGCCATTTTTGACCAAAACTTGCACTTAGTGTTCGTACAGAATTTGATTCCGAGGAATGTGCCATAGCTTCATGAGCTCTTTGAACTTTTTTTATAAATGAATCACTGGTGATATCAGAATTTTTCAAATCTAATACAATCAACAATAACGTTTTTATATGAATTTGAATTACCTACTACTTAAAAGACAATATTTTTAATGCAAATTGATGTATTTGTTTACCTCGTACATGAGTTATATCACCACTTTTTTTTAATTGTATTTGTGCTTCAATAAATAGAGCATCAAAACGCCCCAAGAAAAACTCCCACGTTAATATTTTTCTGTCGTTTAATGTATTATGTAACTGATACAATGATTGTAATATCATAGGTCTATCTACCATGACTGTGTCAAAATGGATTTCCATACAATGAATTAAATTCTGCATATAAAATTAGTTAACATTTTACCAGAAAATATGATATGATATAAATAAGATATGATCAAATATCATTTTTATTTGTGTTACCTTTAATGCAGAATCATGAATAGTAGGTAATAGAAGGGTTGCCCTTGTAGCTACATAAGTACTGCGGTCATCCATACTTGACAATAAATAACAAAATGCATTTGTTATACATGATTGAAGAGCCGGATTGTTTCTCAAAGGAGTATTGTCCATGAACCTAGACATCAGGACCACTTTTTCCACTTGTAACAAAAATATATGTCAATTTCTTTAATTAATAATAGTATTTTAATTATCTTTATATTGAATTTTTTAACATAATTAAATTTTAAAGTTTAATAAAATATATATTTAACTGTACTAAAGAATTAAGATAATTGATAATAATAGATATATTTAAAATATAAAAACTATAAAATCAATTTAAAGTTTGGGTACCTAACAGTTAGTATAAAGACATTATAGTCACTTAAGTTATGATTATATTACAAATTATTAAAATACCGAAAGTGAACATTATTTGTCTGATGACTAAGTGGACTGAGAAGTAAAAAATAGTATTATATATCATTTGAAAGTATACCTAACTTAATAGTTTCTAATATAATCTTTAAAGTAATTTAGATGGAAGTAATTTTAACACAATTATCCAATTAAAATATTTTATAATAATGTTTATTTTTTAAACATGTCTAAAATCACTTTTCCAAATAGACAAAAAAGTAAAAGGAATAATTCAGACTTGGGTAAAATACTTTTTCAAAGTGATTGGAATAAAATAATAAATATACACATACCTCTAAAAATCAATTTTTCTAATACGCTTTTGAATACATTAAGAAAATACCATTCAAATACCTATATATATATATATATATAATACCTTATATATTATATAATATTAAGAATTTTAGAATATATATATATATTTTCAAAATAATCTTTAAAAAAAATAATTTTTTACTATACTACAATAGCTACAGTAATAATTAACTTTATTATACTAGTAGTTTTGTGAACAGTATACCTCTCGAATATCCGCTGGCAAATGTGCAGCGATCGAAAGTAATCTAATCGCAACTGTGCACACATATACACACCATGAAATCAAAATCAGCAAGACCCACCCCTAACGACGTGTCTCCTTATATGGAAGTTTCACTCGTTTAGTAAATTATATAATATACTGGTGTTTACCTGCATTGAAACGAATACGCCAATCTGAACTATGAAATTCATCTCTGATTAATTTCCAAAAAATATCGCTACCACATGGTAATGATACACAATGAAGCACGACGGGTATTGCTACTTCACATAGATGTGATTTAATACCCTCAATGCAATCCCAAATGCTAAACAAATATAAAAATTGCACCAAATATTTTATATAAATTTAGGAAATAATTTAGTATGAATAATAATAAACTTATACTTACTTTTTAATTATTAAATTTTCTTGACACCATATTACAAATCCTTTATGCTCTTTAACAGCTTTATTTAATGTATCATTATGAAGAACCATGAGATAAAGCGATTGTAATAAATAATACTTGAAACTAGTATCACTTGTTTTAGGAAATTCCTAAATATATAATAAATAAAAATATAGATATGTATTTATATAAATTAGTTATTTTGTAAAAAATGTTTAGTTCTAAGCAATTTGTGTAATAAGTCTAAGAAGTGTAACTTCTACAATAATGTAATTTTGTTTAAATTGTATTATTTTTTTAATTTTTTTTTATTATAGTTTTTAATTTTAATTTTAAATTTTAAGTAATATTTGTTATCAAGTTAATTATGTCCCCAATATTCTAGCTTACGCTTTTAAAAATATTTTGAAGTAATTACTAATTGTTTAAACTTTCAAGATTGTTTTTAGTCTTTTGATACATCTTTTTGGGAAAACAATATTATTCTACTATTTGCATAAAACACATATGTTTAATAATTTGAAATATGTATGTATAAACAAATAGTAGACATGTGGTATGATGTATGAACAATCCATGACAAGTAAAATTATTGATAATTCTGTGATATTTAAACAACCATACACTAATATACTCTATTCCAAATAAGAATGCCCAGCTGATCAACTAAAATGCATTCAAGTTTGTGCATGACCGGTTGCGTTTGCTGTCGACAATAAGCGCTGTGCTATAGGCCAACTGCTGCAGCCCAGGGGTCTGACCGTTTGGAGTCTCAGTATGTATGTGCGAGTTTGGGCATTCCTATTTGATGTAGAGTATAGATAAAACAGATTCAATAAAAAAATTTAAAAAATGTTAAGTTAATACGAAAAACGATAGAAAACAAGAGAATTAACTAGACTAATATTTACTTTTAAAATATGATAAACCAATTGTAACTGGTCAGAAAGTTCTTCGATTTTGATTCGAAATCTTCCTTGTTCTGTTTGCCAAAAATCTTGTATATTATGGACAGATTCATCTATTGGTTCATCATATTCGTTCATTAATTTAGCTTGTGCAACTCTTGCTGTGGCTAACCCTGAAATATTAAAATATTTAATATTTTTGTATTCTTATTTGCATAAGTTAAAAATAAATCCATAGACATAATAATTACCAACATCAGATTCTGTTAATGTAATAGCTCTAGCAATTGCTGGCATGACAGGAGTTAAATCTAATTGTTCTACTACAGTTTCTACTGTAGCGGTCATTAGCTGTAAAAATCATTATTTTTAAATATAAGTATTTTATTAAAACACATTACTTATATAAGATGAATAATTAAAACATAGACATATAGTTTTCTTAGTAGTGTTGATGTTAGCACTTTTTAAATCACATTTTAAATGCACATTAATATATTTGTTGAAAATAGACATATTTTCTGTAATGGATTGTAATAGAAATTCTACAAAATAAATAGACTGAATAATAATAATAATAAAAAAAAAAACTGTAAGATATATATATATATATATAATAGGTACTAAAATATATAAATGGAAATGAAACATAAATTTAAGTTTTGTTTGTATAATAACCTAATTTGCACTTAGTTTTAATGTAAATAAAACTGTACCTATTATTTTAAAAACATTTTAATAATTTTAGTTTATGAAGAATATAAAAAAAATAATAAAATTATTGATTATTTTTAAAATACTTATGTATTTGTATGTCCTATTATAGGTTATTAATTTATTAAACACAGAACAAACTTTTAAATCCAAAATTCAAATTTTATGAAAATTAGAGGTGGATACTCAGTAAACACTTAGTAGTTATCTAGAATACATATATCATATGTATTAATAGTATGGTCAATTAAGTTTAATTTCATAAATAGTAAAACTTTATATTATTTATTATTTAATTAAATCATTTACCTGAGGCATGTTTACTAAAAGACCACCAATAGTGTCCGGGGTTAACATAAAAGATAAATTAGTTCCTTCATATTTTGATTCTTTTTTATCAACTTCTGTCGGTGTTTTTTTTGGATCTTCAGAAAAACATTCATCTATAATCGGATCCTATAAATAGAACTTGTAGTAAAAGTAATATATACAAATACATAGTTATATAAAATGTAGGGGGTACAATACTAAATTGAAAATATTAAGATACCATTAATATTCATTATTTATTAAAAATAACTTGGTACCACGATTAAATTAATGAAATTAGTCTTAGTTTAGAGTTCTAATGAATATATGTTATATGTCTATAAATTCTATAAATGTATTTTTTACTTACATCAGGAGGATGTGCCAAATTAGGCAAAGAAATATATTCTACTAATGAATTTGCAAGTTGATGCCATAAAACCATTAATTCACACGAAATGCATTCTAGTTTGTTTTCACAATCTGCGTGGGACATAGTAAACCAACCAGTAACTAAGGTATTGGTAATTAATTTACAAACATCATGGTTTATTGTACTTCCAAATCCAGTATGCTTTTCAATTCCATGTAATTCAATCTAAATTGATATTTGACAAATTACAAAACTTTTGTTTATTTAAATAAATTTCATTAATAAAAGTTAAGTTAATTTTAGATTTAATACCTGTTTAGATGTTATATCTAGCATTAATACACAACAGCTAAGTTTCACATCATCTTCTGACAAATCTAGTCTAGTATTAAAGTTTTGTTTATCTTCATCGTCAGTGACGCTTTCTGTTCGTTTAATTATAACGGGATCTAAAAGGAATAATTGTTAAAAATAATCATTTTCAGTAATTTTTAATTATTTAATTTACATATCAAATTTTTAATAATAGGTAGGTACTAACTTAAATTACTCTTCGCAAATTTAGATTCAATAATATTTTCATTGTTATAGATATTTTTTAGGCTTTCAATTCCGTCTTTAAAGAAGTTAAATAATAATTGTATTGGTATACTTATTTCTAAGCTGGTTAATACCTATCAAATATTATTTAAATAATCATATAAGTAATTTAGTATGCAATTCAATAAATTATATTATTAAATATTAATATGAATATTTTACCTGAATCCAAGTTAAAGCTTGTTCTTGTACTTTAGCAGCTGTGCCGTTAAAACGGACACCAATGAAATTGTACAATTTAGTAGCATCAAATCCTAAAGGACTCATATCTGAATCTAATATTTTGCTAAAGATAAATATAATAATGAAACATTTAATGATCAATTATTTTTATTGTTCAGAATATTGTTATTATTTATTATATATTATGTTTACCACAAGAGCATTCGCAATTCTGGCAGTTCATCGGGTGGGACATCTTGAACAATAGCTTCTAACCAATGTGGCATTATTAATTCCCATATTTCTGAAGTGACAATGTCATAAGGAACCAAACATAATAATTGATTTAGACCATTTTTTATTAATGCAGTTTGACCAGCTAACATGTCCCTAAAATAAAATGACACTTTATATTAAACAATTTATAATACATATTAAAAATATTTTTAAATTTGATGACATACCAATTACCACCAACTTGTGCATATTCTGGAGGACATGGTAATAAACAGTTGACAAACGCTTCAAAATAATGTTGCCGTACACCTTTTAACCATCTTTCACCTATATATTCAGTTTTCATATATTCTAAGGTACATTCTTGTTGATCTAAAATAAATATATCATCCAATCATTATTAAAATAATTTCTAAATATTAATAGCAATAAAAACAAGTACTTCATTTGATTGTAAAAAATTAACAAAGTTTTTTTGGTATACTAAATCATTTTTACTAACAGTAAGTGATATACAATTATACTAGTATTTTAAAACAATTATTTAGAGATAGTGATTATTGCTTAGTGATCATTTTCCCGTAAAAATAAATCTAAAATATTTTATTGACTTATTTAATTATATTGTTTACCATCATAGGAATAAGCAGTGACATGAAACCAATGAAATAATATGGATAATAATCGTCCCATTATACTAGAACATGGAGGTTCTTGGTCTTCAATTCGATATAAAGCTACCAATAGCCAAACGCCAGTTCTACCCATTAGTTGTCTATCATTAATTGTGACTTCTGGCTGTTCATCTTCTTTATCTGTCTTGCTAGTGGACATTGTTCCTTTTACCTTAGCACCAAATACAGCTGCTTTAGTTTGACTTTCTTTAGTTGCCTCGGAGATAGGTGGACGGACTTCTTTTAACAAACTAAAAATTATAATATATACTATATAGGTAGGCACATTATACATTTATGAATTTAAACAAAAAATATTCACTCAATTAATTACCTGACAATAGACTCAACCAAATAAGTTTGCATATCATTATCTAATTTTCCAGACGATTTTAAAGTCCAGTGAACAATATGGTCAACATTTTCAGAATGGATGTGTTTGTAACAATCCGAACATAATCGTATGGGTCTATTTTTGTTCATGGAAGCACATTCGGGCGAAAAACACGTTACACAAATCATAGTATTTTGGGATTTACATTCCTATAAGTAATAATAATTGTTAAACACATATTGATCATTTAAGGAAAATAAAATTGAATTGGTACTTTATATTCGCATTTCCACGTGGCCAAGAGTAACGGTTGTAACACAATGTGAAATTGATAAGTTGGCTTTTTATTATGTAAATCTTCTGCACAATCAGCGCATAAATAAAACGGTGGTGGACAATTTTCAGCGTGTTTCATAGATAGTTCATGATCTAAACATACCCGTTCGGCAGGACCATAACCTACTTTTGGACAATTTTTTTTTTGACATAACAATGCCAACCAATTTCCTGAAAACAGTACATACAAATTGTATATTAATTTTAACTCATTACAAAATATATTATTATTATTTTTAGTTATAAAAACTAATAATTTAATTATTTTTCTAATATAAATGGTTTTAAAATTTAAAATCGATACACAATTTCAGTTTTCGTCCATCAAAATCCGGACTTTAACGGGATCTAAATATTTTAATATATTGTTAGCTACTGCAAAATAATTTACAAAAATTAATTATCAAACCAAGGATTATATTCATTCTGTGATCAAATGCTTACTTATGAAAGGTGGAAATTTACTGTTTCTCTTAGCGGAATATTTGGTAAATATAGGAATGATAACCAAAGCATTAGGATGTGTAGCATAGTTATAACCTAGATTGTACCTAGATTAGGTGCTATAAAAAGAAAAAGTAGTGTGCTACACAGGCACAGCCTACATTGCTACCTTTACCTATAAGAGTTAGGTTAGGTTAGGTAGGAACATCAAATTGTTTAATTACTTTTCACACCTATTAATCTATCAAATATACAATTACCAATAGATTTAGGTTTATTTCTGTCAAATTTATTGGCATTATACAAAGGCCAATAATTGAATAACAATCTCGCAGCATGATATCGTGCCACTGAAGTACCATATGCAATTACCACAAGTAAATCTTTCTTTATATTCTTTTTGAATGTCATAAGGCGTTCTACTAGTTGTAAATGTAATGCTAAAAACAAAATACAATGTTTTTGATGTAATTGTTTTAGTTAATATATTAAATTTATACTACCAGTGTCAAATGTATTTTGAAAAACTAGTAATAAAATCCCAGCCACAGATAATGCTGCATTGTTCAAGCATTTATTTCTTGCTGAAAAATCAAAATAAATTCATTTCAATTATTATTTTCAATAATATATATTATATTTTATATTTTACGTATAGTAAATGGTATCACAAAGTAGCATAATGTGTTGATCAAGTCATGATGCACTGACGAAGGGAGTACTTGAAAAGCAGTTGCTATCATGTATGGTAAACTTTCTAATGTATCACCACCAAGAAAAGGAACTAAACAAGCCACACATTGATTGAACGCTTCTCCAAATGCTAAAAAAATTCATTATGTATAGAAATAAAATTAGTATTTTTTTTTTTAAGCCAAAGTATATTTTATAAATAATAGTAGATATTATTTGTATTTACAATATTACAGATATATGTATCTAACCTACTATATATATTATGATCAAAATGTTAGTGTAGGAAATTAATCATTAGACAGGAAATTTTGTAAATAAAGACTTTACCTCATCATTAACATCAATTCATTTTTTAAAACTCCTTTTTAATGATAATAGTATTTGACTTTTACATAATATTATAAAAATTAGAATATAATAGTGACGAAATGAACATAAAATGTCTCCCCCCCTCCCCAACTAATTTAATATTCTTACCAATTTTTACTATATTAGTAGTAAACAAGTAGGTACTAGTATTTCCATATTTTCATGTTGAGCATCCACCCCTAAATCTTCTCAAAGACTATGTTCGTTTCATCACTGAATTACAGTAACAAATAACAATGTATACCTTGTAAACCTGTATTTATAGAAGATGCAGAATGAAGTAATGATTCAAGAGCAGAATATAAGCCTATGTAGTCCAATGTTGGATAGAGTGCTAAGCGGGTAGCATCCATTTCTGGATGTAAAATCATTTCGTGTGGGGATTTAGGAACTTCCTTTAATATTGCTGAAAAATAATACATGTTTTTAAATTAAAAAAAATACACAACTAAGCATTTAGTTTTAAATTTATGTACTTATTTTAAAGGGTTTGTATCGTTAAGTTTTTATTAAAAAAAAGAAAAGGAAAATAATTAGGTAACTGAAATAGTATAAAAAGAAAAAAAAATTTAAAAACTAAAATTGAAACGGAAAATAACTGTGGTGTATGTACAATTTAATTAGAGTATTATTATTATAATAATATAATGTCAAACAAAATTATAATAATAATTGTAACTCTAATGGTTAAAATAAATAATATTTATAATATAATATAATGTTTCAAACTTACTTAAAAGTACTTGAGAAAAATATTTTAAACAATTAGCTATATCTAGTCCAGACGGACAAGGCATCATATTGTAGGTTAATCGCAGTTGATAGTCTTGCAGATGTCTGATTTTAGCAATAACTTAAAAAAAAAAATGTAATGTTAGTATATTCATTTATTCTATTCTATTCTAGTTATTAACTTACATGATACTGATTTAGTAACCATGATCAAATTTTGATTTATTCTATAATAAAAATCTAATAAATGTACACAATTCTTTATAGTTATTAGGTACCTAAGATTATAATGGTTTTATTTACTATAATATATGAATGATTTTTAATTGTTGTAATTATTACTGGTAGGTAATGATGTTATTTATTGTGCAAAAAGTATACTTTTAAAACTTGTCATTTTTTAGCTACCTACTTCAGTACTTCCACACTGTTCAAAGTTATTGATCTGATGCTGTAGTACTTTAACAGTAATACCACATACCCAATAAAAACTTATTTTGTATTGTTATGTCAACATTAAAATTCAGAATAGTATTATATAAAGTGTTAGTAAAATTAATATGAATATGAAATATGTTTCATTGTTCAATATATATATTCATTATATACAAGACAAAATATTTTGCCATGATTAAATAATATATACTTATATATATATATATTATCTAGGTTATTGAGTTTCACAATATTGAGATATAATATTTATTTAAGTTAATATACTATGCATAGTCAGCTGGTGTAGTGAGTGATGTGAGGATATATTAAATCAAATTTATCCGAAAATACAAAATATAGATATTATAATTTTACCACCTATGTCACATACATAATTATACTATTGTTGTGATTATCCTTTATCTGACTATGTTACTGAGCATCACTTGTTTATGTGTATTGATTCTTTCAATGTTAACATAGTTAGTTTTCATAAATGGTATCCTATCATTTGTTCCATAAATATATGTATTTAAACTGATTTATCACCTTCCAATAATTAATAACTCAAAATTAATTTTCTAACACAATTAATATTGGTTGATTTTCATTAACAAAGTGTATACCTATCTATGTGATAAAGGTAATGTGTAGACTTAGATATAAGCGTTTTCTGTTTATTTAAAGCAAGTAGCATAGTAGTTGAATGAATATCACTTACATTTAATATTTTGAAATTAATAAATTAGTAAAATTGTTGATATTGCTATTATTAATGATTTTTAACATTGGCGTAGACAAGAGTGTAGATACGAATATTAATTTTCATGTAGTAACAATCATTAATATTATTGAAACAGAAATCTACCTTTACAGATAAATTAGCAAATATTATATATAATATACTTAGTATAATCACCGCAAGCTCTTTTATTGAAAAATGCGAGCATCCTTTTTAATAATTTAATTATAAAAGTATTGCGACAATAAGGAATTAAGCTCAGTAGGTACTCAGTTCAAATCCAAGTTACCATTCCAAGTTAACTACTGTTAAGCCGGGTTCAAATTAAATTTAAATGCTCTCATTTGTATTACACTGATTTTCATGATTATTTGTCATAATAAAAAGTATCTGTCAAACTTGCTCATTGTAAAATTAATAGATAAAAACTATATCTCTCTGTTCAGAATCTAAAAATAACAAAATTATGGTTTATACACATTTAAAAGAAATAATATTCTAAAAAACTAAATTATTTAATGTTACAAACATTTTAGATTTTACCTGTAAAGTACTTAATAAGGACAAAGAATATGATTTTGTACTACAATAAATTAATAAAACAAATAAATGTGGTATATTTTAAAAACAATACAAATGCAAACAAAATACTATATTTAAAAAAAATATATATAATTGTTTAATACAATCAATCAAAATATTTCTAAAATCACAGAAACAATTGCCAATACACTTTTCTCCCATTATGTCTATAAAATTACAATATAGTAAATAAATAAATTTTAATATTTCTATTACTAAAAATATGTTAAAATATCCCTATGTATAAAAGTTGAAACATGATAAAATATATATTAAACATTGACTTACAGTTAACAACAAAAAAATAACATTACCCATTATGAGTACAAATAAATTAAAATTAAAACCATGGTGTTAAATTGAATATTTTTTATATAAACACAAGTAAATTTTTCATTATTTAAATTATTTTTTACTACTAATTAAACTAATAATCTCGGCTAATAGGATATTATGGACTATCAATAAATGTTTTCAATGTTTGTGCTAAGCGAGGTTTTGGTTCCCAGAATAAATAATTAATACTCTTAAAAGAATAATTTGAGGGTAACAAAAATATTGTAATAAATAAATTCATCTCTATAGTAAAATAGGTAATATAAAACTAAAATATACCCCGTCTAAACCATTGTATGAAGAATAATATGTTAAAAAAAAAAAAACAAACAAAACAAAAGTTATTAATAATAAATATAATAAATAAATTAATATTTAAAAAGATAATAATTTCTGAGTATGATAATACATGGTATTGATTTTAAAAAAATAAAATATATATATATACTTAAAAATACAAATATATTTATTTGGTAATAACACAATATTCTTGAACAATCTGAATAGAATGAAAAAAAAAAATAAAATTATTAGATGAAAAATAAAAGTAAAAATGTATATGTAATAATTAAAGGGTTAGTGAATAGAAAAATCAGTTTAATAGTTAAATATTTATTAAAAACAAAAACATAAATATGAGTATTTATAAAATAATAATAATTAATTATGTCTAAATATTAGGTTAGAATGACTTTTTTTTTTTTATAGAAAATATCTATCTTACCTTAAGCACCAATCAATTTATTATACATTACAACATTACAATAGTTGGTAATAAAATTATCAAAAAATAAACATTCATTTTTAATAGAATCAAATAAGCCTATTTATCAATAGGTTTGGTTAGGTTAAAATGTCATGACGTTGGGTCACCTGAAAATCATAAAATTTGTATATGAATAGTTTATCAAATTAAAGTATGCATGTTCCAAAAGAGACAAGATTTGAGTTATCCCATATTTAAAGTTTATCAACAGCCATGTGAATACATTGTTCTAAAATAAATATGAAATTAAACGACCAAATTAAAATTGACGAGTGAAAAGAGAAAAAATGTTATAATATACGACTATTATTAATACTATTATTAATATTATTGTTATTAATACGACTAATATACGTAAATACAGAAAAACCCATATAATACCAAAATTAAAAAATAATTTTAAATCAATTGTCTGATTTAATCAGTAACCCTATTTATAAAAGTTCACTTAAGATTGATTCCACTATATACAATAACATCTGATTCACTTATAAAGTTTAATATTTATATATATTTGTAAGTATAATATTTACTTTTATCTTCGACGTGGTCTTAATCTATTTATTAAATTTTGTAGTTTTAAAGCAGGCCCTAATCTAAGTCCCATATATTTCATCATTGTATCTGAATTCAATAATAATAAGGCTTTTCCATCAATTTCCTAAAATAATAGTTTTTTTTGGTTGTTGTAATATCTAATGTAACATGTTATACAAATTTGTTATTCAAAAATAAAACTTACATGTTTTCTAAAAAGATCAGCAAATGTATTTAATTGTATATCTACAAAATTGATGTGTTGAATAACATCTTCTACAGACCATTCTGCAGGATCTGCAGGTAATCTTGACTGTCCTTCAGTTGACGTAGTTGATGATGCAGCTTCCATTTCAGGTTCAGTTGCACGAGTTTTTTTTGTTACTAATGTCACTTCATCAGGAGTTGAACTCTCTGGTGAACCATGTCGTTTTACATTTTTGCTATTATTTGTTATTACTTCATTGACAACTAAAATAAAAATTATTTAAATAATTGTATAAAAGGTTTTAATTATTATACTCATACTAGTATTTTTATTTTTTTCCAGTTTACACTCTGAACAAACATTTAATGCTGGACTTAGCAAATTTTTGCAACACGACAAATCTTCTAATAAAGTTTTAATATATTCCCAAAATTCATCTGCTTTCTCAATTTTCGGCAGTTTAAAAACTCTAGATTTCCCTTCATATGTAGCTAAAAAAAAAAAAAAAAACCATATATATATATATATATTAAATTATACATGGTTTTAAATTACTTGTTTTAGATAATAAATACATTTTAGTAAATTAATAGTTGTATAATTAATCTTTATAACATCTACACAGAATAACACTTCTTTTAAGCTATATTCACATGGTCAAATAATATAATTTTCCCAAATATTAGAGGTGGGTCAAATTTTAAATATTATGGAACAATTCCTATAATATTTGATCGATTTGTCAAATATGTGATTACCTACCGAATTGATAAAAATTTTTGTTATTGTCATATATAACACAAGCTGAATTACACAGCTTAGCCAGTATAGGTTTTGAATCAACTTATACTTTTGTAATTAATTTCAATTTCTTACACATATACAATTATTCAAAGACATGTTCAATCAATAATATGCACTTATAACAATAAAAATAGATACAATAAATTATGTAAATTCAACTTAATGCTTCTTTGTAATTAATATTGCTGCTGCAGCCACCACTACTAACATAATCATTCACCTGGTGGCGCGCCAAGTACTCAACGACATCTAAGTGCTGCCTGTTAACTCAAGCACATATTAAACGATTATTAATAATATTAATAACTCAAATGTTTATTAACACGATATATTCTGTCATTAAAAAAAAAAAACAAACCGCATATCAATTGGATGATTTTGATTTGATCCGTTTCTGAGATTACCCCAACATAAAAAAGGCACTAGATTATATATATATATATATAAAGATAAATAATTACAGACTTGTACTTTTATTATTACTTGTCCATTGTCATACATTTTATTTGAAATATAATAAAAATTTGACTTTATATTGTTATTGAATACTGAACTTGACTAATCAATAGAATTCTAAATTATGGTTATTTCAATATAATATTTAATAGTCTGTACATTTTTCTAAACAAATTTTTATAGTTTGACATACATAAAATATTTGACTGTGTGAACTCACAGCTATATCATTTTTTAAATATTTGAATAAAAAAATAATACATTGACATAACTCAAAGTAAACCTAAAAAAGTTATTTAAATTAGTTTTAGGTTCTTGAATATATAAATAAATACAATTTATTTTAAAATCAATATTTAACAATAACTAAAATATAAATGGAATTTACTTCAAAGCTATATACAATATAAATTTATTTACAATGTTAGGTAATCATCAAATTTGGTAAATTTTTTTACCTGTTATTGTACATGTACTATCACCTTGCTTTTTCATTAATGTAGTTACTGATTGTATATCATGAGCAGTATTTACTAAGTGTTGTATAGTATCTTTTAATACTTTTTGTACTAAACCAGGTCCCAATTGTTTAGGAAGTTCAAACAATTTAGAGGAATCCATAAAAGGTCCACACTTGCATTCATGATTTATAAAAACTGAAATAAAATATATATTTTTACATGCAACTTTAGAATAAAATAATTAAAATCAAGAAATTATCAAATAATTTAATTGCTAAAACTTTTCATACCAGAACATGATTCTTGGATACCAGCTTCAAGATCACTCGCACTATCTGGTGATAAATTCATTGAATCATTTAAATTTTGTTTTATACTAGAAGATTGTGCACCATTTACTCTACCCCCTGAATGTCGAGATCCTGCAACAGCTGATTTGTTATACCATTTGTTAATTTATATGTTACATTTATCAATTAATTTAATGAATCAAGTAAATATTATCATTACCTTTATGATGACTAATGCCAGGTGGTTGAAGTGGATGACTACTTTTTACACACCACCCTACTGGAAATATATCTCTAGAGTCGTATGAACACCAATAGTCAAATGCTCCTCTCCATCCATCAAATGTAACAAATATATTATTTTCATCAACATCACCTAATTAAATTAAAACAAATGAGTATTGAGTAGGTTTATATTTTGTTAAAGTATATAGTATATTATATTATATTATATTACATTATATTCAACAAATTTATGTATGTTTAAAAAAGTTATCATAATTAAATATTTACCAATAGTTGCAACACAAATTAAATGTGGATTTTTTTTATCAACTGCTTCAAGTTTTTGACCAACTTTAAATAAATTATCTGTAGGAGTATCTGGTTCAGATTTAAAAGCAGTATCAGGAGAATAGTAAGCTCCATTTAGGGTTTTCACCAGGAACATGGGAAATAGTGAACCATTCATACGAAAGCCTAGAAGAATATTAAATTTAAAAAAACTAACATATAAAATAAATAAATAAAAAATATTTACCAAGTGGAGGTTGTAACATGCCTCCTTTTTTTTCTGTATAACCAACTGGTTTTAATTCAGAAGAGTCAACTAATCGCCAAAAATCATTTTTATTATCTCCACCATCGAGACGTAGACGTATTCTAGGTCCAACTACACCTATTACAGTGGCAATACATACAGAAGTTATATTTCGAGGATCTACTGCTTCTAATTTCATTCCAGGTTTAAATTCATTTTCAGGTGATTCTTCATGCTATAAATAATATATTATTCTGGAATATGTTAAGTCATTATAATCAGAGCCGGAACTAGGAATTTGTACACCTTCAGATATAAATATTATACGCTCTATATGGTAGGCGCAAAACCTTATGTATATAAAATGTAAAATTTACACAAGATTGCAAAAACGACATTTATTTGTATATATTTTGATATCTATCAGTATATTATATTTGGTATTTAAGTATTAAAATAAGTTGTGTTGTTCTACTATTCCTCCTTTAGTCCCCTAATATACTACAAAATTAAATAAAAAAATTACCTATCCATACATAAAATGGAATATGCGGATATGCCCAGAAAAATTCCCTACCCCCTCACCCCTAGATACGGCTCTAACTTAAAATAAATTTTAAATTAAGTAAATTTAACACATAAAAGACAAAATGATGGTATGCCAACAAAATATTAAATTAACAGTACTATTATTTATTTATTAATATTTTAACTAACTTGTTTAAAACAATAAGCAGGAGCTGCTGTGCTTGATGTTTCTTTGAGATAACTATCCCAATCAAATACGGGATTACCTTGAGCACAGAATGGATGTTCTACTTGCACATCTCCAAATACAGCTTAAAACATAATTGAATAGGTACATAAAATATCACTGTACAATAATTAAAATCAGAATGCCCACATTGAAAAAAATTATATTTTTATATCTATGTCAGATAATATAATAAATTCCTTCCTCCCTTTAGATTTAATGGAAGTTTCAGATTAAAAAAAAAGCAAAAACATTTAATTAACTAACAAAGGTAGAATTCCTAATGAAATTAAAAATATATTTACTTATAGAAACAAACTGGCCATCACCAGGCTAGAACTTAACTAAGAAATTAAAAACTACTAAGGAAGTTCTGAATAAAACAATGGTTGTTTTCTATACTTAGACATGCTAGGAAAGGCTACTGATTTGATCTATCAAGTATATAAATTAGAAGATACAATATATCATAAATAATTTGAGCATGGTGTCTTAATCATATATTGATTAATTTATTGATATATTTAAATTATAATTTTTCAGTCCCAATTATTTAAGACAATCTTTTTTAGGTGAGTTACAAAGCAACAGGAAAGATATGCTCGAGTTTCAATACCCAGATTACACACATAAATAGTTAAAATTATTTTATTAATAGTAATATTCATACATATTGTCTTGGTCTTCGCCTTTGCTTCTAGCTCTTTGGGGTCGGCTACCTCAGTCCTCAATTTCCACTTATAACTATCTGCCACATCACCCACGCATACACCAACTGTCCTCTCATCACTCTCAATTACGTCTATCCATTTCTTCTTTGGCCTTCCTCTACCTCTCTTTGCTTAGAAATACATAAAAAATATATATTAATTTTATATAATAATATAAATATATTAATTATATATTATATTTTAAAAAATTACATATAAGTACATTTAATAAAAAAAAAAAACTTTTTCATACAATATATATGAAAAAGTTTTTTTATTTGAAATCAATAGATCAATTTTTTTAATCATTTTTAAAAATAAATCATATTAGTACTGACTTTTTTTGGTTTGTTCTTTTCTTTGGTGTTTATTTAAGCAAGCGGCTGAACAGAATTTTTTGGGTGTAGAATCTTGAGTTTCTTGTTTTACTGGCGTGCCTTTAATTATATTATCACAATTTGCACACCCATTCTAAAATAATAATCATAAAATTAATTTTAAAATAAACTACCTACTTTCAAGAACAGTATGTAATATTATTATAGGTATATTTTTTAAATTTAATTTTAAGTATTTAAAAACTATTATAAAACTGTGATAAATTATTATAATTAAATGAAATAATAGTAATAATTGCAAAAATCATCATTTTTGTAAAATTTCAAAAATATTAAAATATAATAAAATTACCTTAACATATTCTTTACGAAATTCAGCAAGACAATTGACAGAGCAAAATTCCTTTTTACCATTTTGTGTAGGTAATACATAGTTTAAAGGATGTTTTGATTCATTGCACATAGTACATGTTGATTTTGCCTTTGGCGGGCGACCTAAATTATAAATTATTAAAAATAATAAATACAAATGTTATAGATTATGATTATGGTATTTCGTCTAATTATTGAAAATATTGTAAATTAAGACAATCAATTTATTTGAATTTGAATAATGTAAACATGCAATAGAATATCATAAGCATATTAATTAACATTTGTTGTTAAAAAAAAAAAAAAAAAAATACACCTATGTTATGAATGCTATGATAAATTTAATTTAATGAATAATAAAACTATTAAATAATCAAATAAAGTTTCATTTAGAAAACTTCAGTGGTTTTAATACACAATAGGTACAAAGTATTTGTTTAAAAAGTCAATTATTACTTATTAGTATAATCGATTAATAATATATATTTAATAAATGGTAAAATATATTTGTGTAGCTCTATTTTTCAAGTATGATATAAAGATATAAACCCAAGTAAAAATGTAAATTTTACCAAAACATAAATAAATTTATTTGTAAAATTAAAAAAAATTCTATAATTCCATATTAACGTTTACAGTTATTATTACATTGAGATATATAATTTGTTTATGTAACAAGGAAAACATATTCATATATAACATATTTTGTAAACAAGAATCCACATAGTAAATCTAATAGTGTTTGCGATTTGACTATTAGTATTGTATCTATTCTATAGTGTTATTAACATGGGCTAGAACCTTTTGAGTGTAAGACACTAAGTTTTTCTTATTGAATACAAATATGAATATTTTTTTGAGTAGTTTGAAGAAGACAACAGAATGAGGTAAGATGGAGAAGAGTGGGTATGACAGAGAGGAATTTGACAAGATTTAACAAGTTGGGATAGTAAAGAAGGAGAATCAGAGTTCATATTTAGTACTGCTGGTGCAATTAAATTGAAAACCCTAAAAAATGTCTTTCATGCATTTAAATTGTAGTTAAATCTAGACTATAAAACAGTCAAACAATAAAAAAAATAAAATATTCTTAATGTATTAACAAATAATTTTGTAGTTAAAAAAAAATAAACTATTATTATATTATATTTAATGTTGTTTATTAGTATGTATGTACAAGTAAATACAGTGTAAAAAAAAAATGTTAAATAAATAATTAAATCTGAAACATACCTCTCATCTTGTTGGTTTGCATGAGTACAAAAATGACGTCCAAATTAGTTCTTAATTTTAATTCAATCTAAAACAAATATAAATAATCTTTGAAAATACATAACAACAATAACATTATTAATGTATATTTATAATAAATAGATTTTAAATATAAATTTGTTTTTTTGAATTATTGGCACAGCAGGGTCACTTAAACCACTAAGAATTATCTTTATATATAGTTATAGTTTATATTTATACTTATATAATAAATAAACTATCAACTAAAACATATAATATAAATGTAGGTATATTAAAAAATAAATAAAACTGTTTCTTGATTTACTGTCTAATAATATTCTTAACACTTTAAATATTATAACATTAAATGAATCCATGAACAACTTTGATGAGATCTATTGAATATTAATATATAATGGATGCTAATCAAACAAAAACAGTTTCTATTTATTTTAAAGTATTATAACTTTTATTATACTAACAATATGGCTACTTTTATTATTGCCCAAACACCCACAGTAACTACCTATCCATCACCATTTTCTCATCTATTCCACAAGCCACATTTGCCCTTGTATTCATCTACCATTTCCTGCTATAAATTCTTCTCCAAGACCAACCCTTATAAAATATTCATTCTTAGTCCTATCCTACATTGTTATACCATATTAATATATGGTATATATGATAATTCTCATTTTGACTCTTTTTATTATTATAAAATCTATATTATTTTATGTACCAATGCACAAACCTATTATTGTTGGGGTCAAAACAACTGTGTATAAGACAATTCTTTTATTTGTTTATCCATATTGGCACCTTTTTGTTACACAACATTCCAGTTAAATATAATTTTAATTTAGCATGAATCTCAAAATTTAAAAATCTAAATCATACATGGAATCACAAACATATCATTTCGAGTATTATATGAGAAATAATATTTGATTACGATAATAATGTATTTAATCGATTAAAACGACTTCAAAAGTGAAGTAATACAGATCTGCCACGAAACGTAAATAGACATAGAAATGTAAAAAAAACCTAATGCTATTGTTCATATTTTACACAAATACACACTGCATACTTTAACACTTGAATATGTAAATAGGTATTCGATTAAATACAATTCGTTTTCACTATTTTATTTATTAATTATTGTAAATTAAATTAATAGTATGCATTATAGGTAATGTTTCACAATTGAAACACAAATGATGTAGACGATATTAAAATTGAATTTAAACGCTATCCAGATGGTATGTACGACTGGTAACACAATCGGAGGAATATATGTTTATAATTATTATCTATAACGGTCGATTAAAATAATGTGAAATTGACCTAGAATTTACTTACAACAGAATTTCTCGAAGTGGAACAGCTAATGCTAAACTGAGACGATTCTTTTAAAAAGTTGATTAGATTTAGATAAATGTCACTATCGGCTTTTTGAGAGTCTGAAGAAAAAACGTCAACAAAAGAACTTGGTCCGCCATTGGCCGGATATGATAGATAACAGTGGTTTTCAAACTACAAAGTATACGTTATTGCATTCATGGAACAAAATAAATAGTAATAGGAAAAATATTTTAATGCCCCCTCCCCACAATAATAATTATATTCTCAAATATACAATATCATATGAATTGTTTAATTAACTTAAATACCGTCATTGATCGTTGAACGTCATATTACTAAACACTTAACAAATGTAAAACTATGATATTAAAAAACAAAACCGCTCTCATGATCGTGCCAGTTATTGCAGATTATATAAAATATATAATTTTGTCACGGTCTTAAAATAGATGTGTTGTACGTAGAAAATAGATGAAATGGTCTTTAAATGGAGTCTACGGCAGAGGGCTTAAAAGTCTATACACTCTATATCACAGATTACAGCTATATATAAATATATAGCCATAACGAGTAATAAATATATAACAGGTAACTCATTTGTTATTTATGTTTTTAGATATAGCACTGATCGTTGTTATCACTCTCATATCGAGGCTGTCATTATGTCATGTCAAAATTGACAAGGGGTAGTTGCCGGATTCGTTGTAGGGTGCGGCTGTTTAACCTTTAGACTATTCCATAGTTGAGCAAACTGACAAACTGACCAATAGGATGGCTTTATCACAGAATGGCCACTCTCATATAAATCATATGATTCACAAACATGGAATAAAAAGTAATAATATTTTATTGATAAGCCTCGCTATGTATGATAAGTTAAGTTTTGTAATGACAACGACTAGAGAGTAGCCAATGCTGAGTGATTGATGCAATTGTTCGGTGTTAATATTATGGTAATACAATATTTGATTTTTTATAATTAAATACAACGTAGTTCAATTCGTTGTCAAACAAGTATAACATAATTAACTAATATACTTACGAACAACACACCAACCTCAAAACGCTCAAAGTCCACCAAGTGGACTTACAATTCTGTTTTAAAAGTGTGACCACACCCATCGAAAATAGGCCTGTCCGATACTGCTGTCATGGACATGATGATCTCTAATCTGCAACAGCAGCGGCAGATTACAGAGCAACTCCGTCGAGAAGCGGCTGTGAAACGTATACCCGTTTCACAAGCCATCCAAGACATCATAAAGTATATCAGGGAGCGAGAAATGGAAGACTGCTTGATGGTTGGCTTTTCGTCTCAAAAAGCAAACCCGTTCAGGGAAAAAAGTAGTTGTGCAATTATCTAAACTTAATCATTATTTTATAACTTATAAGTGCACTTATACATTTACAGTATACTCTATATTAATATTGAAACATAACAAACTAATCATAATACTATAATAACAATGATCAAATTTAATTATTTGAATATAATGTTTTGTTCGCTTGGTTATGTATCACTGTACTAGTGAATGTTATTATATTATATATATATTTATATGATCTGATTAATTTTTTTCAATTAATAAAATAACCATACCCATCTACATATAACAAATGTCTTATTTTTGTTTCATTTAATTTGTATTATTATTCGTGTAATCATAAGTTAAACTCAAAATTATTGAGTACCAGAAAAATATTTTTAATAGAACATATTCTTTGCAAATACTGGCATACTGGTAAAACATATTGTTCCACCTGTTTGAAATAAAATCATAGCATACACAAAAGATAAGCAAAGCACAAGTCAAAAATAAATTATAATTGTTTAATTGTTTGAAGTAAGTATATCAATTTAATAATATACATATTTTTATGAAAATACAACTAATGAAAAAAACCAATAAAAATATATTAACAACAATTATTAGATACTCGTGTAAATATTTCTCTTTATAGATCCAAGATTTAAACGTAACCTACACAATGTCTAAAAACTAATTTAATAATATTCAGATGGGCGATAACAGAATTTAGAGATAATATATATTGTATTAGTAGTAATCTATTTAGTAATTCCAATAACTCCACAAGCAACTCTGGCTCCGGCGTTTCCAGTAGTTGAACTTAATTCGTGACCTCCTTTGCCCAAATCATCTTGTTCAGCATGTACCTATAACATTAATGTTTATATGGAAATTAATAATTATTATTATTATAGGATGTCAGTATCAAAAAACATATTTGCAGATAGTATAATTTTGACAAGAGAAACAACAAAGATGTTTAATTAAAGTTAACAATGTTAACTAAAAACAGCTTGATGAGTGATGCACTGGGAGTATATAAAGTATGATTAAGGACAAGGTAATCATGGGGCGTAATAATGAGTGAGGTAGAGTGGTGTCCTAACTGTATACAAAAATAATATAAAGGTACAAATAATTATATACCATGGCTTTTGTTTTAGATATTACATTAATATATTATATTATTTGTATTCTATGATTTTAAAATTTATTTAAATGTATATCAAACGATAAAGGTACTCGAAGTTCAATACTGTAACAGAAGTATAAATACATTTTACACAGCAATGTTCAATTGTCATTAAATTATTTGATTATAAATTGAGAAAGTCAAATTCAATATTTCTTAATTTTGAATAACTTCTTAAATGATTAGGCGTTCTAACTATGATCTGTAATGTAATAATAATATACGTATTTGTCATATTAGTTATTTTTGATATTTAAAAAATGAAATTCTGAATTATTAACTTATATATGAAACATTATAATAATTATAATTATTAGTGTAATAATCAATATTTATATTATTCAGGAAAATAATAATCATTTTTGGTTGATTATAATACAAAAAATATATTATAGTACCTACCACTAAAGTACGACCAATAATGTTGAGAGAACCTGTAAGTGATATGATTGAGTCTTTGATGTTAACTTTTGCAATACCGGAACCATCAGCTTCAATATTACCTAAATCGCCAACATGTCTTACTTCATTGTTAGGAGCTCCATGAGTTTTGCCAAAAGGATTAAAATGTGGACCAGAACTCATGCACCCTAAAAAAAAAATAAGTTCATTATTATGTGTGCGCACATCATACAATATATAGATTACACAAATCTTTATGCAATAGTCTAAAAATCTAAATTTGAACCTTCATAATTTGTATTACTCACTGTTCATTAATTCAAACTTTTTAAAGGTAAGATGCCATTTTGTCATATTCAAAATTCTAATGCAACGAAGGGGAAAGCGATGCAATTTATCCTAGTGGTTATTTCATGTAGATAGATAAAATTGGTTTGTTATAATTTATTTAATCGGAATACATTTGCAGCAGGGTACTAAGTTTATTAAATGTCTTTAATTTACCTAATACATATCTATAGATAGGTATACTAAATAAATAAGTGTACTATAAAAGTACTGGAAGATGAGTCAATGTGACCGAAGTATAAGACTTACCGTTGGTATTATCGCCAAATTCGTGAATATGAAATCCGTGGAGGCCATTAGATAAACCAGTAACTTCACCAGTTACCTCAACGGGACTTTCTTCACTCTGAAGAAAAAGAACATAATTTAATAATTAATAAAACAATTTATCACTTTAACTTTTAACATTTATGTGTATTTCAATAACTATAAATTAGACTTACAGCTTGGTAAAAGAAAATGGTACCCTTCACATTTTCGCTGTTCAACACACAAACCGCTTTAACCATTTTGGGAAAATGTCTTGAAATTACAAATTATCAGCGATGTTAACAAGACTTTAAAATGCTATGAAGCGTTCGTAAATTTAAACAAAATCAATAATTAAGAATACAGTAAACCCTATTATAGCAAAATAATTAATGGTAGATGACGTAGGGCCGTGACCTCGGTTATGCAAATGAAAGACGGTTGCATAAGTTGCAGTAATTAAATACAAGGAAGTAATATAAACGATAATAACTCATGGAATTATAAATTCTTCGGAGTGTGTCGTGAATCTCGATGAAGGTTCATGCTATAAATCCATCTTGTCGAATAATTCTTATCATAAGTATGATTCTATTCTAAGACCGCGGTCACCAACCACAATCATTATAATAATGGTAACCGCGGTTGAACATCTGTTTATTCCGTTATCTTTTACTTATCAATTATTTGTTTTTTTTTTTTTAAACCGGTTCGAATGTACGATTCGTGCTTAGTTTGGACTAATGTTGTTTTAATCATTTTACATTTCTAAGTTGTACTATTAATAATATTAATTAATATATTAATTTCAATGTTTAATTTACATCTAGAATTGACCTCGATTGTACAAGTATGTCGTATAAATAACCTTGGAGAATTAATACGTATTAATAATTGGTTTGATAATTTAACCTGTAACATTTACAGTTATTCAATTTAATTTTTAAGCAACGGATTATAAAATCAGAATATAATTTGTTAGTCGACCACATACTGTACATAACTATAATTATCACATTAAAACTGAATCTAAGAGGAGCTCAAAATTATAATTCAAATTTGTATCAATATTATTTTTTGCAATTTTTCATTAGGTTCAGGACACTGAACTAAAGAATTTGTAATTTAATAAATTGAGTACTATATTAGACACTCATTATTGTAAATGTATAGTAACTCGGTATTTAACTTAGACAATTTTTATGTACCTATGCATTTTACAAAAAAAAAGCACAGAACATATTAACATTAACACATTATATATATATATGTGTGCTATTTAAACCAATAATAATGCACCTAGATATAGAAAACTATAAAGACAATATGACCACCTAACATTGCTTTACAAGCCGAACTGCATAATATTTATTTTTGAATTTGTTTAGATATTTAAATCAATTATATTTCTAATGTTATTTTTTCAAAATTAAATCTAGTTTTTATATTTTAACACTTAAACTGTTGGGTTCTATCACTGGATGGCCTCCCTCCTCATATGATTGTAATTAATGAATTCTTTATCATCACATTTACTTATTATGCAGCATAGCATAGATTATGAATTTTTCTTTAAATAAAAAAAACATTTAAACTTTAGTTACATATTTAAATTCTGAAGAGACCGAGGATACTGTCAGTTTGACAGTGTTGTATTTGTGTGGTTTATTCTATTAAAATATTTCATCCGGCATGTTACTAGAACAAACAATAATGAGAAACAAATTAAAAATTTTAGTTCTATTTAGAATTAATTTTCAATTGCAATAATGTATTGTTACAAACCAATAAATATTTTTTTTTATAATTAAAATTATGATTGGTTTTATTAAAAAAATGTGTTAATCTATTTTATAGGGATTTTTTAACTAATAGTTTTTCAGAGTATGTCATAATAATAATTAAAAAGATGCCAGGGAAAGTAAAGGTACGTGTTGTGGCTGGTCGAAATTTGCCAGTCATGGACCGGTCAAGTGATACTACTGATGCTTATGTTGAAGTTAAACTTGGAAGTACAACATACAAAACAGATGTTTGTAGGAAGTCATTAAATCCTCAATGGAATTCTGAATGGTATAAATTTGAAGTGAGTCTTCACTTATAATAATTATAAACACTAATTTGTTATAAATATTTATATTAATTTTTATATGAATAAAAACAGCTAGATGATATAGAGCTTCAAGATGAACCTCTTCAAATAAGAATCATGGATCATGATACATATTCAGCTAATGATGCAATTGGAAAGGTGTATTTTAATTTAAATCCATTACTTTTACCACAACCAACAACCATTCAACTATCAGGCCAACAAGCATTAGGCGATACTTTAATTTCTAATCAAAGTCAAACAACAGGTAAATATTTTGCATATGAGTATAGTTATTGGAAGTATGCTATTTTTTTATTTTTTATTTTTATTTTAGGAGGATCAGTGGTATCTGGATGGTTTCCTGTTTTTGATACAATGCATGGTATTCGAGGTGAAGTGCATATTATAATAAAAGTGGAACTTTTCTCAGATTTTAATAGATTTCGTCAGTCTTCATGTGGCATTCAATTTTTTTACTGTATGTATCTAGCACCTAGTTATTAAGAATTAAAGATTTTTTTTTAAAAAAACTTAATTAATTTGTTTTATAGCTGGAGCTGGAATAACAGCACACACAGAATGGGTGCATGGATTTGTAGAAGAATTGGTAGTTGAAGATGATCCTGAATATCAGTGGCTTGATAAAATCCGCACACCTCGCGCCACTAATGAGGCAAGACAAACCATATTTCTAAAGCTTTCTAATGAAGTACAAAGACGCATTGGCTTAAAAGTTTTGGAGTTAGGAGCAAATGCTGTTATTGGGTTAGTTGTTTTATTTTTTAACATATTGTCTTGAATATATTTAAATTTTATAAGTTATGTTGAAGTTCTGACTGAAATATCCTGTGTATTTTAAAATAATTACCACAAAGTTTAAACTTAGATATTTTTTAAACATAAAACTATAATTTTGTATATTATAACAATACAAATATAAAATCAGTTTATTACTTTTAATTTTCAGTTATAATCAGTATTTTGATTTGGAAGGTGAATCTGGGATTGTCATTCGTGGTATTGGAACTGCTGTTACATTAGTACGGCACTTGACATTGCCATCAATAAATTTGAATTTACAGCCAACGATAGACGAGTAAGTTAACTATTACTAAAAGTAGAAAATAATACAGTTTTTAATTAGTATTGTAAAATATATGCAGGTGTTAGTGGTGTACTTAAAGTATGATTTTAGGGGTGTAGGTATTAAATTTCTCTAAGGTCACATTTATTTGTATTATTACTTCTAATAGCTAAAACCGTTTAGTTGATAATGTAATATTTAAAGCAATGTAGTTTATACGAGGGTTGTCCTAAAAGTAATGCACAGCGTGCTCTAGCTGTCTTGCAATATGATATGATTGGTTTGTTTCTTGAAGTCTAAAAAACATGTTGGTTCCCAATTTTAATGGTTTTAGTATAGTATAATAATATGCGGGAGCGATTACAAAAGTGAAAACAATTTGTCGTCTCACATTTCTGTTTTTGAGCAACATTAAAATCGAATCAATTTGTGGTAAAACAGTGCCTGAAATTCAATGCGATAATGCGCGACCGCATATTAGAGCACTAGTCGTCGCTCTTTTGGAGAAATATGAATGGGATTGCCTCAAACTCCCACTGTATTTGCCGGATGTAAGTCCCCCGGACTTTGATTTATTTCCAAAACTGAAGGAACCAATTAGAAGAATCCGTTTTCCTACTTAAATATACTTAATGAAGAAGTGAGCCGAAGAATCCGTGAGCTCAACAAAGGTGGCGTCCTATACGGTATTCAAGCGCTCCCGAAACGATGTCAATCGTGTATAGACAAGCAGGGAAATTATATCAAAGGTCTATAATATTATATTTTGTTTAAAATAAATACTTATTTCTTCAGAGCAAATTGTGCATTATTTTTGGGACAACTATCCTAGTATTAAATATTTGTCATAGAAAATTAATATATTATCTTGAGTATTATAACCTTTACAAGAACCAACATGGTAAATTAATATTTCTAAGCTAATTTGTTTTTCAAGTCGCTTTAAAATGTTTACCATAAAGCGTATAAAAGCCAAGATAATTTTTAAAATTAAAACAAAACTTTAAAATGGTTATTTGCATAAAATACATATTAAATGTAAACATTGTATTTAAACTAGTATGTTTTACATTTTAAAATTATCAAGTCCTGGAGCAACACTTTTTAGCTGCTTCTCTAAATTGGGCTTCGCTTTTACAAGTATGTTAAGAATCTTTTTAGAGAAGAAAACATTTGTTTAATTGATACACTTTAATAAATTATAATGTTTGACATATACAAATATGTATTTTAATTTTAATAAACTGCAACATGTATATATTTTTAAATGCCATTTGTGGGAGAAGGCATATTAATTGTAATATTACCAATTATAATTATGCCACTAATCAGCATTATCAGGTTTATTGTACCATACCTACTATTTCTATACCTCACTATAGACATAAAATAATTTGTATTGTCCCAGTAAATTTATAACCATGCTATATGTAAATTATGGTAAATATTTCTTATATTTTATTTACTCTTTATCTGTAACTCAATCAAATTTAAAAGCAAATAATTCATTAAAATAAGAACATACAAAATATTGAAAATTATAATAAAAATATTAAATTAATTTGCTTCGATTTTTTATCCATAAACAATATTATCTTATTTAGCTTATTATTTTATATGACTATATAAGTTTGACAAATACATTGAAATAAGTAAACAATACAATATATATATTACATAAACTATATTGTTTGTTTATCACGGTGGACAAATTATATATTTTCTTTCATTACAATCAAGACAATATAAGACCAGCAATGTGAGAACATTTGTGATAAAATGTTGATTACTTTTGATAATATGTTTAATGACAAGAATATTAACTATTTTACAAATTAAATAGTAAAAATATATAATTTTAATCTTCGAAAAGTTATTAAAATTACTAAGTAGCAATTCAAAGTAATTATTTTTTGACGGGATTGAAGTAACTATGGTCAAACCTAACCTACTTAAGTTAAAGTTAGTTGAGTTGTATGAATAAGTTATAATTTATTTTAAATGGGTAATAAATTTATTAAGTAGTATCTAAAGAAATATTTATTGTTAAGTATAATATTACTATTGAGTATTAATTGTTATTAGAAAATATGTTCAAATATGTATTAATTATTTTAATTTTGTTTTAACTGTTTGAAGTTTGGATTTTTCTAACTCGTTTGTACAAACCGATAATACTAGTTCAGTTATTAACAAAAGTAAAAAATCATACTCAATTCGTAAAATGTCTCCATACCTTTTGAAATCAAATACTGTGGATTTTGCTGAATTATCCAGTATGAAAAGTTTATTTGATCAAGAAAATAGGCGTACTTCGAGTTCTAAAAGACAAAATAAATTTTTAAAAGCTATCACTTTCACAAATTCTCATCAAAAACATAAAAAAAAACAAATGTACTCTGCATCTATTGAATCTGCTAGTTCATCATCTGATCACGATAAAAATTATAATACTTGTAGTTCTGCTTTAGCGTTCTTAGCCCAAGCTACTTTGGATTTTAATTCATCGTTTGACTTACCATCAGAATCAGATGAAGTACAAGTTCACAGTTCAAGAAGACAACTATTCAGACAACCTAGTGTTGATACAAATTACTCAAAATTGTCATTAGAATATCTATTTCATCAAAATGATCAGGGGTTAGAAAAAAGTGAAATATTGGTACCTGATTTAATATTACCTTCCTCATGTTCATTAAATTCGGCTTCTGATTCAACAGCGGATTCAGATATGGCTATTGGGTTTGATTTAACCAAACTTAAGGTTCGAGATTTATCTCCTTGTGTATCTGATAACCCAACTTATTATTCAGACTCATCAGAGTCAGTAGATTCAGATTCAGTTGATATTGAGAGCACAAATTCAGACTCTTTATTTCAAAAACGACAGACACCCCCATTATCAAGAATAATCTCTACAGACAGACCCAATACTCCTCCGATTTCTAAAATTGTTTATTTAAGCAACATTAAACCAAGTTTTCATAGTCCTTTAACAGATGTATGTGCATCCAGAAGCGTGTCACCTTATAACTCTAGTAGTATTAGTAATTCACAGAGTACAGTTTTACACAACACGCCGCCTTTGTCGTTGGTTTCTAATACTGATGTTAATTATATAACTAACAATGAACCCAGCTTAATAAAACTCGAAGAAAATGTTTGTCCTGTTTTCTCTGATAATATAACTGCATCAGAGTGTTCTTCGCATGCTTTTAACTGTGATGGCAGGAACGTTGAAACAGCCGAGTCACCTGGCAAAGTCACACACCTTTCAATGCATCGAAGGTCATCAGACTCCGAAATCAATAATGCACCAAAAGGTAATGTATATCTAGGTTCATTGTTTTGTTTTCCATACTCAAAATTTTGTGTATCTAAGTAATTGTCTAGACATAATATGGATATCAATTTTATTGTATATAAGTATTTTAGTTAAATTCTAGATTATCTCATATAAATTATTGTTAAATGTCTTATATTTCATTAATTATTTTTCTTTTAGTAGATGCCAATCAAGTATTTAAATTGTGATATTATAATTTATCTACAATACATCTACCTATGTAGTTATAATCTACTATATGGTACCTGTAAAACTTAATTATGTAAAATCATATTAACCAATCTTGTATATATTTTGAAACTAAAGTTGTGGTATAATGTTTCTTTCTAACCTCGTTTCAAGCAGTAGAGTCTGTTATTGACTGTAGTCAATTCTATATTTGTACCACAGATATATCTGTGATGTTTACTATGCTCAATAATTTTTCATTTTTTTTTGAAGCATTTTTTTTGGAATATTACTGAAACCATAAATTTACTAACTTAATTGATTTGTACATCTATGAAATAGGTTATTTAATTACTTATTTTATTATTATAATTTGACAGAAAGTGATTATAAAATATCATCTGATAAATTTAGGTTATATTTGGAGCCCATTTTCTGTTAGACAAATGCTTCTCTAATTACATAATAGGATGGCTCTAAAATTTAAAATATAACTATTTTTTCTCATCTACTATTTAAATTTTCATCTGTGAAATGGCTGAAAAAATGTATGTTAAATTAATTATATTCAAGAATTACATGAGAATTACAATTAGTATAGTTTCTAACAATTTATATAAAGAATTTAATAAGTATAATTTTTATTAAAAATTTAGCACATATGATAATATAACATATCATTTATATTTAACAATTTATTGATGTATTTTTTAGGTAATAGTTTGACAGGAAGCGGGAGTTCAACTGCTAGTTCCCATCGAACACATGGACACACTATGTTTCACCGATCAATTTTAAGCAAAGATACGTTGGATGCAATGGAATATCCGTTTCTTACAATGACCAAATATCCTCCTGGTTTTATTGTACATCTAGGCTAGTATATCATCATCATATGGCCTCATAACACTGTAACCCCGAACTCCTACAGTCCTGGATCATTTCCTCCCAGTTCGTTGTTTGCAATCTCTCCCAGTCTTGCTGTATGCATCCATCTTCTTTTTTTTTTCAGACTCCTGTCATCTGGTCACCACTCCATAACTCCTTTAGCTTTATCTTTATAGGATAGTATAGGGTTTTATATAAAATAGCTCAATAACTTAACTCTTATAAACAAAAATATACCTATGGATTTATTCTAGGTGGCATGGTAAATGCTAAGTCAGTTAAATTACTTGAACGTATGTCGAACATGGAAGAACCAGAAAGTAGAGATGCATGGTGGAGTGAATTAAGACTCGAAATGAGATCCCATGCAAGAGCTTTATCTTGCAATGTTATTTTGGGATATGCAGAAAATACTGCAATATGGTAAACAAAACAATATTAATAACAATTATTTGTTTTACAACAATAACCAATATTTTATTTATTATTATATTCTTGTAAACAAATAATTATAGGTAAACAGCCAATCGTTAAAAAACAAAAATAAAAATATACTTTGCATAATGGGTGGGAATTTGGGAAGGTAAGGTATAAAGGGGAATTTAATTTATATCTGTACACAACGATAAATCATTTCTACCAAAAAACAGTTCTAAGCAATTTTAGGTAAAAATGTTATGATATGTTAAAATTGTAAATTGTTCTAAGTAGTTGAGTTAAAAAGTTTTAATCGCATAAATTGGAAAATAGCAAAATGCCGCAATTTTTAAGATTTACATCAAATTTTGTATTTATAATCTTTATAATTTTTTTTTTTTTACCGGAATATGGTCAACTCTTTTCTCTTTAACTATTAAGTATAATCAATAATGAACCTTCTGTCAAATTTTCGTGCATTTCTGTTCTGCAAAACATCACAGTAAAACCAATACATTACTCGCTATGCTCTGAATCTAAAATAATCCTTGTTATCATTATAATTTTGTAAATATTTTGATATAATAGTTTTATCCGCAGAATTCTGTAGTTTAACTGTTTAAAGTATAAAGAAAAAAAGTTTGTTTAGTTCAGACCTGAGATTACTGAGAAACTCATGTAATATTGAAAAATTTGAGTGCGATTAATGATTAAAAAAATATTTAATTAACGTCTATATATTTAATACGAAGCCTCATAAAAATAATTTGTGACCTATATAAATTTTTTATTTTTTTTATAGCGATGATGTTTGTGTGTTGAGTGCAACAGGCACAGCTGCAGTTGTAAACCTTATGCCATCAGTAAATACAGGTGGATATTTTTCAGGAATTTATTCTGGTGGACCTCTAGCAGATATTCCAGAACCAACAACTTCAAGTATATATGTGAGTTAATAAATATTTATTTGAAAAAAACTGTAAATATTTTTGCACAGTTAGTGCAAAGTGATATACTTATGAATTAACACCATATGCATTTGACCTGATAAGAACTACAAGCTATCAAACTTGATACATTTAATTTTATTTTGTATTCTAATTAACATAACAAATATAAATGAATTATAAAAGGAATATATACAGATGTCTAACTAAAATTTATCTAAAATCTTAATCTAAGAAGAAGCTTATATTTAAGCTTTCTTTATTTTCATATTAATAGATTTTCATTTTAATTCCATTTCATATGTAGGTTTTCTAGAAGATATATTTCAAATTATACCAGATATTTGTGGATTATTTGAGAGTATTTAACTTTTTGTGAAATCATTTATAGAGCGGAAATACTAGTTCAAAGGTTTTAATGTTTATGTTTATTTAAATATTACATTGTTTACAAAAAATGTTTTAGAGATAAAACACAATAAAATGAATGTAAATATGTAAATATATATATTACTATCGTAATACTATACAAATCAATAAAAATGTATAAAAAAAAAAAAACCTTAGCCAAAACTATAATAGAACTGTTGTATTGAATATATTTCTACATTTTTATTACTGTAATTTTTTTAAATATAAATATTTAACCTGTTGTTGGTAAACATGTTAGTGTGGTGTTCACACAGATAGCATTTGAAAGTGTTTTTTTTTTTTAATTTTAATTTACCAAATTTATTAACACAATATTTTGTAACGTCAATGATCGTACAGGATACATATGTATCCCTATACTATTTATAATTCTAAATCATTTGAATTCTTTTAAACAATTTTTTTTTATTATCATTAACCTATACTTTAAAACAGTGATGTCAATTTATATTGTATAAACTGTTAAAAAAAAAATTCATATAGGTATTTATACAAAAGTTGAGTTAACATTTGTGAATATTTAGTATCTAAAACATATTTTATAAAACACTGGAGTACATACCCTGCACAACTAACGGAGAGATAATAGTAGTAAAGGATATGAATTACTTTCTGGTAGACAATAAAAGGATACATTTCTATGTATGATTAAAAGTTTTATGTTGAAAGAGCGTTTAATAATAATTTAAAAGTAATATTTAGGCGTGACACTCACAGTGCTATTAATCGTGCTATAATAAATGTGTCTACCAATGACAGATTAAGAGCCCTATATATACAAATTGACCAATGAAATTTGTTTTTAGTCATATAATAGTAGAACTCATAAGCACAGTAGTACTCATGAAAAATTGGATTCGTCACCGTGTACTATTTGTCACATACCATATAACGATCATAGTGTACCATTTTCTATGAATATGAAATATTGCTCCACGTGCAAGTAAGTAGTCAAATAAAATATTTATTTCATATTTTTCTTAATTATTTAGGTACCTCCACTAATAATATAAATTATATTTTGTGCTTACAGACGTCATAAGGTACCGCACATACTATTATCTTCATTAGAACCTATTGAAAGACTTACTATCCGGGGTACAGGAACTCTATTACAAACTTTTGTTTGCCGTACTAAACGTGAACTAAAGGGCGAGATGAATGCTAAAGAAATATCAGATGGTTTACCGTTTCTTGAGTATGAACTTCATAGTCAGTTATTGAATAAATTAAGGGTGAAAGGAATGAATGCTATATTTGGTCTCAAAGTAAAAAAATTAGGAGCTGTATTATATTTGACAAAATGGTAATTTTTAATTAAAATTATTTTTAGATTCAAGTTTGCCTCGGTGAAAAGGTGGTATCTTTACATGCTACTGGAACTTCTATGTACATTACTTGCTTGCCTGAACCGCCATTACCAATAGTAAAAGCCGGTAAATCTTGGGCACACCCAGATCAACAACAAGTGCTACGTGCTCAAAAATTACTCAACAATGCTGTAGTTAATAATAGACAACACTTTCACCTTGCTAAAAAAGTAATATATACTAGTAATACTACTAAGTATAATATACTTAATCATCATTTTATTAATTTGTACATATATTTGGTTTTTATTGTTTAAAGGAAGATGAATCGGAAAATATTTCATGTAGTTCCAGTTCTGGTAAAGTATTACCTGATATAAACTTGAGTTATGGAAATAGAGACACCTGTATTTTAGAAGTATGTATTTTTATTTTATTTTATTATATATTAATTATTTTAATTTGAGTTTGGAAGAGATTAAAGTCTAGAAAGAAAAAAAATGATTCACAATAATAATTAGTTGTTAGTTGTCAATTATATAATATTACTTTAAACATATGTTTAAAAGAAGTAATTAAATAAAATGCATTTTTGTTAGATGGATGATGTGGAAGACTTGGATGTAGTAACTCAATTGTTAGAACCAACTCCTCCAGCATCATTCTTATTATCCAATACGGATAATCTTCCTGGAACTGGTTCTGAAGTATTCCCTATGGAGCCAGTGTGTAATCTTCAAATGTTTACTCAGGTTTGGCGATCTAAAGCGCATTACACTAATGGAAACTTTGACAAACAACTTCAACGAATGTTACAAGTAAGTACTCAAAACACCAGCTTACAGTCCATATAAACATCAATAAATTCAGATATAAAATAATATATTTTAGGGATTATATTTTAAATTGAGAAGGATGACACCATGTGGTTTAGGAAAGCTGTCATTTATAATTGATATTCCTGAACCAGATGAACTTCAAATATCAATTGTCGGTTAGTTATCTTTGACATATTCTTATTGGAATTAAATAATGAAATATTTATTAATTTATATTCAGGTATGGCACTAGGACTAGGCGAATCTGATAAAATAACTGCCAAACAAATTTTGAGGCGAAGACAATTACCTTTAAAAGATTTTGAACAGAAAACGGGTATTTTTTAAATTAATTTGTTAACATTTTTATATATAACCCAGCCAATGTCTACAGTTTTTACCCTTTTTTTTTTTTTAACTATAGTAATTGATCTATTCATTATTAGACACATTATCAAATAAAATAAATACTAGATATTAAATTTTAGTTAATTTTTTTAGAAGAACTCATTTTCAAATTAGAAGAAGATATTTTATCAAGTTCCGGGGAAAAAAAGATGAGAAAATTTGAACGAACACCTCGGCCAATTAGGCTCTCTACACATGTAATATATAAATTATTAAAATGTTTGTAATATATTATAATATTTTGGGTTACTGTAATTCCTGAAAAACTGTTACATTTGTGATGAAGTAATTGAGATTTAATTATCTTATGTGACTATTGTAATTTGATAACTAAATTGAAATACTCATTGAAACTAGAATTAAAAATGTATATTAATATTTTATAAAGTATTAATACTTTTTGTATTATCATTAAATTATAGGCTGCTCCAAAAGACAGGTATGGTGTGGATATCACACCAATGACTTACATACCTGGTGCCAAAATTGAACGATATTTAGGAAATTTAAATTTTTTTTTCATTCGTGAAAGCACGTGTATTAGAGAAGTAAAATATATATAATATGATCATTGTATTTTTAATTGATAATTTCATTGTAATCATAGAGTGGTGGTCTAAGTGGCTTTGTTCATTGTTTTGTTGCTGAGGTGATGGCAATTGTACGTGCACATGTATCGGCACTTGGTGGAAACGCGATGGTAGCATACTTTATGAATGAATGTATTTTGCTTAATAATCCCCATAAAAATCAAGTGAGTTGTATATAAATAATAATATAAGATTAATAATAAATTGTTATTTGTGTATACTGTGATCTAAGTTTCATTTTTTTTAAATTTTTTTTTAAGAGTTTATTATTTATCACATTTCTTTTCCAGGGACAATGTCTACTGAATGTTGGAGGTGATGTTGTCGAAGTATCATACTTTAATGACGATTAGTTATTACTGTTGCAGTATTATTATTTCATATAGTATTATAGTTATTATACATAGATTTTTATAATTTATTTTAAATTGCTAATATTGCTAAAATTTGCTAATAGTGTTAATTTTTACGTGTACTTATCTTTTTCAACAATTGTTAAATATAAGTTAATATAATTAAAAATGACTACTTAATTACAACCTTCAATTTATTTGAAACAAAGTACTTAAAATGTTATTTATTTAATATTTATTTTGGGCTTGCATTGCAAACTTTAATAATATTTAAAAATAATAATGAAAACAAATGTATTTTTTTATAGTAATTATTTATTTAATGTACTATTTTTTTACTTTTTGTAAATTTTAACACCATTTTAAAATGTCAAAATTATTAATTACTTTTTGCAAATAAGTATGTAAATTTGATTTTATTGTTCAATTTTGAACACAAAATTGTATAATATAATATATATAACAGATTACAGATGATAACCATTATAAATGATTTTGGTTTAGCTATTTAGGAACAATTACTGTCTATTGAGAAAAATGATATGTACTAATTTAATAGTAAGTAGTTGTGATACTAGGAATTATACTATGTGTATCTCAGAAATATTTTATTATAAACTGGCGAGAGTTACTTAAAATAAAGAATCCTTCCGAAACACTATATAATACCTACGAATAAGTTTAGAATTTTTCTTTTTAAGTGAATTTCAGATGTTATAAATTATAATAATGAATTAAATTATATTACATGAGTATAAAAGTCTTGTTATTCTTGTAATAATTACCCGCTTACTTGAATTTTATTTAGAAAGGAGACAAAATTGAATGGAGCAAATCTATCAATACATTTTGATAGAAAAAAAAGAGCTTTTTTGAAACTAAAATTTGTTGTATTTTGGTGAATTTAGTTATTTTTCTGAGAGGGAATAACAAATAATTGGTAATTGAATTATGAAAAGTATAGACTATTTACGGACATCAGCAAACACATTTCTGGGGGGGACAAAAGTATTTTCAGAAAAGTGAATCACCGATAATGTGGTCATGGTAAATTGGTAAACGGTTTAGACGGACAGGTTTAAAAATCCAGGGAGAGCAATTGCCCCCTCCATCAATATGCCAATGTTCATAACTAGGGCTCCGAAGTTGGACGATTTGCATGTTTTTCTGTATGCTTCCTATTTATAGCAGATCAAAGTACAAATTTGTTACAAATGCGAGGTTAAATATGAATGATATTTTTGCATATTTGGTTAATTTTGCATATTTTACACATTTTAGAAAAAAAAATGTTTTTCTAAATTTTTTTTTTTTTTGTCTATGTGCATCAATAATCAATATTTAAAATAATTATCTGATACAATAACATTAAACATAAGATATTTTTGTATTAAATAGATTTATTTATATTATCAATGTAATATCGAGCTTTGAGAAAATAATTAAAGTTTAAACAAACCTATTTTCATGAATTCAATTTTGTTATTATTTTAAATTAAGCATTTTTATTTTTAGCGTTTACCTACAATAAATTTGTACGAAAAATAAAATTTTTTTGTCACGTTGGCTCAATTTCATTGGTGTTGACTCGTCGCAAATATGTAATTATTGATTTTTCGCTACGACCGTAACGTAAAAAGCGAAGAAATAATTTGTACGACGAACGATGCGAATTGGCACAATTGTTGAAAAACTTTAAAGTTTGACGTCGCTAATTGATACAGAATGTATTATTATAATTATGTTTTGTTATTGAAAAAAAAAAAAAAACTCGCCATTCATTAGGACATATGTTAATTTTAATAACAAGGAATATAATTTCTAGTTAATTTAGCCGGTAACAAACTTGCAAAGAAACAATCGCTGTTCAGGTATTCAGCCTGAACTTGAGTCGAAAGTTATCACAATACTATACGTAAAGTGTAGGCAATCGTCTACGCTCTTTATACATTTATATAGAAGTGTAGGTGATATTCTTTGTAGTTTTATATTTATGCAAATTACCTATGTGAAAATGCGAGTACCTCGGCAGGTGGGTAATTTTAACTAATTAAAAAACTTCAGTTTCTTATTTCCTAATTTATAAAAAAAAAAAAAAGTAGACGGGTAACGGCTCTTTGATATTAATTAGCCGGATGAATATCTCGTATACAGGGTGCGGCAGAGCCGACTGACGAGTTTAATGAGGTCATTAGCTTGTGATAAGATATGATCAGGCCTTAATAAGTGGTAAATTTTGAATTTTACGGTAACACTGTTTTTATTCATAATCATGGTCTGGACAGGTGTACATCGTGGTCTCGTCGTGCGTGCGTATTACGAAAATAATCATTGTGTGATTGCTACACAAAGGGCTTTTCGTATACACTTCGGCATTCCACGTGCTGAATCTTTTCAGTGACATAGGCTGGCCAGTACGGTCCTCAGATTTAAGCATGTGTGATTTTTTCCTCTGGGGCTACCTAAAGGATAAGGTTTTCAGACATCGCCCACATACCATAGAAGAAATTAAACAGAAAATCACCGTGAAAGTCGATGCCATACCAGTCGAAATGTGCCGAAAATCATATGAGAGCTTCAGAGATCGTCTACAACAGTGTATCAATGCCGACGGCCGCCATCTTGGAGACATTATTTTCAAAAATGGGATTGAATACTGATTTAAATAAAAAAAAAAAACCTTATCGTTTTACTTTTCGTTATTTATAGCCCATCAAAACTCGTCAGTCGGCTTTGCCGCACCCTGTATTTTAACGTTAACTACATTATTACATTGTACGAATAATGGTATAGTTAACATGTTATCTCGAAAACATATAATCATATTCGGACAGTGGAAATTGGCGGGCCGGGTTTGAACGAGGGATGACTAGCCCCGAAATATGTACGTATATATATATATATATATATATATATATATTGTTTATTGAAGGATAATTAAATATAAAAATATGTAATTATTATAAATATTTTTAACTGGTATATAAATTTGTACTCAGCTGCGGATACTTAATATTTATTTTATATCAAGTGAAATATTCTTAAAATTGTATGAGAATTATGAAAAACAGTAAAAATTGCACTAAAATAAAAATAATTGTCAAAATTGTATTTTATTACCATAAAAAAAAAAATTTAAAAAAATTGGAATTTAAATTAATATTTTAGCTCACTTAGCAATGAAAACAAGTGTCTGAAAAATGATGCAAATGCAATAACTTCACTGGCCTAATATTAATATATATTAGGTATATAGAGATGTTGATTTTACCGATAAATCGGTAAACCGGTAATGAGCATAGATTTCCACAGTATATGGACATTTGGTTTATAAATAACAAAAAAATAATAATTTAAAAAAAATGGTTATAGGTTCCCCAGCGTCCTGAATAAACTCCTGGCCTGAATTTGGTATCCACTCCGCCCCCATATATGCAAAATTATATCATCTTTGTATTATTACTCTACGATGCATGTATTATGCTCAAATATTGAATACTATAGTCGGGTGAATGAAAAGAGGCCGCTGATGCCCATGTTGTTATCAATCGCGCTTTACGTGATTCACTTTGAGAACCCATGGCTTATCGAAAAAAAAATTGCCAGCGGCCACTTTTCATTCACCCGACTATAGCGTAAAGTTTTGTCCACGGACGACAAGATAAGCTAAAAAAAAAAAAAAACCTCCAATTTTTAAAATCAGTAAATACACAATTTATGATTTTCCAGCGACTATAGAAATATTTTTTACATTTTCGGGGGAGTGGGCGGGCGGCCCTCTCAGGTTCCCCTCGGATACGCCACAGAACACGTATTATAAATGATTTTACGCAAATCCATTAATAATACGGAAATAAAATAAAAACGCAATATTTTCCTGACGATTGCGCGCTTATAGTATTTAAATGTAAGGGTAGGTTTGTGCTCGGGAATTTTACTCACGCGATTCTGTTGGTGGTTCGGCCCGGGGATTACAAATAAGACAAATACGTCGTATCATTTGATTATCCCGCACAGAAACAGTTATACCACGATGCTAAACACATACGATTATGCCTAATTGATCATTTATCATGCGCATTGAACATGCGACCTGGTATGATCGTTTAAGTCGAGGCGTCAGGAATATGTATTTGTACTTAAAATAATATATTTTAAATATTAATATCGATTATACCGTCGAAATCCGACCGTAAATTGTCGTTTGAATAAAATATTATAATATATAGCCGTTCATACCAACGTATTAAAGTTTTTATTTCGAATTTTAACTACCATATAAAACTAAAAAAAAAAAAAAACCGAAAACATGTTTATCTAATTAAAAATTATAATATACGGACCCGAGTTGATCCCGTAGGTATAGTAACATTTTTTTTTTTAATATATATTTTTAATTTTTATATTATACTATCCATTTTTTTTTTTTTTTTTTTTTTTTACACGTTTACGGAATGAGTTTGCCGGCGTTGTTGTGCCGAAACGATACGTCTGCATGTAGATGTGCGTGTAACACAGGTATACAATATACATACCAATAAGTACCCAAATACCAGCAAACCCATAGGCATACACATATCTCTAGAGATTTTATAATATTTTACGGTACCAGACTGTAAAAACGTGTACCCCTTGTCGTATATATTTGAATAAAAACGATATTAATTTTAGACTATGAGCGGAGCGAGTGATCTTGTGGTTTTACAATGATATTTATTTATTTAGTTTTCATTTTTCTATAAACAATTTTCCCACCAGAAGATTTCATTCAATCTGTACACGCCTATATTATTTCCGGTAGTAAATGTTGTTTAGTTGGTACTTTAAACAGACCATTTTTCCATACGCCTAATAGTTTTTTAACGCAGCAGAAAAATCTATCAAAAAATGACGAACAAATGGCAAAAACACGATTTCGTCAAACTCGAGTTTTATTATTTCTTTGTAATTCTAAAAATAACTGCTCTAGAGAACTGAAATTTTCATTTAAAATGTAACTTTGTAATTTAATGATGTGAACAAAATTTCAAAAAATGTATTTCAATGTTGGGCTATTAATAGACATTTTTATTTAGGTTAGGTGATTAGGTTTATATTCTTCTTCGGATCTTCAGGGCATTGAAGCCTATCTCCATGACACACACCTGCATCCGGCTATCCCTATCTTAAGCTAATGCCCCCTCCCCATTCTATACTCCAATTTCCGCTAGGTTCTTTACGATATTGTCCATCCACCTCTGTTTCGGTCTACCAAGTAACCTTTTTCAATTGGGCCTCCAGTTTAGGACCGCTTTCATTGGATATCCATACGCGTGACCGATCCATGACATTCTTCTGTATCGCAAAATTGCTACTATGTCAGGCTCTTTGCATAACTGTCGCAATTCCATATTACTTCTTATTTCATATTGCTAGGTGATATCGTTCTCCTCTGGACCGTATGTTCTCCTAAATATTTTAATTTCTAGGAAAGCTATTTTTTCTCCATCTCCTGTTGTTGTCGACCAAAACTCTGTAGAGCTAGCCTAATAACTACTTTGTAAAATTTAATTTTTGATTTACATGAAAATTGTTTTGATTTGAAGATATTAAACGTTATATTAAATAAATAAATAAATAAATATACCACAATGCTGTGCAGTAAGTATACGAATTCTTGTATTTGATCGCGAAGATTTTGAGTAAATCAAACGATTTCGGTTTTTATATAGCTTAGTTTTACCTTTATTCCGTCAACCATCGTAATATTATAGTATTGACTTTTAGAATTCAAGTGCAGCCATTAGTATTACCGAGACCCGTGCGTGTGTTTTTCATTCTCAGGAAACATTTTCCAGTCGGTAAAAGTGCTTCGATTTTTTCACGTCATACCCTGACAAAATACGTAGGTTTCACGTCCGGTGGTAATTTATTTGAAAACATTGTTTAGATTGCCAACAGTTTTTCTTGAAAATTGAAATAGACCGACAACACGTGTCGATATATTGGTTTTATTTCCGTCGAATAGTCAGTGGCGTATATTGGTAGTAATACCTATACTACAGTCAGATTTACAAAATCATGTTATCGTTTTCCGGACAACTTGAACTCCGGGGCAGTGGCGTATTTAGGGTTTCGCTGCCCTGGGTACACATTTTCTTCATGCCCCCTACCGGCCTCTTTCGGTTTTCATATTATATATTATATTGTCGGTTCTAAGTTCTACTTTGTAAATCACACCGCCAAACACCAGTGAAATACACGCAGGTTCATGTTTCCAACTGTACAAGCTATAAAGTAGTACAAAGAGTGCTCGAATAATATTATTTATAATATTTGTAATTCACATGTAATTGATATATTTATTTAAAAGTAAAACAAACAAATACCAAAGGTTACAGCACGATGTAGACAAGACAATTATTATACAATAGGTGTACACAGTACATATGTTTAGTAGTGCCACGAAACAAATCGATTTTGATAAAATAAAATCGATTCGATAGGTTCATCTTAAAAATATGATAAGGAAAATTAATTGTTTTAAAGGTGTGTTTACCAAAGTTAATTGCCCCCAAAAAAGTGCTGCCCGGGACAATTGCACCTCTTGCCCACCCCTAAATACAACACTGTGAATAGTTTGGGATACCCTGACTACAACACTACACCAGAAAAGAACTTAACCAATTTGTCAAATATTGAACTTTTTAAACATTTTATTTGTGTTATTTTACTTCCGATTTATTGCCTATCAGATCGATATATCATACCCAAATCCTTTCGTAAACGATTTTTTATTTACCGAATTAATTTTCCTAATTTATGAATTTATTGCGTTCGTTAAGGGCACATCACAATTAAACAAACAAAAACGGCTATGACGAGGATAAAAAACGTAATAATCATTAATATATGAATTTATGACGGTGATAAAGGGGCGGGGAACACTCAAACTGTTTACAAAAAATTGGATGTTGCAATAGACGAGTGGTCGATCAAGTTGAGAAACCGGAGTGTTTAGGATTATGCAAGATAATACGGTGGATATGAAGACGCGAGGGTTGTATACAGAGTGGTTAATTTAAAGCAAAACTTCGCCGATTGTCGCGGAAAGCATGTTGACAATCAATCGAAATTATAATTTTGGAAAATTCAAGATAGGCACATGCCAATTCGACGCGATTCCCAACACTACTATTCTTTCACCGTCAAAATTTTGGATAAAAAATTACCGTGTTTTGATTTACCGCAAACGGCAACCTGCATGAGTAGAGGTACACCTATACCACCTACTAATGTTAATATTCCGTAAATCGATGTGATGTTTTTTTATATTTACAGTTAAAAATCATTTCGACGTTGACATATTTACATATTTCCATCAATCATATATAACTAAACTTTCATTATAATATAGCGAACGAAAGAATCACACCTGGCACGTAAAACGTAACGGAGAGGAGGTATACCGACGGCAGCGACGTCCTGTGTGATAAAAAAAAAAAAAAGAAAGAAAATACGTCGATGATCGTATACGAAAATAAATGCGATTTATGATTATTTTCGAAAATTTTTGTATCACAATAGCTCATTACATAGCCTGTCACAAACAGTAGTTTACCGTGTACGGACGAATATATAGGACGATTCGCATTTCATTGTTCACAACGTGTTTTTATGTTTTCAATTCCATAAATTACTAGTATATTATAAAATAATATGGAAATAAATTAGTGGCGAATTTAGGCGTTTTGCGCACTGAGGTGACATTTTATTGCCCCCCCCCTTAAGAAATCGGTGTTAAACTTCTAGCTATATGAGACTGAGGGAACTAAAGTCACCCGAACGTGATTTGTTATATCTCGAAATCGACGACTCTAAAATGTATGCTTTTTACAAGAAATTAATAAATACATTTTTTAGCGACCTTATGTAGTACTCCAACAAAAAAAAATCGTTTACATCCGAAGGATGTTCTGAAAAGGCAGTGGGCAAATAATTTACTTTCTATATCCTACGTTGACAACATCCTATTTACAACAATAAGGCTCACCTGTGAGCAGTATCATATAGTACGAGTGGACCGAGCAGGGTGTCAATTTTGATAGTGGTTTTTTCAGTTTTGGTTTATATTATCTAAAAAAAAATGCCTCATAGAGCCATAATAGGTTCGGTTAAGCAATAAGCCGTAATTTTTTGTTTGTTTCGTAAACTATAATAGATTTATTACACAAAGTTGTGGTTTTTTTTTTTAAAAAACAAAAAACAATTGTTTCGCCCCTAAAATTTGGTACCCGGATCATTAGCCCCGGTCGCCCTCCTTAAATATGCCACTGATATAAATACGATATATTATAATAAATAAAATAAACTCAGCAGTGTAAAGTTTTTTTTTAAGTAATTTGTATTTATAATAAGTATATATACTTATGCTTGTATATTTGTATAATATATAATATAGTAATAATAATAACTATGGTTAACAGTAGTTCATACTAAAGTGTATCAAATTAGGTCTAGTAATATATAAATAATAAATCATTATATAGAATAATAATAAATAAAAAATGTAAAAGATGTGTTCTTACTAAATTAAATAAACAAATAAATAAAATACAGCAGACTAGTACGTAATTTTAAATAAACATGAGCAGATATTCAATCCTAACGAGGTAGGTAAACAAATAATAAAAAATAAAAATAAATTAAGTCTCAACAAATGTGGTTACAAGAATTTTTATCATATCGATAGGTACTAAAATTCTACATGTGTTGGGTATCCTAGGTAAAGAAAAACAAGTTATGCAAATAATAAAATAATAATGTAAACGAATGATGAAAAAATGTTAACCTTAAAGTAGTATGCGTTTTTTTTTTTATAATGCAGATATCTACGTTTTTTTTTTAATTGTAATAACTATATAGTTTTTTTAAATTACAATATATTATGAGAGTTTATGACACGCAATTATAGTAAAGTTTTATTATATGATCTAAGAGAAGAAGAAGGAAGTTATCTTAAGTAAATTGTTTAAAAGGCGTGTCTAACGTCGTCTGCGACCAAATCTAAGAAACACGTGGTCCAGGTCTTGGCGTTTATCGTTTTGCATCTGCATTGCAGTATCGGCCAAACCATCGGATGATATTCTGTTGTCTGTCGAAAAAAAAAAAAAAAAAACACGATTAATAGGTATTAAAAACGTAATGTGAAACACACGAATGTTATCGAATTGTAAATATTTCCGTACTTAAAAGTTTAGTTAATGTATTAAACGGGGATATGTGAGAATGTGGTGGACTAGACGAACAAATTCGATGTGAAGATGCGAACAATATCGATGCTAGTCGATATTGACCGACACCTATTGCGTGGAATAAGGACGAAGAAGATTCGAAATGGTAATATTCCATAATATTATACCTATTGCATTTGTTACACAAATATGAAATATTAACAATAAAAAAAATATATATACATTTACATAAAAGAAACGAAATAAAAATATGAAGCGCATTTTAGGTTTTTGCCTTCGTTGTTCTATAAACCGATGATGATTTTTTTGATATCTGTTGTAAATACACATCGTAATAATACCTTTATAACAGTATTAGTGATGGCAAAAATCCCGATTTTTGGATTCCGAAATTTTAAATGTGACATTTATTGTAAATCCGGATTCTTATCTGAATCCAAATTTCGGTTTTTAAAATTGTGATTTATATTCTTTTATAATTCTTTTCTCATAAAACTATTATTATTATTATTATCTTATTGTTAATAACATTAAATGTGTAAAACAAAATACGTTTTCACAATTCAAAAATTATTTTATATAAAAAGCTTCTGATTCTGGTTACGATTTCTCAAATTGAAATATATGGATTCCAATAAAGGTTCCGGTCATCTTCGGCAATCGGTTCTTTGGGTTCCTGTTCCCAGTCACTGATTTAAACATTTTTAAACACCTGATTTGTACATTGCCAAAAATATGTTTAATGGCATTTTAAATATAACATTTGTCTGTACTGTTTTACCGTCTACAATAATTTGAATAGGTCAACTACACGGTTAAAATAATCTACATAATTTTACATTTTCGGTACCTACCTACGATTATTGTATAGCATTCATAACAATAAATCATGTTCGTGTACCTCCAAATAATATTTTCCCGGCGTAGTAAATAATTACGTATAATATAATCGACTTTATATAATATTATTGCGCCAGTTATGTCAAATAAATATATTAATATATTTATATATATATATACACGTCATTAATTATAAAAGAGGTATATTACGGTCTTAAATCGTTATTGTAATATTTTTGACATTATCGTACGAGCAAAAATATAAAATGTAATTGCGTTTTCGTATATTCGGTTAAAACGTATATTGATTTTCGTGTGCCAAAAAAAAAAAAATAACGAAAAACTATTATTTCAAGTATTTTTCGCTGCAGATAAGTATTATATGGATTATCGGGAAGTATAAATTTTAAAAAGCAACAAAATAAATTTGTTTAAAAAAAAAAACGACACCGGATTACCTATACACGTTGTATAATTTTGTCATCGTTTTTAGATTTTACTGAAAGATATAAATCTATAAAATATTAAATAAATACATATTACATATTTCAATCCCAATAAGATTATTACTTTAAATCGCAATAATTTAAATATTCACAAACATAATTAAACGAAACATTTATTATAGTGAATAATTTTAAAATGTCGGAGAACTCTTACTATACAAAAAAAAAAAAAAACATATTTTATTAAAGGAAATATAAATCTTTGGAAACATTCCGTATTTAAATAAGGTGCTCTAATTTTACGAAAAAACTTAATTAATCTAAGACTTATAAAAGAAACGATAAATTATTTAATAAATTATAATTAATACTTATTGATTTTCGTTTCGAAATTATTTGTCTGTGTTCGTCGAAATTTCACAATCAATTTCTTATTTGTGAGCCTTATAGTGAAACAATGAAATTAAAAATCACTATCTTCAGTATAAAAAAAGACTGTATACGGACAAATTGTATTAATTATTGTGCAGAATGCGATACAATAGGCGAAAGACAATGGAAATATTGGCGACTATACAAAATAACGTTGTAAGTTTAATTGACAATACAAAATTATCAAATTCGTTAATAACAAAAATAAAACTAATTTAAGTATTTAAACAATTAATTTATTATTATTATAAAAATTAAGAATATAATTAAATTTACAACCCATTTTATGGGTCGAGAAACGTCACTAGAGTCGTAGTGGGAAATGGGAGATATGCTGATATCCCAATGTTTATAGCTCTCCGCAATAACAGAAAATCAAATGTGACAAATTTCTTTTTGTTATATCTAAATTGTAGAGAAGTATAATTTACCGTACAGTTGTTTTTATCTTAATACAATACATTTACTATCTAGTTAACTTAGTTCACTTAACGTTTTATTGCAAATTAATTTTTATTTCGCATAGCTTTGTTGTTAGATATAAATACTCCGAATCAAATATATTATACATTTGCATTTTTCGATTATTAAATTATTATTATTATTATTTTTAAAATCAAATTTGCATTTATTATAAAATGGAAATCTATTTAACTTAAAGAAAATTGAATCCAATTAAAATATATTTTATTTTTATTTTGCAAAACATTTATTAATATAACTATGTTTTTTTTTTTTCATATGAATATATTAATAATAATATATTCACGTAGAAAAAAAATATTTCGCACCGTTGCCACTGGCATATTGTAGGTGAAAAGTCGGGAAGGCAGAATAAACAGGGAAATTTAACTGGTACCTGAGCGCAACGATTGAGTATTACAAACGAAAAACGATTCAGAGCGAATCATTGGTTAAACATGCTTTGATAAATTTAAACTTTAAAAGAAAATTGATTTTTTTTTTTTTTTGGAAATCAAATTTGAACCAACACGTTGATCACAATAAATTTCACCAATTTGTATCCACATAAAACAAAAACAACTCAACTATTTCAAATATTGACTGAAAACGCCAGAATATTTTAAATATTATACCACGTCTATAAACTTCTAATATAAGTATTCGGTGAATATGTTTGGTCTCTACGATTATTTTTAACTTAATTACAACAACAAAAAACAAAATCAAAAATTAAAAATAATTTACAATTTTTATTCCGGTTTCCCACACTTTTAAGAAAACTACAGTTTACAAGAAAAATTAAAAAATGATTTTCCTAATGCAACGACTAGACAAGAAATGCTACCAAAAACCGCCTATAAAGTTGATGATCGGCCTAAGAATTTTGGTAGAAAAGTTCTTCACAGACATAAAAAAATTTAAAAAATATCACACACTACTATAGTAATGTATAGTATACATTTTCCGCTACGATTAGAATCTAAAACACTGTGCTGTTCGGTTGTTTTTTTTTATAAAGACTGGATGAAATGAGGAAAACCGATAAATGTTTAGGTTCACTAAGAATTTAATTAAATTATAAATGTCTTGTATATAATTAATTTTGTTGAACCAACAAGTTATTCATTCATTTTATTCTAAAGTTTATTTATTTAACAGGGCATTGCTACTCCAATTTCTCTTTGAAGAAGATTATTTGCAAATTTGTGGGTTGTAGCTGTTTGAAATGTTTGAGTTGAGGATGGAATGATTTCAAGTATTTAGTTGCTAAATTATAATTTGTTTGAATTTTGATATCACAGTGTAGGATATATTTATGAAGTAGGTACTTATATAAAGAAGTTTTCGTGAGTAACCTAATCGTGAATAATAATAATAATAAATGTAATTTCATAATTTCCGACAACGCCCTTAATGTGTAAAGGCGTACTAAGTTATTAAAATCTTTTTCTTTTCTTTTTTACTTATAAGCCATAAAGGCTTTTTGCTGTTTCCGTTCTCTGTTGTTCTCGATCATCCACATCTTCAATCCCGTGGCTACCATCGCTCCCAGGCTTTCTAAATCAATACTCACTCTTAAAATCGATTGTGTTTATAGAACTATTAAATACGAGTGAATGGTGAACTAGAAAACAAATATACAGTTCATGGGGCGCTACAGTTGTAGGTGAAACGTTAAGAATGTATAAGAATTATAGGGGAATTTAATTTATATCCGTATGCAACGATAAATCATTGCAAAAACGATTCCGAGCAAAGTTCGAATAATATTATGTTTGGATAAATTTAAATTGGAAATTATAGTATTAATTTGTAACTATATAAAAGCAGTTACAAATTGAATGTTTCCGTTTTTCCGACGGTTATTCCTGATTATCAAGAAAACTACAAGGAATATAAAAAAATGACCTTGCTAATGTACCAACTAGAAAACATTTTCTATCATATATCACCCCTGAAGTTGATCGTCAGAGTTATTATTCTGGTAGAAAAAAAAGCACACATAGTAAAGAAAAGGAAGAAAAAGAATCCAGAATCAGAACCAAAATCTAAAAAGTATTAATTTGTAACTGTATGTAGGAGAGTAAAGAACATATTTTCTTGTTTTCATAAAACAGCTATAGACGTGGCCAAGTAAAAAAAAATGTATACAATTTTTCTCAAACATTGTAAAGTACTTAAGCTTACTTTGTTAACAATATAAAATTAATTAATTATTGGTTATTTTTATAAAACAATGTTAAACTTTTCGGAATATTTCTGAATATCTTATTGAATATTAATATAAGTTTTCGAATTTAAAATGCAATGTACGCGCATTAATTACTACACGGTTCAGTTGTAAATTAGGTCAAAGAATAGAATTCACTGGATTTAATCTGCCTCCAGATTTAACCATGTTATTTTTTGATGATTATACTCTGTTTAGCCCGGTTTAAAATTTTTTTTTTTTTAACATCAAGTTAAAACGAACAATATAATTTTGATAAATACATACGCGGATTTACAGGAATACCGAAAACCCCGGGCGGAGGGCGGCCTGACTAAACAATTATTATATTTCGTTTTATAAATTGTGTTTTATCAGCTATACGTTGTACATATTTGAAATATTTTAAAAGATTTATTTTTCAAACGTTGTATATTCGTATAATTTCAGCGGGGACGGATTAAAATACAATATATATATATATACATTGGTTCTATATCTGCTGATCTGCTTTTATCTGCTATTATAGCTTACGTTAAACGAAACGAACACAAGCAAATTTAGTAGGCAAGTAAAACAACGATTCGGTTTGTAGTTCTATTTTAGCTGTTTTTAGCGGTTTTCCGTTTCGTTTTATGTGCTTTGATTATATTTTTTTTTACGTACGATAACCGAACTCATACAATATCGCTCGACATATATAACATATATATATATATATATATACTTACATGGCATGGGGTACTGTTTGTCTTGTATAAAGGTCTCAATGGCATTTGAAAGAGAACGGATTGTGGACAGGGTCAAACAAGCTTCGCGCACCTTGGGAGGTGCGTCCTCAAGAAGACCCGGCATACACCTAGTGGGCAGCGTGTTTATGCGGCTGTCGCACTTGTTGGCAGCCAGAAGCATTACAACGGCCATAAGCATTACAGTGTTGAACGTAGACATTTTCTGGAAAATAAAAGGTTGAATGTAATAATACTGCCGGTGACGACGGTAAGATATCGCCCCGAATCATAAAATTTAATTTTTTAAGAACACACCGGGGAACGTTAGTTCCCGAATTAAAAAAAATATTAACGTGTCAATACGCATATAAGTACGCAACTTTTATTCTCAAACAAATCGAAAAAACTTATTAAACCGTATTCTCAAATATGTAATATAAAAATAAAAAAAAAATACCTATACCATTGTATCATATTATACATGACAGTAATATACAATTGAGCATTAAAACCGTAAATAAATTAACGGATTTTTTATTCGGTTTGTACGGGTTTATACGAAATTTTAAATTTAATTATATTAAAAAAAATATTGCTCACAAATATAATACAAGTTAGTGTACGTCAAGGATGATATTATTATTTTTTATATGTATGCATATCACTCATCTATTATACAAATATTTTTCATATATTATAATACGCGTCTGAATCTCTCTTTTTGGAATGATTTTACTTACATTCTCAAAAAAGTTTATTGTAACTGTACAAGTATATCAAATTTAAATTACATGTGTTCAGTATAACCTTACTCAAAGTCCAAAGGTTGCATTCCCCCCTCCCATTTTGCATTGAACACTTACACAATAGTATACAATATTGTCACATGGAATTAATATCATATATATATATCTTCTATAAAATATACGTTTATTAATACATTGCTGACAAATGTCAAAAATAAATTTAGTTATTTGAAAAATATTAATATTTATATATTTTCGTTAAACGAGCGTAATTTATGTAATATATATATATATATATATATATATATATATATATATATATATGTTAAACTATATATCGTAAACAGTCAAACGATTGAAACATAATTTTAAAGGTAATAATTCTACGTTTTGAATTGTTTTTTTTAACGAGTCTGAAACCCGAACGTAGTGAATAAAATAGGGGACAAATATCGTACAAAAACCTGATCTGATGGATTATTCGACCCGGGGCTAGCGGACTACGGGACGAGAAAGATAAAACCGGAGACAAAATAATATTCGCCATACATCTCGTCGTGAGAGGATTTAACTTTTGCGTTTGATTTACAAAGTTTCGACGTTAGTACGGTGGCGTGTATAAATTCAACCCCTACGCGTTCGCCCAACACCGACCGATATGTCACCGTACCGCCCGCATAGGTAAGCTCTTTATACTGACAATTTATTAAATCCTGGGGGAAAAAAAAAAAAAAAAAAAAAACATACCCCGATAAAACAGAGTGGTGGTATATGGGTACGGAAAAACAACGACCGAGATAAATTATTACAAATGTACAGGAATAATAATAATAAAAAAAAAATGCTCGTTTTGAACTCGGACGAATTTGTTAAGAGATAATAATATTATAGCATATAAAAACGCCCAACATGGAAATGACACCTGTGCGATGTCGAGAGAGAGAGAGAGAAAGAGAGAGAGAGAGAGAGAGAGAGAGAGACAGAGAGAGAGAGTGAGAGAGAGGGAGACAAAAAAAAATAGGTTTTCGGTACTACGCGAAATTGCTGTTTCTAATCCTCTTATTGGGCTAGTTTTGATATAATCAACGGGTTTATTTTACACGTGTATCCTTGGGCGTATACAAAAACAACAGGCGGACCGTTCATAATATTGTACGTATAATACAAACTTTTCCTGTGCCATCAATATTTACGTTTCCAACAAGATAAATTATTAAATTTACCGGGTTAAAGGTATTTATTTTTTTTTCACATACCTTTATCGAAATATCTGTATTCTTGTTGCAACAAATCCATAAATTATGTCGCACACAAATAGTTTATTTGGATTTGTCAAAGTTCGAGAATCCAGATTTTTGGATTTCGAAATTTGAAGTTCGACATATATTGTAAATCCGGATTTCGGATTTGAAAATTGCGATTTTATGTTCTTTAATAATTTATTTCTCATAAAACTATTATTGTTATCATATTGTTAATAGCGTTAAATGTTTAAAACATTAAATACGTTTATATAATTAAAAAAAATATCGCAAATAGAAATTTATTTTTAATAACGAGTACAAGAAAAAATAAATCATACATATTACACTTTAATTTATATAATATATATCACTGGCTGATCCCAGCATACGTCGGTATACTCATAAAAATGCAAAATTTCGGATTTTGAAATCAGGATTTATGGATTTTCGGATAACATCACTAATATACTCATATATATGCGTAAAATTAATTTCAAAGATTTATTTGTATTCTTTTTGGATGAGTACGGTTTTAAACAGTACAGTTGTAATATTTGCACGTACGTATTATTATCGTAAACACGTACGTGCAAACCGTATAATATATTATATTCTAATTTATGTAATTATATCTTATCGCTCGTATCAATTTTGGTAAAAAACCACCGCACATTTGCCGTCGGTATTCAATACACTGCGATTTAATTACATCGAAAGTTTATTAATATATTGATAATTTCGGTTTAATTTTAATTTGATATTTCGTATCACCGTGCTTTAATATCTATATTGACACAAATTATTTGTCGAATATTTGTATAAATAAAGAGCGCAAATCCGATAGCGTAATCTTAGTTATATAAAACTTTTTTCGTCAGAGGGCGAAAACAAGTAAAAGAAAAAACGTATGCATTCATAATAAGTATACTTGCTAAACCAGCTGTTGAATTTTTAACGTGTATACTTTGAACGAGAAAACTGGACGACAACTTAAACATTTGTTCGAAAAAGTCTCGCGGAAAAAAAATATCGGTTTAATGGTAAATCAATAGTATTTTTTTTTTTAAATTTACTAATACATAACCGCAACTACACCCGATAAAAAGTCTCGACGAGAAGAAATAACAACAGAAAGAAAAAAATACTTCCAACGTATATTATAATGTTTTACGATATCAAATCGATCAACCCGCAATGAATTCATATTTTACTCTTAAAGTACACTGCAATCGTCAGTTAATATTCAGTCACTTTTTTTTCTATAATATTTTTGTAATTTACTCCATGATTAAGATATAATAATAACGATTTAGTGTTCTAGAAAATATTTAGATACTATCCCCAAACAAAAATATTTTTCGTGAAAAAAACTATATGTTCAAAACGCGACTTAAACCTAACATACGTACCTATACATATTACCGAGTATGCCTAATAAATATGTATTATGTATTAAAAAAAATCAATATAATGCATTATTTTTAAATTGTATTTAATACTATTTTTTTATTTTTAGCGTTCTATTCGTGTATGTACCTAATTTGCCTACTCGAAACGCCGGTTCAAGTCAGTTACCGCGTAATAATAATAATACTATTATAATATTATGTTACAAATGTAGAATTTGTTAGATTTTTCTCGTTTAACCGTTATTATTTTAGTTTACATTTAATACGGTAATAGCATTACAATATCGTGAAACTTTATAATTTTTCGATATTTCTGTAATTCGATCGAAGTGTCTGCACATGTGTATGAGGACATCGGGGAAAAATTATATTTGTATGTTTGTCCTCCTACCTAGGTTTCAACGAGAACAAACAACAGTCAAAGTCAATTGTATCGTTATCAGTATTATTAATTATTTTTTAAAACGAATAACGTGTCTAATTTCAATATGAAATATGCAAAGACATCTTTGCATATTTCATGTATTTATAAGAGGGGAGCTAGAGGGGGTGATCACCCCGGGCGGCAGTATTTTAAGGGCAGCCTTATTTTACATGGCCAATATTTTGTTAACAAATAATTATGACCTTAAACAATTTAAAAAAACCACACGTGTAATGCATTTTTTTATAGGGGGCGAGTGACAAATTTCTGAATACATCTATGGAAATATGACTGCGGTGGTCAGAGACGAATAATCGTCATGTATTTTGATTGTTACTATTTTCGGTACGGCGTTGCGAAGTAATCACAACGAAAATTGTCAATAATAAACCTAAATTGCGTTCGGAGACCACTGCAGCTGTGGTTGGCTGAATGAAATTAAATTATAGGAAATAATTATCCGTTGGCTTGTTGCGAAATGTATTGGTTATTATTATTGTATGTTGAAATTGTTATTATTGTATTACCATCTATGTACGTATATAATAATTTGTAAAATCTATTTGCGTGCTATTGGAAATTTCCGCACATCGGCGTATAACATATTAGAGAACCGGACAGGAAGACATAATGTAATGCATGAGCTTAAAGATAGTTAAAATAATAATACTTGACAATAACTCAGTGGCGATTATACATGACGTTTAGAGCGGCGAGAATAGTAAATTACCCACACCCGTACCCTCACCATGTTAAAGTCGTAAAAAGAAAATTGTATTAAAAATGTATAAAAAAAAAAAAAAAAAGAAATCGGAGGGAGGGAGCTTGGTCAGTTTGTTTGCAGTTATCGGGGAATTAAACTGCAAAAAAAAACTAGACGTTTCGACGTTGCTCTTTGACCCGGCAAAAGTGATTGCGGACATATAGATTGAAAAGCGTGGATATAAGTTGATTTTTCTTAAAAAAAAGTAAAAAAAAATGATTGTGCTTGGATTAAAACAACGGTGGTGAAACCATGGAAATAATTAAAACTACTACGGTTCAAGAGGGAGGGGCGATCTACCTGTCATCCCATCCTTCCTCATTACAACCGCCACTGATACACCTCCAAAATAAATTTATTGGTCTCACTGGGTTGTACAATGTATTGTTTCGTAATAATATTGTGAGAATGCGTTTTTACACGACTGCAAAGAGGGTACATGCGTCTGACACCTAACTGTGATTATTTATAACCTCGTATAACATCCAAATGGCAGGATGGATTTGAATAAACGAGGTGCCATTAGATTCCTCTCGTTTCCAAGAATGCTATGTACTACATTAACTGTCAAGGAATATAACATGTCGGCCGAAAATAATCCAAAACACATATTTTAGTATAACGGTGTTTGAAAACTCGTACGTGTTGCTTCAGTTAGATCGACATTTGTCACATTCACAAAATGAAAAAGCCGAATGTATTCCGCACCGCGGGTAGCCCACTACAGTAGGTGAAAAGTCCGAAAGGTATAGAATATGGAGTAGTTTAATTTATTTACCGAAAGCAACGACAAATCAATACAAATTAAAAAAAAAACTGTTCTAAGCAGAGTAGTGTTTGTCGTGTTAGTTATCTATCCCCGATAATTCTCGTAACCCAGAGATTAACAAAAAGAAATTGATGTATCGACATAAGTTGTCAGTTTTTTTATTTGTGTAGAAAAACTCTTGGGAATCTAGAAAATACTTTTTCTGAGAAATAAGAATACCCATCGTAGTAAAACCAAATCATTCCTAGCTACGCTTAGAATCTAAAAAGTTCATTAAAAATTAAAAACCCAATTGTGTAAAAATCTAGAAAAAAAAAAGACAAAATAGAAAAATTCATTACTTTCTAACCCGGCTTGAAATGGTTTTACGGTTCTTAGCTTTAACGGAACTATTATATTGTGATAGAAAACGCAATCGTGGATTCTGTATAATGCTATGCCTGAGTCATCAAATATCAGTCCACGACTACATTTACCGTTTAATTTATTTATAATTAATATTTCTAACGTGCACGTATCAGTTTAACGACTCAGAGGTTTACCAAAAAGTTAATTTTTTTTTTAAAATTAAATTAGTTAATACTATTATTGGTTTTTCTTATTATTATTTTATATAGTTTTACCACTTTACTAAATAATATTTATTGGAGAATAATACTCGTAAAATGTGGACCCGGTTTAAGACCTTTAAGAGTTTTTATTGTCTTTTCTACATAGCTGGAATTGTCCTGATAGGCTCTATACAACTTGGTAATAGTAGTATTTAATTAAATTCGCGGTCGGTTTTATTGTCCGGGAATTCGTATTTTAAACAAGTTTAATCGCTATACTCAAATTAAAACATGTTTTCGCGGTAACCAGATGCGTTCTGCGGGATAAAAGTGAGTGTTTGTCTCTTCGAAAATTATACTGAGCGATTATTGTTTTTAAAATTCGTAAGAAAAGCCGAATAGAACGTAATTATTTCACTTAAAAACGGGAATAATCTCGAAGGCGTTGAGAACTGCGGTATATACACTACGCTTGGGTATTAACGCAAAATAAATTACTAAGAGATCATTATAAAAGAAAAACCAGCACTAAAATATTTGTAGTGGCTGATGTATTTTGACTAAAACGACACGTACACATTAAAAACTATCGATAATAAGATACAAATCTTTAATGTTTCAGCACGTCTCGCGTATACAAAATAAAAAAATAAATAACATAATAATTATCAAAACGTTCAATTATTTTATAGCCGTAAACCGCGAATGAAAACAATTCAACTACAACTTGTTAAAATGTTAAAAAAAAAAATATTAATATTTTATGCAATGTTTCCAAACAGCCGCATTATTTATATCAGATTGTTTTTGAAAGGAGATCGATAAAAATATAATACATTTAGACTTCTTTCTTGGAAATCTTATCTGATCTTGGCGAATAAAACATTTGCATGGTTTTATTTTGTTTTCTTAGACACGAAAGAAGATTTTATCCGAAAATTTAACAATACTACTCGAATAAACAAATACAATTTACGTAGTTCTATAGATATTCAATTGTTTTTTATTATTTTAATAACGAGTATTACGAGCTTTTTTTTTCAGATTTGTTTAGTGTTTTTTTGATTTTTTTTTTTTTTTTTAATAGACTTTTCCTCGTCATCCGGGTGCCCTAACAATTTTCTTTAAAAAAATGTATAAAATTCATTAATAAGGTCGAACTGTATAATAATGAGCGAGTACTCGTAAATATATTAGACTAATTCGGTAAACGGTATTGTGCCTCGTTACATTAAAAATAATATTTTGTCGAAATACGCGCGTATAGAAAATATTCCGCCCGACAAAATGCGCGCATTTAATAAATAGATATAATTTCAGACGCAAAATCAACCGAATAGAAATTTAATAAAATAATAATATACCATAACATTATTATTATAGTCCTATGCAGTGGGTGTTCAGCTGCGTGTAACGATCGATCGATGCACCACTGTTGAGATATTTCTCGCGTTTAATTCTATTCGGGATTTACTCGTAAATCGTACCGTTTTATTTCACGCCACGATAATTCACAAAAATGTTCAAAAGTATATTTATATTTAAATATATATATATATATTATATATAAGCACGGGAAACGGAAATTTCGATTAATCAGAATGTATTGTGGAGGTTTATGTTGCCACGAACAAATGTTTAATCGTCGTTATTGTTTTATTTAACGTTTGTATATTAAACGACGATAACAAATTTCGTGTCATATTGCGTCGTGTTTCTTACGGATTTAGTGATTCGCAACTAAAGTACAATTTATAGATATTTGCGTTCATATTTTATGCAAATTATAATACAACAATGTTGAGGGGCCTGTGCGTCACTTGTGTTTTTCCGTTTAAAAATACGCTTTTCAAGAAAATCAGTTGTAGAATGGTCTGGTGATTCGTTTTGTATTGGAAAGAGAAAAACTGATTACAGGGCGTGTTGGACTTTGATTTTGAACATTACGAATATGATCAATATTCTCCATTTTTATAACTCGTTTTTTTTGTGTTGTTGTGGTTTTTGGTTTTATATTTCAAAATCTATGGCTCAAAAAACAATGTTTTATTGTAATCGGAGCACATTACAAAGTGATAATTTTCCTTATAAAACGTTTTTTGAATAAAAAACGGGTCGTGCGCAGGCCCTTTAATGCAAAATTGTGAAGACTTGTTAATTGTAAGTGTTCACAATTTTTTTATTTAAAAAAAGCAGCAAACAAAACGCCAAAACGCTAATAACTATAAAATAATCACGTCTATAAAATATTTAACAGTTGGAAATTGGTCGGATGATTGATCGATTGTGAACGTACACGGTTACGGTAGAAAAGTATTAAAAAAAAGTACGTTTTTTGTACAGCCGTGCGTATATTTTTATTATTCGAGGTAGACGTGATCGCGAAACATAATTTTATATAATACGACTTTTTATTCAGTTTAAATTTATTCATATCATTATAATACCGTGAAAATCATAAAAGTAGGTAATTTATGGTATTATATTTTGTATATTTAAATATATTTTGTTTAGCATTATCCACTACTCACACATACAAAAGTCAAAAATGTTTCCTATCGATCCTATTAAATATTAACTACAATGAACCCATAAGATAATCACGTTATCGGCGTAATCGTCTATGGTTAGAGATTTTTCAAAGTTATAAATTAACTTCAGAATGAGTCCACTGGAAATTTAAAAAAATAAAAATAAGGCGAGGTGTATATATGTATTAGAAATATCGGTGTGATGTGTAAAGTGTAATTAATTTTTTCCGATAATGGGTTTTATTTTGTAAGCATTTGTCGGTCCGAAACTCAATGAATAATTTATATTATAGAAATTAAAAAAAAAAAAATTACATTTTAGTACGATGTCAAATATTAAAACTTTAGTGATGATTTATTAGTGTCTGAACATTAACTCGATTTATCCATAATGAGATTATAAAATTGATTATTATTTAAAATAATTTGAAGCACGTCATAATATTATCAGGCACGTTCTTATTAGTACGGTGAAAAGTATTTCATTTTCACTTAAAATATTTTAAAACGGATTTTGGTATATTTTTATTATAATTAAATTGAATGACATAAGTATTATTGCTGAGTCCGTCGTTTCAAGTGAAATTAAAAAAAAAAAAAAAAAGAAGAAAAATCTCAAGTTGAGTTTTTGGAACAATAGTATTCAACTACACTTTGTAGTTACCCACTGTATATTTATTAACTTCTTTAATAACAGTGTTTAATAAAAGATGTACTTTTTATTTTTAATATAACGCGATACATTTAAACGCAATATATGTAACGATGAGACGGTAAAAGTATTCGCTATAATAATAAAATAAGTAAAAAAAATCGTAAACTTTCTCGAAAACTCGTCACTATGAAACTAAATATTTAATCTTGTTAACACTTAAAAAGGAAACACACTCGAGAATGTAAAAAAGTACAACGTGACTGAAATATAAGAACATAAAATGCGTGTCAGATTCAGTTAATGACTTATTACATCAAAGAAAACTTTTGAACGCACAAAACACAAGTACATATTAAGGTTACATCATGTTACAATAATACACCTAATTATCACTTGAAAATGCAAAATAGTCTTGTTTTTGTAATAAAATATACTCAAGTATTAATTTTCAAACAAAATTACACTATTATTTAATTTCGAAACTCCAAATAAAAATAGGTGGGAAGTCGGGAAAGTAGGATATAAAGGCGGAATCAAATTTATACCTGTACGCAATGGTATTGTAAATCATTGCTAACGATTATTTTTAACCGAGTTACAACAAAAAGAGAAAAATTGAAAATAACGAAATCACTGCCGTATTTTCTCGTCTTTCCCAATTATTAAGAAAATTAAGACGATAATCAAAAAAACGACCTCTCTAATGGGTCTAATGCACCTACTAGTTCCAGAATGCTTTCAGAATAGGTGCTCTTGAAATTCGGAGCAGCACGTCTGGTCTAAAGGTTGTCTTCGGACGGGTGGTAAAATAAACACAAATCAAAGTAAAACCAATACGCTCAGAATGTAAAATACGGTTTCCGGATATTGTCGGACCACCGCCATTTGTCCCGTGACCGAAATTTCCGATTTTCGCGTGCCACAGCGGATTTTATCTGAAACCAGAGTATCGGCTCATTTGTTGTCCCAATGTTTTCCCATTTGAAAAATAAAAACTAGCAATAATTGCAAACAATTACCTCACTCGGTGCTTTTTGATCGGAACAAAAGTTTTCTGGCCACCAAACACACGGGCAGCGTAGTAATCCAATTACAAAACCAACTACAAAAACACTATATACTTATATTCTGCTCTACGCACTCGCTATGCCTAATGCAATGTAAATTGTAAGTGTGCCTATAATAATAATAATGTCGCGAGACTCAAATTCAGCTGCTCCAGGAAATTACCTCCCTTTCCTCCCCTTCACCACGAAGAGACTTTTTCCGTCGGCGTTTGTCCTTGCGCGAAATATTCCGGGGACGACGAAACGACCGCGTTTTGTGGCAGACAATTCCGCCGCCAATTCCGACATTACGGTTTATCGGTCTGGAATCCTAAACGACACATGTTTGAAGACATCCTCGCAGCAGACCTATAAACTGGACGTCTCAACGTTTAGACGGCGAAAACACAATGGGCACAGTCGGTTTTCGGTTTTAGCGCGGTTTTGGTTACCGCCAACAATTGTTTTTTATTTATAATAATTAAGCGTAAAACAAAAAAATCATCGTAGGAATATTAGTTATTACCGGGTCTCGGGAATTTAGCGCGTTTAAAATCGTACAAATTATGCGCATACATGTGCATCGAAAAATATCAATATGTGTCCTTAAATATGTGTTTATTTTAAATTAAAAAAAAGACGAATACAAATTAAATTTTAAAAAGGTGTTAATATTTCGCAGCGTGGGTTATAGGTAAAAGGTTGGGAATACCTACAGGGGAAGGATTGCCCTGACGGGTAGAGTTTCCCCCGTAGGTTGCGATATCACCAAAAAAAAAAAAAGGTAGAAGGTTGGGAACGTTTTATATAGATAGGAATTTAATTACGATAAATTGCAAACGAAAAAAGATTCTGAGCGAAGTAGTATTAGTCGTGTTTTTTCATTGTTACCATGGTAACCCAGAAATCAATATAAATAAAAAGGAATAATAAAACTCGAGTTTGACGATATCGTATTTTTGCCGTTTTTTCGTCATTCGTTGGTAGTTTTTTCTGTCGCGTTAAAAAAACTAATAGGTATATCGAAAAATGATCTTTTTAAAGTACCAACTAGACATCATTTCTACCGGAAACAGTATAAGAGTGTATAGATTGAATGAAGTCTTCTGGTAGAAAAAGTGTTTACAGAAAAATCAAAAAATCACAAGACCCATCACAAGCCCCGTTCAGAATCTAAAAAAAATAAATAATTTGATTCTTATATGTATTAATTTAACACTTAACCGACACGGACACGACAAAAACGCCTAAACGCATTGACACGATAACGATCACTGAGTACTGGCAAACGAATTAATACAGTCGGATAAATAAAAATAATATTGTCTTCAGAGCTAAAACTAAATTGAGAATACCGTATAATATGGAATCGTGTTATTGCTTGTCAGCATTATAACTGATGGAATTATATCAATAAAATTAATTTAGAATTTAGTATTGGATACCAATACTTTTTTTTTTCAAAAAACATTTTTGTAACGCGTTAAAAATGAAAATTGTACATAGGTGGTAATTTATGCATTTTTTTTTTTTATGAATAAAATAAAATTATAATATATGCAATAAAAACGAATAAATGTGTACAATATGCTGTGTAAAGAAAAAAACCTAAAATATGCAATACAAATGTTTAAATTTTTAAATCCTTATATCACAAAACAAATTTGTATTGAATCCGATTTCTCCAGTTTCTCGAAGAAATATGCAAATGCATAAAGTCCCGAGCCCTAATTATGACAATATGTTCTTCTCTCTGGGAAACAGGTTAAAATTTAAAACGTCCCGAACGATTTGGTCTAGTTTAGGTTTTGTAACTGCGATACGCGATTAGGGATTACAAGATTAGGCGGTTGATATTTTTTAATTTTCCCAGCAGAATATTAAACGAAACGCATATACTGCGCGCAGATTAACTTGTTTAAAAAAAAAAAAAAAAATTAAAAGGCAATATTATGTTAAACGCATATGTAATCTATAGATTGTTGAACCATTGTTTAATTTTGGAAACACGGAGTATATGATGGGCTTTCGTGTTTAAAATTAATCGAATCATAATATATTGTTCGTTACCATCATCCGGCGTATTTATTTTTTCGACGTGTATCCGATGAAATAATATAAAATACAATATTAGATTTTGTTAAAAAAAAATAAAATATATATATATACATACGAGAACTTGGGATTTAAAACACAAATTGCACTCGGTAAATTGAAAATGATAACACATTCAGAATCGATCCGGCGAATAAAACGATTACGTGATACGTTTCGTATATAGGAACTGTTTCTTTAACGGTAATAATACATCGAGTGTTTTATAAAGACACGTGTATATTAAATAGAAACGATACACGACACAATTACTTCGTCACTGAATATATTCCCCGTCGCCGAAGCGCAAAGAGACAAGCGGTGTCCTGAACGTTGAAAATCCCAAGACATTTTCATTATTTCGACCAAGAAATATTATTTAGGAGGTCGAGTTTACATGAAAATTGGGGCCTGACAATGTCACGAATACTGATTTTTATTTTTAAAGATTTCTGGTTTCCTTTGACTACACGGATGATGGGTTAACAAGTTATCGAAACAGACTTAATATATTTTATATTAATTGTTATTATTTGTTATTTATGCGGTTGTCGTGGATGGTTCCCCCGTATAGTTTACAGTAAAACTATTATTATAATATTTATATCGTTTTATTTGTATTTTTTTTAAAAACATTATTAAAAACTAACTTCGGGATAACTATTATTTTATGATAATAAATCGTACCGAACTCTATAGTAAATATATTTTCTGTTGTCGTACACAATAATTAAATTTATCACGTTAAAACTCCCTCGATATACGAACAACGAATAGAATCAAGTTTGTATCCAGTAATTTTTTTCGGGGTAGGGGGTCCAAACTATTTGTATTTTAATTGTAGTCAATACCGAATTTAAGTTTTGATATTTGGTATGATATGAAACAATAAATTGTTAATGTAAACGGTAATAAACTAATAGACTAATGTATGGCCGAAAATATTGGTTGGTGTAAAAATAAATAATAATTTTTAAAATGTTGAAGACATTTCGGAGGGGGATCCAAAATATACGGGCATGGTTAGAAATAATTTTATATATCTTTTGTTTTTATCTACAAAGATCTTTTGCGGTGTAAAGTACAAGTACATATTGAAAATTTATGTAAAACCGTACCCATTCATCGCGTTATATACATCATTGAAAACACTTTATTCCACTTTGTGTATTTTCGTAAACGTACGAGTAATACGGTGCGTAAACTACTATATATATATATTGTATTATTATAAATTGCGCACCATTTGACGGACAATTTCCCATTAAATGGTATAGGTTCTGTGTTATGTGAAATCGACTATTATTATTATACACGCAATACTTTTGGAAAAGTAATCAGCATCGTTTTTATGCAGCTTTGAAGCGCGGCCGAATAAAAACTATTTTATAAACTACACGCTTTACAGCGTTATGGCGTTTCTTAAAGTTCAATATAAAACTTTCGGAGCGTATGGGAAGTAAATGGGTTTGCAATTTGAAGTGGAAATCTCTTTTTTTTTTTCCTTTTTAGTTTTCACTACGTATACATATATATTATTATGTTTGTAATTCTGTATATTGGTTTCTAAAACATCAGTGGAATCACCCTGCAACAACATAAAGATTGATGCGAATTGTGTTTAAAATTTGTATACACGCAATTCGTCGACATTATTACTTATTTCTAATGCTGGGCACTCGTAGGTGTTTGCATGTTTTTCGATAATCATTAATCATGTATCAATTGTCATTTCGATAATTATATTCAAAATATAGCTGAGTAATACAGATATTTGTTTCGTAATATTAGGGGAGTATTAGGTAATTTATTTTATTTTGCATGTTTCGCATAATTAGATCTTTTTTTTCTTCAAACAAATGCATATTGTGTTATATTTTGTATTTAAAGTACATTTTTCGTATGTTATACAATATTTAATATTTTTTTCTCGAAATAGAAAAAAAAACCTATTCAACTGGTGAAATATTATTTGATAATTTAGCAAATGATAAATTAAAAATGGAAAGAAACACAAATAAATGTACATTTGTAATTTTTACAGTTTTTGGTTTTTTATTTAATAGGAAAATAAAATGTTTTTTAAAGCATACTTAATAAATTTTCATGGCATAACTGAGACGCTGTTTACAAATAAAACATTCAACAAAATATATTTAATAATTTATACTTCAGGTAATTGGTAGGTACGTATATTATAGTTTATTAATTATATAAACGATTATTTTTATCTTTTTTTGTTTTACAGTCTTTGTGTTCCCCAATATTATTCAATTATATATCGATGACTTTATTTGATAAATATTAACATTGACACTGAGTTGTACTACAGCGACTAAAGGAAATATATTGATAAATGTTTAAACGATTTCGAAATATCTTTGATTATGTATTTGTAATTATAAACTAGCGTTATTGTACGTATTCGAAATACGTTTAGTGTTCTCTAAAGTTAATTTTTGCTATGTTATTAACTTACATACATGAAATCATTATTGATTTACATTAAAAGAAATCCACAACACGATAAATTCAGAAATTATATTTATATAGTTATTATAATTTACTAAATATTTTTATTAGAATTCCGTGACGATAAAAATGCAAGTCGGCCGGCAGATTAACATGAAAATGTTTTAAAATACACGTGTTTTAAACGAATTGTTGAAAAATCTTCCTGGCACATTTATATTGAACATTTGTGTTGTTATCAAAATTACCTATTCTTCGATTTGTTTGAATCGTGTACCAGTATTTTTCGTGAATAAAACCATTTGTACGTGTGTTGTTAAGTGAATAAACGACTTTTCAATAATATACGAAAAACTTCTCAAAATATTATATCTGAAAACTGTCCACAAATAGGCGAGAACCTATATATAATAAAATAAATATTATTTCAGTCGAGTCAGATTGGGATAAGTTGGGCCAGTTAAAATGTTGAGACTGGATATTAGAAGTATTATACCATATTGTTACAAAACTTTGTGTTCATTATTATGATATAATTATGTTAAGACTGTCGAAAACTCAAGTCGTTTCTAAAATGTAATTTTTAATTTCGTTTCCATAAAATGTAATAGTCGGAAATACAATGTATATTATTACACATTAAAGAACATTATTATTTCTTTCAAAGTGTAAGTCTCATTATTTCGTTGTAAATAATCTATACGAATCCCAAAATAATACGCAATAAACGCGGACGGGCTTTTATATTATTATTACATACGTAATAATAGTTTTCGAATATTCCTTTATATAATAATATTATTTTTTCCTATCGTAATATATTACACAGAGTTGTAATAATAAAAAGCCGCGAAATAGATATTTGTAAAAGAAAATAATAACAATAATAGCAATAGGTAATAAAAATATTTATGTAATCTAACATAAACCTTATATACTATATACGCGCTAAACATATAATAAAAAAAAAAAAAAGAAGAAAAACGCTGACATCTCTAAAGCTACTCCGCGATACTCTCCGGATTATTTTCTTTACGGCATTGGTTACGCGCGTATATACTTTTAGTATATATTGTCAAATAGCTTCTTTCTTTCTTTTTTTTTTTATTAAATTCTTGCGGTCGAACGCTTATCGAATTTTGTTTTTATTTTTCGGCGGATCCTTTATACTCGTATATATATTATTATAGCAGTTTAAGTGTCAATCGCTCTAAAATACTATCGCACTCCTGAAAGTTTATAGTGAAATAAAATTATAATAATGTTTGAACGGCGGGGCGTGTGTATATATTTATATATACACTCGATATACAAGTTATAATATTAAAAGAACAAAACCAGAAAAAAAAAATACACTTGGAGTGGCGCGAATTTATATTAAACTAAACGTATGCGAGAATTTAATATAATAATATTATTATAACTTAAATGTTTGAGCGAATAACACTTTCCACAATTTTTTTTTTTTTTTATTTTGTTTTAATAAAAACATACTATTACAAACAAAATTGCCTATACCCATTCGAACTGAACGTAAATTGATTTTTTATTATCTTTTGTTGGTTGTAGAAAAAAAAAATGATCGGAATATTATATCGGTATAACAATAGTAAACTATAGTTTTCATTAACATTGAGTTCAGTTAAAGATGAATGAATGATTCTGTATCGGTTGTACCGCCGATTAGGTTTGATTTGATTACTGCGACTGGCCAATTTAGTTTAGTTTTACGTAATTTTTTATTTTTTATTTTTTATTTCTTTGGTTAAATGCGGAACACATTTGTTGGCTTTTCAAAAATAACCGAAAACTTGATACAAGCATGTTATATATGTCGCTGGTATAATTCGTTAAAAAAAAAAAAAAACGAGCAATTGTAATTCATTAAAACAAGTTTAACCGAATTCGTTCAGAATCGTCTTTCGTTTGCTATGATTTGACGTCGCATCTGTATATCACATTCGACCTTCCTAACTTATCACCTACAACGGTGACTCGCCCCGTTGTGCAATATATGTCCGACTTTTTGAATTTTTTTTTTTTAATCAAGTTAAGTTAACATTTGCATTTTTGTACTTTGTACAACGAGGGGGTTCTTTTGTAAAACCTAAGTTAATTATTTTTACTAACTCACCTTTGTCTAATAACAACGGTATATTTGAAAGACAGTGTAAACAATTATATTCAAACTAAATTCATCTGATGTTATTTCACACGTAGTCAAAAAGCTCGAAATATGTAAAACCAACATTATAATATTATTTTTAATGTGCGGCGGCAATTCCGCTTCCCACTGACTATTGTTTTTCGCGGTTTTATAATAATTTCCAATAAACAAAACTTGTTGTCGAGCATTTCATATAGCTGTTGATTTGGAGTTTATAATTGTGTACACGCGCAGATACGAACAAATGTCAGTCCCTATTTCCACAAACATTTCCTATCCCGCACATTTTTTTTTAATTTGAAGGAAATCACGAGTCAACGATTGATTATTGTAACCACCGTCTATTTTTTCGGATAATCTATTTTCTAAAAATTAAACCGTTTAATATGTTTTAACAACGAATCATCTGTACAGATCACAGATTACGAACAACTCGATTATACCGCGGTAGTTACGATTTTATAGTTAATGAATAATAATGAAAAAATCAAAAAAAAAATCGTATGACGTCATCGTCACTATCGGAATTACAATATCAGCAATATTAATCAAACGCGAAAATTTTAAATTGAATTATTATTGATATTTCTGATAATTTTTCAGTAATAGACATACAAAGACTGACAAATAACAAACGAATAAATTAAACGAAATAACCGGTGCACAGCTGCATTTAACTGGGATCAACTTTAGAAGGCGGCTAAGTTTTTACTAATATGTACGAGTATATAGACAAATAGGTATTAACAAATATATTAATATCCTATACATATATGTTGATATCGTTACTTGAATTTTGTTACAACGATAACAATAAGTTTTTCATAATTGTTTTTTCCCATTTTTGTATACCGGTGTGGGGGGGGGGGGGTTATAAAATCGCCAAGTATGAATTAGTACGAGTGTTTTACAATAAATGTTTCGGTAAAAAAAAAAAATATGTATTTGGTAATTTCCTTAAGGGCATACCTTAAATGCGGCACTGCGGTGAGGGGTGAGGGGAGGAGATGAGTAACTAACGTTTGAAGTTCGCGGCCGCTTAAACTTTTCTGAATATATATTTATTATTATATGTACCCGTACGATATTTGTTATAATACCAAAAAAAAAAAAAAAATAATAAAAAATAGTTTACTCGAACGGGTTCATCGTCGTCTAACGCGTTAGTCTCTTGACAAGCGACTGTACAAGCGTATAAAAAAATATTTCACTATACGAGATTAATTTCAGACACGCATCGGCATTCCTGTCAATGAGATAAAGGTAAAGGTCATTCATTGATTGGCTGTTACGGGTATGTGTTACCTACGCGCGCGCGCACAGAAATTCGTTGAATAACAAACAAATCACCGTCCTTCGTGTCTTTCCAGTTATATTCTATTTCCCTAGAAATATTTCCTGCGGGTGCCCTTGACTGGTGGCCGCTTCGCACAAACACACACGTGAAACTAGGCCAACAACATCTTAAAACTATTGAAATCTTTGAAAGACGTCGTCGTTATTGTCGTGTTGGGTTTTTTTTTTTTTAAATTTATTTGGCGCCGCCGTCTTTAATTCGATAATACAACATTTAAAACGTATTATTTTTTATATCGTTTCTATATACTATAGGAAGTGTTATTTTTTTTTTTTAATTTTTTTTTTTTTAGAAATTTTACTCGCCTTGAACCACCGCAATAAAATTTTAATTTAAATTCATACAGTCATCAGTCACACGAGGCGGTTAATATTATAATGACGTAATCCCTGGAGAAAGTGACCGACGACGACGACGTTGATTCGAATTTCGCTCACATATCATAAACGTTTTTTTTAAACTTAATTCATTTTGAGATCGAACTATATTGGTTTTTTTGTATTTAATAATACCCCGTACGGGGTTCAAGTGTAAAAACGCTCGTACGTTCATTACGGGAATTTTATTATTTTGACGTAATAATATTACGTATATACGACGATGACGAATCTTGTTGAATCGATAGTACGCGTTTTATAACACGATCATAAAAATATATTATAACGTTTGATCGATTAATTTCAACAAATGTATAAAAGATACGGGCGAACTATTAATCGAACTCGCGAGTTATAGTTGAAAAACAAACTGAATCAATCAATTTCGAATCGTAAGAAATGTAAATATAATATATAATATTTCCAATATGATTCCGCCTGCACTTGCAATGCCTAGACTTTCTCTTTTAGTTTTAATTCCGTTTCGGTACAAACCGCGATATTTAAAACAAAATATTTTTTTTTATGATATATTATAGTGGTTTCTGTATTATATAGGCTTCACCTATAAAAAAAACCGATATTTTCAGTGTTTAAAGTAAACTCCGGAAAGGAAAACGTATTGCCTCTATATACACCGTCAATAAGTAAAGTGTCGTTAAACGACATTTTCGAAACGTTCGGTTTTCCAATTTCCGGTGGGTAACTATCGAACTGTGTTTGCATAATGGGCTTTTTGTTTTCTTATCTTTTTAGAATAGCGTGTTTTGAGCACATAATATAATTATATGATATATAGACAACAATGATTCTGTTTGGTTCGTAATAAATTTATAGTCTGGATATATATGTTTTGCATATCTTTTTCCAGTTTAATAATATGAAGTCTCATGAGAGTAAAAAAAAAAAAAAGTAGACGATTTATTTAACGCAGAGTTCACAGGAAATCATTTATTTTTTTAATTGTTTAAGAATATTTCACGGGTTTGGGAATATTGAGCTTATTCATATTTTGGAATATTTTGTAAATTATGAGAAAAATATATACTTATTAATTTTGATTGTAAAATCGTTATTATTAATTAAAAAAAAAAAAAAAAAAAACCGCAGTGATATTAAGTCCCCGTTATAAAAATTTGTTTCAATATAATTTAAAAAACAAACCAAATGAATATTGTTTTTTTTTTTGGTGATATTGTTGATTTATATTCCTACTGATACTATAGTTTATACTTCACTTAAACAACTATTGAAGGAATTGTACAAACAGAAAACGTATTGTGTTGATACGCATTGGTTATTAATTTTTTAACTTTGAAGAGAATACAAGGTGAATATTTGTAGGTTTTATATAGAATATTTACCATCGTGTTTTAGACGTTTTAAGAGAATATAAATCCGGACTATGGTAATAATTATTCGTGAATCGACTTACAGTAATAATAATATAGAAATATTATTGCTTTATAATAATAATAATATGTATACCTGTGACGTTCCGATTAACAGCCACCTGGCCCATGCGGGTTTTATTAGTACAGTTTATTTTCTGACTTCGTAATTCTACTAACGTATAATAATAATTATCGACCTAAATACCACTATAATACAGTAATAATCCAATACGACATAAACATTTATAAATATATTATATATACGGTGCAATTTCGTATTGTTTTACGATTAAAGTGAACGGACCAAATATATTACTTATACTCGAAAGTATAAACGCTAAAAAAGGAATATGCAAAAAAAAAAAAAAAAAACATTTTAAACATTTAATACTTGACGAATTTGAATACATTTTTTTTTTCCTATCTATATGTCGATCTGAAATAAGTTGACATAAGAACACTTACAATCATTTTCGCTCTAAACTCTGTTAGACTCGCGGCGTATACGCCGAAACTTTCAGAGCAAAATTTAGCCAAACGAAGTGTAGTCATTTTGCACCTTTTTATATCGTCGATTTATCTTAACTTTTTTTTCATTTCAAAATGTAATTACGGTCAAAAGTGTCACTTACGCCTTTTTTTTTTTTTTGTGACTATCAAAGCTCGACATATTATGAAATTATTCTAACGCGACTTTATCGCTACAATATATTAAAAAAAAAAATTATAATGTTCGTTAAAAATTGACAAACAAAATAATTATTACACGATAATGGATTATTAGTTTAAAAATATGGGTCAAAAAAAAAAAATGTATTAGTTTTCGGTTCGTATAAACACGGGGGTTGGAAATTGTCTGTATATATCGAAAAAAAAAAAAAAACATTAAACCATAGTTCATTACCAAAAAAATATATATGTATTCACGAATTGATGAAAACCATATCGTGTTATATTAAATCTCGATTAGGTGTAAAATAATACCATTTATGATACTATTATAATACAGTTGTTATACTCAACAATTTATAAACTGTCATTTTTTTTATTTTTTTTTTTTGCTTAAAAATAAATAAAAATGTATTATCTATCGACCTGTAATAATTTATTTCAGTTTTAACCATTTTCGATTTTTAGTTAAATATTAATCTAATTTTCTAACGTGGCCGCAAATTACCGCATTATTTATAATAACAAAACACTAATTCAATTATGAATTATTTTCATTGATAACACGTCATAGTACGTAACAAATTATCAATAGTAATAGTAATAATAATAGTAATAATTATAGTAATAATAATAGTAATAATAATAATAATAATAGGCAAGTGGAATAATAATAATGTTGTTCTACGATGGCGAATAATATTATTTCAAAAGTTACGGAGGGCGTGAATTTAATTTCATGTTCAAAATATTATTATGATATATGAATTGCGCGTTTTATTTTTTTAATGACGACACGACTAACGAAATAATTTTTTACCGAAACTGATATTTTCAAAAAAAAATTTTTTTTTTTTTTTTAAACCCGATAATATTCGTAGTTATAAAATATTTGTTTTGGATAGCATTTTCATAAGTAGTGTACTTGTATACAATATAACGGTTTTGTTTTAATATTATATATTTTTTTTATTAAATCGCGTATTAATAAACCGTAAACTATTTGATTTTTAGTCCGGTCGTATATATTAAAAAAAAAAAAAAAAAACAACCCGACTTATATATACCTATAGTTATTACAAATAATGTTATTCGGATTACACAATTAAATTATATGACACGGGAAATACAAATTGGTTAATATTGTGTTATAATATCGTATTGCGCGGCGCGGACACGGTAATAAAAAAAAATTACGCTTACCCGACGCGGTGGAGTTGGCGAACGTAGAGGATTCGACGGCGGAGCCTGTTGTCCCGGGATGGTTTGCAGTCGAAGCGCGGGATGGCAAAAGACGACGGGATATCCGAATGCAGTCTCTTATAGCACCGGAACTAACGCCTACTCGCACGCACGCTCCGCGGGAGTCACTTGTTGCGCGCTCGGCGGTGTGTTTCGTTCGGCACGCGCATATCCCGAATATTTCCGCCCGGCCAATCGGCCGGTGTTACACGGCAGTACGCCGCACAGCGTACCCAGCAAACGATACCATTAGATCACCGCGTCCCGAATAATATTATTACCGGCGCAAAACGTAATACGGACCGCGAAACATAGACGGCGAATATTGCAAATTTCGACAAAACGAAACCAATGTAATACAATAATGTACAGGCACCGCGATAAATAACAATAGAAATCGCGCGTCATATATGATTACTATTATGGCATTATTGGCGTACGAGCATTTTTGAGGTCGAGGCCGTCCGATTTTGTTAATCCTTAATTTATTTATTATTGTTGAACTTATTTCCATACCGAACGAACTACAAATATACCACAAACGGCCTCATATCCCTTAGGGAAAACCAACTACTGTGCACTAATAGTTAACTATTTAATTTCACTACTTATAGTCGACTTTAAAATTATTAGTAGTTAAGTGTGATGTGGTCACTATATTATATAATTAACTATCATAAAACTCATACAATACACAAATTTATATCTTAATATCCACAACTCTAATTTAACATCGTTTGTTTCCTATCAATAATATATGAAAATCAGTAATAAAACAATATCAAATTAGTATAATATTGTATTTCTAATAAATAGCTTTCTATTAGCTATATCCACAATATATATAAGTACCTGTTAATATCATGGTATCATTTCATATATTATAAGTATAGTCCAGATTGTATTCTCTTAAAACGTTTAAAATACGATGGTAAATATTCTCTAAAAAAAACCTACAAATATTCTCCTTAAATTCTCTTCAAAGTTAGACAAATTATGATCAATGCACATCAGTATAATGTGTTTTAATGTACAATTCCTTCAATAATTGTTTAAATGAAACTCATATTTGGGAATAATTGCACCATAGTAGCAGTAGGAATGATGGATATGATCAACAATATCACCTAAAAAAAAAAAAAACCAATATTCCTTTGGTATTTTTTAATTATAGTGAGGCAAAGTTTTATAACGACAACTAAATTTTGTTTTTTTTCATCAAAAAAGTAATTCAAATATATTTGTTTTTAAATTAATAAAACGATTTCAAAATCAGAATAAACATGTTCGTTTTTCTCACAATTTACAAAATATACCAATTAAGCTAAATATTTCCTAACCCGTTGGAAATGTAGGATATATCACGTGATTTAGTTTTGATAAATTTAAATTTAAAATATGATTAACTTATCAAATAAATTACAATCGTTCGTGCTTTTAACGAATTTTAACATAAATTTAAACTTCATCCGTCTAACTAAAAAAAAACCTCGTAAATTTCAAGCAGCTATGAATAACTAAAAAAAAAACGCCAGAGTTGATTGATAACTGTACCGAGTCTACAAACACATTCGTGTACTATTCATGTCACTAGGATTATTTTTCACTAAATTACCTTACAACAGAAAAAAAAAAACTTTATAGGAAATATAAATATACCCGTTTTTCCCCCATTATTAAGGAAAAATAAAATGACTTCCTCAATACGCCAATCCAAAATGCTACAAGAAAGTTTTTGATTGTAGCAAGACTTCTGGAAAAAAGTTGTTTACAGAATAATAAAAAAAAACACACAACTCACAGTAAAACCAATACATCTTATACTGGGAATCTAAACAAATTATAGTCCTAGTATTACATTTAAATTAAATTATACGATATGTGAAGTTTTTATTATCAAAACCAAGTTTATTTTAAAGAATATATTATAATATATTTTTTATATCGACTAAGTTGTTATAAAACCTTGTTGTTTTGAATGTTTTTGTTATTTGTTTCTTTTCATTTACGTTTCTATAGATAAAAAAACTTATTTCGTAAGTATTTTTTTCACGATCTACGCCAAAAAAATCAATGTAAATATTAAATACTGCAGGGTACCTAATCCATTATTTTATATAAAATAATATAGGTAGACAGTATTTTAGTTCCTTTAAAAGTGTACTATTACGAAATAAAAATAAAAATTCGTAAAACTGTAATTTAAATGTTGCAATTGATTTATTTACGTTCCACAATATATACTGCGTGTATTCACATGCTCATGTGTTATGGTGATTTAATTTGTTCCGTGGTTAAAGCGTTAAAATATTGTAACACCAGTCTTATTCAATGTGTCATTTTGAACAATATTCTTCTTAATCCTTCCGAATAGAATCGAAATAATTCCGTTGTCAATTCGGATCAGCCAATCTCACATAAACTACAAGTGCTGTTAGAAACGCGCGTAAACGAATTGATTTTGCTGAGGGATTTCTACTTGGATTAAATATGTGTAGGTCCATAATAATAATTACACACTCGTGTAAATCATTATAAATCATAAAAGTTCAACTATAATTCATCTCGACTCGACCGTCAAATAGAATGTAATCAAATTTTCATTTAATAATACATTTATAACCGATAAGTTTATTATGTTTGGTAAATAAGAAGTATCAGTTTTTATAGGATTAAACACGTTTTCATCAGATTATTATTGAAAATATGGAAGTGAGTAGCTACATATGATTTTATTGTATATGTTATCGAAAAATCATAGCCGATAATATGGATAGGCCAAGTGGTCTATAGTCTTGGGCCCAAAAGGGGAGGGCGGTGGAAGTTAGCTCCAGAAAAACTTTTTTAAACATTTAAAATAATTACTCAAAAAAATATATGAATATACTTCATAAAATATAATTTATACGTGATTTATTTTCACATTTTTCATCAATTCAAATAATACGTATTATTTTATGCGTTCTACCTATATGTATTATCGTTTTTGAATTAAAAACATAATAATTTGAATCATGTATTTGATTCTAATCCCGAAACATAATATTTGATGTATAATTCTACTGTGTTCGAATTCTGTCGGGCGACAGAGAAAAACGAAGCAGCCGTGCGCTTTCGAACATTCTAGAACGACCTGTAGCGGAACAAGTAAACGTATGTATTAATTATGACTGATCGATAATATAAAAAATATCAATAAAACGTCTTTTTTTAATCATAATAAGCGTGGTTTAAAGTTGTTTTATTTAACAAAATTGTCGAACCTCCTCGAGACCTCTGCTCTCCGCCCGGAATCCACCACCACGATGCGGATCTAGGAAACAATTTCCGGGGCGAGTAGAATTGTGATTTCAATTTCGATTGGAATAAATCGATTTCAAAATGAATACCTTAAGTTTAGTAGACGTTTTCGATTTCACTAGCTAAAGTCAAGTATTTAATTGTAATTTATTGAATGTAGAAATCTTTCAAGGCATATCAAATGTATTGAAACAAAAAAAAAAGTATTTTGTATATTTTAGTTTTCCTATGATGTATATGAATATATTTTTTTTTCGGGTTTATTGCGCGTGCGCCAATTCAAACAAAATACGTTTTGAAACTGACAATAATAATATTTTCAATTGATTATTTATTAAAAATATTAAAACAATTATAATAGCTATATGTACGAACGATTTGTATTATTGAATGTTATATAAAAACGATAGTAATGATGAACGAATGTTTTTTCCGATCTATATTTACCGGCTAGGTCTTAAATTTGAAAAATATTTCAAGTTTGAATACGCTATTTTGTTTTACATAATCGTGAAGGTATTTTTTTGTTTTAAGATTACTGGGAAATACAAAAACCTACTCATTCAATTGAACATATTTTATTATTTCCCATATATATTATTCATACCTATACGAAAATATTATAAAAATAGGTAAGTTTACAGCGTCAAAAAAGTGCAGTTAATTGTGGCGTGGTGGAGGGATAATTCTAATCAGAGTCTAAAACAAAAATAATACGTTTATTATTCAGCAATTAACTTTTTATCAACGCCCGAGTCTCTGGCGTTTGTTCTTTTAATGGACTTATCAACATCAAAGTAAAACATAAAATAGATTATTATTTAATAACGGAATATCTTTCCATAATAAATTGCTTAAATTATTCTATTCTATTTTGTAATCAACAAACAAAAAGTATAACGTATTTATTTCTTTATTATTTTATTATAGATATATAAGAAGACTGTTTAGGTATTAATTGAGGTTTACCTTGATTTTACATAATTGGTTGGTTTTTTTTTTTTTTGGCTGCTTTGCACTTGCACTTACGTACGTGTTTCGCATTTTGGCGCATACGTAAATCGGTCGTAGCCCTGACCGGCCGAATTCGAAAATTTACGTGCCGTCTCCCTAAGGGAAATTGTCGTCGATGGCATATCATCAATTTTCACAAATGTTTCCTCGCAAATTGCGAATTGATTACGGCCGTATACATTTGACAGGCGACCTTTCGTAGTCTATATTGTTCGTTGTGTTTATTAACTGTAAAGACAGAACAAATAAAATCCTATAATTCAGGCGAATGTATTGGATAAACAACGATTTGTCCAAGTATCCTATAGAGAACACCGACAATTAAGTATTAAACTCACGTAATATATAAACAATAGTTGCGTTTTTATTTAAATATAACAATATAGCCTGCGATCCGACACCTGGATCGTCAAATATTATATTTTCCGATTTTATAAAACGTGGAGGCGTTTTACGATTTGGGGGAACCGTACACTCCGCCCGTAACGCACGTATAGAATATTTAGATACTCGTAAAACCGCTATAATTATTTTTCATGAAATATATCCAAACGTAATGAAATGCATACGAATAATTCACATGCATTTATATGTTAACATTATTACAACCTTGTGACGAATTACTAATCAGTGACGCAAAACGGTAATAATGATTATAACAATATAGTGTTGAAACGTAAAAATTCTGTGTTCCTTTTTTAATTAAATACAAAAAGTATATACGAATTCAATATTCGGCAATTTGTATATTTTGTTCATACATGTATTTTAATCGAGAAAAATATGTCTCCACGATAATACTATACCTAATTAAAGTTCAGATCATTACCATTTTTGTTTTCTGTTTGTCCTAATCCAATCCTAAGCTATAAATCCGTTTCGTATTACGGCGGACTAACACGCACAATTTCAATTTTGATTTCGTTACACTTAAAACATTTTTGTGTTACGTTTATGCGCGTTTGATATATCTGAAAGGTTTTATATCTGAGGAATTACACGTAAGTATAATAATTGTACGTACGTATTGTATATACGCACACGTTCTAAAAAAAAAAAAAAGTATTCGATCGTTTTTCGACACTTTACTTGCGGTGCCTTTCCGGTATTGTAATCTTATTAGCGCTGATTTTACGTGGGTTTTTCCGGTGGTATTTTCGCTAAATTCTACAACACAATCCGAATTCGATAAATAACTCAATTATAAAATACGATGTATTTTGGTATAAGTATAGAGTTGGTAGTGTTCGAATTAGGAAAAGTTAAGTAAAGGAGCTCTTATATCTAACGATTTAAAAACTTCGTTCCGAGTGCAAAATTATTTAACACAGACCACCGGAGGCAAGACTAAATTTGTTTGAATTTAAATAATAATTGAATTATTACTTTCTCTTGTCAAGTGTGCTTTTTGGAAATAATCAAGTCGATTATTATACCAATCATTTATTTATTGTGACCGTTACTTCTCAGCCATCGTATCGGACTTATATGTCAATCCATGAATTCACGAACCAAGGATCTATTTTAGTATTTTTTTTTTCAACAAATTACAAGTAACAACTTAATAGTTATAATGAATACAAATAATGTCTCGAAATTCGAGTAGGAGGTATTAGGTATTCGAAAAATTAAAAAAAAACACCATAAATGATAAATAATAACCCTAACAGTGGTAGTTGAGACTGATAACATTGAGTTCTGCAAGCATATAGGCACAGAGAAAAAATGTGATATCAAGTAAACAAACTATAAAAAAAAATAAAATAGGAATAAGTAGTCTTAGAAATATAATAAATTCATATTAAAATTAATTTTGATTTTAAAAGTATTCGTAATTCTGTAAAATTAAGAAATACCCTTGATGTTAATGTACATGGAAAATGGTTAGATTTTTAGTTTTTTTTTTTTTTGTATCCCTTTAAATTTGAATGTTACAAAAAAGTGTTTATAATCATTATTATAGAACGTTATATGTTTTATAAAAAAAATGTTTCATAATTATTTTCGTTAAATTAACCCTTTTCGTGAAAAATCAATAAATACCTTGAGAATATAATGTTTTAACCGAGTTCAATTGCATTTTGCAATAGAAACTATTTCTCTCATTCTGTCATTTGTTTTTTTTTACAATATGTTACAATAATACATAAGTGTTGGTATACATTATATATATCTATACTAATATATAAAATGATAGCGTTTGTTTGTATGTTGGTGGTAAACTCTGAAACTACTTATTGGATCGTCTTGCAGTTTTTTTTTTAAATTAAAGAGGACATCGCAGAGAAGGTTTTAGGCATAAATTTAGTCCGATAAAGTTAATAAATAATTAGTTATTATCTATATACTAATATATAAAATGATAGCGTTTGTTTGTATGTTCGGGGTAAACTCAATAAACTATTAAACCGATTTGGCTGAAATTTTTATGTTTATTAGCCTGTTTATGACGCGAGAAGTGACATAGGCTATTAAACAGTTTAAAATTGTTAATAATAAAACACCAATAAACAATTTTTAAATTCAGAGCGAATGCTACGAGTTGTAATGAGGTATGTGTCATACCGCACGCTACACTAATGACCTAATGTTCATATCTTGCGGTTGCAAGTTACGACTTTGCGTAGTAATGTGATCGAAGCTACAACTCTTACGGGTCCAGCCACAAGGGAGCTTGCTTTTAATCCAAGAATTCCTTTGATTCCTTCAGACTTGACGATTGAGTTCAAAAGAGTGCAATTTCCAGTTAGAGTTTTTTTCGCAGTCACCATCAATAAGTCGCAAGGGCAGACATTGACATGTGTGGGAGTTGATCTGCGCGAAGCTTGTTTTTCGCATGGTCATCCGCCAGTCATACGTAGCTCTCTCCAGAACGGGAAATCCCGCGAATCAATTCATTTTACTGCCGACAACGGATAAAACAAAAAATATTGTGTATACAGACATTTTGTAAATGTAATTTTTTTTTTTTTAATAAGGTGAATTTTTTTTTTCTTAGGATTACGGTACAATAATAAACATTTTTTCGAATAATTTCTGCGTATTCTAGATTTATTTACAACCTACTCCTACCTGTGATCGCTCACACTCACGCACGGGCGGAGCCGAGACGGGTATGCTAAATATGTATTAGTTATTCGGAATGACTATTACATTATACACTGTATATGTATGCGATAAATAATATAAAAACGTACGTAACACAAATTTTCAATTTTTTTTTTTTAATTCGAATAATTTTATTTTCCCCTTGCCGAATCGAAAACCTCTCTATAAATCGACTTTCCGGCTGGGTGGCCTGAATATTCAAATTATCCAGAGAGTCTACTGTATCACATACGCGTATAAACAACCGCTGCCGTATAATCAGTATAATCGTTCGACTCGGCCCTTTAATTACACCGGTATAGGGGCAGTGTCCCCCGGGCGTTATATTATCACCGTTCCCGAAGATTCAAAATATCCGAATTGCACCTAAATACCGGTCGTATTCTTAGTTCGGCCTGCGTATAATAATATTATATAGCCATATTAGTGGGTTGCGAATTAAAATCAGCCCGGTATTGTTATTAGATTAAAGTATAATAATAATTAATAACCATCGTCACGTATAGCGAATAGAAATTAATAGTAATTACAATATAATATATTATTATATTATCACCGCCGATTAAACCGTTTCATAATAATTTTCGCGCAAACAAATTAGAGATTATTATGACCGGGAGTCATACTCCGGTCATAATAATTTTAGAGTTTTATAGAACTTAAAATCGCATAAATACGCGCTAAAAATATGGGGGAAAAAACCCCAGACAATTTTATTATTTATTAGTAATTTATCAATTTATAACTTCGATTGACAATAATCAAAAAAACACGTTTATTAAAAATGTTATTATTTTATTAATAAAAAAAATATTGATTAATTTTAATTTTAATATTAATTTATTATAAGTTATAATAAATTATAAATGTTATTATTAACAAATATTTATTATTATTGTATTTAGATTAAATTTGACCAATTTTGATTAAACACAGGTAATAATCCAAAAATATCTCAAAAAGTCCAGAAATAACACTAAAATCTAAAAAATCTAAAAAAAAAGGCATGCAACATTAAATTTTAGTTCTCCAAGTCATGAAACAAAATTTTAACTTACTCTGATATTTCTTATAAATCTTATTAAAAATAGTCATATGCTATAAAATCCCTTCTCTGATTTTGACTGATAATAATTATAGGTATTTTTGATGTTGCGTTTTTCTATTCTTCCGATTTAAAATCACTTTTCGGAGCAGCATTATACGTAGTCGAAGTATAATAGTCGAAAAGTTTTATTCCCGCGGTTGCACGAGTCGATAAATTATATTAAAATGTGGTTATCAAAAAAAAAAAAAATTGTATACATTTAGACGATATGTGTGTAGTTTTTTTTATAGTTTTCGTTTGAATAGTTTCACCTATAATATATAATTGAACATTTAAACGAGACAGAGATAATTAAAATTTATTCAGATAATAAAGATAGAGATAAAAGACCAAAATTGTATCTAGATAAAAATAAAATATGAACTGAACTAAAATTATCTAGATATAGTAGAGAAATGATAATCATAATTTATCTAGGTTAAAAAAAAACATACATTTTAAAATTGTATTAGGTGTCAAAGATAATATATACATTTTCAAATTAAAATGTAATAATACATTTTTATTTTTTTAAATATTTCTCAATAATGATTATCACTTCCCATTTATATGATCATTAATTTATTATACATACATTTATTACCTAATTTGAAGAACATAAAAGAAAGCAATTTATCTAGATAATTGATATTGGTGTCCAAGATAAATATTTAGATAACTTGACGATGTTTATCTAGATAAGTCTCAACACTGTCAACGAGTACACTTTATATTAAATTTGTAATATTCTCATAATAATAAAATAATATATAATATTTTAGTTACATATTGAGTAGATTGTTTAAAATACAACTAGCGATGATCGTATTTTCCCACAAAATTAGTTTAATATTTACCATAAAACCGACAAATCCATATGCAGATATTGAATTAAATATATGAGTATACGTTTATTAAATTCTCGTGAAAATAAATAGAATAAAAACAAGTTCTATATTTGAAGTGTTTTAGTTCAAACGGTTAGGGAAGAATAAACGTATTAATTTTTTGAATTATCCTAGGGCATGTGCTCGTAGCTTTAAACGTCGCTATGCAATTTATGTACGCCATTTGAATGCGAATTATACTACGACATTAAAACATAACTATTAAATAAGTATACGAGAAAACAATATAATTCCCGTCAGTTAGCAGCTCTTTAATCTAAAAACGATAAAACCGCGATGGATAGAGAAACGGATTATTAATATATCTGTAATAGAGAATTATAATGTTGTCTACTGTTTTTATACGGATATTTCAATTGGAACGACGGGCCCCGCAATTATTTTTGAACGGTTCGACATAAAACTGAATAATTTACTATTTAAAAAAAATGTAATTACTCGTGATCGTATATATTATTATATAATTACGGTTTAGAAAAAATATATAATCGTTAAAATTCGTATTTTAAAGCATCGCAGCTCTTCGGCACGGCTACAGTTATTAAAAATGGGTTTACATATAAAACGAAAAATAACAAAATAATTATTACGTATTATGTTCTAATTTGTGTCGACTTGCACTGCAGTGATATACATACGTACTGTTTATACGGGCGTACCGAGCCAAAATATATAATTATGATATTTTATAATTTGAAATTTATGTAAAATGTAAAACATATCTCGAGCGTATTATAATGTCGGCTTTTGGAATTATTATTATGACCTCTGAATCCGTTAACCGTCCGAAGGTACGAATACAATTTGTTTTTTTTTTTTTTCACTCGCGCGGTTTTTCCGTTCAAAAATTATCGAAAAATGCGATGACACACGTCACACACGGTTTTGCAATAGGTACGATATTGGCCTCGAAGTCATATAAAATTAGCCGACGAGACATTGAAACCAATGAAAAACTATAAATTAATTTTAATGATGGTCTATAAAGAGAAAAAAAATATATATATATATAATACGTATATACTCAGCCATAATACTCGGTAACATTTATCGTGCCGTGTGATTTTATTGATCGGGCGTAAATATTAAACACAGTTCGTTAAACGTTTAAACGGAATATAATTTTAAAAAAATAAACATTATGAAACTCCGGTGGCTGTATAAATTACGGAATGTGGCCGTTGTTAAATAATCGATATTACGAACGGAAATTATTCGTTTATAACCGATTAAATCTGTTAATTGCCGACCAATAATAATAACAGGTGTCTTATGTTACCACACTTGCATAATATACATATATACAGGCAGAACCTGGACAACCCGAATCGGTCGGGGACCAAAAAAAAAAAAAATCGAATTATAGAAAATAAGTATTTCATTGAACAACACACAAACTTTATTTTTTGTTTATTTATTTACATTATCCTAAACACGTAAGTATTAATATCGTATAAATGTGTTAAAAAATTATATTTATGAAAGCACTATTTTTTAGGAAAAAATCGGTAATTTCCGGTTGTTTTTTTTTTTATTTCTAACTATCTGTAAAGCTTTCAATCTCATCGAGCGCAGAAAAAAAATCTCGTCTGGAATTTCTAGTTGTTCTCGGACTTATTTACGCAATACCTGTACACTATCTTAATGCCTGGGCAAGAGTAGTTAAAAGTGATTGCATGTCGTCCACATTATCCGACTGCTTCCCTTTATACACTATTATGATAATTGATATACATTTAAAAAACTGAATCTTTCAAGGATAATACTATTATTTATTGAATTAATACTACTACCCTTACATGAAATGTCGTATATAGTGTTTTTATATTTCGGTAATAATCTTTTGCGAGAATATTCTCAAAAACGCACAATATTCGTTCATTTTCATTTTTTTCCACTATTTAATGTAAGAGACTCAAAAAAAAAAAAAAGACAATAGGTTAAGCACTCGCCATTGCATATACTACCGTTAAAATTTTTTTAATATTATATTTTGATTAAATTGAATCATAAACTAATAACTTATAAGAATAAGTCATAATCCATTGAGTTCTATATCTAGATAAATAATTGTTATTGTTCAGCAATTAAAAATTGTAATACGAATTAATGATACTACTTACAAGTCTTCGAGTATCACACGTTTTTATTAAAATAAAAACGTATTACTTGTAAAAAGTATAATATAGTTGTTTACATTGAAAATAAGAACACATGCATTTATTAAGAAAATTTACTTTATTGCTAACTTGAAATAGGTAACAGTATTTATATATTATATTTCAGTCTTTTTTACTAACAAACTATATTTGTAATAATATGTTAAAATTACTCTATGTGTGGGTAGTTACTATGCATTCTATCGCATATACCATAAAAAGGTACATAAGACTACAGATAACGGAATGGTTAAATGTTATCACTTTCCATTGACAATTAAAACGAAAAAAATTCCTATCTACCAAAAATCTTGCTCCGATCGTCAATTTCAGTGGTAGCATTTTTTTTCTCTCGAAAAAGTGGAAATATTTACGCAATAATTCAGTTAGACGATCATGAAGACCTGGATATTCACGGATACTTGTATTAGCACTTTCAGACGTAGTGCGGTTTTCAAAATATTCCTGTGATTATTTAGTTATTAATATAACTATTTGAAATTGTCGAGTATTTTTTATTATTTTTTTATTTTTATCGACGTATCAAGTTGAAATTTGTGTTAAAATTCGTCAATCGTAGTTTATTTCTTAGTTATAAACGAATACGATTTTCAATTAAAATTTATCAAAACGTATTTAACCGAATTTCGTTTGCAATGATTATGGCGTACATGTATAAACTAAATCCTCCTGTGTATAAGCTACCCGCGTGGTCCGACAAAATATGTCAGTTTTTTTTTTTTTTTTTTTTTAATTGAAAAATTGATTGAGTTTTTCTAGTGCGCAAAAAGCACTGAATAATCGCTTTAAACCGGGTGGTTTACTTAATTCTAGAGTACCATTTTACTCTCTGGAGGGGTTAATATTTTAATTGTTGAATCGCATCATCAATATAAATATTATAAGCCAAGTTTTGGACAGCGAACATATTGTTCATACGTAGTCTGTCTTGCTGAATTGTAGTAATTTGTTTCGATTAAATTCAATTTTAAAAATGTTCGTTCGCCCGGCCAACTACTGGAACTGGATTTTTTTTGTCCGCGGTTAACGTTATCGTATTGATATCAGTCACGAACATACGAATCACGATTTGAGACCGCCTGGATAATGCAACACAACCTACCCAGTTGAATTTCCTTTATTCCATTACTGGGTGAATTTACTTTATTTGGAGAGAACACAAATCTGTATTTGCCTACGATAAATTCCTGGCAGGTTAAAACTATAGTACCACCGTTGCACGTGCAATCGCAACCGTACCATTTCAATGTGGATGGGGGGGGGGGGCGTAATAAAATAGCGGTTCGGGTTTAATGCGGTGGCGTTATCATATTTTCAAAACGAAAAAAAAAAAAAAAAAAAAAAAAAAAAAAAACGACGCCTAATAAATTGTATAATCGCTCGTAAAAGCCCGTATATGTATACTTATCATATTATACACGGAGTAATCGTTATTAATTCCGAGACGCTATAATTGTACGCCGGTGCAATTTTAGATAATAAAAATGCCATAGCAAGCGTAAATCGCCTTTGATACGACCGTGACTATACGGATTTTCAGAAATCGGTGTGGATGGGACGAAACAAACGGCGAGAGGAAAGTCTAAGTATCGATTCGGGCGCGTAATTTTAACTAGTTATATTGTGTAGGTACACGGGGGAATCCACTCAACTCAATTAGTTTACATTATAGAAGGTTAACCGGCAAAGAAAGATGATCAGAAATTAATCAACGGCCCCAGACAACGAACACTTTAATTTAACACAATTGTTATTATAGAGTACCTATAATTGCGGTATGCCATTAATCGTAATTAATATGTACACGAATTATAGCGACAATAACTACACGTTCAAAGTATTCATATTGTCCTCTACGTAGCGATTATTAGCTAATGGCCGAGTATTCATATGAAACAAAATTAAATACACCGACATTTAGTTCTACCTCAAATCATTCAATAATCAAACTTTCTGTCGTTCCGATAAATGAAACTGATCCGTAATAGTAAAATCTGCATTCGGGCGTTGAGTTTTTTTTCCTCATTATCAAATAAATAACAATGGATAAAAACAATTTTCAATAAAAAGGTAAACTTTAATCCCTTAATAACTAAAATGTCCACATGTCTAGATTATATTATCTATGTTACAGACTCCCATGCACAATATCCGCATCAATGAAAAGAAACTCAAATTACAAAATTTTGATATTAAAACTGCTTTTACTAGCTAAAAAATCGAATAATAAATTGTTTAAATACATTTTTTAGTTTAGTCAAAAATCTAGTATTAACTAGTATAATAAGTATACTTAATTATTGATTTTACAAAAAAAAAAAAAATGATGGGATATATTCCCCTTTAACTAACTTTAAAGAAACACAATTCTGTACAGGTAGGTTAATATTATCAAAGTTTGAAATTTAGATTTAAATCAGTTTAAATTATATCGGTTAAATTCCAGCGGAAAATTAAGCGCCTATGGTTTTTATCTAAACGATATTCGAATAAAAAAAAAAATAACGAATCTATATTTTTATCTTGAATTAGAATAATCGTATCGTCAGCACAAACAGAAATACATATACCAGTATTTACCGATATCGAAAAATTATACTTGTACATGTAGACTTGTACGATACAACATGTGTACCCGAAATTCAATAACGTAAATGACAATAATGTATAAATTCATAAATATCAAGAGTAGATCGCCAAGGATGCCTGTTAGCAGTTTTATCATACGCGTAGTAGAATTGCTGGAAGAAAATAAGGGACAAATTCGAGAAATCGAAGAAATCACAAAAGTATAGGAGAAAGCTGATAGATCATATATGTTAAACATAAATCTTTAGATTAATCGCTAAATTCAACGAGCGGGGAGTGTATTCATAAAAAAAGAACACCGTCTCATCCCCTCGATTGTAAGGTTACGGACATATAATAGTTTGATTATTCTCCTAATTTCTATCGAAAAACAATCTTAGAGAATCAACACAATATTGTATATATAAAAAAATAAATAAATAATACAAATGTTATGTAGTATATTTAGTAGTAATGGGAAAAATCCGGGTTTGCCGAAGTTTGAGAATCCGGATTTTTAGATTCCGAAATTTGAAATCCGACATTTATTGTAAATCCGGATTTTTATCGGAATCAAAATTACGATTTTTAAAACTTTGATTGATATCCTTTAGTCCATTTTTCATAAAACTAGTATTATTAATAGCATTAAATGTGTAAAATACTAATAAACGTTTTAAAATTTAAAAAATATCGCAAATAGAAATTTTTTTAAAAAAAAAAACCATGCATAATCATACACTCTAATTTATATAATATATTCTAGCTAACCCGGCAAACATTGTTTTAACTAAATAATAATACAAAATTTCGGATTTTTAAATTCAAAACATAAATTTTCGGATTTCGAAATCCGGATTTATTAGATTTTCTAATAATCCGGATTTATGTCACATCGCTAATATTTAGTATATATAAAATGTTGTGTTGAAATGTATTATGTAGTAATTAAGTTGAAATATTTTAAAAATTTCAAATATTATAATTAAGTTAAAAATATTTCAAAATATTGAAATTTTATAATATTGTATACGAACGTAAAACGACTTATTCGTTTAAAAGTAATAGGTGTCGTAAAAATAATAATAATAAAAAAATGGTATGTTTGTAAAAAGGGGAAGATATTGTGTGAAAATGATATTGTGACTGTGTACATAACCTAAATTGGAAGAGCAACTCGTCGCTATAAATACCCGTAAAACACCATGTGAATAAAGACCAAGACTATCATAATAAATTATACCGTGTACAGTGTTTTAACACTCGTTTAAATAGTATAGTAATGTCTAAATCAAGAACGAAAAAACTTGTGATCTATCTAGTATTTATTTATTATTGTCTGGCCTTTATTTTCATTTATGCGCGTTCGTATGTTGGAGGGAATGAGGGGGCGGGGAGGTTTAGAAAATATGATGTTCGTTGGCATGGAACTATATCAACTACATAAAAAAAAAAATAGTGGGTTTTTAATCTAATCGTTTTTGTAAAACACAACGGCATTGTTATTTTTACAGAATCCCCGTGAGCTATTATGTAAAACCTTCTTTTGAAACATGAAACTTATTATACGCTGTAAATTGTTTATACGAAATTCCATAATAAGATTTATTACAATAACACGAATTTAAAAGAATAAATCCCGGTGTTAAACACCTGTTCATTACTTTGGCATCGAAAATAACCTAAAAGTTACATGTACAGTACGCTTTTTAGTTACATAATATAATGTACGTGTTGATCGTATTATTATTAAGATACGAATACGTCTGACTTATTGTTGCGAATTTAACGACACTCGTGTTGCCAAAATGTAAAAACACGTTACGAAATATTATAGTGCCGCCCATGTCTTATATAATAGACACGAACATCACTTAAAAATACAGGATAAATTCTCTAAAAAAAAATAAATTTAAAAATGCATTAGAAATCTAAAAAAAAAAAAAAAAATACGTTTAAAATGTATTTATCACGGGTTAAAAAGAAAAAGTAATTTTTTTTTTTTAACAAAAGGCCGCTTTTTAGTTATTTTATTATATAACCAGTTAAATTGATAGATGAAAATAAGAAACAAATTCGAGAAATCGAAGATATCTTTAGATCAAACACTAAATTCACAAAGCGGTGGCAGTCTTTTCATTAAAAAAACAAAACGTCTCACTCCCCTCAAATGTAAAGTTACAAACATATTTTTGATCAAAATTATTATTCGCCTAATAGAATCGAAGGACTTAGAGAATATATAATATTGCATAAAAAAAAAAAACAATAAATAAATCAATAATAAAAATATTATTTAGTATACATAATATGTGTGTTGAAATGTATTATGTAGTAATTTTAGTTACTATTACTGGTAGTTTGTATAACAACAATAAATTATGTTTCGACAATAATTTGTATGGTGTCCTCGGTGATCCTTGCAATAAATTATAATTACGGATAAAGATATTAGATTTCCAATAGTTGATTAACAGCGCTGAACAACGTTTTGCGCGACGTCGATTTTAGTTTGAAGCAAATTCAAATTTAGTGAAAAATGCCATCGCAACAAGTGAAATTTGTCAACAAAATTCAAATTCCAAATAAAAATTGCATTAAAATAACCAATAGAGTTGTTTTCAAAAATCTATTTTCCATTTACGGAATTACGCCCGATAAAACCGGCATTGTCACCCGAAGTAAGTTAATACAAAATTTTAAATTTTTTAACTATAACCTTAAACGACGTGTGCAACTTCAATTCAATGATTTTTTTAAATATTTACCGTTTTTAGAGGCATTAAATCGTTGTTATCATAAAAATAGAAAAATGTTAAAACTATGTTTTCATAATTTATCAACTATTATTGGATTATGTACTTTGTTGAACATAGTTGTGTTTTTTTTTTTACCGAACCGTATGGATTAAACATTGGTTTCCTTTAAGGAAATCGGAGAATCTAAAAACAGTGTCCTAAATATACATATCGTCCGAGATCGTCTATGATTTTGTGTAAGGAACAATTTCAAATACTGCCGACTCTCCTGCCAATAGGACCTGTCACCTGTGCATCCGTACGATCATATCGAAATTATGTATAAATATGTATAGAAAAATAGTTGCCTGTCTGTATATGATTAATAGACTCATAAACTACTGGAGCGATTTTTACGTGATGTTTTGCAAAATGTTCTGAGTTTTCCTGAGAAGGTTTATTAAGCTATTTAAATCTACCTCCTATCGAATGGGATCCCTTAAAATTCGGTTTTTAGGTATATTTAGTAAAAAAATCGAATTATTTGTGTTGATTTATGGGTTACTTTGATATCACGGATGAAAAATAAACTATTATTAATTATTATAGCGCTGTGCTGTGCAGGTATCTATGGTAATAAGTGAAAACACGTAAAACGTCATCGGCGTACTTTTGAATCTACGAGTTATGTATTGCAATGAACGAAATGATTGTGTAACAGTAAAAAAGAAAAAAAAGAAATATTTGTTTGACATGAAATTCTGACTAAATTCAATTATTTTTGTTTATCAGCGGTTGAAATGACTAAGTAGAACGTTTTTAGTCTGCCAAAGATGGACTACCACCCATTTTCCGCTTATTTTTTTTTTTTTTTTTTTAAATAGTGACATGGACAGGATAATTATACATAATCATCTAGGAACAGCAATATCTAGCAATATTAAAACACTACCGGGTCAGCTAGTTATATATATGTATATATTATAATATATGGAGAAGATTTATCTATTAATCTTTTGGCCAAAACAAGTCGAAAGTATTCACCCAAGTGACCCGGAGTTCATTAAAGTACAAATCTCAAACGACAAATATTTCTTCCACGTCAGTGGACATTATTGTAAAAATGGTATCCTCGTATGGACTACCCTATTAACACTATAAAATAATTTACGCAGCATAATATATTATTATAAATTGTTTCTCAAGGGCGCCAGGGTTCGTTTCATCATAAAAATGTAATAATTTATTGAACGTGTGTTGTTTAAAATAATGAACATATATATTTTAACAAGACTCCATCAACTCAAATGTAATAATCCACTGATACGTGTACAAACAATATTAAAGTTAATTATAGATCGATTTTCTGTGACGTTAAAATCAGCAGCCCTCAGAATACAAGTTTCTTGTTGATATGGTATCAGACAGCCACTGTCAAGCGTCATCGAAAAGCAATTCCATTTATAAATTTTGGGCTCGGTTAGGGGAATATCGTTCGATAATTAAGTTAAAATGCTAAATTGCTCTTACCGCCTTTAGGTGTTGCCGAGAAAGGCAATCTTTCAGGTGAAACGTCTTTTTCGAGGTATATAGCTACAAAAACCAAATATAGAGCACGTTTTTACTTCTGTGGCCCGGACATTGACGAACTCAGTCGCCAAAAGTATGCACATTGCTCACATTAAGACTCAAGACGTGTACATGAACGTTGAATTATTTTTCAATAATTTTAACTGGTTTTTGTCTCATTTTGTAGATTTAAATAATATTTTCTCCAATTCTTTTAATACTATTCCTTTATTAATTAATATCTTATTATTCTTGCTCCCCGTATGCATACCGTGTGCAATATATAATACCTTCATAGAATACAGGCAGATAAAACTTAATATTAAACAATCTTAGGGCTCCACGAGAAACTAATGCTTAAAAAAAAGCTCTGCGGCTGAACAAGTGTGAGAACCGTTTGTATATGGGTAATAATATATAATTCAATGACAAAATGTGTAAAACGTTTTATAATATTTTAAAATACGTACGCAGGCTTCGTATAAAATCGTCATTAATGAATATGACAAAGAAAAAAAAAGCCGTTTAATTTAACGATGGCGTCCGTAATAAACCCACTTTCGTTATTTTGTCCGGGTCTACCGAAATGTACTTTTAACATTTTAATATTACATTATTACGTGGCGGCAGGGATAAATGAATAACAAAAAAATAATAGTAATCACAACAACACACGTATTATCGCATTATAAAAACACCACTGTACGGGAATTGAGTTTTACGAAAGTAATAATAGGTAACGGCTACGTATACCTAAAAGCCTTTTATATTTTTTCTTTTGTAAAGTTTTTTTTTTTTTACAAAAACCTCGTTAACGCCGAAAAGTCGTGAAAACATGTGAGAACATGCACTAATCAAAAGAGGCACAACAATTTCGACGGTTTTCAGGCAAATAATGTGTAATATATTATTATGTTTCATATTAATATTATAAAAGCGTACAGTCAAAGATAAAAGCTGATACTGACAGAAGAAATGTGCCAAAGACAGAAGTAATATAGAGTACTATAATAGCAACTGCGTGTAATTCAATTTGTCTGTGTCTTTCGTGTGCACGATGAACATGATTGCATTATATCCGCTTCTTCTTTGATATTTTCTTCGACCTTTGGCTAAAACAAACCGAAATTCAATTCCTGACGTTGATTACGCGTAAATAGAATTTAAAACTTAATATTTTATTTTCGAAAGGTTTACACATTAGTGCGTAAAACTATACCGATGTGCCACAAAAGTGCAAAATCTAAACAATTAACAATATTAACAAATAATTCAATAGTAAAAGTTGATAAAACTCGGATAATTGTATCTTGTACCCATGGGCGTAGATACGGGGGGGATATGGGGGATAAATCTCCCCACCATGATAATTTTTTATTATTAATTATTAATATAAATTATAAATTACCTTTATGGATGATCCCGACGGATGTAAGAAAAAATTATTATCTTTTGTTATCAGTTTGATATGATAACATAAACTGGAATAACTAACGTTCTTATTAGTTTGTCGGAGAACTCACCAGTCACTATCATAGACCTTATACTAGCTGGAAGTACAAGGTTTATGGTCAATACAGCCGACCAAAGAAGGAAACCGGATATTATTTTGTAAAATAAATGAAATGAAAATTTTTAAATAATTTGTATTATATTAAAATCAGGTCGTTTTCCATGTGCGGCCTTTTCCAGTGCCTTGTGGCTTATCTCAGAAATAATGAATATATATATACTCGTATATCGCCTTCCAATGAAAATTCATGTCTACGCCACTGCTTGTACCCAGTGCTAAGTAGTTGTATCCACAAAAGAATCGGCATTGGTATAATTATTCGTGTATGTATCTATTAATAATCTCATGTAATCTTAAATTTAAATATTTTTTAAGTAAATAGTAAAGAGTAAAAAAACTTCATTATCATATTTTTTCAAAAAACCTGTGGTAGTTGAAAGTGTTGAAAAACTCGTTATCACCTAGTGAAAAACATAAATTATATTCGTTAAATGAGAGCCAACTAATCAAATTATCATCAGATAAATTATTGGAACAACCTTTCAAAACCAAAAATTTGATTAGGTTTTGGATATTTATACACAATGAGTTTTCTCGTCTTTACGAAAAAGCATTAAACAAATAAGTTCCTTGTGCAACAAATTATTTATATGAACTCAGATTTTCAACATTATCGACAATTAAAACCCAATCTGGAAATAAACTCTATGTCAAACCCACAATGCATGTACCAACTTATAAACTCCATAAGAGACAAGAATTGATTAGTCGGTTAAGAAACATCAAGACCAAGGAAGTCATTAAATTTATATTTTTATGCCATTTAAATATACAATTATATTATTATTAAGGTAAAGAAATAAATGGCAATTGAGGGTGAGGGAGGGTGGGTAGATTGAACATTATTTCCAAAAAGTCCACATGAATAAATTATGCAAATATCTTGGATCGCCAACATACAAACGTTGAGAATCGCCGCTATAAGACACAGCGCGAAATTAAAAGAAAGTTTGTTCAATCTGTTTGTACTTTAATGGCGACACTTAAAATCTATACAAAATTAAATTACTATTCTTATATTATACTTAAATCTCTTTATCTCTTAAATTAAGATACTTTAATATTCAATATAAGCGCCGCTGTAAACAAACATAACAAATAATGCTAAAAGACCATAAATACTATGGTCTGGTACTATGGTGAAGTAACATTAAAATACTCTGGAAAATAAACAGCGTGTTATCGCTATAATAAAGTAGACAATAAACTATAGTTTATTTTTTTGTATTAACAATAGCGAATTTCGGGTAAATTTAATGACGACATGATTTATGCAAGTAATATTTTGAACAAAATACTAAATCGTTGTTCTTGTAACAACGGTAGGTCGAAATAATAATAATAATAAATACAAAAAACACTAAATTATAATAATAAATCGAAATAATAATTTGGCTTTATGCAATCATTTGTATATTACTATAAGTAAAGTTTTACTAATATAATACCACGTGTATTGCGTATGACATTGTTTCTAATGTCGGAATAGTTTTTTTTTTTTAACTGGTTCCAAAATCGTAAATGTCAAACACTGGGCCTCAAGACGAAGACTAGCTTCAGCATTTGACGCATCAGAAATTTCCATTAGAGCATTAACTATATTGATTGTTTCGTAACGTATTACTTTACAGGCACCCACGCAGCTTTCGCAAAGAGTTGTACGTACTGGCTTAACAGAAAATCCCGTCACGTGCTTTTTAAAATTTCAACGATTTCCCTATAGTCCAATCCGCCCCTGGGTATATTCGACGCGTTCATACATATGCAAGTGACATGTTGTTAAAAAAAATATTATTTTCTGTTCGGAAATCGAATGATATGTGTTATGAATATGATACAATTGTATTGCCAAAAAGAAATACGTTAAACCGTTCAAGTGTTTCAGAGAGAAAACAATAACATTTGTTTCATAAATACATACATCGTTACAAAAATATATTTGTTATGAAAATATTAAATGAAAAAAAAAAAAAAAAAAGAAAAGAATAGTATTAAATCCATATTTACTAACGAAATCGCGTAACTGAGCAGAATAAAAAGTTGTAGTTTGTAGTATTTCCGCGGACAAACAATTAAACGAAATCGATTCTGAACGGAAAACGAATAGTAGATGTACTTAGGACGAATGTATTGTATTCAATTGGAAACTTTTTATACTCTGAGAGTAAGTACCGAGAAAGTTATTGGTTTTATTTTTATTTCATTGTAAATTGTATTTTTTTTATCTTTAATGTACTACATTTTTTTTGGTTAGAAGAATAATAATAATTGCAATCTTTTCGTAGTTATTTAGTTTTTTATTTAGTTTCAATAGTTGATATAGTTTGTACTTTAGACAAGTTATTTTATAAATTTCAATTCTTCGAGGAGTTTTTATTATCTTTTTATTTTTGTAATATTCATACTCTAAGGTATTATTGTTGTTTTTTAACCCTCAAAACAATTTTATTGTTTATTTTAAATTGACTTTTTTGGTTACAATAGGTACCTATATTGGGCTATATTACTTTTTTCTCCTTCAGTAAGCATTTATTTATTTATTGTGTAATAAAAGGTTTGGTTCATTGTAATCGCTAGCAATGACGACACGAACGCGGTCTTTAGAGGCAGTGAGTCGTTTCTCCATTTTTTTCAAGATTTTGAAGAGTTGGGCGGGTGCGCTATATGAAAATAACAAAAAATACTAATACTCGATTACTACTGATTTAGTAACAGTAAGTGGTGGGAAGTCTTATAAAGAATATTTTTATTTTGTATTTTTGAATTCGGTTGGATTAATTTATGAAAGTAAGCGTGTGCCAGCAGAAGAAGGGTTACTTCCGTTCCATACGATCGTACATAATAATTATTTTAGATAAATGCATATTAACCCATTCGAGGCATATTTATAAGAAAAAATTATCTTGTGCTCTCCTACTAAAACCAAATCAATTATTTTAAACGTGTTTGCTCCTTTTGTAATGTAACAAAATGCTACAACTATGATAGACACCTCAAATCACAAAAGCTTAAAAGTTGTGCCCGTTCTAATTCACTATATCAATCCAAAAACGGGAATGCAAATAACAATTGTAGACATGACACATTTAAAAGGCGAAACTGCTGATATTTTAACAAATTATATTATTGAGATTTTAAATAAATATAAATTATCAGATAGAATGATTGTATTTTCTGGCGATAATTGCAATACTAACTTTGGATGGTCCAATAGGAAAGAACGAAAAATGCTTTTTCATTTCTAAATAATAGTTTAAAAAATAATATTTGTGCTATTGTTTGCGCTACTCACGTTTTGCACAACGCAATCATTTTAACGGCTGCTATTTTGCCGATCAATGTAGTTAACAATATTTTCCAGTACTTTCATAAGTATACTATAAGTGTTGAAAATTTGAATGAATTTTGCGATTTATCAAATATTGAATACAAAAATATTCTTGGAAGTGTTAAAACCTGTTGGTTATCCATATCACCAGCAATTACAAGAATAATTGAAATTTTTCCAGCTTTAAAAACATATTTCGAGACATATAATAATGTCTTAAGATTATAATTTTTTTTTTTAATGATCCTTTTTCGTTAATATTTTTTGCAAAAGTCAACTGAAAGTTGTATGCGATACTATTAAAAGAATCGAAGGATATAAAATATCAGCGTGTGAAGTAACAAATGAATTAGAAGTATTGTATGGACAAATTAAGATATTTTTTAGTAGACAGTGTTAAAATATAAAAAAAGGTATTAAGATATTTTTATACGGTGATGAATTATGGGTCGTTTTATATTCGTTTTGCCACTGATCGACAGTGTCGTTTGAGTCCGACAGCAATTCCTACAACTGAACACTAATTTCATTATTTTCCTAATAATATTGTATTGATATTATATATTTTACTATTATGGACGACAAAATAGTGTATATATCTGAAAACAAAAATTGTTTAAAAGTCAATACACAAAAAATAACAATAAAAGAAATGTAAAAAAACCTAGGGTATAATTTAGTTTATATCTATACGCAAAGATAAATTATTGCTAAAAAAAATGTTTTAATAAATTAGAATAAAAATTTGTTTTAATTTGTAACTAAATATATTCCTTGCTACGATGAAGTCAAACAAGTTTTTATCCCCATAAATCGAAAACTAGCAAAATGTCATAATTCATGATTTAGCAAAACGTACACTTTAAACGATTATAAAAAACAAAATTTATTTCCGTAGTCTTTTAGTACGACATCTGATTATTCTTGTGTCATGTTTTTTAAGATTTTTTGCTGGACCAAAACAATTTTATTCGCATAACACCAAAGAAAAATCTAAAATAAATCGAAATTCCGAGATTCGTTCAGAATCCTTTTTCATTTGCAACGATTTATCGTTGCGTATAAAGATATAAATTAAATTTTTCCTATATATCCTACCTTCTCAACTTCCCAACTATGGTGGCCCACCTATGATGCGTAGTATGTCTGCTTTTTTCAGTAATGTTTTGCAATAAGTCCATATATTGATTGTATCTCCTACAGTGCAGGGCCTACACTGTATACGAGAGATCAAAATGAAATATTCCATCATAATATTTCATAAGAGTATGAGCAACACATCATTTGGTTATTTATTGTCCAAACCAAATATAAGTTATTTTATACGATTACTACGTTTACGGTGATAAAGTATGACGTAATATATCATGTTTAGTATAACGACGTAAAGTTTATTTTACGACAGTAATGGAACGGAATGTATGCGGATAACTATGAATTTGACTTTAAATAATTTTTAATTTGATTCTAGCAGATATTTGTTGTGACTATACGAGTCAATAGTTTTCATTTTTTTTTTTTTTTTTTTCTAGAAATAAAATCCTATTGCATTCAGTTTATAATTTAAATAACATCGTCCATTGTATAGTATCTACGATAGTCAGACAATACTTAATATATAGAAAGTTCAGTTGAACAAAATTTCCCATGTTTTTAGTATTCAATAGACTATTGAATAGACTATAATAATGACGTACTCTATTTACTATTTCGTTTAATGTGTATTTAGAGGATTAGTGAGTTTTTTGGTGAGTTGAATTTTTTTTTTTTCATTATTACTGTTAAGGTATTTTAGCGTGTCAAATTCACAGCCGTAATGTTGCTATTTCGTATTGTTATTAAATATTGTGACCCCAAAGAAAACGAATTTCTGATAGAAAAGTTGTTAAAAAAAATATATTAAACACACATTGTACTAAAACCAAGACGTTCTAACATCATTCTAGAAATACTATAGGTAATTGTTAAAATGTATTTTCATGAAAGATTGCTGAATATGACTTTATGAGCATTATAATATACCCAAAAAATTGTTTTCAAAGAAATTAAAGCATATACCTTGTAAAACTTTCTTATTCTGTTTAGAATCTCAAAGTACTTAATCTCCGTGCAACTTCCAAAGTCTAGTGTCATACTTGTAGTGAGTATAAAATATATATTACCAAAGCTTTTCACTGCGTTTTACTTAACCTACATAGTTTGACAAATTAATTTAATTTAAAAAGTTGTTTAAAAATTTAATTAGCATCGTTTGTATATAACGAATATATTGAATTTATATTTATGAATTTCACGATGCAAATTACCTAACATTTTATTTTGTTAATTTATAATGCATCGTAATCAAAACGTCAAAAATTATAAAATATTGATCACTTATACTCAAAATCAAAAGTTATTTGAAATCAGTAGGTTAGTATTTCTGATACGTTAACAACTTTAATAATAATTATTATCATTTGAATACAACAATTCAATTTAATTTTTGAACTCTTAAAATATAATGCCTACGTCGTACAGTGTATATTATTTTAAATTGCGTATTTCGGCACGAGAAGTACAAACAAGAACGAACTGAAATAAAAAATAAATAAACGAATAAAGGAATCGATTTCCAATTTGTTCTGTTTGGTATTCTGTGCCGGAATCGAACCTTCGGGTTCTAATAATATCATACCTATCGTATCACACGTTGGCCAACATTTATATCAATTAAAGACAATGATGTATCATGATCGGACACGGAGAGGCTTATTTTATGTGTACAAAAAACTACGAATATACGTGGACATTATTTGTATACAAATCGAAATACCTCTAAATCACTTAGAATCTAGTTACCATTTTATATTTTGTAATTTTATAATATTTGAGTTCGATAAAAAAAAAAAAAAAAGAATTAATAATTTTAAAAATCTAGTCCATTGCGGAGGTGTTTTTGTTTTTACATCGTGGCTGCGCATTTCGTGCAAGAAAGTATTAGTTAGCAAGTCACTAAGGTAAGATATAGAGAAGAATTTAAATTATACATTTGTACGTAACGATAAATCATTGCTAACGAAAAACGAGTTCGGCGATCGGTTAGTCATATTTTGAAATTGCACTTAAACGCTTACAAAAAAAATAATGCATGTGCACACAAATTTTTTTGGATGGTTGAAAGAAAGACATATGTTGGACCTTGTGTGAGATTTTCAAGCATTTCTGAGAAGCCAATAAAATATAATCCATATAAAACCAAATAAAAACTAAATAAACTCCGACATATCAAATGGTCATAACTTAAAAACTGACAAATTAGTTTTACAATTTTACTTATTTATTAAAAAGTAACATATATATTCGGCGAAAAGTCCCTGACATTATTTTTAACCGAGTAACAAAATCGAAAATAACAGAAAATCTATAATGCGTAAATATTCCAGTATTTCCACTTTATTAAGGAAAGTCAAAAACTTTAAAGCCAAAATACAACAAAAAAGTTCTCTTGTTATTTTATTGGAGCGAAATTTCTGGTAGAAAAGTTGCTAACAAACGAAAAAAATACACGAAAATTTGACACGAGGTCATCATAATTTGTAGTTAAAGGTGAAAAAGGAAAAAGTCGAACAAATTGTATTACATTTTTTAATAAACATTATAGTGCAAATTTTGATGTAAATTGTAAACATTTTCCGATTAATATTACTAACATTTTTTTTTTTTGGCCCAAAACAAAAATGAACGGAAATTTGACATAAGGTTCGACATAAGCTGTACATAATAAAAAATATTACGGCGTTTCAAAACATGATTATCTCTAGCCGAACTTCGCTCGAGGTCGTTTTTTCGTTTTTTTTTTTTTTTATTATGAGCCTTACCTCTACTTCTTAAATAAATTGTTAAATATTATAACTTAATCGTAGGATCATAATTATAATTATCCAATCGTTTTTAAAAACCAAAAAAAATTGAGAGCAATCCTATTCTAAACATTACTCTAAATTATTTTTCAAATGCCATAAATCACAAAAAGTCGTGTCTAAAACACATAATTTACTATTTGCTAATCCTGCGTTTAGACAAGTAAAGCGATAACAGTGATAATACGAGTAATGCACCCGTTTTATATATTTCGTTTTTGTTTGTTACTTTTTTTTTTAATACTTTCAGTATTACAATATTTTATGTTTATGTTGCTGATTAAATTTATTATTGTACAATAAAAAAATATTTGCTATACTCAAGTCAGCACACACAAACAAAAGTTTAGGTATGAACCTTTTAATTAATATAAAAATCTGAAATAAAAAAAAACTAGAAAATTAAAATTCAATATTTTTATAATAGGAAAACAACAAAGTGCGATCAAAGTGGGTCATTGTATGTTATAACATTAAGTTAGTTACAAAACGTAGTTCAATAGTAGCCATGCTGAATTTAATTATTTAGTTATTTATCATCTATTGATGAATAGGTATTTTTTTAGTTACCATTCAAATCACGTAATTTAGTTTAGATTCTAAACGTAGCTTTACTACGTCATGAGCTTTTTATTCACTGTTAACAAATTTTCTAGAAAAAATTGTGCTCCGATCATCAACTTCATGGGTGGTTTTTGAAAAATGTAGACAATTTTTTCTAGTTGGTAATTTTTCTATTAGTTTTGTTATAATGAGAAAACCCCGGTGAAATACATCGGAAAAACGTGAATTCAGAATCTTTTATTTTCGATTTTGTTTTTTTTTGTTGCAATTCAGTGAAAAATAATCGTAGAAACCTGAAATTACCGCCAAATACACCAAACTTTTACCGATAAACACTTTTTTAGATGTGATACAATTTTCAAATTATTCTGGCGTATTTTGGATCATTCATAGATATTGAAAATTGTCGAGTTTTTTTTGTTTGTTTTATAATAATACAATTTTAGTCAAATTTATTTCTATTGGTGTTGTAAGTTTATATTTATGTTAAGTTTCGTTAAAAAAAACCGAACAATCGGTATTTACTATGTAATTACAAATTAATACGACTTTCTATTTAAATTTATCAAAACATATTTAACCGAACTTTACTCGGAATCGCTATTCGTTTACAGTCATTATTATTGTATTGCAGCTTACAGATATAAATTAAATTACCCTACGCTCTGAACTTGCGACCTACAGCACTGGCTCACTCATGATGTAAATCCTAGTACGTCGGCTTTTTTTTTTTTTTTTTACTAATATATTTATTTTATACCGTTATAACTCGAGAAATTGAAAAATTCGCAACATTTTCTAAAAGTTGAAAATGTTCTTAAAAACGAACATCACTAAACCAGTATATAGATACACATGTCCGCGTATGAGTTTTTTAGTTGTAACATGAATAAGTTTTAAACGGTTTCGGGACATAACAGAAGGTTTAATGCTAATATACGACGTCCAACTGCGTCGCGGGACGAAATCGTTTTTAACGAAACGGAAAACAAACGCAATAAGCGTAAACCCGAGGTTTATAGAATTCATTGCGGCGATTGTGCGCCTAGGGACTGGGACTTTACTATTATTATAGACACCGGACCCGGTACCTCACGAAGGCGTACGGCTAGACGTTTATTGCCGTGAGGCGTCTTTTAACGTGAATCCGAAAGTGCGTTAAAGATCGCAAGAACCTATTTACGATTTGGAGCTGGCGGGAAGATATTTTGTCGAAGGTATTTGAGCGTGTCTGGCCTAAACGGCCGAGGATAGAAAAACTCCTAATCGGCGGTACTGATAAGTAAAACGATGTGATTGTTAATTTATCATGAACAACGCAATGTAGGGGATACAAAAATAAATATTAAAATAATGTTTTTATCAGCGGCGGATAAGGAAGGGAACTTTGGGGATTGAGCCCCCTCCCCCCTCAGAATGATATCAAGTCCCCCCCTGGAAGTTTTTAATTTCTCAACTATACTTATAACATACAATTCAAGAGAATAATCAAAACTTTTTAAACTAATTTTTCAATAATTTTTTCGTCGTGTCAAGCCCTTCCACAGATGTAACTAAATATCCGCTTATGGTTGTAATTTATAATGAACACTTTCGGATTTGTATTAAAATTATAGACCGGATTGATAAAAAGATGCGTTCTAACGATAATTTATAGTTTTGAAATCTAAGTTTACGAATGAGTTATTTTATTATTTAATAATTATAGTTTACTTATTCATATTATATGCCACTTATAATCTAGTAAATATTTTCAAAGAACATTTGAGAATATAGGCGATTTATATTTTAATTTATTTGTTCAACGATTATAATAATACATAATAAACGATCAAATCGGCGTTAAAAAAAAAAAAAAAAAAAAAAATACCTACTTTGCTATAGCGATAAAATGTTTTTAGTTATTTTCGGACACATGTGTTCGAGAACTCAGGACATTAAAAATAATAGAAAAACTAATTCTTAAAAGTGCGTAATAAATATACTTCCAGCTTAAAAATAATGAAAATATATGTGACCTTTTGTTTCTCTCAAAAACACTCAGAACATTACAATAATAATAATTGTTATACATAATAGTTATGTTTTTTTAAATTATATTATATTGTAGTAATAATACATAAATACTCATAAATTTGTTGGACATAGTTCCGTGTCATTTTTCACTATAAAATATGTATTTTATTTTAAATTTGTATTTACTTTAAACGCCAAACTAATATTTTTTACAGACAATTTTACAAAAAGAGAGAGAAAAAAAGGGATACTTCATTTTTATTGTGTTTTATATTAAATTTAAAATAACATTAAAGAGTATACGACTGGGTGTAAGTACCATTATAATTCAAATTTTAAAACGAATATTTATATTAGATAATAAAACGATTTATGAGTGTTTATATTTGAATACTAATTGATAAAAATTAATACAACTTTTAATAACATTTAGTGTCCGCATATATATTTTTTATGTAGTAGGTATAGAATATATTATAATACATAACCCTCTCATTATAACCCTCTAAGGACATTTTATAACTGCACATCCTGTTTGTTTTGCAGAAGTGAACAAATTATCCGCTCGCTTATACAATACATACAACTATCATGATATTTAAATATTGACAATTTATTTACAATCAAATAACTGCACCGTTTTTTTTTTTTTTCAACTCGATTCAAATTATTAATATCTAGCTTAAATGATATTTTTAGTGACTACAATTAATATCAATACGATTTTTAAATGTTTTTGTATTCTTTTGTATGACAACCTCTTCCTAGTCTTAATCACTATTTTCAATTTGGTGATTTTTATTTGTAACCTCGGGAAACGCACCATTGAAATAATTTTGTTACTTAGCCTTATTAATTTTAACTACTCTACGATTTGTGTTGTTCTTCCATTTCAAAATTTCTTACGATTTCGGAAAACATATGTTGTCAGCTCATAGACATAAAGCATTGCAAATTCGAATCATAGAATTCGTTATGAACTGCACAAAATTTGAATAAGAACTGCACATTTTGTGTACAACTACACGTTAGCGCAAGCCCTGATTTATAGTAGATGTACTGAATAAACGTCCTAAAAATTATACTATTAATGAAAACCAAAAACATTAATTGCTATTGAATGAAATTTGGTATTCGCATTGTGAACGAATCATTTATTTTTTCAATACAAATACAAATACTAAATCTATTTTATTTTTTATTTTTTCGGCGGTAAATATCCGGATTGTGATAAAAACCCGTAGCAATTGTAAAAAGAGCAAAGAGTAGGGACTGTATATTAAGGATTACTTTTTTTTTTTTAGAGAAATAGTATAACGTGGGGATTACATTTTAGAAAAATTTAATAACTATATTCTATATTAAACTTAGATGAAAAGCCTAAAAGTTAGTGGATTGTGATTTTTCTACGACAATTGATTCATACGCAATAACAGTATACTATATACACGCGCACATCATTTTTTTGGAAAAAAAAATAGTTAATATAGAAATATATAGGAGTTGAAATGAAAATATCCTAGAATAATATCAGTTTGTGTACGAGTAATATTATTTCTTTTTTAGATTTATTTTTATTAAAAGTTTTGGATACGATTTCGTCGGGCCAGTGTATTTCGCCAATAATAACTTTTGTAAAAAAAAACTCTTACGAGTAATAATAATAAAAGTATGTAACGAATATTGTATGAAAATAAAATAAATGTAAAAAATATATATATTACAAATAAATAAAACATGTAGAAAAAACTTAGCTTATCATTCGCCTGCTATTATTACATGATGATGTTTTTTTTTTTTTTTAATTGAAACCTGTTGTAAATACGCACAGGTTGTCATACGAGTATAACATTCATAACGTACACGTTTTTTTTTTTATTTATTTATTTGTATTACCTAATATTACATATTTAAATATATATATATATATAACTATTACAATTATTGTATTTAGTATTATAATGTCTAAAACCAATCTGTTTTTTATATTATTTATTTCGTGAACGATATTTGTTTTACATTTTATATTTTAAAAGTGTAAGAATTTTTTTGAATATTTAAAAGCAGAAAGTCAAATGCCAAAACGGCTAATATTTTTTTTTTTTTTTTAATATTATAGCTGATGTTGTAATACAAGTTACCTACATTTTTTTTTAAAAAATAATGGTTTTGAATCAGCAACGTGTATTAGGTATGTATCGGTATTATAATATAGTCGTGTGACATTGGTGTTGTAATGTGTGACCCATGAAACCTTCCTAAGGTTTATTGTATGACCTACCGTCTGGTTTAAGGTTTATTGTGTGACCTACGGGTTTTTTTATTTTTTTTTTTTTTTGTTCGCTACCGAATTAGAGAAAAATACAAGGTGTTTCATTTAGTATGCTACTCGTTTCCTCGACGAATTTGTAAGTCGTTTTTAATTATATAGATAACTTAACGATTATATATAGTATAACAATTTTTTTTTTTTTTTGATTTTAAACTATTGTAATAACGTTCCGTATTCTTTATTTATATCATCACATTCAATGAATGTATATATATATAAAAAAAAATTAAAAATTAAAAAATCGTTACATAATATTTGCAGTAATTTAATAGAAAAGCTACACGAGTTGGTTGTTAAGCATAAAAATATAGTACCAGAATAAATAACGACAATTGTATTCTTTGCACTGTATCAGTCTAATTTTCTATACGGTCTATTACTAATCGATATAGATCAGTGACGTATTTACGTGGGTAAATGTGATTGATGTATCAATCCCCAGAGTTCTTGTTGTTTTTTTTTATTTTTATAATCAATTTCCGTCTTTTTAAAGCTCATGAACCGTTACCGTATTAGTAATCAGCAGAGCTCGGATTTTAAAGCATACGCTTCTTTTTTTTTTTATTTGAGATAGAAATGTAATTTGTATACATAAATTCGTTTCATGTCATTCTCATTCTAAAATGAATCAATTTTTTTTTTTACTTTTTTTAAATGTATATGCTTTTTATTGCTATTTTCACTATTATTCCAGTTTTGGCATTTTATTAAGTTTACAGTGCTATAATAATAATAAAAAATATAATTTAATTAATGAGAAATGAAAATATACGGAAACAATAACAAGACATTAACACCATACTGTGTGGTGATTCATAGAATATTAATTTTCATGGGTTTGAATAAAAACGAAACAGCATGTATGAAATAAGCACCAATTACTTCCGTTATATAATTTTTCCATTTTTTTTTTATTCAATTGTATAATTTAAGTTAACTTTTTGTTATGCTTTTTTTATACATAAATATGCTTCTTTTTTTGCTTTTTTCAAACAGTTGTAGACTTTTTTATGTTATTTATTGTGCTTTAAAATCCGAGCCCTAGTAATCTGTGTGTTATTCTCAGTAGTAAAGCCGGTAAAGTCTTATAGTTTTGGTAAAAGTGGTATTAATTGTTTTATAAACCGCGAAAATGTGCTTTACTATTTAAATTTCAATCGGCGCGATAATTAAATTGCCCGCAGTTTATATAAACCAGTGTTTCCCAACCGGTAGTCTGTGGGCCTGTCATATGGATCTTTTTTGTCACACTTTTATCTTTATTTTAAAAAAAAAATACCCATCTGGGTATATACGATATAAGCAACAATCCATAATCTTAGATATTAAATATCATATAGATATGGATATTTTCCATCCTAGAATTCAAAAACTGGTCAATGAAAGTCAAGAAAAAAAAATCACATTAAGTAAATATTATATAATAATAATAAAATTAAATACACTACAAACGTAAAGTCGTACGGTAAAGTGATAAAAATACACATCGATTTTCAATTGTTTTTGTGTATTCTTGTTTATAAGAAAAGAATAAAAAAAAAAAGAAAAACGCCGAACGGACAATAATTTGAAATTGGTTCTTCGGATTCGAATAGCAGTGGAACAAATATTGTTGTTGGTTCTTCACGGCTCCCTCTGGTCCAATGGAATTCTAAAAATGTCGTTCGAACGCTCGTGTACCCAAAACAAACAATCCTACATATATTTCTCTAATAATAAAACGTTAATAAAAGACGATACGCAAAAGACCGGCTGTTAAACGTTCCGGTCGGTCAAGAAAAATACAATTTTTTTTTTTTTCACCTACTCCTCGCCGCGAAGTTTATTATGTCCTTCGTTCGAATTGCAACAATATTATTTTAGAAACGCTACGCTCGGCCCTACTCGAGTTGATGTATACACTGTCGGACCGACTCTTATTATAGTCTTATAGATCAACTATATGATTGCCGTAGTTTAATCCCGACCGTTCGTATAGTTATTGTTATATACACTATTTTGACGAACGAAAACGAATGGAAAACTAAATTAATAAAACATAATATATATCAAGTAACTACAAAAATCAACCGAAAATATATTGTTTTTGTATCGTAGACGCCTCTTTGTGTTTGCATTATTATTATTACATTATTAAAAAAAAGAAAGTTTTAGTACAACTCTAGAACCTCGTGTATGATTTGCAAGCGTTCTGCTAGGCCAAAACAATTTTATCCGCTTACGGCCGAACCAAAACTTAAAAAAAAAAAAACATCAAATGCATCTCTAAATAGATTAGGATTGTTTTGAGAATACAATATTTTTGTAATGGGAATACTATTGTATTAAAACATGTTTAACAATTTATATAAATATCAAAAACAAATCCAAAAATTAACAAATAAATGCAGAATAAGAACAAAACAAAGCCTGGAGTATTAAATAAGTTGTGTGTAAGTACGAAATGTTTCGATTTAAAAATCATCAACAGGCAATAGAACAACAAAGGTGAAAAAAAATAATGTTAATATATTTATAAATTATATTAGTATTAATAGTTAGTAATAATATTCTTATTCTAAATATTTTTTACATTTATTTTTTTAAATAGAATTTTGATAGTAACAAATAAAATACCACCATTATAGATAGAATACAAATAAATAATTATAGTCAATCTATATTGATGAATAACATCCATCTTCATGACTGTATACGATTTTGATTTTACTGAAAGAAAAGTGTATGTATCGGTATCCCACGGACAAATCATATTATTTAGTATTTTTTTTTTTTGTTTTTATTTTTTAATTCCGAAAACAAATAGTTTAATTAATAATAAGCGGTTCGTAGATGAGTGTGAAATGTACAAATATCTCATAAGGTAACCTTAGTTTTAATACGACATTAATTTTTTCGATCTAAAAACTAGTCCCGGAAAACGTCATTTAATAAAACAATAACACGCGAAAAGGAATAACAGTAAATCGTCTGGCACGTAAAAACAAAAAAAAAAAAACAAATAATGAAAAAATAAAACGGATAATATAAAAATTAGAGTAGGCCAAAACAACGCACAAAAATAACGCTAGCCCGGTATCGCGCGAATCTCCCGTGAAAATGGAAGACGTGAATCACGAACCGGTCGGCGCCCGTCTGTGTCAAGACGTTTCGCCTGTCTCGGGGAAACGGGAAAAAGAAAAAAAAACCAAACGCACATTATTACAGTTAGATTAAAAACCCGTTGTACAGAGAGAGAAAAAAAAAAAAATTACGTATTTAGATCCAAGCATGCAGAACATTGCAAACGCCGTCGTATTGGACGTCGGCCATTTTTCCGTAGATATGACATTAATTAAATGCCGTTAGGGCACTTACCGGTCGCCGGACGCTTTTTATGTCGGAACCGTCATTGACAATTATTATTATCGTTCTTGACAATAAAGATCAACACTCGATTGAACCTAATAAATTTAATGTAATTGTCATAGGTATAAACGACAAAAAAAAAAAAATTTTAAAAAAAACCACAAACTCCGACAAATATAGAAGGGTGGGCTGATAAATAATGCCTCTTTACGTATAACGTCAAAACTAGTGAACATAATGAATTAATGAAATAAAAACACACGTATAGAAAATTAAATTATCTTTATTTGCGTGTTAATACTTTTCAATAAAACTTCCTTTTAAGTAAATGTATTTCTGCCAACACATATCCAGTTTGTAGTGCCGTCCAAATAAAATTGTTCATCTTGAGCAGCACGCCACTCTTAACCACCGCTTAACTTCAACTTTAATCTTTTCATCAGAATCGAACTTTGTACTTTTAAAATGTGCTTCAAGTTTGAAAAACAATACAAAAATTACATGGTTCTAAATCCGGACTGTAAGGTGACTTGAAATCCCCATGATTCAATAACTTACATTGTGGCCTTGTATTGTCGTACTGAAGCAGTATTTGATTGACAATTGGTCAGACACGTTTTATTCTGTTTTTTAAACCTTCCTAAGGTCTTTATATAGCGTATAGAATTCATTGTAGTTCCTTTCTTCAAATAATCAGTAAGAATCACACATTCTGAATCCCAAAAAACAGTTAATATGAATTTTAATAGCTGATGCTCGACTTTAAACATTTTTGGACACAGTGAATGTTTAATCCGTAATACCCGACGATGAATAAAACTGATATCTAGAATTTCGATACCATAGACCGAGAGCAAACGTCTATGAATATAGATAGGTTTAATATTTTCTGCGACGAGAAATTCAATTACAGCACGCGGTTCGAACCGCACATCTTGAGAGACCATTATTAAAAATTGACGTACGAATAAACTAAAAAACGTTACACTATCGTAACTTAACGCACACTAAACTAATAACATTGGCTTTTAAATGTTCCACAAACGAAAATCTTAACAGGAATTTTAAAATAGTTATTAATAGATAAGAGGCATTACTATCAGCCCACTCTCGTGTATATATACAATGAAACCTCTATAAAGTGGACAGTCATAGAGAATTCAAAAATGTCTACTATTGAGGAAATCTCTACATAGTGGACATTTGCGAGGAATTACAAAATGTCCACTATAGGGAGGCACTATAAGAAAAAAAATATAATAATAATACAAAAAATTAAAATTAAATGTTTAAATTTACCTGTGATTTACTTATGCAAAACCGTTCTGCTAATATTCGTACACTAAGATGTTCCGATTCCTTAGTCTTAATAATATCTAATTTTTCTTGTAAGTTCAATCTTTTTCGTTTATTGTTATACATTTTAAATTAACGTAGGTACGTGTTCGTACAATGGTTAGCACACAACTCATATATCCGAACTAGTATTTATTTATCGAATAGGAAAACCATTAAGATAATAAAGTATGAATGAAATGTATAATAGATAAATATAGTATTTTTATTACTTATACATTTTCGATATGTAGTATGCATATACTATGTCCATTAATAAAGGTCATTTCTAATTTTGGTACCAGTTTTTAGTGTCCACGTCCATTATTAGAAGTTATAATCCTATTGTATATATATATATAATATTGCTGGAGAATTTAAGTGTCCACTATTGGGAATGTTTCTATTTTTAAGAGGTGTCCACTAATAGAGATTTCACTGTATGTATATAGTATATGTACAAAATATCATATTATATGAAATACTTGGAGAACGTGTAAAAAGTTGAGTAGTTGGAGTGTAGTACTCACCATCAATGACGGATACCGGCATTGCTTTTATACTCAGCCATTTGACCAGGACAGAAATATTATCGCGACACACTGTAATTAATTTGATCTAATGCGAAAAGAAAATGCCGAACTCTGGATCTTATGTAGATAAAATTAGTTTGGCCGACCACGAAAGATTGACATTTTTACACGAAGTTCAGGAGAAAAAAAAACAGTTGTGCGTGTAATGTAATAGTTTTTTTTTTTTTTTTAATAGGCGTTCTAAGTTAAAAATGCTAATGGAAATCGTAAAAATCACATTACACAGCACTACTACAATATTTTCCGATTAATGAGAGTACAATTTTTTAGGCCAAACATAAATGCACGAAATAGTATTTTGATTATTAGTTACTATAAATAAACTAATTACCGACAATTTGAATGCCAAGATAAAATTAAATCGTATCAACTATATCGAATATTTCAACTAAACTAATATTAACCAATTTAATTTACTTTTAATATATTGGCATATATTAAATTAGTCCGATTTACGCTGTGTTTGGTTTAATGATATTCTTCATTTTTTTTTGTTTTCAGATATTAGCTGACTTATCATATAGTAAGGTTATGATAAAGATCCAATAATTTATATAAATTTAAATAATCGAAATAGTTCCACCACTACATCCCATATATCTATATAAGCAGTGTTCTGGCGTTTATAATCGACTCTTATAAAAGTCACTCAGTAAAGAAAACGTTTTATTATTAATTTTTGTTTAAAAAATATTATTTTGTGATAATTTATTCAGAAAAAAAATAAAAGAAACATTACTTTAAAGCAGAACTATAGTTTTGTAACATTTTTTTCCCGAGTAAATCATTTTTTTGTTTTTGAGAATTATTTAGAAAATATATAGAATTCTGTTATTAAATCGGATTAACCACAAGAACGAGTTTCCGGCAATGAGAACGAAAACCGTTTCCTTATTATACCGGAACAAACATCACGTTCGAGCAGCTAACGAACACTCTTAACTATAACAATATTGGATCATTTGTAAGGATATCGACGGAGAAATAAATTAATTCTGCAGATGTTCAGTCTCTTTCAAATACTCCGTTTACGGACGAGAAAATATTTAAATATTGCAATTTGTAACTATAATAATAATGGTTCTGAGAAATCAACGATATCAATCTGTTTTATATATTTTTAAAAAAATTTTATCGAAACATTAATATGTATTCTTCTACCCTCTCGGCCCTGGTTCATTCATGCGAGTAGGGTATGTACCAAGGACTGGAAACATAATGATATTATCGGTTTTTAAAAAAAATAAACGAAATCGGTTCCGATTCCAATTCCGGTCCTTTGAATTATAGAATAAGGTTTTCGGTTAATACTGGTTCATAAAAATGTAAAGTTTCAAATATCGGGTTCAGCGTTCATTTTAAAATTTGATATTTACTCAAAACTCTCACTCTTAATAAAAATAAAACCTTCGAAATAATTATAAAAAAAATTGATATATTTGTAAACACTTTTCTCTAGACGGATAGGCATACTCTAGGAGAAAATTGCTGCAAATAACTTATATACCGGTACCTATAGGTTGTACGGAATGATTTAAAAAATAATACGTCCATATTTGCATAATCTTATCGAGCAAAAAAAAAAACTCAAGATAAGTACGTTATTCATTAATTATACAATAAAAACACTATGGATATATTGTTTTAATAAACTAGGTATGTCTTTTGAAACACGGTAATAACTAAATGTAAATACTCATGTTTTAAAACGTGCAGAGGTAGTGGTGATATTCCCATAAAACGATAAATTCCAAATGGCGTTATAATAATAATAAACAGTAAGGTTACAAATTAATATTGTACGAACTGATAAAATGTCTAGGTAGGTAACTAAAATCCATAACTGTACTTGTTTCTCGAGTTTCACATTTCGCTTGTTTAATTTTAAAAAACAATCGTTGCGATACAATATAGAAACTGGTATAATAATATTAACCCGGTAATACTAAACTTTAGTTAATAATTAATATTACTATTTTACTTCGTTCTTTCGTAATATTAACATTTTTTTTTTTTTTTTTTTTCATAAGTAGGTATAAATTATATATATATATACATATATATAAGTACCGGATGTTAACCTATATTGTATTAACTAACCTTAAATATAAGTTTATCAAATGCGTATTTATTATTTACCATAACTCGTCGACTATCAAACAAACATGTATATTCTTAATGATTTTAAATTTATTTTTAATTATAATTAAGTCAGAATAAATTAATAATAATACATAAATTACGATTGTTTAATGCCTAATGAAAAGTAAGAGAATTATCGAACGCAAGAATTGTTTAAGAATTTTATTTCAAAATTAAAAATTATATTTCCAAGTTAATTAATTTTTAAATAATATATAATATTGAAATGATATTCCATACAATATACTATTTATTACTATTAAAATAGGTATTAAAACGCACGCTGTAAGATTATCCGTTTGGACGTCGAAAAATAATATTAGAAATATTTCGTGGTTTTTAAAATTCATCTCCAATATAATACGTGAACTAATATTTATATCTTTTTTTTTTCATCCGTGTTTATTGAACAATAATTATTATTATATAATATGTTTAGGGGACCAGTGCCGAACACTGGACTCAAATGGGCCCGTGCGTGTTGGATTCACAACGAGATATGAGGTAGACTTCCCTCAATGACAATCGGGGCTTTAAAATGATAACAATTATAAACCGCGTTTAAGTATTTTACGCCGAACACACCGAATTTACGCGGCACCAATTTGGATTTGTTTTATTAATTAAAGATTGAAAATGATTATAAATTTCGGAAATTTGTGTTTAACCCGTACTAATACGGACTAGTGGATAATTTGTTATAGCTTCATAATTTAATTGATTATAGATTCCACATTTATGTCGTGCAACAATACATCAGCTATACTATTAACCAATTAAACAATAATCGAAATTAAAAACAATTAAACTGTACATATTTGTTATAGAGGTCCGTCCTTTGGTTATTTTTCAATTTCAGGGTCTGGAGCGTTTTTGGCGTAACCAAGTTTTTGCAGTACCTTCTTGATATCCAAATACACCGACGGATCTTCTATCGTGCCTGATATCTGTAACAAAAAATAAGAAAATAATGTATTTTGTGTTTTGTCAGCTTACATGTTCTGTATATGAACAATTATGGTGGCGGGCGAGGCCAAGTTATATTTATTCGCCAGACATACACCTATTTTGCGAAAACCACTAAGAATAAATTGCTTCTCCAAAATATGTATGCGACTTTTAAAGCGTATTCGCAACATTAAGAAATATAAACTGGAAAAATCCGTGCGTTTATAAGCTATAATTATATTATATTTTTTCACTGGATTAAAAAACAAAATGCCGTATTTCGAATTTTTCTTCAAAATCACAAACTACAAACACTTAAAAAATCGAATTGTGACTATGGATTTTCCGTATTTTTATATTGCCATAAGACAAACTTACAAAGAACCTTGTATAGAAATCTCGAGCTTTTTTTGGAAAGGCAAAAAAATGTTATCCATATAATATCAAATAAAAACAAAAAATAATCAAAAATTTCAAAATTCAAACTATTGTACCGTAGCTATGTTTATATTTAAAAGAAACCAACAGCTATAACTAACTCGAAAAAAAAGTCAATATACATTTAAAAAACGAGAATATTTACGCAACAATAATTATCTATTATTTTTGATTTTATTTTTTTTTTGGAATTCAATAAAAAGTAATCCTGGAGATTTGACATTTTTACTGAATACTTATATTACCCCTTTCTAGACGTGGTTTTTTTTTAATTATATATAACTGTTTAATATTTTCAAGGTTTTTTTTTTGGTTTTATGTGGATTAAATATTTTGACATCTCAAAAATGTTCAAAAATTTGACACAAGGGTCATCATATGTTGTTATGAAAACCATATACGTAGGCCCTTTTTTTTCATAATGGTTTTAAGTGCAAATTTGACGGAAATCGTGTAAATCATTGTATTTTGAAACATGATTAACCGAACTTCGAATAGAATTCGCCCTAATCAATCCTGGGCATGCCCCTGTGGGATTTCACTGGTTCCACCATAAAATTTGTCTTCATATCTGTTTTTAGATGGTAACCTTTCCCTACTCATCCGGTCTAAATGTTTAGCTGTTAGAACATAAAAGGTGTAAATCCGACATTTGGTACATATCAAAATGTTTGGAAAAATATTCTCTATTCAAATTTGTGTTTAAACTAAAGAAAGGGGGCAGATTATTATTCGAAAACCCAAAGTGTATTCTCATTTAAAATACGAAAAGTACAAATTTTAAAATGGTCTTAAAATAAAGCTTAAGCGATTCCATAATGGTTGAACGACTTATTTAACGTCTCCCAAACATTTCTTTTGAAATTGTAGGTCTCTATTGGCAAATAGTGTTATTTTCAAAAAAAATGTATTATCAACTGATATATTAAAAATCATTTTTTTTTATTTTAAATTATATATTTACAATTAAGTCTTGAAAATATATTCATTATTATATATTATCAGTTTTGCACTTTCGCATTATGCGATAATAAACTAATTAATTTAATACAAAACTAAACAATATTTTTTTTTACAAAAATAAGAAACAATATTATAAAAAAAATAAATAAATAAATATGCAAGCCAAAATTTATCCCGCAGGAGTATTATCGGTTTTTTTTTTTTTGTAAATAATAAATTATTGAATTACGTTTGAAAAGTTGCGTAACCCTCCGCGGTTTAATTTGAGTTCAATACTCTGCGAGGGACTTTGCTAATCTGTTTAGTGGCGTACGCAGAAAGGGGAGGGGGTGATGGAAGATATATCCACCATTGGCTCTTTTTTTTTTAATACTAAAACATGACCTTAGACCTCCAGTCATCAACTTAGTAAGTAGTTTGTACGTGCCTGTTGACAATAAAATTTGTTGTCAGAAATATGTGCTGTGGTGATAACTGATAAATGATTAAGTGTCAGATTAAAATATAATAGATTTTTGTCGTTCCGGTTTATTACATCTCCCACCCCATACCAAATTCCTGCACACGCCACTGAATCTGTCTTATATCTCGCAGTCCCTCTTGTTTTATTTTTCCAATCCGAGCACTGCGAACCACCCTGTATGTACACTGTTAGTTATGTTAATCGATACTAATTGATGTATAATAGTTACATTACATGATAACATCGTTGGTTATTGTGTAGGAGGTACTATTGTATTGACTTACTATAACTTTTTTTCCACTAGCTAAATTTGATAACGATTTCCTAGCCGTTTTGCCCGATCTTGTCCTAGGTAACTCTTCAACGGGCGCGCATATATGGAACGATGCAATTGGTCCAATTAAATCTCGAACATTTTGTACAATTTCGTTATTTATTTGCTCTTCGCTTTTACTGCAATCTGTTCGTATCATGTTTTATTTATAAATGTGCAAAATTAAAAACCACGTGACTGACTAACTTTTATTTTTTATATAAAGACATAAAGGTATTTCCCCTTTGGTAGTCTCCGGAACACCAAACACAGCGGCATCACCAACATCCGGATGCGATAAAATTACGTCTTCTAACGCAGACGTCGATAGCCTGTGGCCGGCCACGTTAATAACGTCATCGTCTCTGGCTGTGACGTAAATATAACCGTATTCGTCAGTATAACCAGCGTCCATTGTATCGTAATAACCCTGATGTAATAATAATAAATGCATAATATCATTAGCCATAGTCTTAAAGCGAACATTTGTAATAAACGTCTATGATTTACAATGAAATTGTTAAAATATGTGTTAATAAACCGTTCGGGGGCATTATACAAACACGACATGACACCGGGTGGCAATGGGAGTTTAACCACGATTCTACCCAATTCGTATAGCTCGCATGGATTGCCGTTTTCTTTTAAAATTCTCACTAAACATTTTTAAAAAAATGTATTAAAAGTAAGTAAGATGAAAATAGTTTATTATAATATTGTAAAATAAAACAATTTATCTTTTATTAAAATATAAAATCACCATCGTATCCGGGGAATGGCATTCCCGCGGAAAACATTGGGGGCTTCAGGTTATGTCCGAATCCCATGCACGTAGCTGTAATGGAGTGACCAGTTTCAGTTTGCCACCAGTGATTCAAAACGGGTACCTAAAACAACACGAAAGCCAATATATAAAAATCAATAACATTGGGTACCTACTTATAAATAATATCAAGAATTGTTCATATGAATGCCTACTTATATTAAGTTTTAATTATATAAAATGAAAGTATTCAATTTCAAGATTGATTAAAACTACATAAAGCACCATCCTAAATAAAAACAGCATTTGTATCATCTAAACAACAACAATAAAAAATTGATTATTTATTACGATTTAAATGCATGGTTGTAATGTATTTAAATAATTTCAACAATATTATATTTTAATATTGAGTGCGTAATTGTATTGAATTTGTACTATTGTAATAAAACGTAAAATATTTTCCTATCCGATCACCAATTAAACTTGGAAAATCGCACATATTACCAAACCGTTATTTGGAGTTTATTTAAATAAACTGCTGGAAAAATCAAAGTTCAATTTCTGTACTTTGATACAATTTAACTTTTAAACCATTATCATAAACGAAAAAAAAAATCATAGTAAAACTCAAATGAGTTGCACTAAAAATTAAAAATGTATTCACCAACTTAGTTATAGGTAGGTATTTAATTTGATTAATAATTAAGTATAGATAAACATTATTAACTATTATGATTTTTTAAGACTTACATTTAGAACTTTTCCAGCCCATGTCAATGTCTCGTGATCGCAATGTTCGCCCGCAACAAATAAAGTTCTTAGACTGCGAATAAAATATTGTTTAATATAAAATAACATAGGTATTTATTTATGTTATTCTAAAAGAAAAACGTACGATGTTGTATTGTATTTACTACCGAATTCCAGATTTGGATCTTCTCTTTTGATGACTCTTAAAGCAGTTGGTGCGGTAAACAATCCGTTCACTTTATGATCTTGGATCACTCTATGATAAATATCAATAAAATTATATCATTCGATAAACTCTATGGGCAGCAATGTACAATATAGTGAGTAGATAATAATATTACTAAATTGTAATCTCGTGGCGATAATTTCTTTACCTGTATGTAACATATTATTTGAGGACAACTCGAAATATAAAACAAACATATAACTGTTTTGTTACTATTGCTATGAATAAATCGTTATTTCTGTATAAAATAAAACAAGTCCATAAAGGCTATACCATGGGACTATGCGTGGATCATGCGCGTCGGACTGTGTTGCGTCAACGATAATTTCAATTAATTTTTAACACCGACGTGATTTACCTAAAATACTGTCCAGGGTCGGGTGTCCTATCCGGTTTTCCTTCGTACATGACTGACGTGAGTCCAGCGCACAGTGGACCATAACATATATACGAATGTCCAACAACCCAGCCCATATCAGATGCAGTCCACCAAACGTCGTCCCCTGTCATGCCATAAATGCAACTCATTGTCCAACACAGCGTCGCTATATGTCCGCCGGTTGGCCGAACAATTCCTTTGGGTTTGTCTGAAAATGAATTGCCGAATAATAATAATAATAATAAACCGGAAATTATAAGAAAAAAATTGTATAAAATCTTCTTGATCTGTTTGACAGCATAAGAAATATAAATTAACCGAGCTGAAATTTCTATAGAACTCTATAGCCTTTCTATTGTTTGAAATCATATTAATAACTTATAGATTAACCATTATATACAATTATAATTTAGAACAATAGTATAGATGTAAGTGCTCGTAGTAAAATGTATAATATAGTTTTTCTATTTAAAAGCATCATATGCGTTACATACATATTTCTCGAAATATATTTTCTACGGCTACTTTAGTGTACAAATAATGTAATTAAGAGCTTTAAAAAATATTCGTATTATTATTAATACTAACTATCATCTAACTATTTCAATGAATTCATATAATAATTCGACTAAATTATTATAATAGTCATAGAAGTCAAAACATTATTTTTGCAATAATTATAAAAATACGTTATGTGAATTTTATAACTTAACAATGATTGTTTTATAACGAATTTTTTTTTTTTTTTTTTATTGTTATAAATACTTATAGTATGAATTAGTATATTTTGTATAACACGAAAATGATTATATAATTTTCTTGAAACGTCTTGAAAGTGTTCGTAAATGTAGAAGTGTAATGAAAAATTCTAAGAAAATACAAACCCGTGGTGCCCGAGGTGTATAATATGTAAAGAGGATGATTCGCTTCGACGGGTACACATGGATGGTGTTTAGCTGTTGACAATGCGTCTGTCCAAAGAATATCAATTTCTGGCGTCAATACCGAAGGTTCCATGTTTGGTCTTTGATAAATAATACAATGTTTAGGTTTCTCTGTCACTCGATCTAAAGCAGTGTTTAAAATATCTTTGTACCTATATTGAAAGTCATAATACTAACAATTAATACGTTATAGTTTTATTTTTTTATTTTTTTTTTTTTATTAAACGAGATTAATATTTGTTGTCGAGTACCTACCTCACTACTTTGTTTGGTTCAATTCCGCAATTAGCAGCTATAATAATTTTCGGAGTAGCGTGGATGATGCGGGCACAAAGTTCACGTGCCGCAAAACCTAAGAATTTTTTCATAAACCCATTGATAAATAATAAATAATAAATATTAATTATAATTAGGACGGGGGACTTATAGCATTTCCATATTCGTTTTACTAAATCAAAAGAATAGCGGAGTAAGAAATAAATACGTTTTTACGCCAAGACGAAGCTAGATTTCCAATTTTATTTTAAATATAAATGCATACTTTTTAGGGAATATTTCTTTTATTTTATAATTTTTGAGAAACATTTAATACAATTAATAATTTTCTCAATATTTTCTCCATCGACGGTTTTATTTTATTTAATAATACAACTAAAATTGTTCAATTAAAATTAATTTTTAATTTTTAATATATAATATGGGGTTGTTGACTGATCGCGGACTTGCACGTTTTTCCTACAAACGCTTGAGGATCGCCGATAAGATTAATTGTCCGGTTATTAATTTTGTTTATAAACAGTACGTAAAACACATTGTCTATATCGTAAAATTCCCGACAGGACGTTAACGAAAACATAAAGGATAACAGTTCGAGCATATTTTTAGTGCATAAAGTGTTATTGCATATTTAGTATTTTCTCAGAGCTACAAGTTCTTTGCCCTAGTTATAATAATGGTACGATTTTTTTTTTTTTCAGGCATATTTTACTTTGGACTAACAAAAGAAAGACAAAATTTACATCTTATTATTATATCTCGAAGGTGATTTTTGGTAAAAATCCTTTTTCTCCCTTCACATATAACCAAAATCGATAAATGATGTACCACTTTAAAGATTTAAGACCCGCCTCTGGCCAATCGTTAATTCACAATTGCACACGTTTCGGCTGGATTCGCGTCAAGACACAGTAAGAATGCAACGAAAATCCGTTGCTACGAAAACGTAATACCGTTAATCTGTATGTGTTTGATGTTAAAATTATTATTTATTTTCAAACACAAAGTAGTATTGGCATGGGCTTATCAATAGTATATTTTGTTAATAGTCCATGCCAAACAATCAAAGATATTATTAATTATTTTATAATTGAATCCTAGAGGTACATATTTTTATATTTTAGATTCTGAGCATGACGAGGAATTTATTGATTTTACATTGTGTACTTTTTTTCTTTTCTTTTTATTCTGTAACATCTTTTCTACCAAATATCTCGCTATTTCTTATAAATATTCTTCCTAATTGTAATCTTATATGATTTAAGAAAATGTTAATGTTTTATTTAAAACGATACAGGTACTTAAAACTAAAAAAAAAAAAACAATATAAATTAAATACGTATTAGATTCTGATGTATTTTACCTCCAAAAACTACGGAATGAACGGCTCCAATGCGAACAACAGCTAACATTGATATTATCGCTTCTGGTATAAGTGGCATGTAAATTAAAATTCGATCGCCTTTTACTACACCTAAATTGACCAAAGCGCCCGCTAACAATGACACCTTAAAACATTACAATCGTATATGTTATACAGTTGAAAAATATATTATTATATACGTCATATACACACTTGTTCATAGAGATCTTCGTACGTAATTTTCGTCACGGTTTTTGTCACAGGACTATCATGGATTAAGGCTATTTTTTTACCCTTACCTGCCTTGATGTGGCGATCAACAGCATTGTAACATGCGTTTATTTGACCTCCTACAAACCTGTAAGTGAAGGACAAAATTACATTTTACCAAAATACATATAATTTGAGTCATACGGTCGATAATTGTACTACTGTCAATTTTATGTAATACATAATTCTAAAAAGTTATCAAATTTTATTTTTTGATATATTTGGTATATTATTCAATTTTACAATTTTTATTAGAAACTTTAACAACACTAAAGTCTATTTGGATTGTGCCAATTCAATTAAACCCATAACAATGTAGTTAATTTTATGCGATTATTTGTATAAATCTAGTAATATTCACAAACCCTGCCGTTTCCGAGTATAATAATATAAATACATACAACTTTAAAATACCGATGAAAAACTCAAATACCTATGTAAAACTGTAAATATGCGATACTGTTACTGTTAATATGATAAATCGGGTAACTATATATAATTATATATAATTGTACAATAACCAGTTATTTTTGTATGATAATATTAAAATGGGTTTGATTAGTTAAAAAAAAACCATGTACATAATTTGTATCAGATAAACTAGCCATTTTGCATAATATCCAATTCGAATGGCTAATAAATATAATACATTTCGTGTAATTTAACACTTTAACTAGTTGTTTTACATATCAACTGAAATACTTTGGTTGATGTAATTAATCGCTACGAACAACACTCTGAAAATTAATTATGGCATAAAACGAGAAAAACAAAATAACGTTTTTATATAAATAATTTTCATTTTTTCATTTTCTACATTTCGTTCAAATTGCCTATACGCGGCCCCTTAAATAAGGGTAGCATGACCTCTTCTTAATTTGAAATCACAAGGAGTATTGATTTTTTTTTTTTCTTTTAATACGTAACTATAAAAAATGTAATAAAACAATGGGTATTCCATAAGTCTCTTTTTGCGGTCTTCCGATAAAATTTTATAATTTACTTGAAAGCGGCAGAGGAGTTCAAAAAATATACTCTTAAACGTATCTATAGATAGATTAGAAATTACCGATAATAATTCCATACACTAAAACCACATCTTTATATTTAACACAGAAAGTACAACAAGTACGTGTTGTAAAACCAATAGTTTCGCTCAACAATTTTTATTCTAGTAATCTACATAAAAAAAAAAAAATTTATAAAGAACGGCCATAATATGAACTTTACTGTGGGTTATTCGAATAGCAATTTTCTAGGCTGATTATTTTTCCTGATCGCGGCACGGATTTCAATTCTATAGGCTATACCAGCGGTTACCAAACATTTTTTATACACGCCTCCCTAAAGTTAAAAAAAATGTCTCACGCCTTCCGTGAATTATAGGAAATAGAATAGGTTAACAATGATCGTTTTAGCGTATTAATGCATCACTAAAAATTTGGAAACAACATTGTAACTACCACAAGCGTTTTTTTCCACGTTGAGTTTGAACCGATATATTTGGATTTAAGCACGGCTATTGCGGAAATTCCTGTTTCAAACCAATTCGAAACTTTGTTTCTAATTTCGGAATATACTTATTTTATGTGGTTTCAAAATCCTAAGAGTCTAATGGTCTAAAACTGGATGCATACAATTTTTACTCCGCGCCTCCAATTTAATTCTCTTGAATTTTTGAATGATAATGATTGTAAAGCACTGTATAGTTGTTAAGTAATGATAGTAGTCATTATAAATTATTGACTTTAATTGTGCGAAAACTATAACAAAATGTAAATATTTTGACTATTTTTTTTTCCCATAAAAAGTATATTATTGTCACACTTAAAACTAATATTAGAAACTTAGGTTATGAGTACTTACCAATCGGTTAAAGGTTGCGCACTATTGTCCAAAACTTTTTCCCAAGGCTTATACCAATCCACTACGGTACCGACTTCAGCCCAAAATCCTTCAGGATCTTCCAAAGATCGACGGTATGCGTCTTCATATTTTTTAGTGCTATAATCGTTCACTAAAAGAACGGAACGATTAGTTTGATTTCGATATGTATAATACATTCAAATGTGAAAGATAAAAGTTTACCATTTTCGTTTATATTAAGTGATTTATGCACCATACTGCTGTCCACGTAATTATCATAAACTAAATTAGTTAAATTGTACATAATATTGGAATATTTATATGCAGATATAATTTAACTAATTCAATTAATGACGAAAAACAAATCAATAACGAACAAGGTTCAGGTGCAATTTATGAATGTACACCATACACAGTCGACACTTCCCAGAGAATTATAAACAATTTTTTACCACCCACTCCTTTTTAAAATAATAATAACTTTCAGGCAACATTGTAATTCTTTAAAAACAAAAAACCGACATATCAATACGATTTGATACGAGGCAACTAAAAGACATAGTCAGTATAGTGCGTTTAACAGCAAAATGTTTTCGAAAGACTCGATTATAATTACATGTAGATTAATTCAATTGTGTATTAGATAGTTTATGCAATGTATTTAATTGCACTGATGAGTTAAATATGCACTAATATACATTTATATGAATTGTTTTTTTATTTTTTATTTTTTTTTTTTTTATGAATAAATATTCTTAAAATTACGAAATTATTAAAAAATTAGAAAAGACGAATTCCAGCAAAGTGCGTCAATTTTTTAATTATTATAAATTATTATAGTTATTATATAATTATTATAGTAATTTTTTTTAATACACTTATTGTCTGTTGCTTTCAATATCTAAAGAATTAATTAATTTTAAAAAAAACAATGTTATAAACACTATGTACTTGTATATATTTACCAAACCTTGGAATATTAATTTAAAATATAACGTGAGAACCTAACCTAGCCTTCCACCTGAGTGTTTCAAAAATACAATACAAATTAAAAACGTTCATAGTTCGCAGTTGATTAGTGAAAAAAATCCAAAAATTTGAAAATGAAAAACATATAAATACATAAAAATCCGCGATCTAATTGTAATTATAAATCACTAAACACATACAAACACACACATTTACGTATGAATCAAATAATATTAGTTTATATTTTGGATTTTAGGCGTTTTAGCAAGGTCGCGTAATTTATATTACAGATAAACCTAGCAAAATGTAAAATTATTGGCGTTTTAATAATTCAATATTATTTTCTCCCGAATTCTCAATGTAAAATTTGGTATCCGAATTCAAAACAAATTACCCATTTAAAGTTCAGAGTTGATGGAATGTATGAATTCGAATCGAATAAATAAATGATGAATTTATTTCGTGTTTCGTTCCTACACATTGAACTTTGAAAGAAGGACGAGTTTGATTGAACTAGGGGTCATTCCCGTGTCCGATACTTACTACTGCGATCATGACATCAGTGGCGGTTTTGAATGGGAAAAGGGGTGGGCGATTTAAAATTCAATAAATAAATAATAACAATAGTAACAAAATAGTCAAATAATAATTTGTATAGGTGCACGGGTATTGTGTAAAAAAAAAATGCCGATGAGGGGAGGGGGTGGGCGATCGAAAACTCCCCCTTAAAACCGCCACTGCATAACAACATACAGCGTTTCTTTTATATCCGGCACGTACATCAACTTACTACTTCCGACTAAACCCGTCCCTACAAAGAAGTTACTCACTTTTTACTAGTTAAAAGTACGAGAAACTTCGGCACGTTCGCCGTCTATGGCTCTTCACGAATGAATCCGGCTATGAATCACTGAATTTTTAGGCCGCCGGGGCTGCCGAGCAACGCATAATTCTCAAGAGGACGTGTGGCCGCGGGCTGCCATGTATCCCGTGTTATTTCAAACTGAAATAAATATTTTTGTAATAGAATAGAATTAAATTGCGACCGAAACTTAACATGAGCATCAATAACGGTCCGAACCGTGAATTATTTATACGAAATGCACGGTGAATACGGCGCTTTTCAAAATTATAGTTTTGATTGTTAAAATTCGTCTATTAACAATAATTGTTGTTTTCGTCGTAAATACAACACACTATCTTAACATTAAAAACAACAAATACTCTTATAATTGTAAAATTAAATATTTCCCTTATAGGTAACCACCGGATTCATACGTACAAATACCTTGATAAAATAACCAAAAAAAAAAAAAACAAAAAACGCAGTTCGTATAATTTGAATTGAAAATAATGTTTACACTTGTAAAATCCAAATAAAATATTTCGATGATGCCTGAAGTAAGAAATGTCGCCTGTAGGGGCCGCTAACCTAAATAGAATCCTCAACTGAACAAGTAAGCACGAATATAATACTGGTGTCGCGAAATGACGGAATAAATATTTAAGTTTGGAGTATTTTTAGAATATTTGTTCAAGAGATAACGGTTTGTACGTTTATGAATAATATAACCATATTAATTATTATATCGACAGCAGTAAAATAATAAACAACTACGTGGCTGTACGGCAGTCGACGTTTTTTTTTTTTTTTTTTTCAAATAAAAAAAAGATAATGACAAAACACTTAGTTATGCAGATTAAAATGGGTAGTTAATCAATTCGTATATTTCCCAATACCAAGTACCTTCACAGCGATAAATGAAATATGGGCAGGTATATTTCAATCGCCAATGGCCAATGCCGTTGGTTTAAACAAACACAACCCGAATACTGAAAGCGTAAATTAAGACCATTTTATCTATCGAACGGTAACCGGTTACCATGACCACTGTTGGGACTAGTAACCGTTTTTCGGTCGTTAAGTTACAATTTTTCGAGAAGCGGTTACCGATTACCGGTAATCACAAAACTTAATAAAGACCTAAGCTAACCCCAAACCACATACGGTAATCATTTTTTTTTTTTCTTATCGTATTCTAATTTCGTGACAAATAATATATTATTAATAAACAATAACTACATTACCACATTAGATAATATTAGAAGATAATTATTAAATAGATTTTTTTTTAGAGTCATAAAAATAAATTAAAATTATTTTTTCGTACTCTTATTTTTTGTTTAACTAAAAACTCCTTTTTTCTTACATAGATTAGGTTTGTATCCACAGATCTGTCCGATCCGCCCATATAAGAGTTATGTATTAACTCGCCACTGTTTTGCAAGTATTATAAAAGTGTAATAATTATTTACTATTAATTCAACTACAACAGCTTAGTCCACACAGTTCTAAATTATAGATATATTTATATATTATTTAACAGTCTGAAATACCATTTTTCATTTTTTCTAACAAATATTTGAATATTATTTTGGAATTTTCAGACACCTGTAGCTAATATAATATACGATATATCAGGCAAATATCTGACCGATAAACTGGAAACTGGAAAAACTGTATCTAACGAAAATAATTGTATTCAATAAATCAACAAGATTAAGATGCAATTCTGTACAAGTACGTTGTATTGTTTACGTTGCAGACTTCATTAAACACCAGAAACCAGTTGACTCTAAAATTAACTCATTGAATCTATAGTCGTAGAAAAGGACTTGCGTAAGAACACATAGAAAACTAATTATGTTACCAAGGATCAAGGAAACCTAACCATTTTACTTACCTAACCTAATTTTCTTTTTTTTTATACATAGGTTTCAACAAATTTAATTTTAAACGGGGATATTTGTATACCCACCTATTTAAAAAAAAAAAAAAAAAAACGTTAATTTATCTGTGTTAACTTTTAACCGATAAGATTTATAAATAATAACAAAAAGTAAATAACCCTAAAAATATGTAGAAGTACTGAACTTGTAAAAGTTGTCGTAGACAGATATTAAAGAATTTAAACAACAACAGCATATTACTTGATTAGTTAATTAATGCAATATTTAAAATAACTAAAACACTGTGTATACTTAATTCGAAAAACATTACCATATAATAATGTATAATAATGCAAAGTACCTAAAATCAATAATTTGAAGAAATAACCTACCTAATTTAAATTATATTTTGGTTTTTACAATAAAGACGTACGTATGTACGTATTAATAATAATTAATAATCAAATATAATTGTGATAATTTTTAAAAATAAAATTATTGATTGCACGAGTATTTACATTGGATCACTAGCAAAAACTAAAAAAATAAATAAAAACTCGGTCATAATAAAATGATAATGGTTTATATTGTAGCATACCTACAAATTAGATATTTACTAATAAAAGCAAGTACGGTATATGACAATGTTGTATGGGACTACTGGTTTTATCCAATATAAATTGTATAAGTTTAATCCATTCCTACAAAATATAAGAACATAATAAATATATCTTCTTGAATACATATATTTTAATTAAGTCAAAATATTATGTTTGAAATTTTACCAAATGAACTCGATGTAAAACGGTGTGTGTAACACAAATGTCCCCATTTGTAATTATAATTCAAACTGACATCCTGGTATTGTTTATGCCCTATGACATATCAAATCATATTGCATAATTAAATTATTTAAAAAAATAAGATAACACATGTTTCGTACAAAATATTGATACCTACATAGGTAGAAATAGTATTGTTATTATATTATCCGAATATCCGATATTCCATTAGTGAAATACATAGTATAGGTATAGGTAAATTAAAAACGCTATTATTATATTATTACTGTACGTTGTCTGGCGATTTAAAATGCAATTTTCGTTTGACATTAAAATAATGTCTACGCCTTTGTGAAAAAATGGTTTTGCGCATTATTGGTACCTAAAACCTAATACGATAATTATAATTTGCAATTTATATATACAATATACATGTTAACCCCCCCCCCCCCAAAAAAAAAGGAAACAACACAAGTATTGTTATTTAATAAATATATTGTTTGAGTAGGTACCTACCGTAGTCGATCGCGAGTCACAGCATGAAGTACAACGATTAATTTATCAATTTAACAATTTGCCAATACGAATATAGTATATTGATATTAAAGCATTTCTTATTTTTTAAATTTTCATAGAACAATACTAAATATAATTTTGTCATTTTCGAGCGCATTTTATTTGCATGCATTAGACAAATTAAAATTAACTTGAACCGAATTTCGGTCAAAATTAAATAGTTCCGTAAAAATGTGTCGTAGCATAATATTTCACTGTTGGGTTGGATATACGTGTACGAATTAATTCTATGACTTTCTTTGAATTTCTATTACTTTTTACCAACAACATATTATACAATATTATTGTTTCGTGTCGTATAATATGTAAAAGCAGTGTGATTCGGAAACATTTCTAATTGTACGTTGTTATATGTTTCGCGAAAACCATAATTCTCGGGCCATTTGACTAGGGTCGTCATTTGATACGGGCAGGGGGGTCAGGGTTAATTTTAAAATAGTCGCAATTGTCCTGCCGAAACAGTGTGCCTATTATTTTATATATTTTTATTCGATTAAATTGCATTTTTATTTAAATCGTATATGAAATTGTTTCAGTCGGTTGCTTTAGCTTTATATATATATATATTATGAAGGTGAAATGTTAAAATTGGCCTGCCCTAATGCTTTGCACACCGGTGGCCAATAAAAAAATAAAAAAATAAAAAAATAAAATAAAAATAAAAAAATAAAAAAAAAAAAACTGAAATGACCGCCGCGCCACTGCATTAGACTTCATCAAAACATTATATATAAACGTTCCGGCGTCATATGCTAATATAAAAAACTATAGGTCATTGTACACACGATGAATTAAAATTCGCCAAAATCACTGAGTGCAAATATATTTTGATTCAAACGCCTTATTATATTGTATTGGTTGGAAACTATTTTAACTATTGTATTACGATGAAAAATCTAAAGATTCTTCTGCGGGGGGGGGGTTCCTATATAGTGTGCAATACACACGTGCGCTAGAAACGACTAGTTTTGGAAAAATAGATAAATACAAATTGAGAAATTCGATAATCTATTTATAAATATTTCATTTATCTCTATGAAGACTGATGAAAAAAACTAATTCACATTATTGAAATAGATTAAAACTATTGTTTTATTTTTTTGTTAAAGAACTACTACAAATACAAAATACATATTTTCTATAACCTACAAAATTACTTAGTCCATATATTCAACATATTATTTCTAAATAGGAGTTAAATTTTTGTTTCGATATGTTTAAATTAAACAATAGTTAATGCAGTAATTTGTGAATGAATTATGGTTCTGAAAACAGTTGCACTCGGTAATATTTATGTAATTTTATGTTATTAAATTAGTTTGAAAATGTACATTTAACTGTGTGCAAATGGAATTACAAAAGTAAGATATTAATATTAAAACTAAAATTTGTGTGTTTGTATACAGACTCTCATTAAAATGATTGTACAAGTGTATTTAACCATAACCATCATTGTATGTGGTAATAAACGATTATAGTGGCAATCCTCGGATCGCAATATAATTTAAAGGCATTCTGATTCGATTATGTTACATGAAACACTTAAATCTAAAATTAATTATTCCCTCTATGTGAAATAGATTGCAATAGAAATAAAAAGAAAAAGGAAGACGAAAGGGGTAAAAACCAGGTTAGGTTCGAGGATCCGGATTTTTGGATTTCGAAATTTAAAAACGGACATTTATTGTAAATCCGGATTTGAAAATTCGGATTTTTATCTGAATTCGAATTTTGGTTTTTAAAATTGTGATTTTATATTCTAAAATGTATCTCTCATAGAAATACGAGCATTATTATTATCATATTGTTAATAGTATTGAATGTATAAAAAGTTAGAGTTAACGTTTTTACAATTGAAAAACTATCGCAAATAGAAATGTATTTTTTTCTAAAACAAGTACAACAAAAAAAAAATCATACATATGTATTACGTTGTAATATTTATATAACGTATTACTAACTGACCCGGCAAACATTGTTTTACTCGTAAAAATACAAAATTTCGGATTTTGTAACTCTAAACATAAATTTTCGTATTTTAAAATCCTGAATTCGGATACCAGATTTATGTCACATCACTAATGGCGGCGTAATGTAAATAATATAAATAGTCTGTCGACTATTATCTATTTTTTATCTGATGGGGCCAATGTATGATGTAACCGTATAATACGAGTACAATAGCGCCTAATCACATGTCCTAATTATTTCTATTGCGAGAAAGATGTATACGTCGCTTGATCAATTCGCCTTTGAAGACCGTTTTGATGTTGGGAGAAGGTAAGGAAATAAAAAAGGAGTGCAGGTCACGATAAATTCATCGTTGCATTGTACACACCAACGCATAGCCAAATAAGAAGGCATGAATAACTCTGGTTTAATGTGATTGCACACAAGCCCTAAAGTAGATTGATCGAAATGCCTCTGCGCGATTTAGAACGAAAGGAAACTCTATGATGGTTTTTAACGGCATCAGATTACCAATCAGACAAACGTAGCTTAGAATAAAGACGCGATAAACACATTTCAGTATATGGCAGGGGTGTCCCAAGGCCCACGATAGATTTTAATGCGACCTTCATTTAAATTTCGAAACCATCAGAGTTAATTGTATATAATATTATGAAAACGAATTTATTTCCCATATCAAATATATCAGATAAAAATAAAAATAATAATAATTATCAAGCATAGATAATTTAATACAGGCATAGGCACAGTCCGACGCGTGATGGTCAGACGGTCATCTAGTTGACGTTTTATTCTTAGTGATACCTTTTTTTAAAAAATTTATTTTATTAATAAGCAAATAGTGAAATGTCATCCCAAAATAAGAAAAGAAAAGTAACAGACGAAAGAAGAAAAGTGAATAGTGGAATACTTTTTTATAGAAATGAAAAATGAAGGGAAAAAAAAATTATATGCCTTACAAATGGCATTATGCCTAAGGGAAATTGTCTAAGGGTACACCGAGGAATATTCAACGAATATTGAAATAAAAACAACCATTTTAGTTTAGGGTATATATGAAAATATATATAAATATAATCGTTTAACAATAGGAAATTAATTTAACGACGTAGAAAAGCCACGAGACATAAAACTCCGTCCCAGATAAAAGGGATAAAACTAAGCAAACAAAATATAAGATATACACATAAAATAAAAAGGGATAGGGGATACCGGCCAAAGTGTTAGAAACATTATTAGTTTATTAGTTTATAGACGTTACAAATTTTGTAAGCAACATTAAATTGTGTTTTATATACATTTTAAGACATCAATTTTCTTCTCGTCCCAATTCTCTTGTTAAATCTCTAGCTACTCCTACAGTTCCTGGCAATCCTCCAAGACGATTAAAACGTAAATGGTGTCGTGACCTCCTAATCAACTAAAAGTTGAACATTTCACTAATGGGGGTGGCTGCTTTCCTCAAATTCTTCCTGTAATGTATATAATTTGGTAGACTTGGTTTAGTCATTTATTTATAGTTTAATATCCGTATCTCATTTACTTATCGTACCTCAGCGGTACAGATTATGAATCCCATTTTAATAATAAAATAAAAAAATAAAAAGATATCAATTGGGTCGCCAACTATTTTTTTTTTTTTTTATTTAAAATAATATGTACAATCTATGCTACAAGGCATAATAAGCAAATTTGAACACATACATAGAAAAAAATGTTTACAACCTGAACACATGAGGAGGGAGGCCATCCAGTGATAGAACCCAACGTTATTTTACTTATTTATTAATTATTAACTTAGCATAAATTAAATGGTTTGAACCATCAAACATTTAAACATTTAATAAATCACGACACCATTTTCTCTTTAGACGGCGGGGGGATTATTAGGAACTGAGTTGGAAGCAAGTTCGGCGATTAAAAGGTTAGTGTGAGAATGTAATTTTGAGTAAAATTTTTTATATTGTTTTGTGGCTAACTGATTTACTGTTTCTATTTTGAATTGTGGAATTTGATACGTACCAAAGTGCGGAAGAGATAATGCGGAGAGTGATAGATTGGAAGGCTTGGAGGGTACGTATTTGAGACGGTTTGGCGCATCCCCAGATCTGGATTGCCTAAGCCCAGATAGGCCTGTTATTTACACATCTAATATCGGCCTACCTTACTGTTGTAAATACGAGTATAATTATCTGTGGATATATTATTTGTTTTTTTAAAGAAAATCTGGGTAGGCCGCTCGGGCTTACCAGACCTACCTACTGGCTACGCCTTTGCGCCTTGAGCCCATATTCTTTTATTTTCTTATGACGGTTTTTATGTCTCAAATACACAAAAGCTACAAGCATGTCCTCATCGGATGAAGACATTTTGACAACTGAATGTAATGTTACAGTTGCGTTTAAATTTTTTTTTTAGTTGAGGCAACGCAACTTAAAACTACAGTCGCGTCGCCGTTGCCAATTTACTCTTGGTAAGAATCAAATGGGCCTTAATGCCTAATTCACTAAAAAATACGCTAATCACGATTTAATCAATCGTGCTTACATGTATACGATCAACTTAATCATGGTTAACATGGTTTGGATATTACCATTATAATCATAGTTACAGTAACTCGAACTCACCAAAGTCATTAATCGCGATTTAATTTCGTTCTGTGATATGGTAGCGTAATAAAAGTGAAAAGACATTTTACAACGACAAATTCATTTTTATTTGTAAAGTACAACCAATTTTCATCTACAATGGATATTTTAAACCAAAATACGAAACATGCATTGTTGACAATAGCTCCGGAAGCTAACCTCACGGCCAAATTCGGGCGGTTAGTTTCGAACCGTAATTGCGCAGCGGTTACGCTTAATCGGGCTTGGTGAAATCCAAGATCTTCGGTTAGCTGCGTGAATCGTGGTTAAAGTCTGTCGACATTAATTAACACATAGTTGACGGAATCGGCCCTTAGATAGGTTTTAAACTCAATGCACACGATTGTGCGTGTTAATGTTTATGGACGGTGCATATCCATATTTGAATCCGCTAACTACATGATGGGGATGAGTGAATTTCGAACAATTTTGATTTTACTATCATTTTTTTAACTAAACACATGTAAACGCATCGTTTACTGCAGAAAAAAGACAAGTCTGCCTGTCCGATCGTCTAATAGTAGCGCTCGGGTAATTTCGATTTACAACAGAAAGGGGACATTTCCATAACTTGTCCCGTTTCTACAGTAAACTAACATTTTCGGTTCTTTTTTCTCTCTTGGTTTTCCATCCGAAGATTAGTTCAATGTTGAAATGTTCCTCCACTCCTTTCTATTCATTGCAACTTCCTTCAATTCTTTATAGGATCCTTTTTCCTAAATCTAACATAATCTGCTTTGTATAAGACTGTCTGGGTCTTCCTCTTCCTGGTTTCCCTTAGATTATTCATCCAATTATAGATGTTATCCGTGTATTGTTTCTTAACAGGTGTCCTATCCGTTTCTTTCTTTTCTCCCCGATTGATGTCCATATCGACTTTCCTACTTTTATTTTTTTGTACACATCTCCATTTGATGCTCGTTCTGCCCAGGGGAATGGCCTTCAAAATCCGATCAAAATGATGAACTGCATATTAATTAATCGATAAAATTTGCATTATTTTATACAATATACTATATTGTATAACATTCATATCCACATTTAAATTTCAATATTATAATTAATAATTTTTACGGTATGAAATATATAGGTTCACTGCAGAAGGGAGTTATGTCCTTGGCTTAAGAAACTTAATTTTAAAAAAAACTATTGAACTTTGGTTTGTCTAATAAGGTATTGGTTTACATTTTAATATTGTGTATTCAAAATTAATGCCAAGTTTTTATAATCATATTTTTATTTTCATACAATATTTAGTTTTTTGTCTTTTTAGACTTTTGTCCGATTTAAATTCAACCGAATTTCCCCAAATGTGTTGTGATTGTTCTTTGGCGTCTTCATTTCAAATGTTAATCATTTTTCATAACCATTATAATATGAATGTATTCTTTGTTATTGTTGTTTTCTTTATCTGCCATGTATTATCGGAACTGTAAAGAAAAATCAAAGGGTAGCTAAAAATGTGCCGTTGATCGTTGCCGAGTGTGTAACATATATTCTCAATCTACACGATTGTGTGGGTTAGTGTATTAAACGATACATTAACCATTTATAATAAATAAAATCACAAAATAATAAAAAAATTATTTTTTAATTATTTAATTATAATTGTGAAATTGAAGAATTTAGTGCTTACGATTCTGACAACGATAGAACATGGTATCCGTACATAATGTTATTGGCCAATCAAATGATTCTGATCCGGATAGTGAAGGTAAGGTTATGTCAGCCTAATGACTCTACTGATGTTATTGAGACGCCTGATGTACAATCTATTGCTCTCGATTTTTTTTGATTTTTTTTTGACAGTTTAAATTTAAAGATACAGCACTTAATACATGTATATGAGAAGACTGTTTGAAAATGCAAGTTGTTAAAGAAAATATAAGATTTAATGGAATTTAAAATGGACATTGTAAAAAAATGGTTGTCTACAGCAATAAAAAAAGTGTTCTCAGCCTGAATCCAATGAAGAATCAACATCGGAAACAATGGAGGTCTCATCAAAAAAATATCAAAACTTTAGGGCTGCAAATGCCTACACAAATTAAAGTTAGTATTCAAAATATCATTTGTAAAGTATATTATAATTTATAATAAATTGTATTTTAGCAATATGATGATTATGGTAATTTTATGGATGCTGAAAAATTGAAGACTGCTATAAACTGTTGAAAAGAAGAATGTAAAACTAGTATTAGAATAAAGTGCAGTAAATGTAATGTTTATAAAGTTTAAAATCAAAAAACAATTGTTTTAACAAATTGCATACAAAATAAATTTAAAAGTAAAAATTCTTATAATAAATGTCAAACCTACACAATTGTATAGAATCATTTTCATTAAAATTAAGCATTTAATATTTATTTAAGCATTTTTTCTCTTATTTACTGTACATAAGTATTGTGAATTTAGCTACTTAAGGTAAAATATATTTAAAAAAATTCCTAGGTTTTTGAGAGGTTTTGATTTACCTACACAAATGTGTTAGTTCATTGGTAAATAGAAATATATTAAATTATATGTTCGTTCTAATGTATAATATAAATAAACCACACATATGTGTAGGCTCGTGTAGAAAGGGTTATACCTTTTCACAAATCAAAAAAATTGTATGATTACAATATTGTTTTCATAGAAACCATATATTTTCTAAGACATATTTATTTTAAATAATTTGATTATTACATATATTACACTGTACATATTTAAGTTACTCAACCAATGATTGGCAACAGAAATTTTTATTATAAAATAATTTTGAATTTACTACTCACTTAAAATGTTATGTACAACAGTTATAAATACTTTATAAAAATATATAAATACAGACACACACACACACACACATACATATATACATAGTATACACACATAATGGTAATGTCATGAATTACCAACATAAATAATGCCTATGCCATTTACTTGTGTCATGCACTCTGGTTATTTTGTAGTGCTTGGTTTTGTTGTAATGATAAAAAGGCTAAATGACCTTTTGGACATTTGTTGGCATAATGGCCCTTAAATCCACACTGAAAGAAAACATAAATAAATTATTTACAAAGAAACGAAAAAGTGTTCTATAATTATAGAACACTATAACATTATATATTACTGCATGTATAAATGTATTATTATATTATTACCTTATAACACGTTACTTCTTCTAATGGTTTTAATTTTCTTGGAAATCCTGCTTGAGGGTTTTGTTGTAACTGATCATTACTTTCCAATTCTGGTTTAATCTTCACAAGGTCTGATACCATTTTATGACAATACATCGCTTTATGTCCAGTGTCACCACAAAAATGACATATTACAACAAGTTTTTTTGAATCTTTTTGATTTGTATCATGTTGTTGATAAGCAGGAAGTTCAAACCTAGGACTGATATTGAGTATGATATATTTTCTTATACATATAGAATAATAAAGTTTATTACATTAAATATTAACTACTACGAAAATTTTATAGTTTTAATTTTTAATACAAATGAAAGATTAGTAGACACTCATTGTGTTTTTTTACATGCGGATACGACTAATTACCTAATTTGTTGATCATTTAATGAGTACCTTCTCACAACAGGAGAATAAAATTTGGTCCTTTTGTTCTAACCATTAAAACATACACTAGTATAAGGATTCTATGAATAGTTTATCGTAGACTTTATCTGATTATTTCTTCCATTTATTTATTTATATTTAATTAATACAAGACAATAACAATTTAATTTTCGTAAGAATTAGAATTTCATTTTAAAAATTGTTGGTCATAACTGTTTAAGAAAATCTCGAACAGTGTTTTTCTCTCTTATTTTTTCTAACAATAATAATTAAAATTATTAAACAATTATATTGGAAAAACAAGATTTCAAATTACTATAATTCATTGTTCATAAAATAATATATTTAGTTTTAACTGTAATCTAAAATATTTCAATAGGAATTATATTTATATACATTATATGTATATATATCTAAAGGCGAAAAGTTTAAATTCCTTAAGTAATCCTTTAATAAAACTACAAGTGACTAATAATTATTAATAAACAAAATTTCAATAATAATAGTAATTCTTCTAATTAACTTAAATTTTAGACTGTTTAATTTAATAGTAATAGAGTTAAATTTAAATTGTCTGGATAAATACAGAAGTAGAATTTTAAGTAATGAATAAATAATAAATAATAAAGCAATAATGTTAATAGTTAAGTAAAATAATTGTCAATATGAGCAAAGTTTTTAAACTCAATATAGAATGATATGATCTTGGTTCTTCTAATATCAAAATATAATTAATAAAACTAAACAAACTCATGTAAAATGAATTAAAATAATTTTATCAGAATAATAGCATTCATGTTGTTATGTTCAATAAATGATATAATCATTGTTTAATTTATTTAAGTTAATCTCTGTATTTCTCTAAACTGACTATAAATTATTATTATTGTTGGGTTGTATTAAAAATAGAATGCCTACTTACTTATTTTATAATAATTATACATTTTTTTATATCTCAAATAACTATATTTTAGATTTACCAATATATTAAGATAGTAAAGTCAGTATTAATATTTTACTAGTACATACTGTACAAATTTACAATTTGAACCGTCCGGGCAAAATCCAGCAACATAATTTATGCAAAGTACACGGCGAACATGTTTATGTTTACAATGCGGACCATGACGACAAAATCCTCGATCATACCATGGACAGTCTTTTAATTTACTCTCGGGATCAATGTGTAAAAATGGGCATTCTTTGTTATGACACGCATCTAAACAAAGTATGTAGGCGTTATAAACATAAAACTACTATCTATACAAATAAACATTCTATCTTACTAAATCGAGCATAAAAATAACATTCGGGCATTTTAGTCATATCATATTCATGTAAGAATTCGCATTGATCTCCTTTCTTGCACAATCCACGTAACCAATGTTTGCAAACCACTGTGCGGTCGCCCCGTACATGTCGCATTGGGCATAATGCGCCTTTGGAACAGGTGCCTTTTGGATAAAATGAGCAAACTGCAGCAATTGATTCTAAATAAAACAAAGTACAATTATATATTTGAAACAAAATTACTATTTTTTTGTTAACAATAATTAATAAACTTCATTATAGCACAACTATTATTGAAACGAAATAGGTGTGTGAAAGTTTATTTTATATTGTAAAAACTAACCATGTATATTTAATGTTACAAGTTTTTAATTATAATTTCAATTTCTATGTGTATGACACTTGTATTTATTGCATTTAAATGAACTACCGTTGTCGCCGGGTAGCCAGTGGTTCACTTGCACTGTACCATAGATCGTTACCAATACATAAATTACAATTCACACATATTAATTTGAAAATTTAGTATGAATCCATACAAAACTAAGTTTTCTTATAACAGAATTGATCTGCATTAAATATATTTATGTATAACTATAATCTGATATTAGAGAACAATCTGTTTAAAATAAATACTGAACATAATCATACAACTTTAAAAAAGATGAATGAACTTGATTTGGTTTATTTAATATGTTAATAATCAACAACTTTCAACCCGGAATAACTAGTTCTGGTAAATAAATAATTACAATCACTTACTGTCCATTCCGTTAAAGGGTAAAGGTAAAGCTCCATGTTGCTCGTCTAAGGCTATTTCCACGTTAAATTTAATATCGTCAAATCCTGCTACAAGTACCTCCATTTTATTTTGATGGCAAATAAGAGTAGAAATACTTCTCCGTATTATTGAAAAACCTTAAATCCTTTTAAATTTGATTTCAATAGTAAATAATGATAACAAACAATGTTGATTATTTTCAAAAAAAAATAATTGATAACTGATTGTGATAATAGTTTTGATAATCCTTAAACAATTTGATAAGAACATGTGGTTATGGTAGACCGGTTTAATGGGCGGTTTTCCCGGTTTAAAATAAAAATGACTAATTTCTCTCTATGTACAGACGATTATATTTACGCACGAGTAACGATCTTCTCGGTCCACTCCAAACAAAACGTCCGATAAAATTGTGTTTTTCGATTGCCACTGTCCGTTTATTGTACACCGTTTTAACACCGACTGGCCCCCGTAGTTGTTAATGTCATTTATTAATATTTTGTTTTTTCTTTTTGTTCGCGGGTCGCCGTCTTGACCCGACAACCGTTGTGTTTTTTGCCCCTCCATTTTGTTTTCCCCGTACGAAACGGTATGGCCGAAGGTACGAATTCAAATCAGTTCCAATTACTACCACAAGTGGTACCCATTTTCCGTCCGCAACAATTAACACCGCTGCCGGTGCAGACCGCGCATTTCCGTATGACCAGCCAACCGATTTTCCCGGTCCCGACACAGCACTTTGGCTATCCGCCGATCGCGTGGACGTCAGTCCACCGTTATCCGACGCCGCAACCCGTCTACAACTATCACGTCGACGAGGACGACTTTGACAACATGCCACAACAACAACAGCAAGCTTACAACGGCTATCCCGTCGACAATTTACAAAACGAACAACATCAATCGCCTCGGCGATCTACACGATACCCGTACACCCGAAACCTGTCCAATAAGGTAAAAATATAAATTTAAACTCGTAGAGCGAGGTAAATAAAAAATAATAAAAAAAACATAAATAATACATTTTGATATATTGTACTTGTGCCCGCCCAGTTTGACGATATGCATGTCCGACACCCACGAATTATCGTATCTTTACTCATATTATCCTATTTCATTAGTCAAAACCAATCGTCATCTCTAAATTCTAATTACGCTATTGAATTTGGTAAGTAATTTTATCTAGGTGCAATCAATGTTCAAAAAAAAAAAAATTATCATTTACGGCACTCTGGAAATTAAAACGATACTTATATGTGTACCGGTCAAACGAATACTACTTTTACACAAAAAAATTTGTCGACATACGAGTGTATACTCTTGTCTTTATAATTTACGATGTAGCTTTTTTTTCTAACTGTCAATATTTCTTTGAAGTTGGAATAATTTAATTTTCATTTCTGATTTTAACCGTTTGAACTATAATATAATTTTAATTTAAAAAAAAAAAAAAAAAAAATGACATTTTAGAAAAAAATTAAAATTTTTTCAAATTTTCTACTTTGATATAGATTTAAAAATGGTCTGGGTCATTAGGACAATATTTATTGTGTCATTAAAAATCCTAATATACAAATGTTCACTCGATTCAACGGTATATTAAAAAAATGCTATTTTAAAGTGTCTAACAAATTTTTATTGATTTTTAAACTAATGAATAACAACCAACAATATTCCCTTATTTATTGTTGTTATTTTTAGTTTGATACAAGACATGAAGAGTTCAGAAAATATTTGGAAGAAATGGGAATCTTGTCTACCTTCACAAATATATTATCCGAAATGTACCAAGATCCATTGCGACCTATTGATTCATTGGGGTAACTATTTATTTCTCAAGAACAATTAAATAATATGTAAAATATGTGTGATATATGTTCGTTTTTTAAGATACATTAGAGATAAACTTGCCTGTTCACGACCAGAAATGATTGAACTTTCAAATCTCCGTCTTTGGTGTGAACAGTATCAAACAAAAACAATCCGTCTTGAAAAAGAATTAAAACATGTGATTGAACGGTTAAGGAAACATGAACCGTACAATACTGATGATTCTCTTTTTGAAAGTTCTTCAGAAAATGACTGTAAATCATGTGTATTTCATAGAGAATAGCAAGTACTTAAATTTTGAAATAAGGATGGAAATGCCATCCTTAAATCTATTAATGTCTAACCAATAAACGGATAGGGTTGGGTTCATAAGTTCTGATAAATATTAAGTTAATTACATTTGTTATTGTTACTAACAAAAAAGCATTTTCACTGTGTAGAACTAATTTTTAATTTGGACTGTTTATTATATTTTAAATATGTTATTTAAAGAAATTAGATTATATTATGTTGGGTAGTAATTTGTATTCACAATTTCAAATTTTCTATTCAGAGGATTACTAATTAAAATAATTTTTTAAACTATGATGTTATGATTATGTTTGTATTTTTGAATATATTTTCTCTTTGAAATCCATTATATTTTATGCTTATACACATTTTTTTTTTTTTTTTTAAATATATATATATTTACATAATATTATCTTGACCTTTTTTTGGTTTTTTAAAAAAAAATTGTATTAGTTATCTTTTTAGAAGTTGTTTAATTCTATTATAAAATGATTTATTATTCGAGTGAATTTATTCATATTGTTATGCTCTATACTTGTTTTGCAATTATAAATTGTTATTATTATTTGATAATCTGCAGCTGTGTGGTCCAACCTTTAATTGTTTTCATATAAATTAAATAATCATGCGGATATTTTTCTTTTTATGTTCATAATCCAATTCACAGATCCACTGGTCGAATCACACTGCTCCACAGTATTAAATTAAATTTATTCTTGATGAATATTTCATTTTAAGTTATTTACATTTTCTTTTGACCATCTAATATTTACTTCATATACAAACACACATAAATGCCTATACTTAAAATTTGTTTTATGTATATTTATCTGTGTACATTGTCAAAATATCAATAGCTACTTATACATTGTACTTTATTTTGTTTTCTATGTTGATATTTACATGGTTTTTTTATTTATCTAATTTTTTTTTTTTTCCCATACAATTATAATTTTAATTTCTTTGTGTTAACTTGATCAATTAATAACATATATTTGTCTTATATCTTTACATATATTTACTGTAAAATAAAAATATAACTGTTCGTTATTTAATTTCAACAACTAAATAAATCAGTTTTTTTTAATTTATATTTTATTTTTATTGCTCCTTTTAGATTAGTTCATGGGATTTTAAAATAACTAATTTGGATTAATACAATTAGAACGCTCCACATTGTAAACGACAAACTAACCTAAGGCTTACGCTACCAAGATTCTTAACTTTGTGTACTATTATACACTATACGATACTACCTACATTACTATATATTGAACACCTAATAGGTACCATTTTCATATTAAAAAAAAAGTGTTGCTTTAATATAGTTACATCATTGTATCTATTTACTGCTCATACTGCTATTACAGAAAGTACACTTTCCATGCTGGTAGAAATATTGTATCAAGTATGCAATGTATGGCCGACATTTGTAATTCTATCATTTTGTTTTTCACTAAAATGTATTAACATAAACTATTTCTATCAGAATATTGGTCTCAAGCCCGCACATGGGGCTTTATTTTATACTTTTGTTTGTATCATAAATTTAATTTTATATTATATTATTAATCATTAAAATGCCGGCGAATGTACATTTGCCTTCACTGTCTATTTAACAGGCAAAATAGCAAAAAATGTGTTGTTTTCGTACCTCTAATGAATATTTGCCTTTTTTATTGTTTTTTAATATTTTTAATAAATCATAAAAAAAAAGCAGTAAATTATAATTTAATAAAACTATTCTACAGACATTTGGAAAAAGTTCTCATATATTTTGGCTTATTATTTACGGCCCACTATACTCGAGTATTGATGAGATAGGTACCAGTAACTATAACATTCTCATCCATTAAAAATTGGTTCCTCTGAAAAATAATTTACAATGTTGATTTTCATATAGCAGTGGAAAACAAGTGTAATAATAAGAACATAATCTAAAATATGCAATGTTTCTTCCTTGGCTAAATTATTTAGTCTGTGTTTTTGTGGTATTTATGTCATAACTGTAATAATGTTATTACATCTTGACTTTTCGTGTCTTCATCGTACAATACATTATTACGAGTTACCTCGAAAATCACATTTTTTTTACCAATTGTTGACTTTGAATGTAAAATTAATTTCATCGGATCGTTTACAATAGTAGTAATTTTCCACTTGAATTTTAACTTTCATACATACAACTACGACTAAATTAATTTCTTTTCTTATGTCGGGTTACATATATGAAAAATATAATGATCATAACTTGATGAGACGTAAAAACACCTGAGAGGTATGTACAGTACAATATATTATTATTATGTACCAAATTTAAAGTGAATTTCAGTAATACATATACAAAAGGTAACAAAATATAAATCAAATTTTGATGCAGCAGGACATATGGAAGATGGTAAAAATTCCAATAAAATTAACCTAACCTTATTAAAATGTTACAGGTTTCCAAATAAACAAATAAGGATGATCAAAATGTGTAACTCTAATACGCTCTGCAAAGACAGATGACAAGGGGTGTTGTGTCCACATTTTGAAATAAAGTCATGGTTAAAGCAAGGAAATTCTTTATATTGTTAACCTCGCCCTTGAAAATGTCATTGGAGAAGACTGGTTATGGTAAATATGACAAACAATTGCATTTTGACTAATATTTGCAAATTTTTTCTTCGAATCTAATATATTTCAACAAATTAAGAATGCTCGCCGTGCTCACTCGTACTTTTTTAAACGAAAACAACTCAATTTGTTGTGCAAAACGTTCTCAAGTAGTTCACAGGGACATCACAAATGCATTTTGAGTGCATCTAAGAGAACCGTTATTTTGATTTACCTGAGTTTTGATAAGGAAAAAAATTAAAATTCACAAACTTCTAAATGCATTAACTTTGACACTAAATCTGATAGACTTAGTTTTTTGCACCGTCATTCTTAACTCCTTGAAATACATAAGCTTGGAGAAAAAAAATGTTCAAAAATCGCATGGTAGCTAAAATGCAGTTAAACAAAAAAATTAATTACAACTCCAATCAGAACATACGCATTTTTGAGAATAAATTTAAGGGAAATAACAAAAGGAGAAAAAACACTGAATTTTAAACTCTATATAATAAACATAATATAAAATGACTGAAATCCAAGCGTTTAGAATGGGCTGGTCATGTATGGGGAGTTGAATGTGGTACACGGAGTAAACGACTAGTGAAACTTTTTTATCATAGACAAGAATAATGTTCTTAATTTCTTTTTTATGCACATTGCACACACAAATAGAATTGAGGAAAACAGTTGTATAGAACACTGTCACCAAATTTGAATTACCAGAAGACGTGTTTGCAGCACTTAACCCTTGATTTTTCAGTAGTGTATGGTTTTTGATTTTCCAAATTGCTTTTTTTACTTGTCACTGTCATAGTATTGCATTTATATAACAAATTGAGGATTATTTCCAAATGAAGTTTTAATGCTACTTCTAAGTTTTATTAAATACTCATAATACTAAAACTCTGTTTCCTTCTAGTAAGTATATTATATATATGTAAATATTTAAAATTTATTTATTTATTTATTTTTTTTTTTTTCAGAAATGTTCTACACTAGATTTAATTGCAACTTCTCCAATTCAAAAGCAGAATATTAGGAATATTAAGGTGACATATTGGAGTTAATAAACAAATTAAACAAGACTAGGTATATCGGACATCTAAAGGATTAAAAATAAATTGTCAACCTTTGAATCACAAACATATACATGAGAAAAATAGTAAGCACTCATGGCAGATAGATGGCATACTGGTTGGTATTAAATAATTTTAAATTATATACACTGTTTTAATATAGCACGGTTATAGATAGAATATTTACACTACCGTGTATCATATAGTTCGGCAGTCTACAGCCGATAAGGTTCTTCTCGAGTTCAACATTTGCTCTCTGCAACGTAGCGCTCCCAGTAGAACATTGGACTAACTAAGATGACTCTAATTCGCATAAGTTTTACTACTGTGGCGGTAATTTAAACTAGATTGCGCAGACAGATACTAAAAACCTAAGTAACGCTAGATAATCAAATATTTAATTTATCACTTGTGATAATTTATGTTAACCAATTATTAACAAATAAAATAAATTAAAACATTTTGTTTTTTAGTGAACAATTTACCAGTACTAAGCATACAACGCTGACACTGATACAAGTAAGTATCATCATTATTTATAAATACCTAGTTAATATACTATATATAAATATATATATATATATATAATATTTATGACTAATGTAAGGACTTGCATACAAGTACTAAACAAATGTATGTATTACCATTATGTAGGTATGAAATTGTTTGGTGTACCAAATATATTATATTATGTTCTTAAATTCTGTGGCAATTTAGATTAAATAAAACTGTAATTAATGAGAATAAAATAGCAACCAATTGAGGTGACATTTTTTATTGTTAGTGCTGAAAAAAATATTTTTAAATACTCACTACAAATGATGTAATTAAATAACCAAACAATTATTTCAAAAATATTTTCTTTAATGAATACTAATTTATGACATACCCTGGTCTAAAGTCTATCTTAATTAATTCTTAAATACCTACTTACTTATCTTATCTTAAAACAACTATATGTTTATATTTCATACTTTAGAGTAGTCTATTAAAGTTTATTGCATCACTATACAACATTGCAATCTATACTAAAAGGAATATATTTATATTTATAAGGTTTTTATCATTATAGTAGTTTGTGTTAATATGTGTAGTGCATATCTATTGAGGTTTTATTTGGAAATATTATTTTTTTAATTTTTTTTTTTATTCACAACTAATAATTATAAAATAACAGATTACAATTGAAATTGTTGCAAGTACACAGTGTTCAAAATAAGGTGGTTTTTTTTTCAAAAAATGTCTGTTTATAATTAAATATTAATTGAAATTTACCTATATTGTTTACAGTTATCCTGTACCCATACAAAATTAGTGTTACAGACATGTATTCCTGCATTAGTCATGTGTTCTATAATTTGTAATACTGTAATAATAGTATAGTAAATAGTATTAAACATTTATTAAACTTATTGATACTACTAAAGTTAATATTTTATGCTCTTAAATACATATTTAATTAAAGTATTCAAAATTATGGCTAGATTATTCATTTACGGTGCAAAAATAAAATGTATTAATTAAAAATTGAAATTTGTCTACATTTGTAGACGTCTGACTACTGGTGTAATTTTTAACCCTGCGACTGATGCAGGGTTAAAAGTCACTATAAGTTCAAGTTAACTTCTAAAGTGTGTATTAATATAAAAAATATTAAAGAGTCAAATGATCGTGTAACTCTGTTTGTAATTTTTAGGACAAAATTAGGAATATACTATGCAATACACTAGGGACAATACACTCAGCGAATCAACTCGTTAACAATGTGCATAAAACATTATTCGTTTTTCATTTTTCAAAAATTAAAAAAATTGACTTAAATAATATTTTATCATTTTATACTCAACCAATTAAATACCCATAAATGTAACAACCGTTTTCTATAAATAATAATAGAAATTAAAATATTTAAATTTCTTTCATTGCAGGCTTTTGTTGAAACTATTTTGTATCAGTTAAACAAAACCAAATAATTAGTTATATTACGTTATAGGCATATTCATTTAAAATGACAAAAGAAAAATCAAAAACAGATGAGAAATACTTGTTGAAAAATGGAAGAGTTCTTCTAAAAGAAATGTTTGATGGATTAGCATACAGTTATCCTGCATTTGATGTGTATCCAGAAAGTCGAATAGTTGGTTTAAAATTAGTAAGTCGTTTGTAACTACTTTATTCATCACTTTATTAATCAAACTGTTTACATTACATAGAAATCAGAAAAACGAGTTTGTTTACTCGGCGGTGGAGGGGCTGGTCACGAACCATATCCGTTTGGTAAATAAAACCTAAAGGATTAATATTTAATTGTTAATCGATTATGTGATACTTGACATTGTAGAATCATTACGTAGTGTATATTGAAAAATGATCTATGCAGTGTTATACAATTTGAAAGAAAATATAATGAGAATCAGGAGAATTGATTCTATACAAATAAGTGATTTAGAAAGATATATAATAGCATTTTAATCATATAGTATTAATGTTTGATTAAACATAACAAAATTCATTATATCACTCCTCCGCTTAAAAAATGACACATTTCAAGAAAAAAATGTTTAATATTTATAATATTCTATTACTTTATTACTTGATCCATTTGTTAAGTTTTTTCACTGTTCTCACTATTTAATCTTCTCTTCCTTGTATTTTCCTTATTATCTACTGAGATAAAAACTTTTGATATAATTGATCAAAAGACATAGGCTTAAACAACTAGACAGAACATTCTTTATGATAATGAGTACACAGGGTCAATCTTTTCTCGAGAACAAAATGGAGTATTTTAATTAGATATCTTTGGAACATAGAGCATAGACATATTATAGAATGATAAGAATCCTTTAATTTCACAGAATTGTTCTCACTCACTTGTTTAAATATCGGTCTAGATGTATAAGTCTGTCAAAATATTCTTAACTATGTATATTGGGTTAGAATAATTATAATACAAAAATGAATGGTTTATGTAACACAATGATAAACTGAAATGTGTAATATTATGTTTATAGGATATATTGGCGAGGGAATGTTATCCGCATCTGTTAGTGGTTATGTGTTTACTTGTTGTTCATCCTTGAATATCTATCAAGCAATAAAATATTTAAATAACTACAATTGTTAGTATATTTTGATTATTTGAACTGTTATTTGATTGTATAGTAATATTATTACAATTTAATAGGTGGCAGTGGTATTTTACTTATTGTGGCAAATTATACTGGAGATGTTTTTAATTTTGGACTTGCCTGTGAAAAAGCAAAAAAATTGGATAATATTAAAGTAAATTGTGAAAATAATCACTACCAAAACAATGTATCAAAATTAACTTTTGTTAATTTCAGGTAGCTGAGTTGGTAGTTAGTGATGATTGTTCAAGGCCGGGTGGCAAAGTAGGCAAAAGAGGCATGTGTGGATTATTATATGTTATAAAGGTAATTTTATTTAATTTTAAGTATGGAGTAATGCAACTATTGGTTTTACAATTGAGTATGTTTTTTTTTTTTTATGGAAAGCCCCTTTTTTTCTTATGTAGGAGAATTTGTTTAACGTGATATTATATGATATATATTTTTAACCATAGTATACACCTTATCTAAAAACTAATAATAATTGTACTTGTATATAGTTTGTATTTTACTGTGATTTTTTGTAGTTCAAAATGCCATGGATCTAATATATATAGCAATTAATTATTAGCAAATTAATTTAGTATAAATAAATAAATAAAAATAATTAACTATTATAGCTCAACAATTACGGTATCAATATATTTTGTGTAAATAAATAAATAAAATATATTGATACCGTAATTGTTGAGCTATAATAGTTTCCAACTAGAAGCTAATTAAACAAAAAAAAAAGATTTTTTATTTTTTAATATTTAATATAATACTAAAATATTTAATTATATTTCTACAAAAGTAGAAATATAATATCTATTATATCTATTTTATCGTTATTTATATTTAATATTATTGTACTGTGTTTATATACATTTTTTAAATTCATAGACACTATGGTATTACTCAATAATTAAAGTATGATAAAGATTGATGTTGGTCACAACTAGGTTTATCCGAGCACTAGTCCCCGGCCCGTCATCGATGCCACAAAAAAAAAAAAAAAAAAAAAAGGTTTATCCGAGCAAAACTCTAAATATAATGTTTTTCTCATATACCGTAGTCAGTTAGCTTTTTGCACGGGTATTTCTGAGGTTTGCCCGTAAAACATATATACATTGTAAATTAAAGCTTTTTGTAATTTGTTAATTATATTTATATAATAAATAATCATTATTGCGTAAATATTCCTGGTTTGCCCCATTGTTAAAGAAACTACAAAGAAAATTTAAAAAGTGACAAAAAAAATCTCTTGTTATTTACCGATTAAATCAGGATTTTTAGTTGAAAGGTTATTTACAGACAGAAAAAATAATTTAATTTTTAATATTATTTGATTTTCTATAGATATTAGGTGCACTAGCTAAACGAGGTGACACTATTGAAAATTTGTTGTCTGTGGGTAAAAATATCAATGATAAATTAGCATCACTTGGAATTAGTGCAACATCGTGTAATGAACCGGGAAAGGATCCATCTTTTATATTGCAACAAGGAGAATTTGAATTTGGAGTTGGTTTACATGGAGAAGCAGGAATTTCAAGAATTAAGGTATTTAGTTATGCAAACCAGTTTACACTTCTTAAAAGTGATCACAGTTCCTTAAATTAAGATCTGCCGCGTATACCCATATAACATATTTTAACAAATTAATGTTTAATTTTTTTAGGTTTCTGATGTAAAAGATTTAATTTGTTTAGCTGTAGATAAGATAGTAAAAACATTATGTTTAAAAGAATCTAGTGTTATTTGTTTAATTGTAAATAATCTTGGATTAGTATCACACATTGAATTGGGTGCATTGGCTAAATACACTAAAGAATATTTTGGTATGTATGAAATTTATGATTTTTGACTAATTAATCATAACCTATTAATTGGATACAACATGCATGCTTAAGTTTTATTTATATTTATAATTACGGCTATCTTATATTTTTTTGATAGTAATATAAATTTGTTAAAATATTGAAAATGATTTATAGATGAACTTAAAATTGAAGTGAGTCGCATGTTTGTTGGAACTTTTATTGTTTCTTTAAACATGTATGGATTTCAATTAAGCGTTATTGATGTTAGTGACAATCCAGAATGGATTAATTATTTGGACGAAGATACATCTGCTTTTGCTTGGCCAGGAAATTGTATGAACATTAAATCTATTGTAAAAGAGGAAAAACCGGAAATTATCAAAATATCAAATCTTGACGATATAGATCCTAATGTAAAAATCAAATTACATATACTAAATAATTTTTAAATAACTTACTTGGACATCAAAACAATTTAACTTTTTAATCTAATAATTGTGGAGTAATGAATACATTGTATTAATATAGTGCATATATGTATTCACCATTTGGCTTATGATGTTATAAAATGACATTAATTAGTCTTGTTAAAATTGTTAAAAAAAAAAAAAAAAAAAATATTAAATATTTGGTGCAAAAGTTGAGGATTTAAATCTAGTTTATGTGCATTGTGATTATTTTGATGTATAGATTATTGACCAGCAAAGTTACAGGTTACAAGTGGATAGACTAGATTTATTCCTGATTAAAAAATATTGAAATGATGTTTAAAAATAAATTAATTATGCAGTTAGGAGTGTGTGTATCAGAAAAGGCTAGTTTAATATTCAAAAGTATATTGAAAGAAATTGGAGTAGTTATTTTACAAAATGCTGATGTCTTAAACCAACTGGATTTAGAAATTGGAGATGGTGATAATGGTTCAACTATTTCAAGGTTTGCTTCTGGTAAATATTTACTTTTAACATACATAAAATACAATTATGAAATTAAAAAAAAATACTGAAATTGTATAATTTAGAATTACTTGCCACTTTAAACAAACTTCCATTAAGTCATCCAGCCAGTGTTTTGTATTCATTGGCATTAATTTGTGAAGACAAAATGGGTGGTGCTTCTGGAGCTCTTTATAGCTTGTTATTAACCGGAGCTGCTAGTCATTTAGTTTCTGTAGACTATTTAGATTGGACGGGAGCATTAAAAAATGCCCTGAAAACAGCTATGACATATTCCAGTGCCCGTAAAGGAGATAAAACTATGGTGATTAATTGATTTTTTGTAATCATAAATTAGTTATATTATGAAATTATTAATAAATTTGTTTTAGTTTGATCCAATAATAGCAATACATGAAGTATTTAAGGAACATGGAGACTTAAGTATTATAACTAATTCCAATGGATACACACAACTTTTAGAAAAAGCAATTAAGGTTGTACAGCTTGTCTGTGACGATGTGAAACAAATGAAAGCCAAGTATGTTTTTATAAGTATGTTTTAGAAACAAATCTACTGAACCGACAAAACACCTTTTTTTTTATTATTCAACATTATTTTTTATGCAGATTATAAATCTGTAAACATTTTACACTGCTCGCACATAGTTAAGAAGTTATAGACGTTTAAAAATTACCCGTATTGTAATATCACATCTCAAAATAGTACTTACCAAATATAAATACAATCAACACTATTATATGGGGAGTACATCAAACTTATACTATTACGAAATCCAAAAAAAAACTTAATTGTGAGTGGTACATTTTTTGCAGATTTATAATAAGCATAAAAAGTACCTATTGATTAAAAATAAAAATGTGTCAGGTTAAGTAGATTTTTACCACAATTTGTTATGTTCAGGAGCAGATATAAATTATCAGAGCTCATATCAGTTGAACAAATTAATAGCTATAATCACGATTAATTGCTAATTATTTACTTTGTAAATATGTTAAAACTTCATTAGTTATACCACAGATATGCTAAACTCAATATTTTGTTATTATTACAGATTTGGTAAGGCTTCTTATGTAGAAAGTGTTGAATCTGTTGGTAAAATGGATGCCGGAGCTTATGCTGTAGTTTTATGGTTTAATGCCATTTATACAACATATGTAGACGCAACAAAATGATTATCAATTTGAAAAATAATGCACACTTTAAAGAAAATTATAAATTGTAAAAAAATCAACAATATTAATACTCACATTACATTTATTTTGAATTTTATAACAGTTTAATACAGACAGATAATTTAATAGTTTTTTCGTTTTTTTTTTTTTCTCTATGAAATAAGATTTCTATTTTTAACATATTAGAACATATTGTATAAAAAAAAAGAGTTATTACATTATATAAATCTAAACACAAGATAAAGTACTCGGTCTGTTGAAATGAGCGAGTCAATGAATAGAAATCATATTTATCCGCTAGGCCCAGTGGTTACTATCATCACGAAGATGTAATGTATTATGGCGTGTCTAAACCGCCAGGCGAGTGTCGCGTAGTGAATAGTTATGAATTCGGCACAGTGTTGTTTACCTGTAGCCGCTCAACCCAGCGAATAAAATATGCATAGACGCTGACTCTGTCGATATTATTGCTTGGCTGGATAGCAAAACAAGATCTGCGACCGAGTACTCGATCAAACAACCCATAAGTATTTCGATCAATTAATATAATACATTTTTGAATTGTCCATAAACAATAAGACTATAGATAATAGGTAATATTTTAACATTTTTTTTTTTTTTTTTTCTTACAGTAAATTACAGAGTATTATTTTTTATAGTATTTTTTTTTTAATATTGTGACGACAAATATGTTGTGCCTTAGACGAAAATAATTTTCCGTCTGTACACTACATACCTCCATTTGCTTGTGGACAAATTTCGATAATATCTCTATCGACCAATCCTAAGCTTACGGCTGTATCATCGTCCTTTACCCTTTGGCCATCGAAGACGAAGCGAACAGTATCTATATCAATACCAAGTCTACTGCAATAAATGTCTTTCAAGCGACGCAAACGTGTGGTAGTCTTGAGATGGAATTGCAATTCGCTGTGCGTGGTAGACAAATTGTTAACAACACGCAGATTAATATGCTCCGGGCGTGGAGTTTGCGCAGCGGCCTTTCCTTCAACTTTATCGATTTTGTTGGCAGACATTTTTCTAGCAACAAACAAAAAAAAAAAAAAAATTCAGTGGCGGCAGTGTAATGCACCCGTCGTCTACCTTGAACCGCCGACACGCTCGTGTTTATTATTATTATTATTATTTCGACTTCGCGATTCGCATAAAATCGCTCGGCGCCGCAACGCAAATAAAAATAATACTAAACACGTGTGCGCCCGTAGCGATAATATTTGAAATTTTTTTATATTTTTTTTTTCATTTAATTTCGATATGTGTTTCTTGTAGAAGAGTTTACGATTATTTTTTTTTTATTATTTTTTTACTCACCTAACGCAGAGAAGCAAGTCAACGGACGAAGTGGAGTAATGCAACTGGGTACGTCTGTTCGGACTGGCTGTACTCGGCGAAAAGAAGAGTTCCTAACCTGACTTCGGGCCGTCGGAAAATGGTAGCGGAGCAACAAAAACGTAGATGATAATAGATAATACTAGTAAATGCATACGTACTCGACGGCCATTCGGCGAGAGTTGGCGTCCGCGGACTTGTTCGTCGAAATTTAAACTGGACTCACAAAATATATTTCGTCATGTCCGTGGTTAACCTGCATCACCACTAATAATACATCTTTGGATATACTTGTCCTCTCACTCTAAACGCTGTCCGTCCGTATCAAACAGGCGATGGACAGCGTTTCGAGAGAGACGGAGCAACTTTGGCGTAGTCTGCGGCAGTTAAATTTAAAACGTCCAATTGCTGCGCGCGCCTTCCCCGCCAATGACAATGGCTTAACAACATAATATATAATACCGTCACACTTGTAAACGGTTTCTTTTTTTTTTGAATGTATTTCGAGCAATACGGATACGGATATTATTTCGCAATGTATTTTGATTACGTATCTGTGTACATCGTTCAAACGATATTCTCGAACACGGGTACGGGATACTTTCGAACAGTGCGTGTAAATACTTAAATGTGTTATCGTTTTTCTACACCGCTTGTCCGATTACTAGTCCCAATAGTTCGATTTAAAATTTAGAATCCGTTTAACATTCAAATAATATGGAAAACGATATTTTCCACAACTAAACTAAAAATTATTTTATATAAATATTCGATTTTAAATATCAAATACTTTTGAAAAATATATATACATATATAAAATATGTGTGTGTCCTTCATTGAGTTTCCAAGGATCTCATCTTTTTACTTCCTCAGATGTGAAATATCTAGGTATTATTCTGGACAAGTGGCTAATCTGAGGCCCAAATTTATAAAACCACGAAGACAAAACTAAACGGTCCACTACATCTTCTCCTTCGACCAATCCTCAAGTCAAATTTGTCTATACATACAAAAAATATCGTATACAAAGCACTTCTAAGACCCCGTGTGGGCTTATGCTATTCAGATTTGGGGATGCGCCAAACCCTCGCGAATCCGCACCGTACAGTCGTTCCAATCAATAGCCCTTCGTATCGTCACTTCTGCCCTCTGGTACATATCCAATGACACGCTAGATAACGATTTAAAAATCAAAACAATACGACAACTAGCTTCCATACACTTCTCCAGATTTCATCCCAAATTATCAACTCACCCAAACCTTATAATTTCCATACTCTCGTGCAAATCTCTCCCCGGTAATCCAACGCGTCGTCTGAAACGACAATTGTGCAGAGGCTTACTCTAATTAGTACATTAAAATAAAATTCACGTTGGGTTCCATCATTGAATGATCTCCTTCTTCATTTAATTCAATTAATGAATTCTTTATCATCGTATTTACTTATTGTGCAGCGTAGCATAGATTGTGAATTTGTCTTAAATAAAAAAATAAAAATATCTTTACGCATGTCTCTAAATCGTTTACTAACGTACGTTACACTCGAAATTAATAGAATTTATCTCTCAATCCGTTAATCTAACCTTGCGTTCTTATGGGAATATTTGGTAAGAAAAGTCCAATAGTTTCCAATTGTGTGTATTATGTCGCCCAACATGTAATTGTAACGTTGATAGCGTTAGATAAATTGCCTGTCCAGCGCCTGAAATTGTAACATTTTTAACCAACCCGTTTGTGTTCAAATCTGTACCTATATGTTGCCTACCCAGCTCCTAAAATTATATTTTTAAATTTGTTGTATTTCTTTTGTAGACAGTAATTTCACAGTATTAAACATTTTTTCCTATTTTATGAGTAAGTTAATGCTAAGGAATAGCTTAATTCGCAGTGATTAATGATTATCATATATAGGTACTATTAGAAAATAAAACTTGACTACTCGTCGGGAAAACCCCGGGAAGAGTGGGGTATCGGTATTATGCAGTTTATATAACGCCCGTACTTTGAATTTTTTTTTATCTAATCGTTTATTTTATTATAGTGTAAAAATGGAAACTCCCAACAACAACAACAACAAAAAAAAAGATAACAATAATATTGCGTTCGTTGTAAATAAAATATTCACGTGGCGATTTAGTGTATACAGAACGTAAACCATTCGCAAATATCGCGTCGACGTATCCACGCAGTTTAAATATTGTAACTATTCGAATACCGTAAAAACTGCTTTTAAAATTACTCTGGCGATTTTATACAACGTGTCGTTCAAAGCCAACATTTGTATTTATCGAATTACGTCGTTATGTTATTAAACGTTGTATTCGGTTAAGTTATTTCGGCCGATTTCGCACACTTTGGAACGCTGTATATACATAGTCAGTTTTTTTTTTTTTTTTTTTTTTTTTTTTTTTTTTTTTTTTTTTTAATATTATTTCTATGTATATAAATATAATCGTATGTATTCGTTGTACACACTATGGACATCGATCGTATCGCAAATATCGTACGAACCCAGCGGCGAAGGGTCACGCCCGAACACCGCGCGGATTGGTTGGAAAAAAAACTATTGCTAACCTAACTGAGGTGGGCGCGCGCGTGCACTCCTATCAAATTGTACAGTATTATTACAGCGCCCCGTCTTATCGGTCGAATATTTTTCAATTTACATTTTCCGTGTACACTTTTTACACGTTATCGTTACGTATAGTAAATTATTGTACAAACGTCGTGTATGTCGCCGTTGAAATTATTGTATAGGTTGTGGTGCCGGTAAGTTGTGCACGGGATTCGGTTGCGGGATCACTCACGCCGCGACACTGTCTAAACTGCGGCGGGGTAATTATAATTGGTTTTTTTTTTTTTTTGGTTTTTTCAATAAATATAAATTTAATATAGTATCACAGATAGCAAGCACAGTTGTTTTTTTGTTTTTTAACGAATTTAAGCGAAAACTTAGTTATGGTGATATAAATTAGGTTATCGTAGTCGTAAAAAAAAAAAAATCATACGAGTTACGGTTACATATCAAAACATGATACCGGGATCCCCGAAATCCGGCAACCCGATTGGTCGGATAATCGGCCAATAACCGTTGTCACTGCGTATGACGTAACGACAAATTTGAATTATCACTCCAGTAGTTTGCCGACAGCCGTGCTATGTGGTATACGTTTGTACTGCGTGCGCGTTTTTTTAGTAATTGGGTTTTCTAACAAATCAATATAGTAATATAATTATCGTACAAGACACACGACGCCGTCGAAGATTCACGCCAAGAAGACAGTGTTCGTGCGAACAGGATAAAACACGACGGGATTGCGGCGTTCTATAACGCCTGTAACGCCCATTTTTTTTTTTTTTTGCAACTTTAAAAACTCAAATGCCCGAGGGCGCGCCTGCCCTTAGTTTCAAAACTCGAAAGCTTAAGGGTGCCGGGTAACCTATGTCCATTTATTTTTAAAGTTAAATTATTATTTTTTGTTACTATCAATACTTAACAATGTCTTATAGAATCCTGTACGAAAATTGTTTACTTTCCAAAAATAAATAGAATGCACATTTTTTGTAGATAATTTTTTTTATTTTGCTTCTCTGGAATTTTGACTCTAGTGACGGTCGTGGTTAAAAATTTGAGGAAAAAAAATGAATAGACCGAATTTGATAATTTAAATCGCAAAAATCGCATTCCAGTGAATAATTTATAAGGATAATATTTGTATATTTCTATTAAAATATTACTCGTAATTTCGAACTTTCGGATTAAAAAAAAATAAAAAATTTAGTCGAACGATTATAAAATAAAACTATTAATCGATAGTTGACAATTGCATATATATTTAGCTTTATTTGTACGCAATACTTTGATTGTTTATTTATTTTATATTTTAAATTTCAAAATTATGTCTATCTAAGTGACTAAGTATTAAAAAAATATATACAAATACTATATATATAATTATATTTAAACAATATACTACTCACAACCTTGGATTGTAATGCCGACGAACGAAGGGAAACGTGTTTCTGGAGGGAACAAATAAATAAATTGCTGTATGCGAGGAGTCATTATTAGATTTTTCAAATGGTGGGAGTGCAAACATACTCGTATACACTGGTCGAGAAGAAGTATAGGCAATCATCGTATTATACTCGAGTAATACCATCGTGCATGTTCATTATGTATTTTTGCGTATATAACAGCCATCACGATGATTGCACTTATCGTCATATGGTGTACATAAATTTCTTAATTTCTGGTTTCGGTATCCTCAGAGTTTTGGTTCGAGTGTGGGGGGAGGGCGGGTGCAGATTTAAGACCATCGTCGCATATACCATAGGTGGCCGACCCCAGTTGTAGTCGGGAACAAAGACGAATGAGAAGAACGTGCCGGACGTCTTTGGATTACATTATTTCTCTTAAAATTTCTCGAGTGTAAAATATAAACGTATTTTTGTTATATCGATTTTTTCATATAATATTTATGTATTCAACCTTGACGGTGTGCCCATCGACTGTAGGTATGCATTTTTGTATCTGTTAGTTATTATATCGAAAACCAGTTGTTTGTATTTTTTTTTTTAACGTATTTATTTATTAACGGTACAATTGTATCGTTAAATGATTAATAATTTATTGACCGTCTTTCGTTTATGGAATGCAAAATTACATTTTACAATTTTGTAGGTTTTACAATTTGTATAGGTATTTGAATTATTATGGCAAATATATGATACAGAATACCATGAATAATGTTCATTTTTTTTTTTTTTTCATAGATTAACCCAACTATATACCATGAATAACATCCAGTTAAACACGATGGGAACGTTATATTATATTACGATCACCACATTATTAATAACAAGCACGCTTGCCAATCAATTGTATAATAATAATACTAGTTGTGAGTATAATAAAAATCGATAAAAAAAAAATGTATAAATGTGTAATATATACGTATGTAAGTATAGGCATATACAGGTTAAATTAAAGTCTGTCGCCCAAAAAAAAAAAAAACCATTCAAAAATATACACGGTTTAAATTGTCTGATTTGTTTTTTAAACAAATTCTTATCAGATTTTGTTTTAATTAAAATTTGTTTTGTTTGTATAAACCCATGTAAACCCTGTGATCAATTTAGGATCAATCGTTTGGCAGTAAAATGATTGCATCAAACGTATTATATTTTTTTGAAATTTCAATAAAAATTAAACTTTCAAATGTCGTGAATATCGCCCGAAACACTAAATAGCGCTTAATTATTTTCCTCACCGTTAATTTTTAACGGGAAAATGTTTTATGAAATAGTGTCTAAATTTAAATCTAAACGGGAATACATGTGATCGTATTTTGTCTTTCGTCCGCAATCATCACCTACAGCCTCCCCGGACCCCATATAGATAAGCATAGGTTTAAGCAAAATTGTGCAGATTTTATTTTTAAAAATTATGTTTGACGTGTTTTATAAATTAACAACGATATTTGTATTGCGTATAAACATTATACTAAACAGCACGTTGTAAAGCCGACGAGTTCATGTGTATTGATAGTCCGTGGATTGAATGCATTGCCAAGTCCCAGGTTTGCGATACTGTTATGCACTGTGGCAACGGAATCGACGAAGATTATGCCATGTGTCAGGTACAATATGTGTGATTGTTTTAAATAAGACAATGATCAACTATACAATGTATAGGAAAAGTTAAAATTGTATGGTTTTTATTTTTTCTTCTTCTTCTTCGTAGGCGCACGTTTGTGATTCGTCACTTGAACACAAATGTAAAAGCGGTCAATGCGTTGGTAAATATCGCAAACCGTATTACAAGTCTCCAAATAATCCGAACACGATATTATGCGATGGTCGTCAAGACTGTAATGACGGAAGTGATGAAAACGCTACTTTATGCGAATTGGTAAGACTGGTTAATTTAATTTTAACACTTCGTCCTCGCGTCCTGAAATCTGTCGTTTCTTTTTTTAGGGTTTTAAACTATTATGACTATTATTATAAATATATATTTTTTTTTCAAACGAATTAGTATTTTTGATAAATATAATATTTAAAATAAAAAAAACCGATATTGAGCAAATATTATTTTGGTAATTGTAATATTTCATTTGACATGGCAAATGACGACACGTTATCATCTACAATTGCGTGGGAGTGGTGTTTTTTTTTTTTTTTTTATGTGCCTAGATCCAGTGGCGTGCTCAGGGGAGAATTTTATATCTCACCATTAGCGCAAAAACACAACATTTTCGGATCCGGTTTAAAAACGTACACTTTGGTCGGGTTATAGGATAGAAGAAGAAGATTCTACGATTATTTATTTCGGGTAGATATCTATGTCTCGTTGAGAAAATTCCCGGTCACGCCACTATATGGGTTAGACCAATGTAAATTAAAATTACGTTCTAAAACGATAACTAAAATATATGCCATTATTACCTACTACAGGTTTGTAGCCTGACCGACGAAAATCAATTTTGGATTTTGAATGTCGCGTGTGTGTAAAATCAATAAATGGCGTTTTTCAGGATATTTATTATGCGTCGATCGTTGCCGTTGCGAGCCCGGCCGAAAAAGATTCGTATCCCGTGACACGAGCAACACCGTCGGCTTTGGAGCAATCTAACGGACACGCCAGTTTTGGAATTCGTGCGACCGCCACGACGAAACGTTTGAATTCGCCGACCACCGCCGCGCCGCCAAAACCAGCAAAAATGTCGTCTTATCCCGTAAACACCACACAACAAAGGTCCGCAAACGAGCACGTTTGCCATAGTTTTTCATATCTGTTGACGACTATTCTCGTAGACATTTTGCTCCGATCGCAAAATCCGCAAGAGAGCTTTTCTGTGGAGTTTGTTAGAGTTAATTGCTGCAGTTATAAACAAATATGAGGTCATATTTCGATTTCCTCGTACTTCCCACATAATGAGGAAAACACCGAGAATTAGTTCTGCAATAACTGGTTTTCTGTTATTTTCGATTTTGTTATTATTTAGTTAAAAATAATCGTAGAAACCCGAAACTGTGACCGAATCTATAAAATTTGCTATCATTCTGGCAATTTTATAACCGTTTGAAATATTTGAGTTTCTTTAGTTTCTATTTGGAATTATGCGGATTACATGTTTTTTGGCTTCTCAAAAACGCTCAACGATTCAACACAAATAGAGTTCACAATAAGGTCGTTCTTTTTGGCCAAATAAAAATATCGAAAATCCGTAGCACAATAAAATCTTCTTTTTTTTTTTTGTGCCGTGAACAAATTCAAAAATATCAAATATTAAAAATGAAGTTGAATAACTATAGGTTATAACTGCAGTGACCATAAATTAATTTTAACATTTACTTATCTGTATATTTTTATTAAGGGCGATCAAATGCACGGTGCCGGCGAACAACAAGGGCTCTAGATATTATTATAAAAACGTAGACGGCGATGATGTGCCACTAATCGCCGGAGCCGAAGTGGACAAGTTTAATGTGGTTCACGAAACCTGCGAAGAAGGATATTATAAAGTCGTGCCGTATAAATTTATGCTATGCGATTACGCTGGAAATTGGTACCCGCGCATTTCTGATAAACTATGTTTGAGTTAGTGTATTTATGATATTTATTATGTACGCCAGGGAATGCCAATTCTGATGTCTTTGAAATCAAATATCTCGGTGTAATACTTGACAAAAGTTTGACTTGGGGGTCCCCACATCAAATCTAAATGGAAAATTCTCAATAACCAGACTCCATTTACTTCGTACAGTATTTAAATCAAAACTAGCCTCCCACACTAAATCACCATTTACAGATCCCTATTAATACCTATTTGGACCTATGCAATTCAAATATGGGGATGTGCCGAGCTATCCCAAACTTGTACCCTGCAAGCCTTCCAGTTCATCACTCTCTGTACTATCTCTTCTGCACCATGACGTGTATCTAACTGCCACCCTTAAACAATACTTTGGAATAGAATCAATAAACCAACTAGCCACAAAACTTTTAAAAAATTGCATTCCAGACTAGCCAAACCCTTTAATCGTTGAACTTGCATTGATTCACTACCTGAAAATCCCCCCGTCGTCTCAAATAAAATTTGTATCGAAATCTGTTGGTTGGTTAAATCGGCAATCTAACCATTTATAACTGATTTATTATAATAAAAAAATAATAAAAATGAGAAATAAATAATTAACGTTGGGTTCTATCAGCTAGATGGTCTCCCTCCTCATATGTGTCGTGTTGTGTTTTTGTACAAATGTTGTTACATTTTTTTTATTATGCCACAAAGCATAGATTGCAAATATTCGTTAAAAAAAATATATATATATTTACGCAAATTCTATTGAATGTATTCAACGTTTATCGCATGTACTGTAATATTAAAATATTGTTTCCTTGAAACATTCATACAATCTTTTTCTTTCGACGTAATTTTGTAATATTGTTGTGTAACTCTGGCCGCCACTGTTGGAGTCGCGGTATAGAAAACGTATAATATAATATTTAGTTAATTATTATAATGTTTATGAATTATGCGGTTCACCATAATAGTTTTACGGGGTCCAAGTCGAATTATTTTGTTGTTTTTTTTTTCAATTGAATTACATACGTAAACAAAATAAAACATATTGAATAATTATGATTTTCTAGAAAAGTGTCCGCCCGTGAGATCGGCCGCGAGTTTAAATGTCACTTGTACTTTCAATTGTGAAAATGTCGATTGTTTAAAACCGGCGGTACCCGGAACACGGCTGAAACCCAAATGTAATTATTTGCACAGTTTTCCCAACGGACTGAAAGAGCCCGAAATTGAATTGCACTGTCTTCCCAACGGTCAATGGGACGGTCAACTATACGAATGCGTACCGAGTAATACATTTATTTATTTTCTCTAATATCAACTTGGTATTGTAATTTAGAATTGTATTAATCGAACGACATTTTTAGATAATGCTTATAGGTGGATGAACGGAGTCATTATATATCAGTGGCGGATCCAGGGGGATAGAGGAACAATAAGCCGGCCCCCCTCCAGAACGATACCTTTATCTTCTTTTGAGATAAAAATTATAGCATAGTAGTAGATTTTCTTTCTAGAAGGCTAGAATTCAACCTGGATGGATCCGCCACTGCTATAATACAGAGAGAATATAATAAGAACCGAGGGATAGTTGTGAGATGAGAAGATACGAATCAGAAGAGGCTGCGTGAGGCTGCACGCATAAGACGACGTGGAGATTTCATTGATGGCTGCAGGGAAAAAAGAGGCGAGGGAGAAGAAATATAGACGCGTTTTTTTTTTCAAATCGAAATGTATATATTTCTAGAAAGCCGAAAAATAACGTATTTATTTACCTAAATTTTTTAAACTTAAATTGCCGTTTGTTTCGTACTTATATATGCGCGTTTTTTAAACTAACCAGTTGAATACCTGCTGGCCCCTGTACCTACTCTAAAAATTTTTATCGTTTAATTTTTTTAATACACTTTTTATTCTATAGACTGCGGTCGATCGTTGCAATACAGAAGCCAACACGGCGATAGTACTGCGAACACTGCAGAGACAATACCTTGGAACGTGGCCATATACAAACAAAATACCAACAGTACTTTCGAGTTGACGTGCGGAGGAACGCTAATTGCTTCGAATTTGGTCATTTCCGGCAAGTATAATAATATAGTATTGTTGTTTTGTTAAACACGAGTTTTTTCCCGTGCAATCAAGTCCGTATCCTGAATTTTTTTTTTTTTTTGGGGGGGGGGTCTAAAACATTATTATTATAGTTTTAGTCAATATCGAATTTAAGTATTGGCATTTGGTATGATATAAAACAATAAACTGTTCATTTACAATCGGTAATACACCAATTTATGACTGAATATATTTTAGGCGGTGTAAAAATAAATAATAATTTTAAAAATATTCAAGACATTTCGGAAGAGGTCCGGACCCCCTGGATCCCTCCTCGGACGGGCGTGTGTGGTAACAATTGTAATATAATAAAAAATCAATAGTATTCACGGAACGCTTTCGGTTCGTAAAAAAATACTCGGGATTTTTTTTCCACCGTGTACCCCATTTTCTGGTCTTAATAATAATGATGCGAATTTTTCGCCCGGTGTTGTGCATTATTTGAATGGGAAGAAAACGATCCTTTGGTTTTATTTTTATTGATTTCTAGGTTACATTGGGGCTATATAGTGAGGGGAGGAGGTTAAACGCTACTAATTCAATACCTTTTTTTTTCTTTTTTTGGGTTAAACCGGAAATACCCTCGCCTCCCGGAAACACCATGAGGCACTACTTCGGGAGGGGCGGGTCTCCATCATTTATTAGGTAAATGAAATTACAATTAAATAATTTAGCAAAATCCCATTTTCCCCTAGGGCAGGCTCACATAAAAATAAGTTACAGCGACGAGTGCCCTACAGTGGGAATGGGCAGTAGCCAGGCCGAAGCCCACTTGCTGCCCTCACAAAGCCGGGGGGGGGGATACTTCCTACCGGCCTCCCGACCGGCGGTCTAGCGACTACGGGGCCGCGATCAACGACGGCGGCGATGCGCTTGAGAAGGCGCACGCCGGCGACGTCGAGGGCTTGGGACGCTGCCGTTCTGCCGACTCTTTCTCCGCGATGACGGCCTCGGCGAAGTCGACCACACGGCTTCCCGATGGTCTGGGGACTCCAGCATGAGCGACACCGAGTCGCCCGGTTCGAACTAATCCAATACCTATAACCGTTGTCTGTTTGTACAATCAGTTTAGGTTCCTGACGAGTTCTGCTCAGAATCGTTTTTTTTTTATTGCAACGATTTATCGTTATAGGCATATAAAAACCAAAAATTACATTATATATATTTACGTCCTATACCATCCCGGCTTTTTATTTACAATTAATGGCGAGGTTGTTCAGGGATGAGGTTAGGAGGTTTATTTAGTTTAACCGATAAAAATATTATCCTATTAGTAATGAGAATTTCAAATGTACCCGGCCCTATAAAATATTTTCCTGGCTACGCTACCGCCTACAACAGTGGTCTGCCAATAGTGCGCCAAGTACACGTCCAACTTTTTTAGCGGATAATTAATATCGTCTGTTTTAAAATATTATATTAAACTGGGTTTCTGGTTTCTGGGCCAAAACGGTAAAAAAAAAAAAAATAATATCGAATGGGGTTTATAATAACAAAATTGAATAATAAGTAAAAATAATTCAAATTAATGCGCTTTTTTTTTTTCTCTCGTTTATTTAGGCGGTCGTTGTTTTTGGGAAAAAGGATTGACGAATAACACGTTAAAAAACAACGGTCGGTATAAAATTACCGTCGGGAACAAAAGAGAACTCGTATTGAAAAACAATTCTACTCAATTTATTAATGTAAGTATTATCTATGGGGTGGCTGACAAGGCAGAGAACTTACTCCCTCCTGAAAAATAATATGAACTTATAGTTTAAAAAAATGTATTGACGAATTTTATATACCTTATTGTTTTTGCCCATCCCCTGAAAGTTCACCTATGGGCGCCCATGATTATATACCTACATCCTAATAATCAATTTGTTGGGGAAGTGGGGGAGGTCTTATGCCTGTGGATCATAAATACCGATGTTTTTTTTTTCGCTGTTAAAAAATCTATACAGATTGACTCGATTTTCATCGAAAGGGATTATTTCGGGCAACCTGGAAATTTCGTCAACGACATAGCCATTGTCGTGCTGTCGAATTCAATTCAAAATTATGACTCTGGCGCTAGCCCGGCTTGCATCGATTGGTCAGCGCATCACAACGGCATTCAAAACGGATTCGCCGGCAGGGTAAGTCGGCTGTAAGCAAAAAAATAAAAAAAAATGTTGAAAACAATAAACGGCAGGGAAAAAATGTCGGTTTTTTTCGAAATCATTCGTCGGACGATTGGCGTAGGCATTCCGAAACGGTAAAATTGTTTTCGAAACCAGTCCCCCCCCCCGTACGTACAAGTCAAACAAATTGTTGGATACGAAAACGGCAATTGAACGAATTTCTCAACGAAACCAGCCGTGTAAAAAATTATAAACCCGTATAATTATCGTTTCATATGGACTACAAAATTATATTGAGTAATATCTTAAATCGATTTTCGTTTATTTTTTTTTTTTTTCTTGCCGTTTGTGTACGACAGTTTTCGATAAAATTGCTTCTAGCCGAATTGTAAAATAGACGCCACGAATTCCGTACCTATCCGTAGAGATTAAATCTAAAATAATATATGATTTATTGTGTTCCACAGACAGCGGGCTGGAGAATAACCAAAAATATCGATCAGAGTACCGAAATATTAAACGTGACGTTGCCGTACATCGACAGTAAAACGTGTCGCGAATTGTACACGAATACCAATGGGTTCGACAGATACATCACTAAAGATAAATTTTGTGCTGGTTCTATTGGAGGTAACAAAAAAAAAAAAAAACAAGTCGTATAAAATTATTAAAAAAAAAAAAAAAACAGCTAGTTATTAAATTTAAACATATAATAAACCGTACAAGTATTTTTCTATTTGTACCTAGGTATAGGAGGTATACACTATAGCAGTGTTTCTTAAACTGTGTTCCGCGAAACTTAAATGATTTTTTTTTTCAACATATCCAAATTTCTACTAACACGCACTAGTGGAGTTGAAATATTTAGTCTTCTAAATCGTTTTCTCGAAGAGAATAAAATACCACGGGACAACTGCGTTGATATCTGGAACAGGCTACGAGTGGTATGGGATGGAGCTGTACAGCGTATTAAAAATATTACCCCAAAAACTGTTCTAGTGGCCACTGCACGTTACATAGGCAGGCACTCGCTGCAAAAAATTTATCTACCAGTTATAAGAATGATCTTAATGAGGTCGTCAAAATCATAATAAACTTGATAAAATCTCGGCTTCTAAATAATCGTTTATTCAAAATCCTATGCGAGGACACGGGAAGTGTACATACTTCGGTTATTTTATATACTGACATCATCTCGAGCAAATATACTAACTCGTATTTTTTTAGCTAAGAGACAAGGCGCGTGCCTGTTTTTTGCACATCATTTCTAATTAAAATATCGATTTCTCGATCTAATTTGTCTACTTAAAATTACCTATTTAAGCGATATTTGTACAAAGATCAATGCGCTTAATTCCAGTAAATTTTAATCATTTTTATTGCAAATAGTCCTTATATAAAATATTACATTAAAACTATTAAAAACAAAATAGGATTCTATGATAAAAGTGGATAAAAAAAAAAAAAAAAAAGTTCCACGAATAAAAGAACATTAAGAAACACTGCACTACACAGTATTGTAGGTAACCGTTGATGGCCCTACTTTTTTTTCTTTTCTTTAATATATGTTATAATTATCAATTGCTATATTTATTTCAGTAAAAGCTATTTACGAAGTAGACAGTGGCGCGGGATTGACTTTCGACCACAACGGTTTACATTTCTTAACCGGGGTGAAGAGCGTCCAGGAGTTGGACACCACTAGTTCGCTCAGCACTTTTTCGGATATCAGAGTACACATTGAATTTATTCGCAATATTTACACGAGGTACACCGGAGCTGTACCCCAATAATACGGGTATCAACCACCTAGTTGTTTGAATGTGTTATTATTTTTTATTTTTTTTATTAAATAATAATTTAACAGAATATGTTGGTAGTCTAAAACCTTGTTTCAACAATACAAATATATTTATATTTAATAGCCACCTCTAGGGATCATAACTTTTTTTTTTTTTTTTTAATTTTACCAACTTTGACTTGATGACACGTATTCAAGGCGAGTTAAAACACAACAAAATAATTATAATCAACAAAATATTTTATTATTAATAACATAGTAAGTAAATAATAATTTTCTAATTAAAATTTGAAAGGAAATAATATTGAAATTAATTAAAATTAACAAATAATTATAATAAAACATCCTAAAGTAGGTATAATAAACTTAATAAAATTTTAAAATAATAATAGGTAGGTATTTAAAAAATAATCCAAAAATTAACAAATTGCAACAAATATTATTGTGGTTAGAAAAAGAAATACTGTTGGATATGGTCCATTGAGCCATGCAAGAAACATTCATAAAGTTGACTTGTCCGTAAAACATAAGCACCAAACTCAAATACAAATTTCATCATTAAATCAGGTACAAATTTGGTTCATATCAAAACGAAAAGAAAATGACCAACTGATATGACTATTGACACGTTAGAAAATATGCGATTAATCTGATATGTTAAAAAATAATCGGATGTTACCACATGATGATCAAATTTTCATTTTTAAGAGCATTTGTTTACAATGAAACCGTAAGTATGATTATTAAAAACATAATATACTTTATTATTATAGTTCTTAACAAATTTGTTAAACTTTTAACTATACTAATTAGTATAGTTATGAATTATAGTAGTTAAAAATTAAAAACCGAAAGTTTACATTTAGAAGTATAAATCAACTTATAAACAAATAAATATTATAACTGAGCTAACGGAAATATTATATAATAAAAACATATTAAAATCCTCATACTTTACAAGAATAATTCCGGTTTAATCAATAAGTAATCATAGATGTATGATCGGAACATGTTTAACTATAAAAAATATTTTTTTAAACGCTATTGACATATCTTATAATTTTGTTACTGAAACTCAGTATTCCCGATAAAGGAGCCTACAATATGAAAATGAACGAACCGATATAATATAGAATCTTTCAAGACGAGTACACAATTTCCAAGACTTGTAAAAATGCACCAGTGATAATTTGGTTAGTATAGATAATTTTCTTATTCATTATGAGTTAAGATTATTAACTGTTTACTGATGTAAAACATACATCACCATTTTATGCTCATATTATGGTTAATTAAGAGTCCCACAACCTTCATAAAACAAATTTAAAAAATAATAAATAGGCATTATTTTTCTTAACAATTTTGAAAAAATTTCTTGCACAATTAATAACATTGTAAATTTCAATATTGTTATTCACAACAGTATATATATATCACTTGAAACTTGCAGAGAATGCTTGATGAGTAGGCATCAATATATCATTGGAATCAAAAAATGCATTCTGTTTTCCACCTAAAATTATTAATAATTATTTTACATTTGTAAAAATTGTTAATCAATACAAAATACAAAAACAATTATTACTGTTGAAAGTTTTACTGATTTTTAAATTATATATTTATATTAATATTGGTAATTGCCGAATAGCAAAGAAAAAGTTAGATTTTCACGAAATTGTAAGGAATTTAATTTAAAAAAAAAATATATATATATTTTTCATTCTTATTATTATTTAAATACCATGTTAGTTATATTTACCGAGACTATTGTTGTTATTAGCCATTTGGTTCATAGGAATTGAAATTGAATTTGGTGATTTACTACCGGGCGATAATAAATTATCCAAGTCTATATTTAGGTCCTTCACTCCACTCCAAGTGCTGCCCAGCTAAAAAATAAACATTATGCCATATGAAAAAAAATGTTATTATTTTATTTTAGGAACCTAAGTTTAATTATACTTTTAATATGTAAAAAAAAAAAATAATATAATTGAGTTATAATTAACACAATTTATGGTTTTTTTTTAATAATTTTTTTATTATACATAAAAATTAATACGAATTTGTATTTTTCATTACCTGTAACTTATTTAAGTTTCCAGAGGATTTGTTTTCTGTATTAACATTCTGAGCAAACGATACCGGTTGAATCATTTGATTCAATGGTGAGGAAGACCCTGTAAATTTCAAAGGTCTTATTTATACATAAAGAAAACAAATACAAAAAGGGAATAGAAATAAATAATGCAAAATAACATTCAATAGAAAATTCATAATTTTAATTATAATTAAACAAATTACAGTACTTCATCAGTTTCATTAGAATGTTTACATAAAATTTTTAATGGAATTAAAATATTATAATTAGACGTGAAAATCTCCGCTTATATTATTATAAAGAATTAGAACATTGATAGCAAATTGCCTTGCTTCTTTATTCACTTCATTGTCAACTTTATCTAATATCCCTTCAGACGTAACAACATTTTTCAGCCACATAATAAATTCTCCCAACGAGCTTCTCATCAGGTCGTCTAATCTTGATAGAGGCACAGACACCAAGGCGGCAGCCACACAGCTCATAACGCCTATTCTTATTTCAACGTCTTCATGATATCTCAGCGACCATGTCCATTCTAAAAGTTCAGTAGCCATACTGGTCGCGTGTTGAGAATTAGCAGCACAGCGAAGTAAGATTGATAAAGAATTTATTAAATGTACACCGAGTCCGTTCAAGGTATAGATATTGTCGATTTTCGAAGAAATAATTGGTTTAGTTAAATTCCCACGAATTAGAGGGAAGAAAAATGCATCAGCTACTGATGCAAATTTATTAGCTTGGCAAATATTAGGTGCTTTAGGATTGGAAATTATTCTTGTTTTTTGTTGGACTCTATTTTTTATGACATCTGCCCAGTAATTAGTATTCACTTTTGCCATTGGTTCTTTATGTTTTTCTTCAACATTTTTAAAGCCTGACAATTCTTTTGCAGATCCAGTCAAAACATCAAGTATTAAAATACGGTGAGAAACTGTATAATTTCCAATGGAATTGTAAAATAGGCTACAAAGATGTTTTGCACAATCATATGGATAAACAGTTACAACAGCTACAGCAGATTGATATCTTAAACTATAAAATTGCTCGGAATAAAATTGTTTATCCATACTAATTAATAACGTCAATAATTCTAAAGCAAACGAAACATCATCGTTGGGTAACTGTGATTTAATAAGATTTTCGGATGCTTCTAAACTGCTATGCCATATATTATAATCTTTACGTTCATTTAAACCGTTAATAAGATCACGTACATACTTGGGTCTATTTTTAATACTCATTGTAACATCATTGGATAAATCGTAAGGTTCAAATTCATCGTCATCACTATCTAGACATTTTTTTTTTGATTTTTTTTTATCAATACTTTTTAGTTTCAAACTATTATTGTGAGATGTTGTTATTACGCCAGAACTTTTTGATTGGATAATATCTGAACTTTCAAAAAAGTTATTTAACATTTTAAAAGCATTATCAAACTGTAATTTATTTTCTCCAGTATTAATATCTGTTAGTTCTTTTAATGTTCTCATTATTAGTTTTGATTCCTCTTGCAACGTATCATATTCAAAATTTAACTTTGGCTCATCTTTTTCATTAGACTTAGTAAGACCAATAATCAGCTCTGCCACTATCATTCCTATAGTCCGTACTTTCTGTTCTGAACTCTGAAGATGAACTGGAAAACCATCAAAAAGTTTGATTTTCAGAGTTTCCTTAAACTCCTTGTCTATTATAATTTCTAATAACAATTTTGTACCGAGAACAATCAGTTTAGAAATGTAATAATGTTGTTCAAAAGGTATATGAATCAAAGAACTTTTATCGTTCCAGATAACAATTAGTTCTAAGATTATTTCACTTAGTACATTTTTATTAGACTCTTTCTGAACCAAGTATAAATAATTTATTAGATTAAATACAATATTATTATCTTCATGATAAAAAAAAAAAATCATTTTGTTGCACAAAGTGTGTTTCCAGTTTGGCATGTCAATTATTGCATCACCTATAAGATTATGAAGTGAAGCTGGTGTTGATAACTTGTGACAAAACAAATAACCAAGTCTATCGACTGCTCTTCTATTAATATCTGACAGAATACTTCTAATGATTACGGCGTAGTTATTGTCCAAACACCAGCATTCCAAAATATTCAATGTTTTAGAAAAATCATTTTGAAGACTAGATGTGATAGTCATGCCCAATAGTATCGTTAGTGGCTTTGTATTAGGTTTTTTGTTTTCAAAAATATAAAATTGGCTCAACTGGTCAATGACACACAATATATGATACATTATTCTATTTGAAAATTCTATAGACGTCAATAATTTGGGTATATTTTGTCCAACTTTGTTAGCCAGCCTAACGGGCAGTGATAATAAACATTCCATTACAATCGTAAACTGGCTATGATTAGTGTTTAGAGTTTCTAAAATCAATACAGACTTTATTAAATCGCTCATTAAAACTTGCATGATTAATTCAATGGCACAATCAGTTTTTATGGACAATGCATTTACATTCACATACTTCCATAAAATGTCCAGTGATATACTTAACATTTCTAACGTACCGCCCTCCGGAGCAAATATTGGTGAAATTAAATTGATATAATCATTAAACTGTATATGCTCTAAAATTAACTGCAGTACTTGGCTATACACTTGGATAACTTGAGAATAGTTTGAGCTATAGTCATCAAATTTTGTATATTTTTGTGGTGTCATTGGGCCAGGCAAATATTCAACAAATTCTTGCAAGGTTTTTTTTAAATTTGATTCGGAATGTTGTTGTTGAACGGATTCTACAAGTGTCTTCAATATTGTTCCAATTGCTGAAAATGTATAATAATAAAAAAATTCCAGTTTTCTAACCTTAGGGTATAAATATTAAACTAGTATGAACAACCCACTACTACTAAAAACATTTCAATATAATATCATATACTTAACCAAAAAAAGTAAATAATTAAATCACAATAATAATAAAATATAGTTTATATGATATTACCTGTATTATCTAAAACATCAAAATTCAAATCTAACAAGTTTCGGCCTGTTCCGTTGGTAGTAGTAGTAGATGACAATGGTAACGACGTTAAGAGATCAGTGTTGGAAATTAAAATTTGGTTAGCTGAAAAACCATCACAAGTTCAAATTAATTCTAAAATAAATTACTAAAATGTAACTCACATAGATTTGTTGGATTGGTGTTTAAAGATATTGACTGAGTGAATGCCGAACTAAAATCTGCAAATTCGTCGTTACTACAATGAAGAAGAAAAAATAGTTCAAATGTTGATCACAGAATAGACTGTATTAATATAATATTGCTTATCACCTTTTGTTTTCTGTTATTGTGGTATTGATACTTGGAGCAGTAGTAAAGACCGCATTAAAATCTCCAAAGTCATTTGATTGCTTCTTATTACTGTTATCTACTATATTTAACAAATCCACAGAGCTAGACTCGGTATCTAATGGATTGTTGGTGGGTACAGATATGGGAGAATTGATTACAGTTTGTGTTTTTCCATAGTGTGCCGCTGCGCCTAAATCAATACGTTTAACAGGTGTTCTATGTTTGGCTGGACTTTGAACTTTGGTAGGTGACATACTACGGTCTTTATACACTTCAGCAGTGGGTTTACGTGGTAAATCAAGTTCCGGTTCTGAATCCACAACATCATTTTCATCACTACGGCAAACCGTGTTAGTATTAATTAATCAATTGTTTAACAACAAATTAACAGACATTAGACAGTTGTCACTTTTTGCAACTAAACATTTTACACATTATAAATACCTATTATTGGGCGATTCTTCAAAACCTAATGTACTAGTTTTTTTATCGCTAAATTCGTTACTACTGTCCTTTTTCCACCTCGGTACTTCATCCCATTTTTCACCTAACAGAATAGCATAAATAGACATTATAACCATTTTGTCAGAATTACTTGCAAAATACAATACCCGCTCCTCCTTTGTATCCCATGGCTTCACTGGACAATCCAATATATTTGTCTTTATTTTTTTTCGCTTTTTTCCTTTCTTCTCGTAATTTATCGTCATCTTGTACAAAATCGATGAGCTCTCGTACTTTATGTCTACACAAATTCGAAAAATAAATTTAGTTCTAATATCATTTATGAAATAATTAGTACAAAAATAAATTACATACCTTATGTTGATTCCTTGATCTTTACCAAACTCGTCAACAAATGAATAATTTTCTAGTCCTCTTAAATCGTAAATGTGTTCCCGAGCTGAAGTAACAACCCTTTCAGATCCGTTTTTAACCAAATAATTTAATAACAATAAACTCTGAGAAAAAAATAAAAAATAAAATTTAAAGTATATATGTAATACACAATTACAATACAAGTTTTAAAAACAATTTAAAAAGATATCTATAAAAATATTCAAAATGGTAATGTCTAAACCAGGGACTCAAACCAAAATTTTTTTTTTTTTTGGTTTATGTAAATATTATTGTATTTTTCCTTTTAATTTTTAAAAATTGATTTTCAAATTAAAAAAACCGCTTAATTGTGTTTTCTAAAAATATATTTAATAAATTTCTCATTATCAAGTTTGTAATCACTAATCACTTTATTAATTCATTAAAAAAAGGGCAACTTAGCAAAAAATTATAAATATAATTAAAATTGATTGATTTAGTATAATTTATATAAAAAAAAAAAAGGACAATTAAATACTACAAATATATATATATATTATATTTATATCTAGACCCTTGGCCGATGTTATTTTTTGGTAAAAGAGTGTTATAGTGTGTAAAATATAAAGTTTTATGTTTATTTTTGTGTGCTAGAGGGGTATATCTTGATCACTAAAATTACTAGAAATAGATAGACCATATGTTGAAAACAAATATATTTTTATATTTATACTAGTTCAAAAGAGACAAACATGAATTATGTCTTTAAAGTAAAATTTGACTTTACAAAATTGACTATATCTATACAATATAACTAACTGGTGTGAGTGCCTGGTGTAAACATTCAGTAGATTCAAAACATATTTAAATACCTAATAACTTTTAAATAAATAATACATTTTAATTTTTCCAAAGATATTATCAACACTTACTTTATACGTTCTTCGCCAGTTTTTTTTGTTTTCGTGTAACATTCGTTTCCACAACATTCCCATAACTTCTGGGAAGTGCTCAAACATAAATGTCGCTTGTGCAACTTCTTGCATTAAGTTACCTTTAAATTATAAAAACGTAGATAAATGGCAATGTTATTATATACAACAATGTAAAACAGAAATGGAACTGTTGTAAAATTGCATTATTTTTTTTATTTAATATAACAGGCAGATGCCTGAATGACAATATAGTGAGTATGTATGTATACAATAAATTACAGATTTAATCGGATAAAAACAAGAAAGGTTATATAACTATAATTAGGCTGTATTATTAATAGAGTCCAATTACAGTAAAACAAATGATTCAAACTACTGCATAATAAATACAAAAAAACAATAATTATTAAACCATTTGTTGAAAATAAATTAAATTTTTTAATTTCAATTATAATCAGTAATCATATTTATATCTCAACATTTTTAACAAAAAACACTTAGAAATATAATTTTCAAAATATAAGTACAACAAACTCAAAAAGAAGTCTACCTCTTATCAATAAAAAATAAATAAATAATCTGTTCACTCTATGAGGTGTGAGTTTTTCCTTGTAAAGCATATTTTTGAGTGAAGTTATTATGTATAGGATATTAAAGGAATATTATTGTGAAATTTATTTGTATTATTTATTTTTAAGTTTTGTATCTAGATTCGAACATAATTGCATACATACATTTTTAATTTGTATTGAATTTGGGCGATTTTCTACTATACAAAAACACAAACAATTGCAGTTTATCTAGTCAATTTGAGATTATAAAATTTCATTTAACTTATAAAATCGATATGGGTCAACAGGGCAAATATCATATTAAATTATATTATACTTTTATCTACAATGCACAAACAATTTATGACTTTGTTAGGTTGTTCAGGACATTAAATTTTTAATTTGTATATGAAGTTAAATGGCTATAATAGATTTTTACTACATCAAAACCCCATCATATTTTTTTAATTCTTTATCTAGTACGGTATAAGACCTTGGAAGGTTCCCTGAGAATGAGAATTTGAAAAGAGGAAATTAAAAAAAATAAATTATTATTTGTACAAATTAATTGATATCTTTATCAAATTAGAAGAAAAGAAAAAGTCAAATTAAAAGAATATATAATAAATAAGCAAATACATATAGTATGTAAATTAAATTATTTTTGATTCAAATATTTGTATGCAGACTGTTTAAAGAACAATATTTATCAAATGATAAATGACTTAATAACTTAGTAATATTTCATTTAATTGAACAGCAATTAGCAATACAACAAATTTTTAAATTTATTGAGTTTACTGTAGAATTGTCAACCTTATCAATTTATTAAAAACCACCGGACCACAACAGTCGGCTGACTATCCTATATAACATAAAAACATTATCTTGTTTCATTTAAAATTATAATACCTATACAGAAATTAACTAAATATAATTTTATATTGTAAATAATTCCTTAAATGTTACCCAATTTTCCCAGTAATAGGGAAACACCACTGTGGCTGTGGTACACAATGAGCAAAGTGGCAAGAATATGCTTAGAAGTCTAGCATTTAAAAATTTGAAATTTTCCCACTACATTTCCATTATTGGGGGAACATTCCCCGAAATTACATTTCCGGGACAGGCATAGCGTCCAAATTATACACAGCTGTAATGCCTCATGTGTTTATTTAAATTGTGTAACCGTGCAAAAATAGTATGATGTGTACGTTAAACAGTGTATTTTTATCATAAATTCCATTTAAAAATGCATAAAATAATTGTATTACATTACTATGGGCTGTACATTCTTGCTAGCTTGTGACTTTATTAATGAAAACCAGTTGTAATATGGGCTACATTTTGTATTATCAAATAGGTAGGTGTATGGATAATGTGCCTACCTACTTCAATGTATCTTATCAAAGGTCAAGTAGGCCAACCAATTATGTATCGAGAGCGATACTAGTTTTCTACATTACACACACACATACACACATTACTGCAAACAGGTACCTATGCGTGCAAATTCGGAAAGTGTAATCGATTCAAGTACATAAGTAATACAAATATTTTGGTTCTATTAAGAAAAATACTTCTAGGTGGGCGGGTAAGTGAAAGGTAAATGTATACAGTAATAAATAATTTAAACCACTGGCTAGGCGATACGGACGGAAAACATTCGCGCCCAAAAGAATCTGGTACAAAATCAGATAGGTAGACGGACCAAAAAAAAAGTTGCCCAATCGTCTTACCTGTTGGTCCCCAAGCCTCATCGTTGGTGGCTTCCCGGACTTTGGCTTCGATTTCGGTATAGTTGAGGACAACGTTGGTGCTAAAAATTTATCGACACGGCGTATATTATAATTAATAAGTACACCAATTGTTATTATCGATTAATAATATCGTAAGCGCTACACGGTACTCACACTTTGTCGGCCAACTCTCGTACTTTCCACATATTTCTGGAACGGTATGTCGCCGCCACCAACTGGTCGATAATACCGATCGTCGACCGTGATAGTAAAAATGAAATATATGGGAATAAAAAATAATAATAAATAACTAATCAAAACAAAACACCCGTCGCGTCCACGCACCACTGGGACAGCCGTAACGTAATACGGTGCGGCGGGCGATCAGTGCATTACGTCGGGGAGCGACGAAATGACCGTAGTAGTGGTCTCGGTAGTAGTACCTACGTGACACGCGAACGCGTTCGTTCCGTCGGACGCTTACGGTGCTGCGGCGGCGGCGGCGGGGAGAGCTCGTCGGTCGTGTTGCAATTTATTTAATATAATTATTATCAATTAATCGAACGGTAGGTGCGCGCCGTAGACGACCGTCGCCATTTATCGTTATTATTCTTTTTTATTAACAATATCCCGCCGCCGTGGGACGGAGGGGCCAAAACGGGCTACGTAAACGGCACGACAATAACAACAACAACAACAACAACAATAATAATAACAAGTGGGTAACACTCGGTCCCGTGGCGGGGAGAGACGACACAAAGACTGTTCAATAAGGCTGGCCGTGCGTAGTGGAAACGTTATCAAATGATAATATCAACTCTCGGTGTCGTTCGTGACGCGTATCGGGGGTGTACGATACCGTAAATAACATAAATAATGCAATTAAATTATTATTGTACACAGTCACAGTTTATAGCAGTAGTACCGTCGTAATATGTACGGAAGTACGAGAAGTGGTACTCGGGGACGGGGACGGCGACGACGCCCACCGCCTCCGCTAGGTGGCGCGACCGTCGTCGCGGGCTCTACGCTTCTCTGCGGCGGGACCTCGCGATCCCCGTACTGTTTAAACAACTTTACGGCCATTGAACGGAAAATCCTTGAAGTTTATTATGATGGTGATTTATCGTGCCGGGAACGTTTTAATATTATATTATTACTATTATTATTATTATTATGACGAATTATGAATTATTATTATTATTATTATTATTATTGTTGCCGTTACGACGGGAAGACGACAATTCGCGTACATCATAATAATAATCGTTATTAATATTTCACGTACTTGTACGTGTCGGCGGCGTGCGTATTATTTCCTTTACGACGTCCGGCGGCCCGCAATGGATTTTTTTTGTTTTGTTTCGGGGGGAGTGGGGCGGTAGAGTATTTCACGCTCGTCGTCATTGGGCGGTTCGCCGACACTCGGAGAGACGTTGTTTTTATTTTATTTTTCGGAAACCGTAAAATACCAAAACAATGTCGTCTCTCTGAAAAACCCAGAAATAGTCGTTTTTTTTTTTTTCCTACGATTTTTCGTATTGTTCGCAACACTCGATTTCGGGGATTCTTTTGCGCGATAAATAATCGAAATTTGATTTTATGCGATTACGCAGTGAGCGTATTTTGATGAATTGTCCTCCGTGTCTGGACACGCCCTCTGGACTTGAACAAAAAAAAGTTTTTGTTAAATAAATGTTACCATTCGGTATTAAGTAATAAACCCCTCAGGGTTGAGATTTTATAGCATTTGCATATTTCTACTAAGATTCTTATGAAATAACAAAATAAGCCCGTGCGACTCGGAGGACTTAAAATTATTTAATCTTGCATATTTCTGCGCATTTTTACATTCTTACCTTTATTTAATCAAAATTGGCCATAATTTGTCTAATATAATAATTATTAATCATAATTTATAGTACATTAATATGAAAATCGAAATCGTAATTTTTTTTTTTATTAATAAAATAATGGCATTTCAATAGACGTGTGTTTTGATTATTGTCAATCGAATTTATAAATTGATTAATGATAATGATAAATTACTAATAAATAATAATTTTACATTTTTCCTACCCTTGAGTTGGCGTTGCGTCTTTCGAGATACGTCGTAAAGTTATAGAAACTTATATTGTCCGATAAAGGTTATTGTTAGCCAACTGTTATTTAAGAGACACAATTATGGTCTGTGAGATTTTCGGGGGTGCGTGTTGATGTCTAATTTCCGTTTGACGCGACATAACCGAATAGACAAACTTTTTTTTTGTGAGGGGGGGGGGTAGTTGAGCTACTCGTTGATGGATCCGGAAAGGGGATAAGCCCCCTTAAGGGGGTTTCCCTAAAGTCTCGCCCTGTTTGCGTCTGTAGTGTTTGAAATAAATTCGAGGAGCGGGATTTTTTCGTCGAGTAATGTGAAAATCGCTAAAACATTGGCCTGTAAAAAATATCGAGTTCGCCGCGCCACGTGTATAGTTAACGATTAACGACCAATAATAACGTGAAATATTACGTACACGTCTCGTGTACCTACCTGACGTCACGGTTCCGTAAGATTTACCGACGCGACACTAATAATAGTATAATAACTAATATTGTACGCGTGTTAGTACAAAAAAAAAAAAAAAAAAAAAACGAACAATAATAATCGGATTGTTCTCCTCTCGGTTTTTTTTTTTCGTACATTACATCGCGTACGGCGTACACACTTAACGCGAACCCAGGACATTACTCCCCCATCACCGTCTGTCTGTGCCGTGTGCTCAATTTTTTTTTTTTTACGATGCCTATATGCCTTGTTTCGAGTGTCTTTCAACGGGTATAGATGTAATTAAATAATAAAATTCACTTTCGTATATTACCTGTAAACAAATAGATAATGAAAACATGTGACACTACCGGTTAGGGTGGGTTAAGATTGAAAACCCTACGTGTACGTGTTGTTTTAATATTGTAAGCGCTTATTCTTATTGCTTACTTCTTTTATTTATTTATTTATTTTTTTTTTTCATTAAATTTATATTTATTGTTACGGTTCTGTTGAATTTGGATTCTGAGTGCCCGGTCCGGGCCAGTCAGCTGATCCAGGGACTAAAAATCGCGTGCATAGTACGAAATGCTAAGTGTGCGATGGCCTGTATAGGTGCATAAGTATTGTGTGGAAAAAAAAGAGGGGCCGCCTAAAAATCGCCACTGATAAAATGTGTATTACGAAAAAAATGTATATTTTAGCCTCTGCGCTGGCCGGCGATACTGCTCGTAGGTGAGCGTTGATTATTTTATATTTTAATGATAAGACTTTTCCAGACTTTTTTATCTATTGCCCGTTACCCGATTAAAGGAACGTCGTGCGTCCAAGAAAGGTGGTATTTTTTGTCTAGAACTATCATTATTTTACCAAATATACCGACTATCCTATTATCGAAAAAAACTTCTGGAAACATATATGAATTCGTCGTGAAATTACTTGAAAATGACTTTTCCACTTTTGTTGAAATTGAACTTTTAACACTCTTTAAAATTCTAAACAAAATTTCAAAATGTATAAATTTTGAATGGTTTAAGAGTTAAAAAAAAAAAAAAAAAAAACAGAAATATCGTTTTCGAATAAACTTCATGACGAATTCAAGCAGATTAAAAACGTTTTAGATTGAAAATTGTAACCATTTGTAATTAACAAAATAGCTAATAATTGGTCCGTGATTCTTTGACCGGGATCTTCGATTTTTTTATTGAAAGATTCAAGATTTCCGGTAGACAGATGTTGTCAACGGACACGGTCAACGAAGATAAACACATCGTTGTGTAAAACCTAAAGTTTTAAAACTGCAGACTGGCCCGTGACATTAGCCAGCCCGCCCCTGATAATACGTCGGGTTTTTATTTTTGTGCATTTATTAGTTTTCTCCGGGGTCTGTTTGCGTGTTTTTTTACGCGTTCTGATGTCGTATACCACACGCTCGCATTAATACATTAGTGAACACGTAAAAATCTACAGGTCCCTGGGGACGCCGGAGCCGTACCCGCGATTGATCGTGTGATGCCCGTCGGTTATATACGGACGGGGGAGGGGGGACGACGAAAAAAAAAACTGCCCTGCCCGATTTGTATATATTTATTTATTTTTATTTTTACACTACTCTGATAATAATTTGGCGACTATATTATCGTGCCGTGCGTGTGTGCACGTTCGGTAACAATGATAATTCAACAACGAACGGGGCGGGGAGAAAACGAAAGGTCACTGTTCCGCCGCAACGGCCCGGAACGACCGTAACCTCCCGCGGGTACGTAATAATATTATTTGCGCTCGTCGGTGTCGACGACACACACGCACGAATTCAGGGGCGTGTTAAAGGGGTGAGGGGAGTGGAGGCACTGGGGGGCCGAGTCTAGTCAGGGGAGGGGGCCCCTCTCGACGGATTAATATTTTTATTTTATTTTTTTTTTTTTTTACCAAACATTATAAATGTAGTATATTCATGTAACATAATAGGATATTAATTGTATCCAATTATATTATATGTGTGTGTGTGTTTTTTTTTTATCTTTGTTCAATATACTGTACAAAACACGACCGGCGTAAAAATGTGAGTTGGAATATGAATTTCGTTCCTCCTTGCCTCCTCCCTCTTCTTTTTGCGTTGTATAGCGTGCGTGGGGGAGCCAAGTGTTTCTGTCCTCCCCCCCCACCGGCCACTAACGGCTTAAAAAACACAAAAACCACGAGTAGCCGACCATGTGTAACCTTGAAATTAATATTCTATTATTGTGCCGATTATATTAAAGTGGCCTGTTACCAGTCTGTCGGGCCTAACGACAACCCGAGATGACGCCACCGATCGTTCGGAGGTGTGCATAAAAAAATTTCTTTATTCAAACAGGGTTCAGTATTTGCGGCCAAATTATAACGTCGGAAAGACGAACAAAAAAAACACCGCCCGTAAACTAATTAGCTCAGTAATTGTATTATATATTCTTGTACCAATTGTATTCCCCACTGGTGCGAGTCAGAGTACGCGATGGTATACTCCTACCCGATATTAAAATTAACGTCATTACTTCACGATGTGTCGGTTAGAAAACCCAGTTTTTTTTTTTTTTTTTTTAACGCTTTTTTTCATATATTCCAGAGACATTTTATTGTCGTTTTTCCTCCAAAAATATCGGTTTAAAGCCGGGTTAACACGTAGTCATGAACTGGGTGAGAACACTACTCGTTCTGCGCATGTCTCACGACTGCTTGACTTGCACGACCGATAATTTACGATCTCCAGTAGGTGCCTACGATAAGCCGGCTTAATTAATTGATTATCTAGTTATTCATGATATGTTTTGTATATCGTGTTTCTTATTTTTCGTGTTTAATCATTGCTAAACGGGAAAGTGCACAATTTGTGTGCGAAATATTAATTAATGAATTAAAGCGTTTAAGAAATCTTAAAAAAAAAAAAGAAGAAACATGTGTGGGTAAAAAAACGAAATTCTTGTAGTACCACCAATAATATATGCCGGGAACTATTATTGGAAGATCAATGTGGCTACAGAAACTTCTTTAGAATGAATCCAAATCTACATTTATGTTTGCTTAGATTCTTAGCGACTGGTGATCCATTCTCCAGTTAACAGTATTTATTTAGAATACTAAAGAATAATATTAGTACAATTATTCCTAAAGTATTAGACGCGATTTATAGTACTTTATTGGATTTTTTTAAAGGTATGTTTAGTGAAAACATTAACGGTTTAAAAAATATTAATTTACTGATGGGATTTTTAGGTGTGTGAGAAAGAAGAGTGGAAATAAATCGAAAAAGCTTTTAATGAAACATGGAATTTTCCAGGATGCATTGGAGCAATTTACGACAAGCATATGGCTATTCGTTATACAATGTTTAGTGGAGGTTAATATTATAATTATAAAAATGAATTTAATATAATACTTATGGCTGTAGTTGATGCCAATTATTGCTTCCGTTACATTGATATTGGAGCTCAAGGACGGAATTCTGATGGTGGTGATTCTATCGTTGTTTTTAATAAAATATATCATTGAACAAAATTAACTGCATATTCCAGAAATCTTTGTGCTTGTAGCAAATGAAACTCTCCCATTAAAATCCTATTTGACGAAATCCTACCCTAGAAGAGAATTGAGTACTGAATGTAAAATATTCAACTACAGGCTATCAAGGGCGAAGAGGACTGTAGAAAACTTGGTATTTTGGTTTAATAATTTTGTGTATTTGAGAAACCTATAGCCTACATCTGTACCAACTGCAGTAAAAATAGTAAAAACCACGTGTGCTTTACACAACTGGCTACAGACAAGATCCTATTCGAATTATTTTTCTCCTGGACTTATTGATGATGAAGACTTAGAAGACTATTATTTTACACCTTGTTCGTGGAGAGAAGAACCTAATAATATACTTTATAGCCATTACCTCCGAAATGTCCTGATCGCAGTGCAAGAGACCTAAGAAATTATTACCGTGATTATTTCAACGGAATTGGAGCAATGCCGTGGCAAAACAAGATAATTTGTTAAAGGTTATTATATGAATACCACAAGTAATACAATTTCAATAAATTAATTATGTAAAGAAAAATAAAGTAATAAAGCAACAAAGTTTTTATCTATTATTTAATTGTTTTACTTTATTTTACTTCAAACCATAACAAACTCGTTATACGAATAATAAAAATAACAAACTTAAGTAAAAAAACTAAAACTTTATACTTTATACTAATATACAAATACTTTTTAAAGAAAATTTGAAGAGGGAGAACAAATCGATGTTAAATAAGAATCCCAACTATCCTTTTCATGACTAGGTTGAGCTATTTTTGAACATTCCCTAGTTGGTTGCAGCTCAGTTTAATGCGGTGTTGATTAACTTCCTGACTGAAAGCTTCCGGTTGACATTGGTGGTTGTTGAAGGAGGTAGTATGCAGAAATACCAGATTTAGAATGGTTTGTCGATAAATCATGGTTCTTTTTGATTTCATAGTCGATTCTTTCTTTAGACACGAGACTCTGTATTTGCATTTGAAGTTTAAGTGCTCTCAAAGTCTCCATGTTGTTTAGCTGTTCGGCCAAACTTTGGCACCAAGTGTCAAATTCTGTTTCTAATGATAAATTTGTTTGAATGCTATCTAACTTATTAATGGCTTTTCCAATATATGATCGTGGATCGCATTGATTCTGATGCCGCCTTTTTTTTGATGGAGCTGTCTGATTTGGTATTGAAGAAAGTTTGCATCTTTGACCAGATTCCTCTTCGTGTGGCAATTTTATTTTGATTTGGTCATCTAGCCCACAATTATAATCTTTATCTTCTAGTTGCTTTAATGTATTGTCACATTGAACTTGTGAATTACAAATATTTGAGACGGTTTCGTTAATTTCTGAATTTTGTTTCAGAAATGAATGAACAATCGTAAACCACGGTACTCTAGGCTGATAAATATCAACTGTGGATGCTCCTGATTTTTTAGAGTTATTTATTTATTTTGTTTCTTGATAATAAGCTGATCTAATATTTTTAATCTTTTGGGCTACTTCACGATTACCAAAACCATTTATGCCCATTTCATCACGTATTTTTTTTAAAGCGTTATCTCTTGTATTTCTATCCTTGTACATTTCGGAATTTATTTTCCACAAACATTCCGCATCACGATACAATTACACAAATTGAATTGTTTGTGTAACGTTCATTTTGTACACCGACATTACGCTGACATAGGGAATTGTACTATAGTTTTAAAATAAAATGTATTGTTTCAAACTTTTAAAAAAACTCGGGAAAATCGAAAAAAAAAAAATTAAAATAATACGTAAGTACGACGATAGATGTTTCATGACTGAACCAGTATAACGACTTGTTCGGTCGTGATCACGACCTATTCATTTTCGGTCGTTTACGACTCCCACTACTACCACTAATCACTAGTTTACACCACTATAGTCGGGTGAATGAAAAGTGGCCGCTGGCCAATTTTTTTTTCGATAAGCTATGGGTTCTCAAAGTGAATCACGTAAAGCGCGATTGATAACAACATGGGCATCAGCGGCCACTTTTCATTCACCCGACTATAGGTAATGATCACGACTAGGTGGCCTATAAAAATAGTAGTAGTGCTCTCGCCCATTTCACGACTTCGTGTGAACCCGGCTAATACCATAGATCAAATGTAAAATTAATAAGTTTAAAAATAATTTTGTTCGTTCCGTCTTTTGTAAATGTAAATAGTTTTAAACAGGAACGGTGTTCAATTGGACGTTTCAACATTTTTCAATTACGGTACACGGGAAATTGTAATAAATAAATTCAATTGGACGTTTCAACATTTTTCAATTACGGTACACGGGAAATTGTAATAAATAAATTAACAATCGTCGACCACTAAACGAAAAGTATAATACGACTACATCGAACGAATTCCGTTCAACCGGACGGTACTCGGCAATTTCAAATTTATTTTTATTACAACAACAATACGACCGGCACTCGGCCGACAGCGCCGAGTTGGTGAGTTAGGCGATTAATACCGCAACAACAACAGCAACGCCGACGTCCGACACCCCATATTTATTTCCGGACTATTAAATCACGACATAATTTATTCAGTCCGCCACACTCGGCACCGTCTATCGTCACATCGCGCAATTAATATTCCAACCATTGATTAATATAGAATAGACAGATAAGCCAGCACGAGTATTTGGCGATTAAAACTATGTTTAAACGGGTTGCCTATAGATGGCGTTGTATATCAACAATAAACACAATTATTTATCTCAGTTATTATCTATTATTATTGTTATCGAAAATTCAAAATTTGTAATGTCGAACACATAGACGGTGATTGCGGGCTGTTTGAGGAGGAAGTCCCCCCCCCCATCAAAATTATTGAACATTTTTCAAAGTACAAAATAGGTACTTATTTTACAACAATTGCCAAAATCTTGTAACTTCCAAACAAAACCTGAAATATCGTTAGTAAAATAATATTTATTTTTATTGTACTCGCAATGATAAAAATAGAAATTTCCGATCATTTATTAGATAATAACAAAATATACGAAAATATAATACTATAAAGTACGATTTACGTTGCCGACAACAATGTGATGCAACAATAATTATGGTAAAAACAAGAATCCAAAAGTACAACTGAAAAGTGTAGATTCTAATATTCTATTCAATATTGTCATACAAAAATATTGTAAAAAAAAAAAAAACGATTTTTAAAAAAAAAAAAAAATGAAATTGAAAAGTTATAAATTAACAGTAGGTAAGGCAAAAAACGGCATTAATATACGGGACAGATTTTAAAATACACGACATGAAGCGTCCTGAAAGAAGTTTGTCAGGACAACAGGACACAAAGCTGAAATAAGGGACAATCCTGTATAAAACCGAATGTATGGGCCACCCCTATTTTATTTATAAAAACGGTTCTCAAATAGAGTAACTTTAACAATATATATAATATTATGCTGATATTCACTGGTAAAAATATGATAATTACATATAATTACTCTTGTTTCAGAGACTTAATCATTGCTTATAAATGTTATAACCTTTTTTTATGTGTTTTGTGATTTTGAACTTATATCGGTTTTCATATTTTTTTTTTTATGTGATTTTAAAACTATAAAATGACTTGCACTGTTTAAGTTTACATGTTATTTAATCAAAACGAGAGTCACGACGTGTTTTTAAACTTTCAATTAACAAAATACCCCTCTCTAATCACAACACGAACCACTTAACTAATATATAATATTGTAAAATTTAAAGTAAGTAATCAATCAGAATGCCTAGGCAAAGGTGCGTATTTACTCCCAACTTAAAAGTTGGATTTCCGTTTTTAGTGAAATCGGAAAAGTTTTGTGTATTGTATGTAAATCAGTATTTCAAAAGAAAATGGTGGCCGTTTAGATATCACACAAAAACAAACTATATTAAATATTAATTTAAAAATATTATGGTTATTATTATTGTCCTGTTTTTTTATTTTTTTATTTTTTAATATGGTCACCCTAATTTAAAATAAACAAATTTTAAATATGTTTATTTACAATATGTATAGTGTATAATCACTACCAATATTATATAGTATACAACGTTATTGCACATTTGTTATGTCTCGGCCATTATGAAAAAGTTTAATCGATCCTCCCCCCCCCTCAAAAAAAAAAAAATAAACACCTAGTTACGTGTCTAGTGTATCTAACACGCATATGAGTATTCGAAATAAATAAATAAATCGTTTTTGTTTAATTTATTAACTAATTGTGTGATTGTAGTAGTATATATTGCGATTTGTACCAAGGTTATTATAATGGGTTCCATGATATCCAAGCTGAATGCACAAGCCCCACCACCGTCGCAGCCGGCACTGACTAACGACCCGTCGAACTACCCGGGAAAGGTTTGCGATTTATTCAATATGACGAATAACTTGGCGCCCGAGACATTCAAGGGCCCCCAGGCGCACTTGTTGAGCGGTATGGGTGCACCGTGGAAGACGGCGTACATTCTACCGCCGACGCCGGGCGGTAACGACGACGCATCGGCCGACCCCTGGTGGTCGGTCATTTCTATATTAAAATGGAGGTCTGGTTCACCGTGGTTGTCGGCCGGATACAACTTACGACTGCCGCATGTCGGCTCCGCGTCAGTCATGACCGAACTCGACATAAAATCCGGCAGATGGAACTTCGAGACCGTCGGGCAGCTGGACGACGGCAAGATGGACGTGTGGTTGTCTGGATATTTCACCCAGTTAAAACGGTTGTCCGCTGCCCGGATTAACGTCAACTACAAGTCGCCCGGCATATCGTTGTCCGTGAATGTAAATCCAACACTAAAAGAAACCGCGTTCCAGTGCTTAAAAGTAAAAAAAAAACACTGTAATATATTGTGCATAGCTTTGTCTTCTTTAGACTGGTGTGTATGACATTGTGCATTATTATTTTTAAGAAAATTAATAATCGTACGGTAATGTTCGGATTTGGATGTTTGAAGTTTTAAATCATTTGTAGATGATTTGAATTGAAAATTATCAGAGCCTATTTTAGTTTTTTGCGGATCCAACAAAATCAAGTATATTCCGAATAATTATTACTGGAGGAGGTTTTGCTTTTGTTTCGCTGGTATCGTAATGAGTGTCGTTTTTGTTGCTACCAGATTTTTTTGTGTGATCGACAATTACAGGTTTTTGTTTATGGCTAGTGGTGAAAGTCTGTTTACAGTATCAGTCGATGAAAGATTGCGTTTAGAAGTTTTTCTTATATTTGGCATTGTAAAATGAGAGATTTTTGCAATTGTTTTGTTATATTAGATTATCACTTGTTGTGGTCTTTTTCTACTGTTACGACAGTATAAAGTAAGAAAAGAAAAATTTAATTTATACTAAAAGCATATTAATATACGGGGGACGTGAGTTGCGGACGACGTTCGTAACGAGACTAAAAATCTAAAAACGTAATTCATTTTTCTGTCTAATAAACGTCTACAAATAGACCCGAGTCACACGAAAGTTCCAAATTTATCTACAGACCTAAAACTAACGTCTTATAGACCATCGGTGTTCACCCGGGGAATGAAGTATAGGGAGAAAAGTTAGGTAGGCCAAACAAAATAAAGAAAGTGACTAAAATTAGATTATTAAGTGAGGTTATGAAGACATGTGGAAGAGGTGATGAATGTTGGGATGAGAAGCGTAGAAATAGAAGAAAATATTTATTTGAATTCCGATGTCGATCGATTGATTAGGTATAATATAATTTTTAATCGCTTAGCCCTAACTCACACGTGTTTGCACAGGCAGTTACCTGTGATTTTTCGGCGGGAGTCGAGTTGGCGTTGAAAATCCACGATGACGGTTGTACCACAGGGTGCCGTAACACATCAGAAACGTGCTCGTCGTTGTACCGGCCGGCAGTCATGGCCCAGTACGTCGGAGACATGTATCAGATATCCGGAAAATACAGGCTAATGTCGCGTGACGTCAGGCTTGCGTATTACCATCATATAAACGAAAGGCTACAAGCGGGCGTCACGTTTACGATGAATCCATGCCGGCCGTGGGTCGTCACACGGCTGATGTATCGGGTGCTGACCGACACGTCGGTGTTCCGGGCCACCGTCGGAACGGACGGCGCTGTCGGCAGCCTGTGGGAGAAACGACTCAGCGACCGGGTGGCCATGTCGACCAGTTTCTCCATAAACCACGTGTTGAAGATCTACGAAATGGGCATCGGGCTGTCGTTTGATTGTCGAAATTTGTAAAACCTATTCAAAATTGAAGTTCCGTGTGTTGTGGTAGAGGTTAATTTAAATTTAACCGGTATCTTTGTGTGGGCTTGGTTTGGTTACTTTAATAGGTTTAACCAGTGGCGACCTGGCCAGGTCAGCGAGCCCTGAACGCCGACTGGGCCCCCTTTAACCGTTTAACCACTAGTAACCCTTTCCTCAAAGGATTACGTTTGGTTCGGGGCTTTGATTATAGGTATAAAAATAGGTACTCGCTTTCTTTTGGCGAAGGAGTTGGGTCTTTTTTTTGCGCTTTCTCGCGGGATTCGCGTTTAAGTGGGTTCGTCGTACGGAATGTTTTGATAGCCAAGACCTAAATCGTCGTCCTCTCACTCTTTTTCTTAATATAACGATGAAATAACAGTAAAAAATGAGTGAGTCAAAATTACCTATTTAAAATTATTAGATACTGTTTAATATTATAAATACTAATACTATTTCTTAGTAAGAAAGCAAAATATATTTTAGTGTTATACTTTGTGGTATTAAATTACCAAAATATATGAATCAATCAGCATTTAATTTATAAATGTATACTAAGATATTTTTTCAACATTTGTTTTCATTATGTTTTCTTGAACTTTATGAAAAAAATTATATAAATAATACACCAATTTAATACCACAAAGTATAACACTAAAATATATTTTGCTTTTATACTAAGAAATAGTATTTATAATGTTAAATAACAGTATCTAATAATTTTAAATGAAATATTTAAATAGGTAATTTTTTTAAATTAAAGAACATACCTTCTGCAATTTCGTTTTTAAACGATTCTATAGATATTGTTTTGTTATGCTTGAAGTAGTTTTTGTTGACATTGTAAAATTTAATTTAATGATTAAATGTTAAATGTTATCACCATTGAAAATTTCCATGAAGTACTCTCCTATATGTATATTATTATTAAAGTATGTGACCCCCATTGACTGTTTTGATAATATTATAAAATAGTTATTTATTTGTGCATACAATTATCACTTTATTACTTATTCGACAAAGATAAGATTTAAGAGCAAAATATAATGTATGTGATATACTTTACAAATGGCTATTTTTTTTTTTGCGGTTATATTACAATAAAATACAATGTGTTCAAATTATTTTCAAAAATGTTTTCATATATTGGTTGTAAATTATTTTAAATTAACGTTTTGTGTATTGAAGTGGAACCTTATTTTGAATGTAATTTATATTATTGTGTGACCGCGGCTCAATAAAATAAAAAACTAATAAAACTGTATAGGTCTGAATCATACCTTGGTATGATTGCTGCTACATGATTATTGTCTAGTGGAGGTTCGGGTAAAATTAAGTTAAGTTTATGGTTTTGAAGACTTGGGTCATTATGGGAAGACCAATAAAAGTGCTAACTGTGTTTTAGTATTTATGGCTGAGGTATTTGTTCTCTATGAAAATTTCTAATTGTATATTGTCTTGCTCAATCTTGAGTTAAAAAAATCATTTAAAAAAATTGAATAATAGATGTTTTACAAAAATTATTTGAGGTTTAATTGTTTTCAAAAACTAGCTTGCGATCAAGACACAAACAATCCAAAGCACTTTAAAATGACGACTACTATTATTTACATAATTTTTTTTGTAAATACATACATATATTATGATTATATTATTATAAATAAAGACAAATTATGTACGGGGGGGGGGATACACCTCCCCCCTCGTTGAACCGTCACTGAAACCACCTTACGTTTGGCAATCATTCTGTCTGCAACCGTGGTTGTTAATAAAATTGAATGATAACGCAAGCATATTAATGGGTGATAAGTAGTTGTCCAAAAATGATAAGGACTGCACGAATGTGATAATAGCGTTAAAAAATCAAAGTTTGGCCTTTTCATAAAAATGTATCCATATGTCTTCGTAGACTTTTGTAATATTATATTTTAAAAATCACGTACAAAAAAATTTATCTTTTGAAAGTAAGATGATGTTGTTATTCAATATTAATTTACTTTTATAATACAAACAATTACAGCATTAGGTACTTTGGTAGATACCTATATTATTATTCAGTATATTAATATATTTCTTTTTAAAATTTGACAATTTACATTTTTATTTCACTGTTTTTTTTTTCTCGATAATTTTCTATTTCATGAAAATTTATAGATTTATCATTTAAGATAAAATCAAAAGATTATAAAATTAAGTATTGTACATCTTACTAAGCAGTAACAAAAACTTCAACAGAAATTTAACAATATAATAATTTAATGCTAATTAAATACTAACTTAGCCCTTCAAAAACCCTTTTAATTTGAATTAAACATTTCAAAAATGTACTGTATCATATTTTATTTATTATAATAATATCTAATATTCTTTATTCTATCAAATTGATTTAATATTTGAAATTTTAAAATTAAATATCAATAAATGTTTAATTTTAAATTATAAATGTATTGTATTGCTGTTACAGGAGTATAAAAATATGGCTACTAGAAGTCTTACTGACATATTTTTGTTGATGAGAACAAATTCTATTCAGAGTAGAGGAATATATTCATTTCAAGGTTCTATGCATAATGATTATGACACAGATAGTGATGAAGGTGTTAATGACAAGGCAGCGTTAATGGAGGCTGGCCGGTCTATGGTGCTTAAGACAAATTCTATAGAGTTACGGTCTCAAGAAAAATCACCACCTACATGGGCTGGATTACTTGAAGATGCTCAATATTCTATTACCAGGTTTAATAATTATTTTCTATTATAAATATATATATATATATTAGATATACTAGATGAAATCAATCGTTTTATAGAGATAAAAAGATCAAGTTATCACAAAAATGACATTTGATTACTTGCAGTTTTATTTGCATAAAATTAATGAAATTCCATTCATAAAATAATGTAATTTACAGCAATAATTTATTTGTGTATTTTAATTCAATATTGCATATTACTCATATCATTAACAATTATAACTATGTACCTTTTATAACAATTCATTTCTTTTTTACTATAGGTAAGTAAAAAAATATAGGCATAAAAGCAATTCCTCATGGTTAAGTATTTAATAACAAATTGTTTTTATTTATTTGAACAGGGAAATGAATAGGGTTGAGCTGATAGAATTTTTTTTAGATATCCAATAAACCAATATTTTGTACCTGTAGCTAATATCTTTTTGTGCTATATCAAAATATCTAGCTTATATTTGTTTAAGCCAATTCAGTAATGTCAATGCCAATTATAGTTTTTGTGCCTGTCCATGAGTTTCTTTAAAACATTGTTGATAGGAGTTTATTATTCATTTCATTGTTTATTCAATAATATTTTTCAAGTATTTTTCAAATAGTATACAAGTTAAACAAATTTTTTTCAAAAGATATATCGGTTTTGAATTAAAACCGATATCCGATAAACTGATAGCGCCAATATCTACCATCGAATACCATCCATGCCAATTTCGCTAAGTGGATTCTAATATTCTAATAAATTCTAATATTAGGTTACAGAACAAATTGAAAGAATTACAATCATTACAAGATGCTCAGGTGTTGAGGCCTACTCTAGATGATTCTAGTCTACAAGAGAAACACATTCAAGATCTCACAATAGATATTACAAGAGTAAACAAACTATTGTTAATATTTATATATAATAATTATATATTTGTAATAAATAATAATTTGTACTATATACTATTTAAACTATTTTGTGTTACAGATATTTGCCTCGACAAAAAAAATTATTCAGCAAATTCGATTACATTCAAGTGGACTATCTGGTAACAAAGAATCCCAACTTTCTTATAATGTATCATCTGCTTTGGTATCATCATTACAAAATTTGTTTAACGAATTTCGAAATTCTCAACAAAACTATCTCAACAGTAATAACAAATTCATTGCATGATTAACATTATATTATTGATTTTTTTTACTTTTAGAAATCAAACATAGAGAATCAATGTCATCACAGATGTTTTTTGAAACTGAAGACAATACATCAAATTCCGATTTACTAGATATGTTAGGTAATGGTTCATCAAATTCTTTTGGGCAACAGTTACAGCTGCAACAATCAAATCAAACACAAACATTTGCGGCTATACTTATTGAAGAAGAAAATGCTAAAATGGCTGCACAGTGGGAACGTGAAGCCACTCAGATAACCAGTTCTGTAGTTGAATTAAACAATATATTTAAAGATCTTGCACATATGGTTGTTCAACAAGTTAGTTAGAACTTTTATTTATTTAGTTTATACATCAGCATAAAATAATTTCATATATGTATTTTTTTAGGGTAGTGTTTTGGATCGAATAGATTATAATATTGAACAGACTGAAATTAGGGTTAAGCAAGGTGCAGCTGAATTAATAAAGGCTGAAAAATATCATCGAAGTAATCGAAAAATGAAATGTATTTTAATTCTGGCTCCCATTTCTATTCTGTTATTATTTATTTTAGAAATAACTAAATTTAGCTAATTATTTATATAGGTCTATTTTACATAATTACTATAATATAGTGCAATATTGTTATTTAATATAAATAAATATAGAACTATTATACTCATAACTACAAAAAAAAAAACATTTTTTAAGTATTCTAAAAATCACATAAGAGACCATAGGAACTGACAGGGATAAAACCTCCCTTACACAATTAGTGTGATATAAGTTTAAATTGTATAAACACAAATAAACAAAGAAAAGAATAATTAGTTTTCATCATTTTCTGATTAAAGTTCTATAATTATTACTCCGAATAATGTACTGCTTGAAATTAGTTTTAATATACCTAACTATAATATTTATTAATTACCTAATAGAAATACAATTATATTATTTATTCCATATCTTATCTTTGTCATTAATTAATTGTTATCAAAGATCACAAAAATTCTATTATTTTCTAATTATTGCACAACTGAGATAATTATTTATGATAAATTTTATTATTTTTATAGTAAAAAACATTACGTAGTGGATACATTGTGGACGACATTGGATTATCTCTATTTCCTTAAAAATCTTTACAGTAAAAAAAAAATGTAATTACCATTTTTCAATAATAACAAAAAAAAAAAAAAAAACATACTCAAACTGTTTGCTTTAAGAAGAAAACATAATTTTAACATTTCTATTTTAATAATTTCAATAAATGTAAGCTTCTAGACACAATATATTAATGATTCATGTGCAAGTTAAATTTAGGGTTTAATTCTTTTTAAAAACATGTACATTGCAACTACTAACACAACCTGTATGTGAATTGAAGTTTGACATTTTAATTTACTATCTACCAGACGGCAGCACACATGGTGTATACATGATTTTTGAAAGAGGGCATCAAAGAGACGGGGCCCCAAGGACAAATTCTCATCATTCTCTCACACGCTCCAGATAATTTGGCAATACTTATTATTTTTAGCAATAATCATAGGTTTTCATTGTTGATTTATTTTTTCAATCAAAACCAAATGCACAATTACAATATAATCAATAATAATAATATTACGAAACCATTAAGGCTATTGTATAGAAATAATTGTATATTTTTGTTGGAGGTAATTCTCACGTGTGCTGTCCTAAAACGTCCCTGAACTTCGGTGTATACATTCCAAAGAATTATTGATACAAATGACTAGTGGCGTGCTTAGATTTTTCCTATGGGGGGGGGATGAACTGATTTTGTTTTGTTGATAGTCATAAACACAAATTTACATAATTTACTTTTTGGTGTATACGCATAGGCGGAATTGGGAGGGGGGCTAAGTGCCCCAAAAACTGTTCCTATTCTATATAATGATAAAAATTTTAGTCCCCCCTTCTGAAATTATAATGGATTTCCGCATATGTTTTCACATTAGGGGTAGGATAGTATTTTATTAGTATGTTATGTACAATTTTATGTCAAAATTTACGTAACCATATTATTAATCATAAAACCATATACTATATAGGTAAATTAATCCAAAATTAACATTTTGTAAAATATACATATTAAATTAAAGATAAAAAAATTTAATTTTAAATATTCAGACTTATTAAAATTATAAAACTAATTCAAGTTTTCTTGGTTTTTTGGACATTTCATCTAAAACTTCATCTGGTGTAACACTGACATTACTGACCGACTCATCAAAAAAAAAAAAAAAAAAAAGGTCATGAAGGGATATGACATCCACATCCCTTCGTGAGCGCGGTCCTGGTACCGAGTACAACTAGTGCTAGATAAAACCAAATAGTTCTTATAGGTCTACCGACAAATGGGGCGACGGGATACCGAGCAAATTCTCAAAGGGCCACCGACCATTATTGTGTGTTAAAATAGAAATGTTCTCATAATTACGGCCGTCGAGAGCCACGCAACGGGGCAGTTCACGTCATCCTGGAAGCCGTCCTACCGACGGTATCTGCTATACGCCTGGTACGAAATTAAATTTTTTGACCATAAAACCGTCAGGGTAACACGAAAAACTTTTTGAAAATCGTAAAATAGTATACCAGGAGTTGGGAAGGGCGTCGGTATAGTGGCCACCGTTAATTTAGATTCGGCTTGATACAAGTCGGCGAAATCTGTTACAAAAGTCGAAAATTGATACTGCAGTTTAGAAGGTGGCCATTTCAAGATATTTTTTACGGAACATAATTATTATTATCTTATAACGAATTTTCTGTTAGAGTATAGGTAGTAGAAATTGTCAAATTCGTTCTAAGTTACCCGGATTGACGGTAATAATTTCAAAAGCATATTTTAATATCGCGGAGAAAGTAAGCACGTATATTATGAGATCGATTATCACGATGCGTCAATATGCGTTGTACATAATAATTAATATTTTTATTTATTTACATTCTGCGTGGGTAAGAGTTAAAATTTCCTTTCGATATTCGATATAAGTATACGTAAAAAGTCACCGGCTTCTCGACTAGTAACGAGTGACGATTTTTTTTTTTTTTTTTTATTTCTATTAATATTCGTATACGGTATTCGTGGACAAATGGAAACCACGCAATATAATAGGTTCCTGACACGACGATGTGTAAATAATGATCCATTAATAAAATATTAATGAACCGAATGTGGTGAATTCGAAAACTTCATACAAATACTGTGTACAAAAGTTGAAGTATCGTCATCTCGTATAGACGTTGAGCTAAAGCTATTTAGCTAAGCTAAACACTAACAGATTTTTATGGTACATTAAATGCCGCATAGGTACGATTTTTCTGTACGGTGGTCACGCTATTGACTTTTGTCATCGGATAATGTCAATAGTTGGAGCATCGAGAAGAAACGCGTCGTAATTGATTAAAATACACACGATGATGGCTATAGGATGTCAAAAGTTTTATGACGCCCGATACAAAGGAGAACCGTTTTTGATTTTTCAAATTTTTTAAAACGATATAATATTATATATATATATATAGCCTCGTATGGTATTATATGTATAATAAATTGTAGTGTAAACATTAAACACGTTAAAGATTAAACAAATCATTAGATTATTCAATTTTAGATTTTAAGCGTAGCGAGGAATGTATTGGTTTTACTATGATGTGTGTTTTCGGTCTGTGAACAACTTTTCTACTATACCAGAAATCTTGCTCCGATTATCAACCAAATCTTGCCGTTTTTCCCAATTATTAAGACAAATAAAACGAAAATCAAAAATAAATGACCACTCCATTAGATAATAAATAATGCTTTCAAAAAAGGCGTTACATTTGAAAATCGGAGCAAAATTTCTGGTAGAATAGTTGTTCACATCAAAAAAAATATATTATACACATTATATGTGTAATTATCATGAAATAATACAATCTTTAACATAGGTATAATTATCATAAATAATATTCGATAATATTGGCCTCAAAAATCGTCAAATCATTTCTAGACATTGAAGTGAACGACTGTACATAATGATACAGATTAAAATAAAAATAAAATATCAACCAAATGATTATAGTCGTTGCTTTGTTTCAATGTTTCTAGCCGTGTATCATTATTAAAGATAAAAATAAATTAAAAACTAAAAATGTTGGAAATAAAAATAATATTTTTTTATATTAGTAGTGGAGGATGCAGTTGAATAAGAAATAGTGTGAAAAGTATAGTCGATTAAACTGGTAAATTATGGGACTTGACTAATCATTCGTGCCTTGTCATGAAATTATAATGGTAATCGGAATAATCAGCACATAGGTGTCAGAGGCAATATTATATTATTGTTGAACTTTGGTCTTTGATAAATTGAAAATTAATGACAAAAAAAAAAAACTAAAATATGAAGGGGTGATTCCTTTTTCAACCTAATCGCTGTCTGATGCTAAAATATCACCTTGTTTAATAATAGCAGAATATATTTTTATTCCATTTCCTTCACCCATTTTCCAAATATTTGGACTTTATCTCCAGCTTGTATTTTTATCCTCGTCTTGTATCTTTATTTTCATCTAGTATTTTTATATTAATTTTTACCTGTATTTTTATAATGATAGAAATTTAAGGTTACAAATACAATTTCAGTTGTAGCGACCGGTTCCTGTGAGACCATATGCAGAAACAATAGTGCAAAAAAAAAAAAAAAAAATGTTTTTCCTCTAATTATTTTTAGAAGGAACCTGTACAATTTTTCACGTCGAGACCCCACACAAATTAGTTGTAGTCGTTGTTGGTGAAACCTCTACAGTAAAAACTTACTTTAAGAGTAGGAAACTACTTTTTACGTTACTATTTAACAGTAATTATGTAACACAATTGTCAATTATTAGCGTTTTACTAGTTTTTTTTTTTTTTTTTATATATAGCTACACAAGTTTATATACAAATATTTAACCATGTCCGTGTTTATTTTATGGCAATTAATTATAGGTATACAGTTAAACGTAATACGAAACAAATTAGAAATTGATATAGATATATCAAATAAATAAATTAAAACAAACATTATTAAACTAGTAAAATTTGTTTTTTCAATTTAAATTTATCCGTAATGTTTGATAATAGTATTACTAAAATAATTTTCAATCAAGTAGGTGGGTATCTACGTTAACGATTTTATTCTTATTAAATGTGTGTCCAAGTACAAGTAACTTTTAATACAACATTGCATTACCTTATATTGATGTATATTATAATAAAATACGTATTGTAGACCTAGTTAGCAGGTTATACGAGCGCATAAATATTTAAAAAATAAAGTTTTTAAATATATATTTTTTTTTGAGGGGGTGATAGTTGTTGTTGTTTTACATGTGCGGTATAATTTTATATATGGCCACGGTTGTACATTTTATATTATATTATTATTATTACTATCTGTGAAACATTTTAAAGTTGTCATCGTCAGTAAAAAAAAAAAAAATTATCGATAAATGATCGGGTGGTAAATGGTAAAATATTATCGTGTGTCATTCAATATTATATCGTAGGTATAGGTATAAGCTTGCTCATTCGTATACTTACTACTATAATATAATATTATTATAATTATAAAGACGTGAAAATAATTTATGTTTTAATAATAATTTGCAATTAGTTTCCTATATTATGCCAAGGATGTTTTTATGAAGAAATTACATTTATCTTACTAAATCAGTGGTTCCCGAGCTTTTTTCCTGATCGCCCACTAAAAAAAAAATTCCCACGGGCGGGGGCCTTGAAGAAAAAAATAAATAAGGTTATAAGTAGCAAATTAATTTCTTGTGCATTTATATCGGTATATATATAAAAAAAAAAATTATATGATCTCAACGAGATGAAGAAAATGCTTGCTGGTGTTTTGCTGATAATCTGTTGATATTTGATTTGATTTTTGTGAGGAGCATTGTTAAGTTCGGTTATTTGTAACCGTTGTATTTTTTTTTTTTTTTTTTTATGAATAGATTTGTTACTTCACTAAACCCACGTTCAACCAAGCATGACGACGGAAATGCAATCACAATTTGTGTACAACAGCCCAGTGGATATCATTTCTTGTATTTAAATTCGAATTCCTCATTCCCTGTTACTCTCATCTAACCTTTATCTAACCTAGGGTAATCTCCCGTTTCTGTAATTGAAAAAAGATCTAAAACCCACCAGTCAGGTATGTACATTTTAAGAATATCTTCAAACCGTTGTTTGTTGAAATCGTACGAATAAAAAAAACAATTTAAATAACCAGTAACCACCACCCCCATGAAATTCAACTCGTAACTATCCCCTTCCCCCTGGATAGTACTAGCACCCCCCAAAATGGGAGGGGGGATATTGTCCGCTTTGGAAAACAACGTACTATAGATGCTGTAGACAAAAACTGGAAAAAATAAGAAAACTGTAAGATGAAAAATTCACCGTGCGTAAAAACCGCATTCACCCACCAGCAGCAACGAGCGGCATAATATCATTATCTTTGTACGTATTTTTCGGCGTATTTTATTATATTATGTTGCGCGCAACCGTATTCATGGTAGTGGGGGGGCAGTTCTGCGGCACACGGGACCACAGCGGAACTCTGCGTCGGGCCCACCGTCAGTTTATACTAAACCCGTCGCGATTCGTCCTCGTTTATTACATTCGCGGCGCGCTGGTTCGTGTAAAAACAATGTTTCTTTTTTCCTTTTTTTTAAATACGACAAACCCGTTGGGAGTACTACCGCGTTTAATATAATATATATATATATATATATATATATATATATATATATAATTTTTTTTTTCACCGGCAAAACCGTCCACGTTTTGACGATATTATAATATTATTTTCGTCGATATTTCCTCGCGGGCAACTGCGCCGGTATACAGGACCTACCTATACACCCATTACCCGAATTATCCTGCTGAATTTTTATCATGTGAGTAACTCATTACTATTTCGCTAATTTTAACTAATCACGAATTAATATTTATCATTATTAACGGACTAGAGTATCCGTAACAAAGTCTTTAAAACGCACTAATTTGCGCTTTACGTGCCCGTCTTTATATGTTGTATAAATATAATTTATTTTCTATTATATTGTTATAATCGAAATTATTAAAAGTATATCGTGATTATTTCGGATTTATTCAATTTTCACCTCGTACACCGAATTAATATATAAATTAATTTATATTAGTATATATGTAAGGTACCTATAATTTGTATAAATGTGTCGTTTTTTAATTGATAATTTAAAACTCCTTTGACTTTATATTATTATTTGTACAGTTTTATACGACCATTGAATACAGATTGTTCATTTTTTAAATTTTTCGTTTGTAGAGCAGGTAAAAAAACATCGATATAAATGTATTGCTACCTGTCTATTATTATCATTATATTTTATATAATTCGAATGCATTTTTTTGTGTTGGGTGGGGGGGGGGTGGTGGTGGTGTGGTAGGTTGTTTTTATAGAGATCAATCATTTTGTAAAACGTTCTCGGGCGCCTACATAGATATAATTTGATATTATTGTCCGGTGATCCGTCGCAGCGTTTATAACAAACAACAGGCGAGTTAGATACTAATAATATTATATTAGTGTTAACACGATAAAACACTCCCACCACACTGCGCCACCGGTTAATTGATTATTGGCGGTTTGTTTCCGCCAAACGGTTTTTTCTCTCTCTTTCTTTTTAGTTTTTTTTTTTCTTTCTTTATTTCCCTTGTATATTCAAGTCTCGGGCCCGAACGCCCATCGGAATAATGCGCGCAACAACGTTTATCTCCGCGCGCAAGCAGCATTTTTATTTACATAGTATTATTTTATCCACACCGCAGGATAATGAACCTTGTCGATCGAGTCCATGTATAATATCGTTACAAGGTCCGCCAGTCGCGTACCACAAACCCAGTTATCCGCCGCTATAGTAATTTTCCTATATCGCGTATCGATAACACGCGGCTGACGAGCCCGGGGAATCGGGTTTTTTTTTTTTTTTTTACAATAATATCGTTTCGTTTTGATATAATATATATTGATATGTAACCTAAGATTTCTCTCTAAACCGTTAGTGGCTAACGGCGGTGACTTTTTCGCATATATAAATATTAGTCGATGCGGCGAGCTGATGATAAAGTGGTTTTTTTCGAAGCGATTATTTTTATACGAACATCAGTTGTGATTTTTTGAATTGTACAATTTGTTCAACGATCCAATTTGCGAATTTTTTAAAATTATACATATACATATATTATTGTTGTACTCCGTCGATCAGACTTTGGATTTACCAAACAGCGACCCGTCGTCAATTACATTATTATACTCTATTTAATCGTTCAATGATGTTTAAATATATAATTATTAAACGTTAAAATGTCGTTACTAAAAAAAAAAAAAAAAACGAAATTGAATTTATACTTGAAATTTTCTTAGCATACAGGTAGTCGCCGGTTCGTGTATATAGAAAATCACTCGTGCACGCGTAAGTCAGATGTATATACAAAAAAAAAAAAAGATAATATATCTGTGCCTTTCGCGTCCCAATATTATAAATTTATAACATATCAACCTATATATATATATATATATATACGTGATTTTTGCACGGGTAATATTCGTGAGGAATTAAAGATTTTGCTCGAAAGATTAACTTTATTTCCCACGACGATGACGACGACGACGCCGAACACGTCGTGATATCGACTCGGGGAGAGTATATATAATATTATTATGCAACATTTTTCGATCGGATTCCCTCGGGGAAAAGACGAATAGAAAATGGCTAAATAATAATAATAATAATAATAATATGTGTATTATCGCATGACTCGCGCACACGGTTAATTATACGGTTTTGGAGCAAAACGTCACGGAGACGACCTCGCCATTTGAAACGGAGAAAAAAAGAAATAAAAAAAAAGAACCCATTGTTTTTAACCGAAGGACGTTTAACCCCCGCGCACATCGATGACAATCCCGCAGACAATCCGCGCGTACCCATAATAGTATATATTAATATTTTAAATAATACAAATAATATTATAATATATTTTCGGTAAAAAGAATAAACGAAAATTCTATAGTAGAAGGTGACTTCTATACCCGTACCCCCTATATAGGTATATAAAATGTAGGCAATGTCGATATTCGACAACTGAGGCCAATTGCACGTTTCTATATATATAAAAAATAAAAAAATAAAAAAATAACGGTTTTGCGTCAATTACTCGGCGACATTTTTACGGTTACAACACTATATAGATATACCTATAATATTATTGTCTCTCCCAGTTCAGTTATACAGACACTTTCGTTTCGATTGAAATTATTCAAAGAGATGCGTTGCTGTTATTTTCTTCTCTAATGGTCGTCTATACTACAAACGTTTCCCGGGGTTACTGCTATAGCACGATAATATATATATATATATTATTTATAACTACGAACCGCCGTAGGTATTGTGCTTAAAAAATCGTGATTGGAAAATAAACGACGTGCAATCGAATATTACTATTTATTTGCCGGCCTCGCTATACAGTATAGTACAAACTGTATATTAAAATAGCTATTTAGCAGGTACCTAGATAAACAATAGGTAATCGAAAACGTTCCAATGTGATTATTTTACAATTATATAAGTATTCTCGTGCGTATAGACAGAAAACAAATTATTTTATAATATTGTACGAGCTATATTATACAGTAGGTATAGTTTATAAAAATAAAATTAAAAAAAAAAAAAAACCGGTGTAATCACTAGGCATATTTATACAGATTCCAGATACAGTACATTTGGCAATGACAATTAATGCATAACTATTATAAATATGCCTAAATAATATAATTATATTTATATATGGTGTGCCTACCTAATTAACTTGCAGTACCGTCGGAACTTTAGATTTATGATATACTAATATAATAAATGCAAAGGCTGGACAGTAATTATAGTTCAAATATAAAATAAAGAATGTTAAAAAATAACTTGGTTTTTTTTTGTTCAAAATGTAAGCTATTTCAAAAAGTTATCGAAGAATTTATTTTAAAAGAAAACTGTACTTTCTCCATGCTTTTTGCATTTATTGTCCGAAGAAAATATTGTATTTTTACTTGAATATCATTAATATATAACAAAACGGGCATGCGGCCTATATAAGATACCTACACGAGCCTTATATATATACGGCTGGATTTAGGGGGACATAGGCCCTCCAAAATTGAATTTACGAACAGGATTGACCCAAGAACGTCTGTCCAACTTATCTATTTTAAGTATCGTTAGTGACATACTTGATACTTTGAACTTTAAACATATATTTAAACAATTTTTTTCTAATAATTCAAGAAAAGTATGTGTATTGTGAATAAAACAATTTTATTTTGTACCGACATAGTTTATTGTTTAAACAAATTGTATTTTATTTTGAATAGGTACTTAAAACATTTTAATTATAAATTACCTAATAATTTTAAAAGAATCAAATTAAAAATTAATTGACTTGCATTTAATTAATTTTAAGGATAAAGTTTTAAAAACTTCAAAGTCACTCGATAAATAGACTTCAGCCGTAATAAACTCTACCTGATATGGGCCCCGAGGCCCCCACAACCCTCGGTCTATTTAAGACAAAATATATTAGAGTACAAATACGTTTATGAGTATGTAGTTCAGGAAAATTTAAATAAAAGTAATTTTTATCTTAACACAAGTTATTATTTTACTGAAAATATGTAACTTAACATAGTTACTCAAATTTAATGAATTAAATTAACTTTGACTTGATTTAGTTATTTAATTTAATTTATTTTTTTTTTAGGGAAATTTAACTTAAAACTAGTTTAACGAATTGATTAAGTTGCCCGGCTTTAAACAAAAAATTGTTATACACAATTCCATTTAGACGGCGTATAGGTATGGTTCTACACATTTTACACGTCGACATTAAAAGTAAAATATTCAATTATTTAATATAATGTATTGTGTTAGTACCGCCGTCGGCCGGTTATTCTTTCAAGCCCGACTGCGGATGACGGACGACAATAATAATAATAATAGTTGTTCACGCGCGTATGCCTTACGATGGGAACAACCTTGACCGCCATGACGTATATATTATAATAATATTATTATGCATATATCGACACCAACAACCTAACCGTTTTGTGAGGGGTCCGTAGACAAGGTAATATAATTACCTAACAATAACTCGATAAAATAATATAATATACGGGTATGTATTATTATTGTGGTTATAGGTTAACCATCCCTAAACCTGTGTTCTCGTTACTGCGGCTCTGACAAAATTATCGTTTCGAGGAGTATTTTAGAACTATAATATAGATAAGTATTATGAGTGTTGGGAAGGAACGATGGCTGGAACGCGTTACTTTTGAAATAAAGGAATGAGAGACGGGAAAGATTTCCTATTTACGAGAAACGAAAACACAAATTTTCGTTCCTTTTTTTTTTTTATATACAATTTTAAACATGTATATTCTAAATGGAACATAAAATTGAATATAAAAGGAACGAATTATTTTTTAAAAGGAACTTTCTCAACCATTATATATATACTTAAACAACAGTCAAGTCTGAGGTTATATTATGATGAGGTGTCCTCATAAAAATGTGGTTTTACTACTCGATAGTATTATTGGATTGCACGCGTAATTGGCTTCTAGTGCTTCTACAATGACGCAGAGACAAAGGAATCACCCTATGTTTTTTTTTTCATTTTTTTTTTTTCTATAACCAACGACTGTACGCAGATTAAATGATATACTATGTATATGTAGCCGACTGAATCACTACTGGAATGTGAATATTTAAAAGTACCTAGGTACATGTTATACAGCTCAACGCCACCGTATGATAAATAGCTAGGTATATATAGGTGTATAATATATACTTTATGAATTATACATTTTCAATTGTCCAGAAAACACTTATAACGACTTATTTCCTTCACGTTTTATGACTCCTAGAAGACTATAATCATCTATAGGTAGTTACCTACTTCACAATTTAAAACATAACGACGAGACACTCAAAAATACATTAATGTGTTATACCGTTATAAAAAATATATATATATATATATATATATATATTATTTTATAATAACAAAGATGACACAGAAAAGTATATGGAAATTTAAAAATGTATCAATACTCACGACGATACACTGGCTAATGTTAACATTATAATATATAACCAGCCAATGTCAACAGCTCAACATTATCCAGTTTTGTTAACATTGCCCAAAACATAATTGAACGATAATTGTCTGAAAGTATGGTAAATTAAAAAAAAAAAAAAAAAAAACATAAAAATCATGTCGAGTCCACGTCATTAATCGAGTCCGTTAGTTAGCTATGCTGAAGGTTTTATTATCCTGCGGTGTTTATAATACAGAACAGACTCTAGCAGAATACTAGCAGACTCTTATGTACGATTTGGCACCGCGACACCTGTTCTCTATAGGACAGACTTAATTAGTGTCCGTTCGCGTTTAAAAAAAAAAAAAAAAAAACATAAAATCAGGTTACGCTGTATAAAGTGGATAAAAATGTCAGCGGTTCGGCGAAATGCGATTTGTATATAAAACTATATATATATATATAACGTGTTGTACGCCCATATAATACGATAAGATTTCGTATAAGACGTACGTACATTATTATTATTACTATTATGTATGTATATATACGTGATTACCGGTTAAAAATAATATGTATCGTGGCGCTAAGGATATAATAATATATATACTAAAATCTAATACAGATGCCACAGAACGGGTTGTCGGCGATATATATAAATATATAGTGCGGTACATTTCTAATGGTAACCCATACGCGAATATTTCGCACAAAATGAATACAAAAAAAAAAAAAAAAAAAAATAAAAAACCATTAATAGTATTCGGGTTTTTTTTTCTTCTTTTATACAGCGATCGAGAACCGGTATTTTTAACTGCATGGGTTATTTCAAGTTTACTCCAATTTCAAAATGTATTTTAAAAATAGATTTTTAATTTTTTTAAAGGGGTAATACGAATTCTCGAATGTTGTAGATTTTGCTGATCCGTATAATAATAGACCGTTAAATAATAACCCCCCCCACCTGGTGGATTGGAATGCAAGTCGAACGGCAGTCAGGTGGTCGAAAAAATATTCCGGTCGTTTTCAATATTAAGTACGAGCTCCACGTTTTACGTCTGTTACAATATGTTATATTTTTTTTAACCGCAGCTGCAAAATGTCTGAAGCGTTGGGGTGAGTTGAACACGAAACGCACCACGTCTGTGCACCTGCAGCCGAGTGATTTTGATCGACAAAAAAAAAAAAAAATACTATTATATACGGACCACCAAACACTCCCAAAGTAATTATGTAACGTATAACCACGGCTGTGTTTAAAAACGGTAGGTGGGTAGCGATGTACAGCCGTATAGGTAGGGTGTAATGGTCTCGGACGGTTTACCATCAGCGAACAATGAAACACACGTTTCTAATTTTTTTATATATTACACTGAATATATTCAACTGGGTGCTGAGCCCAGGACCATCAAAATAAATTGAAAAATGTATTGCCTAAATAATAGTTCAAATATCAACAATTTTAGCAAGTATAAAATAAATTTATTGTATCCAAAAAAAAATATTACACTATATAATATTTTGTTGTTCGATTTACAAGAACTTCTAATTTTTGTATTAATTATTTGACTGAACGTCTGATGTACACTTTTATCGAACTTTTGATATTTTTGTAAATGTCTAATTACACAATTAAGTTTAGGAACTCCAATTTAATTACCGATGAATCTACATGTACTCGGTGGTATATTTAATAAAAAAATAATTAAAATTTTAGTAAATAATAATATACATATTCTTAATTATGCACAGCAACGTTTGTGTTGTTTCAAATGCATCTACCTATATTCTTATGTATACGTTTTTATTTTTACAACATACACATTTAACACGTTCAGCTCCGCTAGTTCTTATCTGTTATTCACCACGCGCAAAACAAAATCCAACTGCATACAGGGGTTTATAAATATGTACTGAATGGCCACACAAATAATTGAAATTGTTGATCAATAGCCGAATATTTTATTTAAAGTAAAAAAACCCATATGTTTATGACGACTACGCGTCGTCATCGGCTAGGTATTACCAATAACGTTTGACGACGCATAGTCGTCATCGGCAATGAAAGTGTTAAAGGAACTCGTAATTTTTAATTGAGAATTATTCAGAGTGCAATTCATGTAGGTTACATTGTGTGGTAATTTATCACGTAATATTAATTAAACGAGTTTGAATTTCCGTACGTACGTGAATATGCGGACAGGGACGTATTTATGTGGGGGAGGGGTGGCTTATCGGGCTTTAGCCCCTTCTCCCCAAAAAAATATCTAAACAATAGTGGTTTTAAATAAAAGTAGGACGGGTTCTGGGATTTCGAAGTTTTTATTGATGAAAAAAAAATATCAGTCTTCACCAAAAAAATCTCTTAATACGCATCTATATGCAGATAAAATCTATACCGACAACGATATTTTATTACATACGTATAGGTAAGTACACGAACGCACCGGACGGCTCGAGATCGCTAAACCGTGTCAGCGGATCGATAATGTACATTTTTTGTTATTGATCAATACACGATGCCGTAACATGTGTGGGTATATACAAGTGATGTAGTAGAATAAATGTATAATATATACGACCAAATCGGTATAGATCATGTATTAAATATACGAACGTGTTCCCGTTCGGAAACGTTAATGTAAATTGTAAATACTATACCTATAAAAATCGATAAACCGAAAGCAAAGGTGTCATTTTGGAAAGACAATTTGTGCATTTTCTCTTGTCTGACTTAAAAAGCAGCCCGATTGGCCTGTTGTTGCCCTTAAGACGAAAGCAGTTGCTGGTGAAAAATTAGGCATAGTTTTAGTATTAAATAGTTTCGAGAAATATAATGGTAATAAAAAAAAGGGAGCTTAAATCACACGTAGGATTCATTTTAAACTTATTTTTAAAGTCCAGCCAAAGTTTTGGCCCATCTAGAAAAATATAAAACTACTAAAGCGACGCAAACGAGGTACACATAAATACTTTAAATTTACGAGCGGTTTTTCCCAATTAAATAGGCCGATTGAAAAACTGAAATGACGCCACTGAGTGACAGTTTTCAGCGCCACCATGCATAGCGGATTCAGTGTGTGTACATAGGAAAGAATTCCATAATAAATAATTGTACCGACACGCATGCTGTTACATTGAATTTAGAAAATCAGAAAAATATGACCGATATATTATACTTTGCATCAGACCACCGTTAAATGGAAAGTTGGGAAGCATATGGATAATTTAAATTTAAACAAAAAACTATACTGAGCGGAGCTCGTTTAACTGGTTTAACTAATTAAAGTAGTTTTTAATTTTACTCTGTAACCAAGGGAACTCAGAAATTTAAATTTAAAAATCGAGATGATGTTGGAACTTCCATCGTCTGCCTGTGTTCGAATTTACAGATATCTGCGTATAATAGATTTGTTGGACATTTTTTAAAAATATTTTAGAAAAAAAGAAAGATGTTTCAAATTATCTTTTAAGGTACGACGCGAAAGTTTTGGAAGATTTTTACTAATCTACCCGGTTCGGTACCTAATCGAAACCGGCATATTCAATGGTTACGGACATAAAAAAAACCCCATAGATTTTTGTAAAACCAATATATATTCCTCGCTCTTCTCAGAAGCTAAAATCAAAATCAATTTAAAATTAATAATCCGTCGGTGAAAAATGTTCTCGTTCAAAACACAGAAAATAATCCCACAGTTTTGTTGTTTTTTGAATAGTACCTTATTCCCGGAAGACATTATATATAAATATTTTAATATTGTGATATAATATACAATCATACGGAATACCGTATTTAGAATTTTATAGTTGTAAATGTTATAATACACTCATACTATTATACTATTATTCAGTGGCACATTTAGACGTTTTGCGCACTGGGGTGTCATTTTACTGTCCCCCTTAAGTAATTGGTGTTATACTTATATATATGCGAGATTGAGGAAACTGCGGTCACCCGAGTAGGAATTCTTATATCTCAAATTCAACGACTCTAAATATTATGCTTTTTACAAGAAATGGATAAATAAACTTTTGAGCGACCTTATGGAGTACTCTAACCAAAAAAATCGTCCGAATCGGGACGTTCTAAAAATATAGTGGGCAAATAAATTACTTTCACCCATGAGCAGTATCTTAGTACAAGTCGACCGAACCGGGTATTAATTTTGCCAGTAGTTTTATCAGTTTTAGTTTTTCTATATATTTAGTTTATATTTGCTAAAATAAATGCCTCATAGTTCCGTAATAGGCTGTATTTTATTTTTGTTTCGTAAACTGTAATCGATTTACTACACAGAGTCGTAGTTTTTGTTTAATAAAAAACAAAGATTTTAATTTTTTTTCCGTCTCTAAAATTTGGGAGCCGGGGCATTAGCTCCAGTCATTCCCCTAATTGCACCACTGCTATTATTGTTATTGTTTCTTTAAAAGTCTATTCATACCGTTATGAATTTTAATCGCATTTTATAATCTCAATATGCGTTTAAAAAGTATTTTTCAATTCACATCAGTAAACTATTATATAGGCAATGTATTGCAACTTATAAATATTATAATATATTAAATTTATTCGCGGGTATAGTATGATAAATATGTATACATATTAATAATTAACGGTTTTCTAAATCGCACACAATTATACTATATATATATATATATGAATTTAATTTTTAACGAGTATATCCAATGAACTGTAAAACAATAGATACCAACACGAATCTAAAATAAACCATATAGCGCGTCGGACATAATATTATAATATGAAAGTATTAATAATTGATATTGATGGTCAGCTATAAATATACGAGTACATTATAGTATTTCAGACAATCGATTTTTTTCTTTATTCGAACATTTTTAAAAAGAGTAATTATAAATTATAATATTGCAGTGAAGGTATATAAAATACAATCTCTGGAGGTACATAAAGAATAACGGGTTCGGCTGGGAATTAAATTTATTTCCTGTTATACGTTTATACGCTACACCAGAATTACGATATCTATAAATACGCCGCATTCAACTTCAACAAAAAAACATAAATATACATTATTTAAAAAAAAAAAAATTATAATATACAATTTATAGACTAACTAAACACGTATTATTATACGAGCATGGATTACTACTATTACTTGTTTTACTGTTTTAGACAATTAGTATTACTTCATCTTTAATTATTGAAAATAAATGTATCTATATTATTATTTATATTAGATACTAAAATCCTTGTAAACACGACGAATGTTTACCTAATGATAACCTAATGATTAATATAGATGTGCATTGTGTAGGTATTGTAATTGCAGCATGACACCGCAAAATATTATTACAATGTATAAACATTATTCTCGTCTTACGAAATTGTATAATATTTAAACAATTCGCTATTGTGTATAGTGGGTACGTATGCGTACTCCGATTCTATGAAATTATTTAAGAATACAAACAGTATCGTACGTTTTGTTATAATATTAAACGAAAACTGATACCTATGCATATATTTCGTGCAAATGTATTTCAACATACGTATAGAATAATATGAAAATATTATTACACGAAATACAAAATATTAAAATTAGGTTTTCTTGTCCATATTGCAATAATAGTAACTTTGTGCGTATAACACGCTTAAGGGCTGGGCAAACGGATATAAATTATTATTAATCGCTTATATATACGTATTATGCCGCTGTAGCACACAATCGGACAGTTTTCGGATAAGTGGGTAATATTTACAAAACATTTTGATTTTTAAATATTTACTCATTTATACATCTGCTCAGAGAATGAGCAGTAAACGAAACCCGCGTGATTTTTTATACCTACTAAAGCGTGTACACTCTAAAAATTGTATATTATTACCATCCGACCGGTTTTCGCACAGCAAACGGCATCGAATCGAACGCCGCTGCAGAGACTTAAACGCCCGCGAGTTTTTTTTTTCCTTTTTATTATATTCACTCGCGGCAATATAAATAAGCCGCATTGGTCGGCTCAGTCGCATTCGACCTATTTAATCCGTTTACTATATAAAATATAAACGTGTATAATATACGTACCTACGGTGATTTTATGTAATATTATTACATGTGCAAAAATGTTTTGTTTCGTCTCGTGCGATGGTTTTTTTTTTTTTTTTTATTATTATTATTTTTATTATTATTAGTCCGTATATCGAATCATCTCTCCGACGCTGCCGTAAGCCAGTTTAATCGGCCAAACCCATGCTTTGGAGATCGGTCCAATGACCCCGCGCACGATCGGCGTACATCAAATTTTATATGCAATATAATATACGTGCATCACCGTTTCATATTATTATTAATATCATATACGATAAGGATACGACGAGAAAATCTTCCACCGCAGTATAACCTATACACAACATGTATTAAGTTTAACTTTATATAAAAAAAAAATGTTTTAAAATAATATTTTGTTTTATTTTATACGACTATATAGTAATATTATACGTAATATTTTGTGTTCGTATATACATTATATTATATTCGCTTTTGTCGTTCGATTTTAATATTAACGTATCCTTGGGCTAATTTTACGGAAATAATTATATCGTTTGTATATGTTATTTTTTTTTTCTTTTATACATATTCTAATATAGGGAAAGTGAAAATTCCGCGAACATTATTTGTATAATATACATTAAAAGTAATTTGATCGCAATCATTGTGTCCGTATGTGTTATTGGTAAAATAGTTTTGATATTGCACAGCACGTGAAAGCCAATAATAATACATGCACATATAGCTTTCATATATATATAGGTACCTATACATACAATTATAACTATATATTATTATGCTACTATAGCGGCCGGTAGAGCATGTCAATATAATATAATTCTCCAATCTCCGGTATATCATCGCAGGCGCCGGAGTCTTAAAAATATGGACCGGCCGGCCATAAAATAATAATAATAATAATTAGTCGTGTGAAATAATAATACATATTTGTGCGTATCTGGATTTTTACAAGACTATATTTTAGAATAGTACATACAGTATTTTCGCGCAATGAGTACGCGTCAATCAGGTGAAAAGCATTCGCGTCGAGAGACGAGACTATACAACTATTATTATATGCGCTATACAAAGTAGGTATATATACGCAGAATAGGATTCTCTTTGCGAAATTATATACCATCGCCGGTTCGAAGCAAAGACTCACCAACTGCAAAAAACCGAAATGTCGGGAAATCGAGTAATTGACTCTTTCAAATGTGTGTATTTACATTTTACACCTGTTGCATCTTTGATTTCTATTTCGTTTTGGGCATACAGTCATCGGTGATGACTCATCACTAACGTGGTAGTGAGTTATAATTCTGGATATTTAATAATTGAAGCATTTTTAAAACAGTGCGAAAAAAGGTCAAATTATCAGAAAATTTAATTTTAACGTCTCATTCAAAGTCTCGTAGCAAACATTTGTACACAACATTTGTATAGACGATGACGGTAAAACTCGACATTTGTTAAATTTGTAATTGCCGAGTTTTCGCTGCAAGCCGACGATATATAATATTTATTTAATATTTAAATGTTATATTTCTCGTATACTTAAATTTATTTTGTTATTTTTCGTTGAAACCCATATTGTCATATTGTCATTAAACCTGGAGTGGTCTAGACCACGGCAATATAATATATATATATATGACACGAGGTACGTGTTATAATGTATGACATCCGGATAAAATCGCCAAAAATAATAATAATAATAATAATATAAGAGATGTTTGTAATGCGTGTGTATTGCGGTAAAATATACGAGGATTTTTACAGTAATGTTTTTATTTTTTTTTTTTTAATAAATTCTAATAAACAGGAACGCGATGTAACTCTGATCTCGAAATTGTTTCATACGGTCATTCGGCGGTCTGTATTACTTTATTTCCTAAGCATATATAATAATAATAATAATAATAATAATAATAATGATAAATATATTCAAACGTATTACATTGAGGACATTTCCGTCTTCGCCATGGTCAGGTCGCTGTGCGTGTTAATTACTTGTCGGACCGTAGCTAATTTAATTTTCTTCTATACTTATCACCGTATATCGAACGCATTGTGTTCATCCGGCGCAGCGCAATTCGATTAACAAAACGCGGACGTAATAATAATATATTAATACACCTATACATATGTAGTTAATTGTTATGCCCGAAATTATTGAAACGTTATAATATATCGATGGCAGGTTAGATTCCAAGTGAAATTATATCTGTATAATATGCCTTCCCCCCTCACCCCGCCCGTCCCGGAAAAACTGCCACCGATTGACCGATTTTCGATATTATACACTAAAAAATGGATTCGACTGAAACATAAATAATAATCGCAATACTATATACGATTGCGTAATTAAGGTTTATATTTATACCTGTATACTTATTAATAGTAAACTTTATTAGCGCTTACGATAAATCATAATCTAAACTTTTTCGCCTCGCTGGAGTCAATTTGTTTTCTTCGCTATATTTACGTATTATTTTTTACGAAATCGAATAAACAACTATACCAATAACAAGTGACGTTGTACGCTCCAAAAAAAAAAAAAAACAAACAAAATATGTACTATAATAATAATTATAATTTACTGTAAATATTTTTATTATTATTATTTTTTTTTCTGCCTGTAGAATTTATTATATTAGTCGAAACGAAAAATTAATTAATCGCGTTAAACCGTATATAGTTGAGGTGTATTATGTGTGTTAAACGGTCATATTCGAAAAGCGAAAATTAATTAGTCATAGTGCATTGCGGGTTAATATCGGGACGGATTAAAAGTACGAACCGATGATTGAATTATGTATGCGTTTATGCCCTAAAAATGATGATGATAAGGACGTAAAATATTTGTGTATACATGTATATCTCAAATAAAATAAATGAAAGTGTTCAACGTGCCCCACATTTTATAGTCTATTTTTTTTCTTCTTTATACGATTCGTATTAAATTAGCTCTTATATATTTCTTTAATGCGGATTTATTATATATTATACTTTTATAATATATATATATATATAGGTGTGTGCACGAACTGCACAAATGCACAACGGATCACGGATGGGCACCTACGCGCGCAGTTCACGATTTTGTTATATTATACACAACGATGTCGGTCCATAACTATCGCGTATGAGTTTATAATGTGTTCCCATAAAAAACACGTTTCTGAAACCTATGGGATTAACTCGTTTGTAATATTATTATCAGGGCTTGGATTTTATAGCACTTAAAGTAAAACTAAAATTTGCGCTATGATACGACCAAAAAATCTTAATATAAGTGAAATTGCGAATAAAGAAAATGTTTTTTCTTCTGTTATTGCTAATTTAAAAAAAAAATATATGGGTGTTTTTCTTATGGATTCGCACAAACGACAATTTTTATTGCTACTATTTTTCATTCAATAGAAACGAGATTTATGAAAAATACAAAACAAATCACCATATTATGCGTATTAACAATAAAATAGCGCTGCAATACATCTGCAATACATTAAATAGGCAAATAATAGCAATATAAAATTTAATATTTGGAGGAATCCCCGGTACGTAAAACAAATTTGTAGCAGAGTATCACTCTGCTATTTTTATTTGTATCCTATGATAATAATTAGCAAATGCTATAAAACCGTGCCCTGATTAGTATTATAATTTAATAATATATATGTCGTGTTAGGCGACGCAACACGTGAAATACGATCTTTGGAATATATTATTATTACGATAAATCAACGCCATCCGAGTGTCGACTGTCGAACAAAATAAATATAAAATACCTCTATATAGATTAAATATAATACCAGTTTGCATACCTAATTGCATGTTTTTCTTAACACATCGTAATATTCGATTTTATCGACTTTTTTTCTTCTATTTTATGTAATATCGATATCTCCGATATAGTATTAACCTGTTATACAGCAAGGTCGCACCCAATTGGGTAGTTAAAGGGGTTTAGGGTTTACAAAAATCGTTTTTGTAATTTTATTTGGTACTAAACTTCAATTTTCATACCAAAAAAAAAAACGATCAAAATTAAATGACATTAAATATATGTACAATAATAAAATGTAATATAACATAATATGTATTTATATCGGCCATACCGGTAAAGTAATAAAAATATTTTATAGGTATAACTTAAAATGCGTGACTAGATAAAAACCCAAAATGCAAAAATTAATATCAAGATAAATTTATGTTTTAATATAGTTTTCATCATCAAAACATTTTTTAAACTATTTTTTTTATTTTATCTTTATATAATATTACTAAATTATATTATTTATTATATTTTATTTCAATGAATAGTGAGTATACTAGTGTGCTTTTAGGTTTATAATAGAAACTTTCTATACATATTTAAAATAATTCTATTTAGCCCCCCCTCCAAAAAAAACCTGGGTGCACCCTTGTTTTACGGAATATTCTTTTCGGATAATTTATAAAATAGATACACGTAGTTAAAAACGGAATATTAGTCCCCTAATTTTAGAATCTGAAGGTATAGTGCTGTGTGTGTGTTTTTTTTATGTCAATGTTTTTACCAGAAATCTTGTTCCAGTAACAAATTTCATTTAGCGAGTACAATGTAAAAGTCATTTTTTTTCCTGGTAGTTTTCTTAAAAATGATCAAAAACCGATAAAAAAACGTTTGAAATATTAATGTAATAACAGTTTCTGTTATTTTCGATTTTTTTTTTTTATAATTCAGTTAAAAATAATCGTAGAGACCTGAAACTTAACCAAATACTTATATTAACATTTTCTAAACGTGGCGCAATTTTCAAAATATGCTTGCGTTTTTTAAAATTATTTTATTAGCTGTTTGAAATATTCTAGTTTATTCTCGTTTTATGGGATTACGAATTGTATAGTTTATTTTTATCAGCGTTTAAAGTTCAAATTTATGTAAAATTTCGTTAGAAACGAACAATTTATTTTTTAGTTAAAATTTAATACAATTTTCAATTTAAATTTATCGAACACATTTAACCAAATTTAGCTCCAAATCGTTTTGTTTGGAATCATTTATCGTTGCTTACAGATATAAATTAAATTACCATATTTATATACACTTGCCTCTTCAACTTCCCATCTATAATAATGGCTTACCTATAGTATGTGGACTTTGTTTTAGATGAAAACGCTATACCGATTTTTCAAACGGCAACCTATAGTGAAAAATGCACAAATTGATAAAGTATTTTATTTTGATTGGGATAAATTTTAGCGTTGACATTTTTTATTCCCATCTAACCGTTGACGAGATACAGGTAGGTAATACATTTCGGTATTTTTGATAAACGCTTACATTATACAGTTACACTCTATTTAACTTGTTGAGAATCATCATAATATAATGTTAGGTTCAAATGCGTTAAAAAAAAATAAAAATAAAAAATAAAATCATCGTTGAAATAAAATAATATTTATTGATATACGTATATATATATATATATTAATATTATAGTGTTATTATATACGAGCAAATGCGAAAACTGGTCAGATCGAGTATACCAAACTGTATATAATGATATAAATCATATAAATTGCCCGCGAACAACGTTGTCAAAAGTAAATCTGTTTGGAATATAATTTATATCCGTTCATCGTGTGCGTAAAATGATTAACACAAAGACTGGGGGGACTAGGCGGGTAGGTCGACGAATATACTCGTATACCACGGCATTGGGTGTCGGACCGCACTGCATCCATTAGTCAAGTGCTACTTAATAACTGGACCGTTTTCAAAATCGTTATATCGTATATGGTTTGCGCCCGTGAATACAGTTTTTATATTTATTATTAATTTTCTTTAATTAGGCATAATTAGATAACTTAAAAAGACGATAATTGCGCTTATTATCTTTATTTTGGTAATTTTTTTAATTTTTTTTTTTTAACAACGTACACGCGTATACCTATTTCGTTATAATATATAGATAGATATTATTACCATTCATTAAATACGAAATTCTATACACGTCTCTACGATACTGTACCGAAAATATTTTGCAAAACAGTTATACATGGTATATACTACTCGTATATAGACTATAGGATTTAGAAAATAAATTATAATCTCTTAATACTCTCCTCCGACAAGTATAATAGGTAAACACGACCGGTGCCAAAAAAAAAAAAAGACGCACTCAAATACAAATCGAATCGTGCGGTTTTCATATCCAAAGAAATTGCAAACTGCGCGACTCACGAACTCGTATACCGGTCGAGGGCTTTGGTAAAATTACAAGGCCAACACGCACAGCAAAACGAACAATAATTATTATTACTATTATAACCTCCCGTCCGAAACCCGAAAAAATATCGTGGACGAAGACTTTATGGTCGTGTACGTGTGAAAAATGTATACAAACGTGTATTATACTAGACAACAAATCCATACAAAATAACTATATAATATTATATTACAACTAGTGGTGAGTAGCGGCATAAACCGATATCGTATATCGGCCGATGTTACGGATATCGGGTTATTTTCATCAAAATCGATATTTTTGGAGTTAAAACGTCAATAATGTATCCGAAATATAAAAGGCGTTAAAAAAAAAAAAAAAAAATGCCGACATATCAGTTTATTTCATTATCGGCTCACAGTTTTTATTTCAAACATCGGAATATCGGATTACGGATAAAAGTCGAATCGGCTCGGCACTAATTACAACGGTGAAGTTTTGTGTATTCTATTGTCAGATTTTAAAATAATGTTTTCGGTATTTGGGGTATTGAATAACTATAACCAACTTTACGCAGTGTAAGTTCTCCTTTTTTTTTTTTTATGGTGAACATTTGGTTTCTCAATTAGGTCAGTTTAGCTCGGGCAGTGTTTTACCGAGCGAAACAAATTTTACGGTCGAATTATATAGGTGGTAACACACCCTCTTAATAAGCCAATAGCGCATATAAAAATATCACTTAGTACGTAGGTGTATTAATATTCATTATTATATCGTTTTAAATGGCGTAGACCATTTGCACTGATGTGTTCTTTTGACCACCTTTTTCGTTAAAAATTTGTGCACCGTTAAATGTTTGGTTGGTTCATCATTTACGCATCAATAATGCCTAAAATTTAACCATGGCTGATATTTTGATCGGAAACGTTATATCAATTTATTATATGGTTATAAACCATATATTATCCTGAAAGTTGTAAATTGGAAATGATCGCATATTATTCAATAGTATAACTGGACACAATTGTCAGTTGCCGACCGCAAGCCGTCGAAGTTGTACGATATATGATTATATTGATGCGCAAACGATATTTTAAAGGGGAATATCAGAAGCGGGTTTTTTGAGCATAATGGTTTAATATAATATAGAAATAATGTAAATCTATTTTACCCGGCCATTGTTTAGTTGTCCTTAAACAAAACGTATTTATAATATATGTATGGGTTTTATTAAATATATCGAATTATATAATATTATGATGAATTTAACCTACCTACCCACGTAGTTGTCTACCTACTTATACTTACTGATACACCAGCAGTCCGCTTACCTTTTTTTTTTAAACAAGGTCCAATTGAAGTGCACACACGTATATATCCACTCATTCGCAACTATTACCGGTACACACTCGATATATATTTTCATTTAATGCAGAAACCCAAAGTATCACTACTTTGATCCACCCTTTAATAATACCTATAATGCCAGGGATTTTCACTTCCAAATATCCCATTTAAAAAATGTATTTCTTGTTTCTAAAAGTCGGACAGCCGCGTACCATTATAATATAATTATTATTATACCTACTCGTGTACCTTTTTAGATACGTGAAGTAAAACGTGCCGCTGTGATGAAAATTGTTATGCGAACACAAACAGTTAGTCGGCTAATAGTTATTTAAGGACACACAGTATCTCGTCCGCATCGCAAAGTTTAGTGACCACGATAATTATCAATGTCTTTTCTGTGCCTTTTTTCTTTCTTTTCTCGTTTTTTTTTTTTTTTTTTGTATACACAGTGAAAGTCGACAGAGAACGAAATCGTTTTCCACGCGCAAAAAACGTTTAATTGGTTTCTGTGACTTCCTCGCATAATATACACGACCGCGTTCCACCATAATAACCGAGATGTGTCTGCTGTTTATTTTTCTTTTTTCTATTGCGTTCTGCCAAATGGTATAGATTGTAAACTATTTATGCTATGATACATATATATTACGAGCATACGAGCCAATATCACAACGATAATAAATATATATACATCTATATGTATAGGTAGCTCGGATATTTCGTTATTTTCCATCATCTTTTACGCGCCGCCAGGAACGTTTAACAAAATTAATTTTCCGATACAACATGTACACGAGTATAGCGTACCCCCTTAAATTAACTCGAATCGGATCTGCGGGTATTTTATGCGACATAAACACAACCTATAGTTTGTACGATATTATAATAATATATTATTACGATTTTGTTGTTTGTATAATACGGAGGAAATTGAAATTGACGGGAAACGTCTGTCGAAACGTTACTTTGTCGGCCGATATATTCGTTATTTTAAATTAAACGTAAGTAGCACGAAAATATATTTAGACGCCTTCGTTTATTATAATCGAACGACAAAACGTATTTCGATGAATCGTAAACGTATTGATTGAATCGTGTACGTTCGAAAAAAAAAAAACTGTAAATTAAACCCGCTATACCTACGTTACGATGACGTTATCGGTTATCGTAGCGGACTGTTATTATTAGTTTTAAAATGTAGTTAACTGAGCACGATTTTTTTTTTTCAATTACATTCCATACTAGACATTATACAATAATTCGTATAAAATCGGCGTGGATGCGTTGCGACGTATTGTCTTGAGAAAACGCCTAAGAAATGACTACAATATATATTATATAGTCTTCGGTATTAAAATGTATTGGTATTAAAATGTATTCGGTATTATAACGATTTTATATGTGACGACGGCAGAGGCCTGTCCAAAACGATTGCCAGCCCACATGTTCGCCATTCGCCATTTACGTAATCCGCCATCGTCGGTACGACTCGTTATTGCAATAATATAGAAATACGACCCACTCGCATCTTCAAAAATCCAGGGCAGGGACGACAAACAAAAATGTATTATTCTTAATCATATTGATATTTTTGTTAAACTTAACAAGTTATATGTACCCATCCCCCCAATGGACGACCCCGTCGTGCCCACACATTATAGTTAGACGTGCAATTTTCGTAAATGGCATAGGGATTCCCCGACATACAACGATATAACGCACGACCTTGAATTCCATTTGGGTTTATTTTACATGTATTTTTAGCGAACTTTTTGATTTATTTTAACAACTTTGACCGATAAGGTTATCTATTTATCTTAAAAATTTACTAATTGAAAGCGAGATAAAGTTTCGATGTGTGCATATTGCATATGCTGTATTTATCACGTTTTTCAACAGTCAATCTATAATTTTACATAGTTCCCCATGTGATGTCGTATAATTTTCCGAAACTTCAATTCACTTTCAATTGGTCAATTAGTTTCAAAAAAATTAAAATTTTACAAAAATAAGTAAATAATATTAAGACGCGTTGTGTACAGAAAAAAAAAAAAAAGGAAACCCGAATGAAATTCAAGGTCATGCGTTTGAAATATTTTGTGTTACCTTTATCGTTGAACACGTGCACAAATTATAATATGTTTATAATATGTGAACGTATTATTTTCGCACACATAAACACTTATTATACTTATGTGATTCATTTAAATGACGAGTGCGCAATTATTTAATTTGCAGGTGAACGGTTTGCCATTGCGGAACGATGAACTTGAACAAGCGACGGCTGATATTCTGCACGTTTATCTACTCGTGCGCGGCTATTGGTCTGATAGGCGCCGGCCTGGGCACCAAGCGATGGGTGGTGGCGTCGGCCAGGCGCACGTCCAACACCACCGAGTCCGTCGGCCAGGTAAACCTGGGCCTGTTTCACGGTGACAAGTACTTGAACATCGGTTACGGGCTACGGACGTACAGCGTGGACGGTAATTAACCATAATTATACGTGTAGGGCGTAACAAAGGTATATTATTTCTTAAGCGTTATAACATTTGACAGGGTGTGGGGAAATCGTCTGAACTGCTAGAATGAGCAGTTTTATTTAAATATATATATGTATAAATAGTATAATAAAATTCAGTTTATGCGACTAAAGTTTGTATAACTTGTATATAAAGCTCTATATTGTTGTAATTGTTTCGTGTTTGGGATTGTCTCGGTCTCTCAGTGTAAGAACCATTGACCAGTAAAATATATACATATAAAAAAAAAAAAGAATAATAATTTCATATACTGTGTGTGTTTGTTGTACCGTATAGTTTCATCGTCGTTGTCCACCCCTTGAAAATTTCTCTATGGGCCGTCATCACTAGCGTTATTAAATATAATTTTAATTTACTATGTTTAGCATTCCCCCCCCCCCATTGAAAAACCCTGGATACATCACTGCCTTAGACACGCGACATAATATATTGTTGTGCATTATATTTCAAAACTTCATTAAGCACCGGGAGTTTCAATTTTACTACGTATTTGCGTTAGTCACCATTTTTTACGTAACGCCATCATATGTTTTATGAAAATGATTTACATAGGTATTTAAATATTTCGTCAATATACGTAATGTCTTTATGGTTTTCTTTTTTCGTTAGTTAGTAGTGGGTACTTATATAAATGAAATTACAAAATATTTTACATTTTTAAATAGGCATAGTAAAATAATACAGAAGAGAGTAGTGTGTCACTAAGATTTACCACGGTAATTATACAATAATTCATTTAGATAATAAGGTTATTGTCATAATAATTGCGAATGGATCTAGCGACTACACACACAGTTTCTGTTTTCTTTTATTTAAATAAATAAACTTGAGTCAAATCTACAATAATCGCTTCTAAGTGTTTTAGATGGGCACCCCGATGGTCCCAATAAATTACTTGTACGCCCAAGTAAATAACAAATAAATTATATATATATATATATATATATATATATAATACCATACAAATATTGGCAATTGTTTTAAACATGTATTAATTGTAATACATACAAATATATAACTTCTAAAATAGTATATAAAAAATGCAATACTATTTTGATGTATACAGGCAAAATTTTTGTTTTGTATATACCAAAATATATATAGCCTGTGCTCAAATTAGGAAGAAGCGGGCTCATATCCTATTCTTCTTTATTCCTTTTTTGTTTGTTAACGTTCCCTTAATAATTACTTGTATTGGGCCGGGAGATATTTTTTTTTGCTAATAATAATATTTAGAAAAAAAAAAAAATTTGGATGATAAATATTTTATTTTATATATTATCGTTATGGGAATAATCATAAATTATTATTATATTTTCTGTACCGTTAGGTCAAGTTGAATAGTCGCCAGGGGAACGCTAATAATTTTTTCGTTAAAGTTTCTTTGTTTCTCTTTTCCGACTCGAACACACGCGCGTCGTATACCGCGAAAACAATACCTAACCGATTTTATCAAACGGTATAAGTTAAATAAAAACGACATCACACGGGTTTTATATAGGTATGTACATATAAAAAAAAAATCCAGAAAAGTTTACGGCGGCGTAAAGCTGAGCGTTCCACTAGCACCGTGGCGCGGCGCCATTCTGCTCTGGTGCGGTCTCGAGACTTCTCGAGGTCGGTAACCGCGCTAGTAAACCGACCTAGTGGACGCAGAGCGGTGCGGTATTTTTTTTAATTCGTTTGTCTCTGGTGTAATCGTCGGACCACGCGTTTTTACGTTAAAAAGTTTTTATGTTAAGAGTTCTGAATACTTAAAACCATAATCGCCCGGAAGGCGACCCGGGCGGGGCGGCTAGCTGAGGCATTTTCCCTCCCGTGGCTTGACGGAATTTTGTTTCGGTCATATATAAGACTACTCGACAAACTAACCTAACCAAAACGCAACACACAAAATGACGATGTCCGATAATATTAATATCGTATGATAATAATAAAAAAAAAAAAATTGATAAAACATATGCGTATCTGAGCGCGGCCGTAACGGCACACGGACGATTCGACTCGATCCATAATTAGGCGTGTTGGTGCTCTGCGAAACGAACGAAATCGCCTACGCGTGAGATTATTTATGATTTATTTGTGCGTTCCACTCCCGGGCAGACGACGTTCGCGCTGTACACAAAAACGAATTCCGTGCAAATGTCCCGACACCCAATAGTATTATAGTAGAGATATTCACGATTACACCCGTCGAGTGATGAGTATTTTGCGTTCTTCAAAGAGTACTAAATATCCGCAAATAGTATAACAATAATATTAATCTATATACCTATATATATAAAAGGAGGTTAGGTTAGGTTAGGTTATTAACCATGCGATTAATAGACTCAAAAACTACTGGAGCGATTTTTACGCGGTGTTTTGCAAAATATTGTCCGGAAAAGGTTTATAGCTATTGAAATCCAACCCCCCCTATTGAATACCATCTCCTAAAATTATGGTTTTTACGTATTTTTAGTAAACGAATCGAATAATTTTGTTGATTTATAGGTTACCTTGGTAACACGGATAAAAAAAAAAACTTTTATGACTTATTTGTAGTGAAATCCCTGTGCTATACGGGTATCTATGGTAATAAGTGAAAACACGTAAAACGTCATCGGACGTATCTTAGAATCTATGTATTATTTGTCAAAAATATATTGCAAACATGTTTTTACATTTAGAAACGAATGTGATATTTGCATAGTTTTAATAAATTTAATTTGGTCAGGGTTAATAACGTCAATAACGTTATATTTTTATTTTTTATCATTAGTAGATGAAATTAGACTGTGGAATTGAATAAAGTATTCATTTTCGCATAACGACATTAATGTTTTAATTTTCGTTATGATTTTCTTAAACAAAAATCCATATCTTGTTTCTACTTTAATATAGGCTTCTTTTCGTTTTTGTATCTCCACCAATAAAGTATAACAAATTACTAAATGGGTATCAGTCATGACATATTGTCTTAAACTTTGTTGTCTTTCTTCAGAATTGGTATCATCCAAATTTTTACTTTTTTTTTATTCTATTATTGTGTATCTAATAATATATACGATTTGTATTGTATGAAGGTCAAACAAAGAATTGTATAATGAAACTGTTGACGATCAATTTATTGTCAAGTTTTGAATATTTGTTAAAAAGTTAAATTTATTCGTTGTAGTATAGTCACAACAAGTAACAATCATAATCGAAATTTCTTATCTTATACCAACATTTTGTATGACAGTAAAAAATATTATTTATATTTTAACGATTACTTTTGACTGTATACACTTTTTTTAGCGTTTCACTAATTTAAGGATTAATTAAAACTAAAAGATTAATTAAATCCAGTAGGCGGGCCCCTGATCCGCATGGGCCATGGACAAATACCCACTATGTCCTTGCGTAAATAGAGCCCTGATCATATCGCCCACAAAAGTCACCGGAAATTTATTCGAGTAGGGAATATTATAATATACATACCTATACCGTACAGAATAATATTATAATCGCCCCCGTATAACATGCAAAAAACGATAATATTCATATTGTTTTTGTACGTGTACACGACACAAATACGAATATCTGTAAACGCTATTATTAAGTACCTACCGGTGGCAAGTTTGTATACGTGGCAATTATAAGTGGCGACTTCCCCGGGGCGCCGGAATTTGTGTGTGTATGGTGAGGCAGGGGGCGCCTCCGGAACGTTACGAACAAAATGTTAACAGTGCTTACTTAACTTTAGTGTTAAATAAATTACCTAACCTAAACTTATACAACTTGTGGGAAATAAAGTAGTTTGGAACAATAGTTATAGTATAGTAGAAACGTCTCTCTCCGCGTTGAAAAGAATGATATTTAAAATCCACAGTTTCTGAAGAAACCTTAAACGACCGTGCCTTAAACCTTAAACGTTGAAGCGGAAACGGTTAAAAATATCGACTATGATGAATTTAATTGCTACAGAGAAACAACAATAAAATGACTTGAATAATAATAAATACCCGTATTTAGTCGCGTGTTTCAGTGCGAAATCAATAAAACAATAATTACCCAATAAATCGTCTAAATACATTTTTGTAAAAAAAAAAAAAAGGCTCACATCCAGTCCTTCACTTAGGTGGAATTCCCATCTCAACCGAAAACCAAATTATAGTCTGGTCAGTGGCCAGTTGTATTTAAACATTTTAAACTAATAAAATATAATAACGTTTTTTTGTATTATTATTTTCCTGCCAGTAATCGAAATGATGAAAATGGATCCGGACATTATGGTTTACAGCTTGTGGATACTGACTGTAATCGGAGTGTTGGCCGGTCTCGTAATGGCTGTGGCCGCGGCCGTTTTTGCCGTCATCAATTCTGCCATTACTCCCATATCTGCGCTGGCCGGTATACCCGGCCTTTATTTTTGGAACATTAGTGCAAGTAAATGACCCATCGTTACAATAATATTATTACTCACGTTCTATAGGGCTGGCGGTATTTTCGGTATATTCTGAAAATCGGATATTTAAATGCATATCATATCTTAACTCGTGTAATAAACCGAACGGATAATAGTATTTATTTGTTGATCTATTTAGTGGTTGGGAAATAATTTTTTATCAAGTTTGATTGTACATTATCGTTCTGTTCGTTTTTTAAATTTCAAAATCAAAGTTGCCGTGTTATTTGTTTATATAACGATATTTAACTGTGGTTTTTTTTTTTTTTTATTACTTTTGTTTTATGTTAAAATACCAGTATACCGTTTCATACCGGTATTAACCTTAACGCCGAAATACCGGTATCAATAATTCAATACCGCCAGCCGTATAGCGTTCTGTTCGCGCGTGTGTGTGTATTATTCGAACTAATAACAATTTCGAATAACTTTTCGTTCTAGTGTTTTTCCAACTGTTGGCCGGCGGCTTGTGGGTGGGCCAGTATTTCCAAAGACTGCAATACAACGTGATGAGTAAAGACGACCGGCGAAACAAATGGACGTCCGACGGAAACGCTTCGCTGGGGTTCTCTTTCTGGTTAGTCTTGGTTTACTCCGTACGGATTTGAATATATACCGCGGAAAGGATGTCAAACACACTATTATACAGATTTGAACGTTTTTGTTCGAATCCGGTTTGTGATTGTTTTTTTTTTTTTGTTTTTTAATTATTTAGGTTCATAATTCTCGCGTCAATTTTACACATGCTGAACATTTTCATCGTGTTCTGGGCAACTAGCAATCGGCCGAGAAAGTCGCCGTCGCCGATTATCGAAGAAAAAACTAACGGAGCAATCATGCTGTATTAACGACATTTAATTTATCGTATAATTGCCATTAATGTTAATATTAATTTATAATAAGTGTATAAAAGTGTAAATAAATTGTCTTTTTTTTTTTATATGTATATATATATATATATATATATATACTATGACACATACTATTATTATATATTCGTGCGCATATTGTGTTATGATTATACCTATTAAAAGTCTAACAAGTTTATTATCCCGTCCGGCGGCATCGTTATTATAGATTCCGACTTCATTCGACTACAATATATAATTATTATCTATAATTAGGTTACGGCCTACAACACCTCAATACCTACTGTGTAAACAAGCAAAGTGGGTATTGGTGATGGGAAAAATTCGGATTTTCTGAATTTTAAAAATCCGGTTTTTCGGATTCCGAAATTTATTGTAAATCCAGATTTTTATCTGAATTCAAATTTTTTAAAACTGTGATTTTATATTCTTTACTTAATTACTCATAAAACGTATTATCTTATTGTTAATAGCATTAAATGTGTAAAACATTAAATACGTTTTTACAATTCAAAAATATCACAAATAGAATTTTATTTTATTTTTTAAAACAAGTAAAAAAAATAAAAAATCATACATATTATACATCAATTTATATAATATATTACTAGCTGACCCAATAAACGTTATTTTATTCATACAAATACAAAATTTCGGATTTTGTTATTTGAAACATAAATTTCCGGATTTATTGGATTTTCGGACTGGGAATGGTTCGGCCGAGGTAATATTATAAAATCGTTCCTCTAATCAGTAAACCAACGTATTTATGTTAGACATAAACATAAAAAAAAATAAAAATCAAGGGCTTTAATCCACCTAAATAGAACAATCCCTAAGTTTAAAATAAACACACGAGGTCCCCAATCTCAGAGGAAATCAATTTAAAAATAGATTCCTCAAATTATTTTAATTTTGAGTCTTTTATAAGTTATTTATATTATTCTAAAGTATTATGGCTTTTAACTTTTACTCTATGCTTTCGTTACCGACACGGCGGGCCTCTCTGATAGGTAAACTTGTTCATTTGATAATCGAAAACATCAATCATTAAAAAAAAAAAAAAATATTTTGTTTTCAATCGGCCCACGGTTCAATTATTTTGAAAGCCCCTTCGAGTTTGATTGGTACCTCGCCCGGTTCTGCTCACTAGCAATATTATCAATTGAAAAAGACTCAAGCTTCAAACTTGGATTGCGATGGAGTAATAAATGAATTTGCGAAGCAAATAAAACGAAGGATAGTCGACTTTCTGTAGAGTATAGATTTAATTTAATGTAGAATATTTATATGATCAATTTGTAATGATGATTATACCATCTAAAAAAAATGTCTTAATTATATGCACTTAGTTTAACGAGTACTTATTATTTTCTGAGGCATCACCTAAAAAAAATTGCCCTGGGACCTAGCTCTGACTACTATATAATATATTATGTTAATACTCATCAGTCATCGTAAACCTGGCTACTTCCGCGATTAAACAATGATTCTGATTACTACAATTAATTACACTTTACATATTTTTCTTTTATGTCATACATAATATATTGTTCTAAACTTAAAAAATAAAAATATATAAGCATTTGAATAGGACGAATCATTTTGAATAATCCTGTATAATAAAACGCGGGCGCGCAACAACGACGACCCACGCGAATCGCCGCCGCCAGACGAGAATTGTGGCGAGACGAGGAGGAGACGAAGGATATTGAGCTGCGTCAACACACTGGCCAGTTGGCCAAGCCACTTGCAATACCATTGTCCACATCACATAGGTGTTGGCATTGAGTCATTTTTTTTTTTTAATACAATTGAAATACACAATCTGTACAACGTAGCACAATAAGTATATATATATATTATAATTTAGAAAAAAAAATAACATGAATATCATGAATTAAGAAATCACCCATTGGTGACACTTGGCTGGGAATTAACGCTGTCTAGAGTCTAGAACTTTATTTTATATTTATAGCAAGTCACGGCACCAGCTCCTTTTTAGACGACGCCCGGGGTTTCCCGGAATGGTCTGAGTGTAGAGGCTCTTTATCAAAGGATTTTGATGGGTTTGTAGGCGATTATGAAAGCGTTTGTAGAAAACTACAACTTCATCTGTCACAGTTTTCATTGCGAGGTCTTTATGTAAGGTATAATTTGACACAAAAGGTGGAGCATTTGTAATTTTTCTAAGAGCAATATTCTGGAACTGTTGGATTTTGTTTGTATTAGATACTTTAGCAGAACCCCACAATTGAAGACCGTAGGTCCACATTGGTTTTAATAGTGTTTTATCATAAGAACTTTAACTTTTAGTTTAGAATGTTTATTATTTGTAAGCAAGGAACGTAGTCTGCGGAGTCGGACATTTAAGGCAAGTCTTTTGATACGGATGTGAGCGTTCCAAGTAAGGCGTTTATCCAAATTGAGTCCTAGGTATCTGACTGTGTTAGACGTTGGGATAGGAACATTATTTAAAGAAACATTTGTATAAAGGGAGTGACATAAAGTGAATGTTGTATGTACTGATTTATTTGGATTTGGTTTAATTCGCCATTTCTTGTACCATTCTGACATTAAATTCAGATGAATTTGAAGGTTCGAAGATGCAATTTGGGGGTTTTTGACAATTGAGATTATGGCTTTGTCATCCGCGTAATCGGCTACTATAGTATTTTGAGAGAGGCTGGTCTGATGTGTAGATATTGAATAAAAGGGGTGAGAGGATTCCACCCTGAGGGACACCAGCGAAAATTTGTTCAAATTCCGAGACAGAAGATCCAAACCGGATTTGGAAATGGCGGTTTGTTAGATAAGACTTCAGCAGTAAGTACAAGGAGGGGGAAAGAATTTTTTTTAATTTGAAGAGAAGGCCCTCATACCAAACTCTATCAAACGCTTGGCTTATATCAAGAAAAGCACATGTGCAGTAATATTTTTTTCTAGGGAAAATGAGATTGCGTCAATTAACCTGTGTACTTGATGTATTATGCTATGCGCCAAACGAAAGCCAAATTGAGAGTTTGGAAGGATCTTATTCGTGACGATGTAGGGTAAAAACCTTTTGAGTATCAGTCTTTCTAATACTTTTGATAGAAATGGCAATAGACTTATTGGCCTGTATGATGAAGGTAAGTCCAGTGGCTTGTTAGGTTTGGGAATTAAAATTATATTGGAGAATTTCCATAGGAGTTGAAAGTATGAGAGACATAAGATTGAATTAAATAAATGGGTTAGGAATAGAATAGCTTTTTGCGGTAGGCATCTAGCGACTTCGGCGGTAATTAAGTCGTAACCGGGTGATTTTTTAAGAGTACTTCTGTATTGTATATTTAATTTCGTTTGGCGTAAAAATTTTTTCGGTAAGATAAAGAGGCATGGGAGAGTCAAGAAACTGAGTTATTTCTGCGCTGAGAATCGGGTTAAAGATATCAGGATGTGGCTTAAATATTTCAGATAGGTGTTGACGGAAAACTTTGGCTTTGTCTTCATCAGTTACCGCAATAGTAGCGTCATTTTTTGTTAAAGGTGGTAAGCTAGTCTTATATCGTAGAAGTTTATTTGTTTCTTTCTAAAGGCTGCCGTCTGAGGAGGATATATTTGATAATTTTTGTTCTAGAATATCTGATTTATATTTTGAAAGGTATTTTTTAAGCGAGTTGGCCAGTTTATTGTATGTTATTTTATGAGAAAAAGTGACTTGTTTTAATGAAGGATTGAATATCGAACGAATTGAATTTCGAATACAGATCTGGTTGAGCCGATGTGATTCCCAAAATTATTTTCGAATAAAAAGTAGTGGTGACTTAAACATTCTTCTGAATTCGATTGCGCCAGAAACCAGGAAGGAAGAGCCATTTCTGCCGTTTTTGATTTTCCTGTCTATTTCGTATTTTCCCGCTACAAAACTAATCGCAATTTCCAATAGCGCGTCTATTATTTTATTTCTGTCTTTATAATCTTTTAAACGGCAGTCCTATAAAACACGACCATCCCGGTATCAATTAAACGTAAAACTTTTCCGTTAATTACCACTATTCCACGGATGTTGGCTTTTAATATTACGTATATCAAATCTCTTTGCGCGGAAAATTGACATCGGTGTTCGCCCTTTCATCACCGCGCGGCCGAGTATGTTCGCATCGAAAACCCCATGAAATATTTTTTTTTGGAAAATGTCTTACGGAACAGTATACATACAGCCATACAAACGACATTAAAAAAAAAACTGACCGCGGGCGGGCCACCGTTTTAGGCGGAAAATTGGAAAGGTAGAATATGGACGGGGGAATAATTGTTTGATTTATATCTGTACGCAACGATAAATCAATGCTGACGGAAAACGATTCTGAGCGTATTCCGATAAAAATGTTTTGATAAATTAAAATTGAAAATTGTAATCATATGTAACTACAAAATAAATTACAATGCGGAGCCATAAGTTTATTTATTCACATAAATCGGAAATGAATACGATTTCTATCAAAATATGGACGATATAACGATTATAATAACGCGAAAATTAATGCATTACGATCAACTATTTTGTTTTTTGTTTTTGACTACAAAATACAACTTATGTGAACTCCGTGTAAACTGTATCCACGTAAAGCCTAAAAAACGCGAAAATTTAAAATGCCTATAAATAACTTAAAAATCGTCATTTACTGCCCCCCCCCTAAAACATTTTATTGTAATTATAATTTATAATGAGTAGTTAGGAGGTGCCTCCTAAGTATTAAGTAATATTTCATTCCATAATAATAAAATTATGATTTTTTTTTTTAAAACGTTATAATTATGGCTAGAAATTTGTAGCAAATAGTTTAACAAAAATAAAATTCCACGAAGTTCAAATATAACATTTTTTATGTTTTTTTTTTTTTTTTAAAATTAATTTGTGGTTCTAAATTTTATTTGCTTTTTTTATTCATTATGTAAAGCAAATATTCATATTTACATTTTTTTCAACGAATTACAACTTACCCTATATATTTTTATTAATGGGGAACCTACATATTTATCGAATTAAAGTAAAATTATCTTCATAAATGACGTTATTTAATGGAATTCCGTGTGCATGGTGAAATATTATTAATTTAATAAAACAGTTTTTCATTTATTGTTTCACATAGATATTAAATTGTATTTAGCTGTTCTAAGAATTAAATGTTTTGAACATATGAAAATGTGTACATTAATAAGTTATTTTTCGGTATTAAAAATAATTTTCTATTGAATTTTTACATTTTTAGGTCGTGTTTAAAAAGCATTTTTATTTGTAGCATTATTGGTAACTTTTTAATGACTTTTCTGTAGTGCATCATTTTCCTAACTATAAATATAGAAAAAAAAAAAAAAAACACGATTTTATAAACATTTGACATTCTGTTTTATTTCAACAAAATAAAAATACAATATAAACAAAAACCCGACTATTCAATCCGTGACGACTGTCATTGACAACTCTAACCCCAAATTTAAATATATATATATAATAAAATAATTATTAAACTAAAAAAAAATAGTAAATACCTATTGACTATGTGTTAAGTAAATGAGGTCCATACACAATACACCATTTGTATGTGACAACTAAATAATATCACCGTTCAATAAAAGAACTAGAATTATCCGTAATTGTATAAATTATTGAGACATTTTAAAAATATATATTTTATTGTTAAATCTATAATAATAAATAATAATTATTAGACGACTGAAGAATTTTGATAATTAATTAAACATTTATTTTCAATTTGTATGTATTTGTATCATATATATAATGATCATTCAGGAAATACTTTAATACATTTTGGACTGATGAACAGTTGTATTTGTAAATTATAAATATTATGATTGTATAATTTAATTGTTTTATTGATTATCTACAGCCTTAGCTAATGATAAATTATATATATAAAAAAAAAAAAAAAAAAAAAAAAAAAAAAATCAATCTTATATTCTAATTTAAAAGTAATTATTGTTTACATTTATATCACACATCCTAGAATTAAAAAATTACTGATTAGGTTACTAATTTGTTCATAAATCCAAATTTGTCAATTGCCACACATTGCAATCCCGAATATGTTAGTTTGTACAATAGCAATGTATACGCAATCAAAAGTGTTTTTACAATTTTTTACCCATTAAAACCTGAAAAATCAGCATAGCAAACTAAAAAAAGTAATTAATGTAACAAATTGGATATTTTGTTACTGAAAATAATAACAACATAAATTCAATGTGCAAATATATTCCCATAGCCAGTTTACTCAATTAATAGTTACAGAATATATAATTGAAATTTTTTATTTGGTACAATTGATAAACAGTCTAAGTTATTTTTAACATGTTTGTTTCATATAATTACATAGATTTAAGTATAAAAATGTATTCTAAATTTTAATTCCATATCTTATAATAAAATCATGATTACACCAAAAAGAAAAACAATAAACTGCATAGATAATATTTAAATATAATATAGTCCAGCTGTAAACATTAGATAATTAAACTATATCATGTTTGAGCTAAAATTACACATTTTAAGTATGAGAAGTTTAATTTAAACTTATTTAAATTAGATTGAATATATATAATTTGAAAATAATATATTGGTATATATTATAAGAATTGAATTTACTGGCAGTGCTTGATACAAGCTGGAATAAAAGTGAAGGCAGAAATAATGTAACCATCAAGTAAAACCACACACGGCAATTATCAGAATGCTTATTCAATTTTATTTAATTTTTTACTTGGAAATTAAAATATAATAAAACACAAATTAAAACGATAATGTGGCCTTATAATAAAATGAGTTCTCTGCTCTTAGAAAAACATACTTTGAAATAAAGATAAACCATGCTAACTCAAGTCTTATATGTTATTGTGTTGGCAATGTAAATAATAATAAGAACAAACAACTTGACTAGACTAAGAATAGGTTGTTTGAAAACTCTAAATGTAATTAAAGATATGAATAAAATAAAATTTTAATTTTTTGATTTAAATAATATTCTTATTATAAAAACTCAAACGAATTAAAAAAAGTCAGTTTTTAGATTGCAAGTAACACATTTTCGAAATGTATTAAATATGCACAATTATATATTACATAAGTATATCAAATTATCACAATATATTTATTATTAATTATATAATAACATATAATTTTGAAATTGAATGTGATAGTTACATGCACCTCGTACTATAAAAATATAACTAATCTAAATTATATTTTAATTAATATCTTTAGTTTTAATAAATATAATTTATTTACCTTTAAACTAATAATGTATTATGAAAAGAAAGTTCTTAGTATTTAAAATACTTAATTTACAATTTAATTCATTAAGTTTACAATTATAATTACTAATTTTTAAATTTGAGTAATATTTAAATTAAAATGTAATATGAGAAAGTTTTTAGTGAATAATCTTGTATACTTTGGATAAAATAATAGAGTGGCTCAAATAAATGTAAATAATTTTTTTGAACACTGTGAAGGTACACAACAAATATTATCAAAGTTTTGTAACATGATTAAAAGAAAAAAAAAAAATCTAATAGTGATAAGCATAGTTAATAATACAAATATTGAGATTTTAAAATTTATTTGTACATAATGAACTATGAGAAATAGGAAACTCACTACACTGGCAAAGCATTATACTAATCTTGTTCAGACTCTCCTTCGCTTGAAAATTCTTGTATTGAAATAGGCCGTGAAGAAAATGGTGTGATTGTCATTTGACTAGAAAAAACAGGTTTTTAATTACATTTGAGTTTTTGTAAATTATATTTTAAATTTTAATTATTCTTACGCTTGCTTTCTATAGCAGTTTAACCATTCTTCAAGCATTTGAGCAACCAACAAAGGTCGTCTGTGTAATCTTTGTCGTGCTAACAACATCCCATTGTCTGTTAAACAAACATCTAACCATAGTTTTAAAATATCCTCTTCATGTCCCATCTATAAAACAAAAAAATTATCAGAATTGTGTTAACAAAATGTAATGTTTAAAACTTTTACTTCTGATTTGGTAACAAAATGTATTGGTAATAATTTGTGATCATGATCAACCAGTGGCAAATATGTAGTACTTTTCCCACGAGGTAATGGCTCCACAGGTACAAGTGAAGAAAAATGACCTCGAGTGTAAGCTAAGGTTATTGGAGACTTAATACAAAAATTTGGTTCCCATAAAAGTGGCAAGTAAACTCCTAATAAAAATTTAAAAGGATATAATCAGTAATAAGGTATATTACTATGTATGTATTTTCATCATAAATTATATAATATAAATATCTATGATTTCCAAATAAACATGGACTAAGACTTAGGTAATACATACAAATAATACAGATAAAACATTAATTATTATTGTATTTGTCCTCCAATATTTTACTTATATATTACCTTCAAAATTTGTGTAACCTAAACGATCACCACGATAGTTTTTCACATATTTTACAGCATATATAATAATTGGTCGGCGCATGACATGAGCTAATGCAAATACATGAAGTTGAGCTAAGCTAGACCCAGGCCTTTCAGCTTGAGATACTAATGCAGCCCAATCTTCAGCCCATTGGTATTCATCTAAACAAAACTCCAACTTTTTGGCATGCCATGCTTCATATTCTTTCCATCTTGGATAAAACCTATTTTAATTTTAAATTAGAAAATAAGATTATAATATAACAATATATAACTAATTTATTAATTACTCACAGCATGTGGCTTTCATGTAAACAATCAGCTAAGGCTTTCCTTAGTATATTATTTTTATCAAAAATACCCCAGGTCGATTGCATCAGAGAATCCAGCAAACAATCACCTGCTGAACGATTCCATAGTGCATAAAGTCTAGAACACAATCCATCACAAACTTCAGATGACCAGTTAACCACAGGAGGAACTTCTTCAATTTCTAATTCATGTTGAACATTGCGATCAAGTAGCTCATCAAGTAATTGTCTCTGAACTGGTCTTGGGAGTTCTTCAATTTCTACAAGCAATGATTATAGTTAAACTATTGCATACAATAAAATACATTTAATTTTTATCTGACTAATTTACCATAAGGTAAGGAAAAGGTTGCAAATTCTGTGACAAATGGACAAGGCATCAAGGATTTTCGTATACGTATTGTTGAAAGAAAATGTTTCCCTATTTCATCTGCAAGTTGATGAGCTACATGAGAAGGTACTCGTTTTACAGTTGTCGAACTACTAGTAGCATTGATTATATTCAATACTTTGGCTAGAATTTCTTCTCGGTGAAACCTAATTAAAACAAAAAAAAAAAATCAAATCAAATGTCTAGCTTATTTTATGCTATGTATAGTTTATTGTATAATGTAAAATGTCATTATTTAACATCATAAATTATTAATGTTTTAAAATTGTCCTAAATTTCTGTCGTAATATAATTATTAACTACATTGAGTGATGTATTTACAAAGGAGTATAGATTTAATTTTTTCTAATCCCAAGGATCATAGTAAAATACTACAATTATAACTAGTGTTCAGAAGGTATAGCACTAAAAATGTTATTTTTTAGCGATTTAATATGCACTTATTAATATTAAAAAAAAAGAGCTTTAAATAGCACTAAAAATTAGAAAATATGCAAAAAAGAATTTATTTTTTGAAGTAATTATTAATTTTGAAAGTTTTATTAGACCATGAATATATGATATATACAATGTGATGATTTTACAAAATAATACATATGAATCAATTAAAAAAATATGAGAACTGAATTCATCAACATAAGTTTGGATAAACTTTGTTTAGCTTTAGGCATTTTTAAATCAATATCTACACTAAAGTCAGTACAATACCAGATAATTTGTTCAATTACACTTGTAATACGTTTTGATGATGGCCGAAAACTAAAACAAAATCATTGTGTATAGTTCAGTCACTTGTAACTACTAATTAATATGACTATAACAGCGTGACCTATGTAAATACAATGAATCATAATCTGATTATCCGATATTGCAGTACAATGCGACTGACAAAATTTTAAAAATAACCAAATTATGGGAAACTAACAGAATAGGCGATAACAACCATCTTTTTCAGATGCATTAAGTCATACTATTTGAAAATCAACATTTTTCAACAATATTTGTTTATTTCCTTTATTGTATAAAAATATGCCAAAAATAGTACTTAATACTCAAAATTAGCAAAATACCTATAAGAATTCAAAATATATAAAACATAACAACAAAAATTGTTGAATATGGTATCAAGAAGGTATAAAACAAAATTTGTGACTTACTCAAAATGCTCTAGGTGTCTCCAAAAAAAAAAAAATTTGCATTTGCTACAACTTCCGAGCCCTGCTTATTACTAAGGTAAATATTATACATTGTACCTATATTTTATTCATAATTTACTACTATACTCTATAAGTATACATAAATAGCAAAGACTTATATTTGTTAATAATATACTCCATTAAAAAAATATAATCTATATGACAATGAAATAAAATATTTATTCATATATTATCAACTATGACAGGTATAAAAATAAATAAATAAATAAATAATGTTATTATGGTATAGTAATACTGTACCTAACAGCGAGGTGAACTAATGTGTGTCCAGTATCAAATGCTGATGGTCTATTAAGCAGTGCAACTTCTGTTGGTGTCAAGGACCTGGTTGGATCACCACCAGCTTGTAAATAAGCAGCAATTGGACTCCAATCACCTTGAACTACACCAACACATGCAGCTAGCCAGGCCCGATCATAGTTACTATTGATATCATCTAAACGACGCCTTGATGAAGATCTATAACAAAACAATATATATTTAAAAAAAAAAAAAAAAACTAAAATTGACTTTTGTTTTATACTTCTGGTTTATCAATAACACACATATAAATAAATAGTAATAATGTAAACAAATTAGCCTGGGGCATAGACACGTGTCAACCGGGCTCATCATAAAATATGTTGGGGGGCCATGGAAAATTAAATGTTTAATTTGCATATAATTGTATATCAGTGGTGGCTTGTGGTCCCTAATGTGATAAGAATTTTAAACCACTCTCTAGGATATAAGGTAATTAAGTTTTTATACTGAAATTATTGCAATCAAAAAACCATTGTGAGTTAATGGGTATCATTCATATTATTTATACTTCTAGTAATAATCCAAGATATTATTTTATATTAAATTATTTTGGGTATTATTACCAATGTACCTATTGTAATTTCTTATCAGTTTTTTTAAATTTTTAGTAAAACAAAGAAAATACTATTGGAGAAAAATAAAACCAAAAATAGTGGGTGAACTGTTGCAAATTTCAAAAAAAATATTTGAAATAAGTACCCCACTTGACAATATAAATATTAGAATATGTATGAAGTTCAAAATTCAAGAAAGATTCGGCACAAGTTATAAGATTGATCCAAAATTCCTTGTATTTAATTTTTTTTGGTGCATATACTGATTAAAAAAACGAGACCTAAATATTATGAAATTGAAAATTAAGAAAGGCTATTGTCAATATATTACAAATAAAATATGTTAAAGGGTACACTATGCATAAGAGGACAATCATTATCTCAGGCTCACCCTGAAATTGTAGTCTGTACACGCCTATGGCCTACAGTATTAAATAGGTTGTGTGTATTTAGTATTCAATTTAAAAATCATTATCAGCAAATGCGTTATATAAAATAAATTATATATATTGTTTCTAAAGTAAGAACATAAACTAACCAAGTGGGGAATTTAAGGGTTTGAATTAAGTCGGCAAAACCATACAAAATGTATTAATATTGCAGTAAAAGTAGTTTGCAATATAACATTTTTTTTTTGTTGCAATATTTCAAAAAAATTAACTATATAATTTAGGTAGGGCACCAGTTCACAATTTAAGAGAGAGGCCTCATCGACATTTGCCTACCAAACAACCGTTAAATCCGTTAAAATTCCGTTAAACTGAACTAACCTCAAAAAACACGGTATTAATAATAAAGTTGACATAAAAAATAATATATTTTTATGGTTTGAAACTAGGTAATTAATTACATTTTCAACTAATAACTTGAAACAATGTCTAGTTTTCTAGTCAATGTTATAATTTTTATCAACCATATTTTACCAATTTTAACCTTTAAAATTAAATATTGAGTCATTGAACTTTTATAAATTAAAAATAGATTAGTCACAAAATATAAGAATATCAAGATGAATTGTTGTTGCCTCTATATGTTAAATAATCTATATTATTTTTTTATTAAAATGTTTTAATGCAAAATTTGAATTTTAATATTATTACTTAATAAATAATAATAAAAATAATTAAGCAATACCTTAAAAATGAATACTTCCGTTCCTATCAATATTAGGGATGAGCCAATGCCACTTTTTCCAATATCCAATATTTTAAATAAAAAACCAAGAGTAGATTTTTTCATGTTTCAGAGACATATGTCTCTGAAAATATTGGTTTTGAAAAAAACCGATATTGAATATTGATTTATGTATCGGCTCACCCCTAGTTATACTACATATTTGCAAATATTTTTGAATTTATAAGTATAAGTGACTATTTTTTAAGTATTTAGAGCATTGCAAATATTTTACCTATGCCTATACCAAAGATTTAAATTTTTAATAAAAATCAAAACTTATAAAAATAAAATTGAAAAAAACCTAATGAATAAAACTATAACATGATATAGGTTTTGATTTGTAATGTCATATAAATAAACTAACCTTTTTAATGTACAAATATTTGAGTCTGAATTAATTGTTGCTGCTAAATCTTTTTCTGGTGATTTAACACGTTTTATGATAACAGTCGGGGGTTCACTTGCAGAACGATCGGGTGATGGAGACAGTTTAGGAGGTCCTCTTGTTCCTGTTAGGTATATTTACGGTTGATTATTAACAAAATGTTTTTTTTTTTTTTTGTAATTCTAAAATAAATTATTACCACACATGATGCACTTGGAACTTTTAGGCCAATTTTGATATGTACAAGCAGTACAAGACCATTTAGTTAGTGCCTGTGCTTCTAAGCTAGACGAAGCTTCTTCATTTTCTGGTGAATTGGGCCTGTCACTAACCTTTAAATTTTTACTAAATTGTTCATTTAATGCACCAATTGAATTGTTGTCTGATATTTTATCACAGTTTTCTATTTCCCCTGATGCTAAATTCACAATAATGATAGTTTATAGTAATATTTGATAATAATCATAATATTTGACTTTACCTTCGATTAATTGAGGTTGAGGTTCAATGGGAAGTTCATCTATAAGACTATATATGTCTTGAGGTTGAGAAGACTGCAGTTTGGATGTTCTACACATGACACATTTGAGTGATGATTGGTAATTATTGTAGGTGCAGACATCACAAGACCATTTAGACGACATTTGAGAGGTCATTATTGAATTTGAATTTTTTAATTGCCGAATTAAGTGATATATATTATCTAATTTCCAAAGTTTGTATTCATAACACTGAAATTCACAAGATAATTAATATATTTTATTATGTGCGTATTAAACGCCAAGTCTTAGAGACAAGGCAAAATTGTTTAAATAAGGCGAGTTGTTGTTGTTTGTAACTTAATGGCCTACATTTAAATGAGAATTAATGAAAAAAATGTCTTTGTGTAATATTAAATTCTTGTAAAAAAAATATTATTCGTTTCAAAACGAAATTCAAGGTTCGTGATTTTTTGGCTTGAGTCACAGTTAAAATGTGCCCGATTATATTGCGACTTAACAATATTGAACTTGTGACATAGCAGGAAGGAAGAATGCGACAAAACGACCCATAGCACTTACTCGGTTATTCGTATTACATCCGAAAAAACGACGAATGATGTATTAGAAAATAGATATTTCAGCGTCGTACGGGCATAAACGAAAAAAAAGTTAATAATAATTTTAAAATGAATACATTGCCGAAATATGTATTTCTAAAATTAAATAATAATATTAATAATAACAACAACTTAAACAAAAAAAAAAAAAAAACAAAACAAATCTGCTCACACAATCATTGCCCACGGGGAAAAAAAAAAAATTCTAGAAAAAATAATAATAAAAGAGAAAGACGTACATGATCGCGGTGATAAGATGTTTATGTTCATTGCACGGGAAGTGATACAAAGAAATTTGTCATGTCGTCATAACGCATGATGTTAGTGACGGAACGACGAATGTTGTGCTGTAGACGAATGTTTTATAAGCACATAATAGGTTATGATTGCGGTTCTAAGATTGTGAATATAAATGTGTAATACGATATAATGACATGTGTTTATCACGATAATCACTTTCTTTGTCGCACGGGACGTTCTGTGTGAGAGAGAAACATCAAAACAAAACGGCGTTTATCTCTCCGTTGTGTTGGCAGAAAACTGCACGTACGTGAAAAGCCATGTCCGGTAAAATTCCCGTTGTCCCAACAAAATAATGTTCCAATTGTTATTTGTTCCACGGTTATTCGGATTGTTGGAACCGCGGAACAGACCTATCATACCAAAACTGGAAAAAAAAATGTTTTGTGGGAAATGTGGTCGGTGGAAGGAATAACTTTCGGAACAAGTGTTAATCAGAATCGCGCGGAATGGATGACATTTTTCATCCTAGAAAAATTCTGTCTGTTCCATGTGGTGATGGCGACTCCAAAATAAATTTTTTAATTGATTTGTTGATAATAATATCCGAAATACATAAATAAATAAAACAATCATGGTTATTATATTATGTAGCCTACTTATGATAAGGCCAAAAGGTTTTAACCACAGATCTATCTTTCTGATTTGATAATTTACAATCACATACCCGGACATTGATCACAAATATTGTGATAGTTCGTACTCATTAGAAATTTTCTAATCCATTATGGGAATTGTTTGTGTGTTTTGAACTGTCCTTTAATTAATTCTATCGAGTATTTATATTATTGCCTATGTTTTACGTACATTACTTATTTATTTATTTATTTCAGTGAATTATAACATAGCAAAACTACGGTATGGTACCAATTTTTAAAAAAGTTTTATACAGTAATTATTGAGCTAAATTCGAAACGAAACATGTACTTAAAATCGTATTGTACCATTTAGATTTAAAATAAAACTCGAAGATATTTATTTATTGAATATATTTCGATAAAAACCAAATCAAAATGCCAAAATTAGAAGTGGGAAACAGAGTCGAACTGACCGGAAAGAATTTTCAAGGCAATGTTGCATTTATTGGTCAAACACATTTTGAAACTGGAACATGGGTTGGCATAATTTTAGACGAACCCAAAGGAAAAAATAATGGTGTTGTTAAAAATCGCCATGGAGTCTCTAAAACGTACTTTGAAGTAATAATCCACAATAATTATTTGTATTGATAGATTTATTACAGTTTTCATTATTGTTAATGGTTTTCTAATTAATGTTCTTATCTGTGCTTCTTAAAAAAAATCTGTAATGTCTAATTTAATATTTTTAACTTAGTTGATCTAAATTTTGTTACCTAGTGTGATGAAAATCATGGTATATTCGTTCGACAATCGCATCTTACACTTATTGATGAAACAGGAACACGTTTTGACATGTCTACAAGTACAGAGTCTCTGACTCCAAAATCTACGGTTAAGTCTCGCATTAGCAGGTAATAGGTAATATATATGTATATATGTATATATATATATATATATTGTTTGTTGTTATAGTTTAAAACTATAGTTTTTGTTTATCTATTTTAATTTGCATGGTTGAAATACCATATAGCTTGCGAAAAAAGATTGATACAAAAACGTAAGTTTGTTTAAAAATATTATTTTGACCATTATTAATTAATTTTGTTTTATAGTTCAAGGCAATCATTGGCTGGTTCAAGTAGATTGAGTATGATTGCTCCAAAAAATAAAGATGATACTTCACCAGTGTTTCGTACTTCTTCCCAATCGTCATTGGTTGGTACCAGTCGTACTCCTTCACAGTCTTCAATAGTTCTTTCTTCTCGCACTCCATCACAGTCTTCAATGCCTGCACCATCACGTACATTATCCCAAACGTCTCTTGCTGGTGTAGAGTCAGCATCAAAACGTTCTTCGTTTGTTGAGGTACTTTACATTTGTTTATTTCTTTACTGTTATTATAGTGCTTACACATTTTCATACACCTACAAATGCACTTTCCAATATTGGACATTTGTATGATTATTTTATCATAATATCACAGATACTCATTGTGTTTAATTTAGATATAATATGTTTGATTGTGTGATGAAAATAGATGCTAATCTGCTATTCATGGTAATCACATTATACATTCATTACTTTAATACGATTAATTTCTAAAAATTATGTACAGTTTTAGTCATTAAAGTTATAAAAAGTAACGTAGTTAAATTATATATATATATCATTTATATATTTTAATGGTGATTTAAAGATATTATTCTCAATTGTGAACTTTAGGTAAGTATCATAAGTCTTTTGAAAACTAATTATATTTTCAGCGATCACCAAGCAATGAAAAGACCAGTCGAATGTCTAAACTAATATCGCCAAAAGTGAAATCTGCTGTTAAAACGCCAATGACAAAATCATTGACGTCATTAAAAGATGTGTGTAATTCAAAAGTAATTTTTATTATTGTATAAAAAAAATACAAGAAATGGGGAATTGTAAATGTTCTATACAGCTTTTAATTTATTTTGCTTTGTGAATATATTTTATTGTGTGGCATTTTTCGGGCTTCATTAAAAAAATGAAACATGGTTAAATTGTTTTAATAAATAAAAGCAACTGATAGGTATTTGGAAGTACATGTAATTTTAACAAATGCACTTTTTCCATTACTTAAAACTTTTATAATATGTTTTCAATTAACATGATTATATAAACTATCAAATTTTAAAACTAAATTTGTATTTGTAAACTTGTATTTCGGTGTTTCATGACTTAAACTATTTTATTTTTATCAAATATTAATTAATTATTTTTTTTAATTTAATATTCACTCCTTATATAATTAAAACTTAAAATATTATTTAGTAATGGAAAAGGAAAGTATCTGTTGAGATAATTAAGGTTAAATTATAGCACTGTGTTATATAATTCATTGCACATTATTTCAGCTTTACAACAAACTAAATATATATATATGTATATGATAGTAATACTTAACCAAATTATTTGAATGGAATAAAGGGTGTTAGGGTACTCGTCTCACTTATATAAGTATATTATCAAATTTGTAATTTGAAAGCAATAATAAAATAATAATTTAAATATTAGTTAGTTCATATAATTTTTAAAATAATTAACTGTAAGTAACAGTATAGTGTTTGTTAATTTTTTTAATAGATATAATTAAAACATTTAAATTATTTTATTTATATAATATATATATATATATATATATATATATATATATATATATATATATATATAAGGGGTCCTTTTTTTGTCAATTTCAATACTTTCTTTGGTACACCCCTGCACTCCCTTATCTTGTGCTAATAATAAAAAATCCTAAAGTTTGAGGCCAATTGGCTAATATTTAGTGAAGTCACACATTGTTTGAATATTTAATAATTAAAAAACTGCATTAAACAAAGAAAATATTGTACAAACGACCATTGATTGTTTAGAATTGATTTTGTAAATAAAAAACAAAAGATCTTTTTTAATTGGATTAAAATACATAAATTGTTAACACATGGTATGAAATATCTATATCATACTATTTAAATCAAAAAATTTGTGTTCATAAAAATTTTATAATTATTTTTATATATTTATAAATAAATTAAAAATAATGAATATTTAAAATCTTGTAAATTAAATTGCATTAATGTATGGACTTTTTCATTAAATAATACACTATATAAATATTAGAACACCTATATAGTATACATTCTCTAGTAAGTATTTTTAAACTTCATTAAAATGATTTTATTATAAACTAATTACATCAATCAATAAGAATACTGTATGAAATATTTGAAACACGTTAACTTGTTTCAAAAATTATATTTTCTTTCAACAAAATACATTGTAAATAATTTCAAAACTGTTTTGCTTAAAAATTAAATGTGTACATATACTTATATAGTTATTAAGAGTTCCAAATATTAGTATTATTAAAATTATGATTTTATTTTTGATTCATCACAGTTAAGAGTTTGATTATATTTCTAAAGACTTATTGGAAGTTTTCTACTATTGATAATTCCGGTGTATAAAAACAAGATACAAAGATATATCTCTGAAATAAAATTATAAAAAATTTCTTTTAATTCTAACTTTGCTAGGCATGTTTTAGAAAATAATGGCTTAGAGATTTTGAATAGTCAGTGTTTACATTAGTTCTGATTTGGAAGAGTTTCATATATGTAATAAGGTTAAGGAAAATAATTTTAAAAACATCTAGAATATACAGACATAAAAAACCATACAAAATTATTAAATACATATTAAAATATAAACTAATAATATTTCCTCTGGCTAATTAATATTACTTACTGGCCACTTATATTTTTATCTATTCATAAAATATTCTTTATCGCCTAGTATTTTAAGTCTGTAACACCTATATTAAAATTACACATTGTATTACTATAATCATCACCAAGTAAATCATAATCAAAATGTTGGTATTGAATTATTTAAACTTATTACTTAAAAGTTACAATCTTTAATACTCTTTAATTTTTATTAGAATTTTGTGTTAACTTATTTTTAAAATTGTATCTGTATAAATATTCAGATACATACCACATTACACAGTATCCACTACCCATGATTTTGAAATTCAGTCTTGGCTAAAAAATAAAAATACATAGAATATTTATATTGTTATTACTATATTTATTAACTTGAGTATTTACTGAGTTATTTATAATATAAGATTCACTGTGTGGTAAATAAAAAATCAAGTAAAAATAACACAGTTCAGTTAACTATACCTGTCATTTAGTATTTATTATAATTATATCACGTATATTAATTTAAAAAAAATAATTTGAAGGGATATAATGATATAATATCAATACAATTGTATTACATTTAAGCATTATTTAATGTCTGTCATTAATTGGTTTTTATTGTTACAAATTTAAAATTGTGTAATAAATGTTAAAAGAACTTACTAATTTAAAGAAATTTAACTCCCTTGCATTTTGGTATTTATTATCCCAAGAATTGTATAAAGAATTTCAAAGGATTAATTTTTCTTTAAACAGTTTTAAATTATAATATTCTAATTTTGGATTATTAAGAAACTACATTAAGTACCTAGTAATTTTGCTTATTATAAATAGTATTATATTGTTTTATTTTAAATTAGCAGTAAATATTACATTTGTGTTTTTTATTTATATTTTACTCGTAATTTATTGACCAGCTGGATTTATGTAAATAACTTATCTGGATTCTAATTATTAACATTAATTGTATAATGCAAAATTCTGAATTCTCATAAACATTTTTATTTAAATAAAATGAGTTTACTATATTTATGTGGATTTGATACTAATATTAATACTTTATACTTAAATTACTTTTTATAATAACTCATTTGTATCTAGTTGTAACTCGATCTGCACAAAGTAATCTACTATTAACATATTTATTTTATAAATTGTATATTTATTGAGAAATATTAACAGTAATTGTATAATATATGTTTTTGCATGAATTATCAATGTAAAGACTTTTATGATGGATGTCTAATGATCATTTATATTATGTAAATATTATTATTTGTTATTGTGAATTTGCACGTTTGCTTTTGTGTCATTCATTACTGTTTCTATTGGCAATAACATTATAATATGAAATTACCAGTGCAAGAGTGCCATAACTCAAATGTTATAGTTTTACAATTTTTAATTAACAATTGTACAGTTCTTTATTTAACTAATTCATGAGGAAAACCTAAGTATATAAAATCTCATAAAAAAAGGTGATATTGAAATTGTTGTTGAACAAAATTGATTTGACTGGAGACATTAAAATACAATATGTTCTAGTTGTGGCCCTATTGCACTAGTATATAAATTATATTATTTTATTTATATAATTTCTATTTTATAGACTGAGTTTGTTGAAGCCCTTAAACCACATTACACACCTGGACAAGTTGTTTCTCCTAATATTCTTGCAACCACTCCTACACATAGACCATCTCAAAATATGGCAGATGTAGCTGAAATTCAAAACTTAAAAGATCAAGTACAAGATTTAACTGAGAAATTAGATGTGGTCAAAAGTAAAAAAAAATTATAATTTAATTAATATTTATTTAATAGTAAATTGCAAATATTATTTTTATTCAATAGCAAGATTAAAAGAAAAAACTCATGATATTGATATGATGAAGCTTCAATTAGACCAAGCATCAGAATTTAAAAGTAAAATTATGGAATCACATTCGTTATTAAAAAAAGAATTAGAAAAGGTTAAAATGGAAAAGCAAGATGCTTTAGAAGGAAAAGATGAATATAATGAAATGGCAGAGACTTTAGAAATGGCAACTCTTGATAAAGAAATGGCTGAAGTTAAGGCAGAAACACTTCAATTAGAATTAGAACAAGCAAAAGAACGCATTGAGGAGTTAACAGTAGATTTGGAGCTCTTAAAAGCTGAGTTTGAAAAAGGAGGTGGAAGTGAAGAATCAGATGGTGCAAATTCTTTTAAAGTCAAACAACTTGAACAACAAAATCTACGTCTAAGAGATACCCTTGTCAAGTATTATAGTATTATTTTATTTCATTTTGTTCCTATTAAACATTTGTTTATCCATTTGTTGTAGATTGCGTGATTTATCAGCACATGAGAAACACCAAACTCAAAACCTGCAACGAGAAATTGAAGAAAAAACAAAACAATGTAATGATTTGCAAAAGTCAAATGAAAAATTGACAGTTAGAGTTGAAGAACTTATATCTCAAGTTAATGATTTACATGAACAAGTAACGTATAATAATTTTAAACTTTAAATATGATTTAATATATGTGTTTGGCTAATATTTATAGGTTGATGCTGCTTTGGGCGCTGAGGAATTAGTTGAACTTTTAGGTCAACAAAAATTGAATTTGGAAGACAAAGTGGCAGAACTAGAGGAAGCAGTTACTGATCTAGAAGCTATACAGGATATTAATGATCAACTCCAAGAGGATAGTAGAGAGTTAGAAATGCAATTGCGTGAAGAATTAGATCTGGTTAATGCTAATATCAGAGAAGTATGACTAACGGAAATTATAAAATAATATCACAGTCTTAAATAAATACAATTATTTTATAGTGTATTAAAGAAAAAGAACGAGCTTTGGAAAGTTTAGCTGATAGGAGTTTAGTTATTGTAAAGTTTAGAGATTTGGTAAATGAACTACGAGAGCAAAATCAAGATCTGCAAACTCAATTGATGAAAGAATCTGCATCAAAGGATGAAGTTCGATCGTCAATACCGGAAATGCTTGACTTTAAGGTTAGATATAAATTTAAGTATTTTTTTTTATGAAACTATATATATATATATTATTTATTAGAAAATGTTTGCTGAAACTAAAGCTCATAGTCGAGCAATTGATTTGGAATTACGTAGAATGGAAACACAAGAAGCACAACAACATATACAATATTTGTTAGCTTATATGCCGGATTCATTTATGTCTCTTGGAGGTAAGATTATTAAATTTGAATACTATATTTGTATATTTTACATATAATGCAATATAAAAGTAACTATATAACTATATATCTTTAATTAACTATATTTTATATTTTATTTTTTATGTAATAATAATTAACTATTAAATATGTATATTGTATATTATTTTTTTATATATTAGGTGATTATGATTCAATATTATCTCTTTTATTATTACCACGTATGATTTGGAAGAGTGAAATACTTATGACACATGTGCGTGATAAATATCCTGATGTTCAAGAAATTACCAAAGAAATTCTTATAAAAGATCATTCTGCTGAGCAATTTGCTACACGATCTCGTCTGTCTTTCTATTTATACAGTTTACAAGTATTTACCCTTAATTACATTTTAATTACAACAATAATTGTTAAATGGCTAATTTAATTTAATTTAAGGCTGCATTACGACAATTTGTTCATGGATTAAATACTACTACACCAGAAACTTTAATTAAAGTTGGTGAATCGTTCCCTGATATGACAATTCAAGAAAAAGTTTTAAATGGATATATAGAAATGTTGAAAATCGATCAGGTCAGTGGAAGTTCTTGAATTTAGTTTTACATAACTAAAATGTATTATTTGTATCTAGTTGGATGAAAATGTTAATACAGAAAATTTAGAACGGTGTGTAGCTTACTTTAAAAATGTTTATACACCTCTCATTCAAGATTTCAATCCACATTATGAACATTTATTATTAGATAATGTCTTGGTTTTGACAGCGGCTTGCAATACTATTCAAACAGATGCAAACATAATTAAATGTGTTATACAAGTAAATGTGAAAAAAATAAAACATTAAATTTCATGTTCTTTGTAAATATATTTTAATTTGAATTAATTTTTTTAGTGTGATGATAACTCTAGTGTTCTTAAATTTTGTGATGATGTGTTAGTTGCTTGTGAAGTGATAAATCAACATTTAAAACAAATTAAAAAACGTGCTGAAGTCAACAGTATTATAAAATCTGATTTAAGTTCATGCACCCAATTTGCAGAAAAACTAATTACTGTATTAAGAGAAACTGCTAAATGTTCAGTTAGTCAAGTTTCCCTAGCTACAGGTAATGTTTGAAATATGTTTAATTTATCTATTTTGTTACTTAACTATGTTAACATATTTTAGATGATAAAAAAATAAATAGTGAAAGTATTATGCAAGTAATGTTGAACTCTGTTGAAAAAGTATTCGAAAAAGAAGAATCAAGTAAAGGAGTTACTGTTTGTTTAAAATTGTGTATTTCTACTATTGCCAGTGAAATTGCTAATGCTGCACAAGCTATTCAAGAAGCTGATTTGACATTACCTACTACTGATACATCTAAAGTAAAGTTTATTTGTATTTTATAGTCATGAGTTGAACTCAAACAAAATTTAATATCTTTGATTTGGTGTATGGTTTAAAATTTTCTTTACCAAAAATATCTTAAAATAGCTATTAATATGACTTTCCATAGTGGTCTCCATTGGTATTATACAAATACACATATCATTCAGACAAGTGTATGGTTAAGAGATTACCCATTTAAGATATTAGTTATTTATTAATTAATTTAGAACTATGTTTTTATTATTTTTTTATTTTACATAATCTACTAAGGAATAAAAAGTTCCAATATTTTGTTGTTAAAATAAAAAAATTTAAAGTTTATCCTAGGTACAATTTTAAAAAAAATAGTCTTCGACTTGTAACTTTTCTTACTGATCACCTATATTTATATTACTTATTCCACATATTTGGGATAGTATTCACTACTAATATTGTAATAGTTGTATTCATCAATTTATTTTTTAGGATATTCCACCAATTACTAAACGGGCTAAACAAGTTAAAAGCGAACTCGAGGAAACTAAAGCATTAAGAAATACAATTAAGACCAAAGAAAATGATATACTTGAGTTGAAAATGGCTCTGAGATCTAAACAAGAAGAAATTGGTGAACTTAATGTTAGAAAAGAACTAGCTGAAAAAAAATTATCTACCACAATGCATGAATCTGAAATATCAATTGAAAAACTACAAGTAATTTATTTAAATAATAAATTGTTTACTTTTTATGTCAAGAACTATGGAAATATTTATTTTCCTTTTGCAGAGAAAATTAGATGAAACACAACAGCAACTAAAAAGAAAGTCAAAAGAATATGAAGAAACAATGGATCATTTGCAAGCAGATATTGATTCACTAGAAACAGAAAAAGGAGAACTTAAAAATAAACTTAAAAATTATTCAAAGAAAATTCTCATTGAGGGTATAAATAAATCTGCTTCAAGTGAGTTATATTTATATTAAATGCAACACAAATAAGTACATGATCTTTTTTTTATAGTGACTTCTCCTGGAAATGATGCTAATAAGCCATACCAAGAGTCTCCATTTTTACTAAATGAATTAAAATTAACTAAAATGGCATTAAAATATGAAATGAATCAAAAAGCCAAGCTTGAAAATAATTATTGTGAACAATTATTCTCTCAATTAAAACCATTACCTGTAAGATTAAGTTATATATATTTATTATAAGTTAATTTAAACAATACATTTATTAAGGGGCTGTTCTTAGTTTCTTACATTGTCCCATAAAGTATTTGTTAGTATAGTATAGTTGGTTTTATTGTACCGTACAGAGGTGGTTTGATTTTCTTAAACAAATGATTTGTTAATAGAAAAATATATATTAGTATTTCAATGTATTTTATGTATTTCATAGTATCTTAATGGAATTTTATTTTACAATAGTAATTTTAACTAACAGTTGTTTCAAAACTTATAATCATATTAAACAGAACTTGCTATAATATAGCAACTATATTTATGTTAGTATATATGAAATAAAATTTAATTTTAATATTAATAAATACTAATTGGACAAAAAAAAATTGTTAAATTTAGGTACCCGAAGAGCCATCAAACGAAGAAAAATATGAAGTAGATAAATTAAAGAAATTTGGCAATGAAATATTAAATGTAAGTTCATTTTTAATGGTTTTTTTTAATATATACATAACTTTGTAGTGTATATTTATAAAATGTGTCTGTCTATGATTAGGATTTCCATAAAACATTAACTAATATTAATGTTATTGATGTAACCAAACGTGTGCCCGGAAGGAAACTTATGACCGATGAGAATGTATCTGCCAAACAAGTACTGGATCACAATTTACATTGGAAACAATTACAGAAGAAATTGACTGTTTTACATGTGTGTATTGATTTAATTTAAAATATGTTTTCAGTATTAATTTAATAATTTGTTTTAATTTGAACAGGATAACTTTAATAAAGAAATAATTAAAAGACAAACATTTGGCTGTATTGAAACAGAAATGACTACCTTCCCAAGTCCAGCTTTGAAAAAGGTTTATTTTATTATACTTATATATTTCAATTTTTAAACATATGTTTAATTTTTAATTAAAGGCATTAGAAGAAGAACCTATACTAGCTGCAGAATTTGTAATACCAAAACCTTCAAACTGGAATGGCCCTACAGATATAAGAATGGAAATAGACACTAAAACATTAGCTTTATTACAAAAACAAATCACTAATGCTGCTCAATTAAATCCATGTATTCGGTGAGTAAATTTTAAAACTAACATCATATTTTATCTATTGATCTAAAATCTCTTCATTTAAACTGAAGTTAATGGTGTTAAATAATTTAATAATTTAGTAAATGGAAAATATTGTTTACAACCATTAGTGTCCATATTTTTATTGTACTTTAATCTATCATTATTCATTATTATATTTTAGAAAATATAGCATACTAGCTCCTTTTGAAAATAATCTTTACATAAAGTTTTACTTATATGTTATAACAGTACAGTCAACCGAGTCAATTTACAAACTGTCTAACAAATTTGTTTTATTTTCTTTCTTTCAGTTACAATTTAGCTTACACAACCGAAGAACTACTTGGCTATTAATATAATTCAAGAATTGTATTAGAAAAACATTTATGTTATTTTGATAAAATTAATTTATTGTAATTAATGCAATATTTTAATTTTTGTCTATTGTGATACTTTTTTTCTGATAATACTTAATACTTACTTTTAACATTATATATTTTAATTTTAAATATTTAAGTTGAAATTATTGTAAATTATAATGCTACTTATACATTTAATATTTTAAGAAATTTAATTTAATTATCATGCATTAATAATCTTTGTGTAAAGGAGTAATAAAAATAATATATTATTTATATCAATATATTTTTGTGATGTAATTAAATAAAGCCAAAGCGAATGTGAACATAATATAAAAATACGACTATTTCATGATGCATGAATACGTCATTGATATTAGAAAAAAATACCACATTTTAAAAACGAGTAGAAATGTTTTAATTTACTTTATACAAATTTAAACAATATTTTGTCTTATCAGTTATTTTGATTTTGATAAAAAAATATTAATACCACAACAATGGTTACAACCAGAATCGCGGTAGCTGATATGCGAATTCATGATCAAATTCGCAAGCGTCAAACGTTTTAAACGCTTGATAGTTTATATGATAAAAATTCTTAAAAACAAAGAAAATAATTACACTATATAATATAATACAACTATTATATCATATAATGTTACAAAAATTAATAAATTAATATAATATTTTTATATTATAATCTTAATAAATATCACCAAAATGCTATCTCAGTCGTAGAAAATTGATGATTATATTTGTTATCTATACATCCCAATCAAAATAAATCGGGTTTGTTGTTACCCTCATTATCCAGTACAATTTTCTATTTTATTCATTAAATGTTTAATTTATTTATTAATTATCACTTATTAAGCATTAACTTTTAGACATTATCGAAATGGATTTGGTCAACCAAAGGATTGGATTTGAGTGGAACGTAACACCTAATTATTTCAATAAGAACAACTGCGATTCAGATAACAATGAATCTGACAGAGTGAGGCATATTAAATTACTATTTTTTACCAATGGGATACAATAAGAATAGTTGAGAAAAACGTATTCTATTGGTTAACTGTTTGTTACAATTTAGTTGAATTTGTAATGCTTTAATTGTAATGATTATTAAATATTAAATACAACTATTACCAATTTGTTCACTAGACCCACTAATTTATTCTGGTAGTGTATTTAACATTAATTGTAATACGGTCAGGGGTGAACACATGAAATCATTTCGGGTGGTTAACCCGTTCCCCTGTGTTTGTCCCTGAATGTAGTTATGCAATGTTAAACATGACTATTTAAAGTTATTATTAAAGGGATTCTACAGTCTCCCCCCCCCTAAAAAGATCATTCAAGTTAACCATTGGAGAGAGCACATTTTATTATAACTAAGAACAAGTGAAGATTAAGTCTGACCAGAATAAATCTTTTTATATGTAAAGAAATATCAAGTGTTTTTCTTCCTTTTAACTTCAAACAATTTATTTTATTTATTTAAATAAACGTAATATAACAATAAAATTCAAATTGAGTTTTTTCTATCAGCTGCTATATGAATGCCAAAGTTGATGATATTACAAAACTACAATTGTTTTTATACAATTTATAAAGATATTAATTTGGGTTAAACAAAGTTAAAGTTGATCTTGAATTATCCTTGTATATATAATGTATTAATGTTATACATTAATTTGATTTTAGGATGAAAGTGGTGAACCTAATAAGAAAAAAATTCGAAAACTGAATGCAACTCAACGGCAAGATAAAGAAAAGGAAGAAGAATTAAGACTTCGGAAAGTTGAAGAAGAATTAACCCAAATTGAAAATAATCCACAAAATGCAGACCATTTTGATCGTCTACTGTTATCAAATCCTAATAGCTCATTTATTTGGATTAAATACATGGCTTGCCATTTACAAGTAAAAAATTATTGTTTTTTTTTTAAATATTAATTATCACTTTAAACAAAAATATTTATCTATGTCTATAAATTTAAATTCTTTACATATTTTAGATTCTGGGTAAAGTAAGGAATGTATTAATTTTACTATAATGTGTTTTTTTTTCTGTTTGAAATACTTTTTAATCAGAAATCTTGCTTCAATCATGATCTCTAGGGGTGCTGTCTGGTAGCACATTTTGTCTAGTTGGTATATTGAGTAGGTCATTTTTTGATTTTCTTTATATGTTTTTAAAAATATAGTGGTTAGGGGGGGGACTGAATTTGTATGTTATAACAGTTCCTGTAATTTTAGTTTAGTTATTTTTTTGTAATCTACACTTTTATAATGGTGGTTAGTAATAATTTTGTTATTTTAATTCAAGCTGCCAGTTACAGTTTCTAATATTTTTAGCCTACTGGGAAACATATAAAATAATATAACATTACCAAACTGTATTTTTTCAATTAAAGTCTGTCACAAACTAGAATTTACCAGGCACCCGATCAGTTTTTGTTAGAAAGAGTGTATTCTTCTTTAGTGATTGATGTGCTCAATATATGTTTTTTCCATAGAAGTAAAATAAAACTGTATGATTAGATTGCTGTAGGGATGCACATACTAATATATTCTCCTTTGAAACAGACGACAGATAAATGTGTACAATTAATTTTTTTAATATATTTTTTTATAGGCTACTGAAGTAGATAAAGCAAGAACAATAGCTAAGAAAGCATTGTCAACAATTGATACAAGAGAAGAACAAGAAAAATTAAATATTTGGAGTGCACTTTTGAACTTAGAAAATTTATATGGAACAAAGGTAAGTTATTGACAATGTTTGTTAATATTCTACTTTAAATGGAATGATTTGCTTAATTGATTTATATTTAGATAATGTTGACTTTTTTTTCTAATAGCTTTTAAGTTAAGGGATTTTATCTTTTAAAATAGCAATATTTAACAATTTGTTTAGTCATAAATTGTGTATTAGAGCCACGCCATTTTTAATAAATTAACTTAGAAACATAACATTTAGAAAATAAAGTTATAGAATATTCAAGTTTAAAATATTTTATAAAACTAATAGACAAATATTTAACTTAACAAAATTAGTATTAAATTATCAATAATAAAAAAAACTTTGAATATTAATATTAAATATTACCAATTTAGTTTTAAGTCACTTTTTTAACATTCAACATAAAATAACTAAATATTTTTTTTATTATTTCTAGGAATCATTTAAACAAACAATGGATGAAGCATTACGTTCAAATGATGAATATCAGATTTATGTAAAAATATTGGATATATTTGCAGAATCTAATAAGTTAAAAGTATAATTCTGAGTTATATGTTTTATCCTATCCGTTACATATTAAACATTTTTCTTATTTAGGAATTAGAAGAATTAGTAACAAAAGTAAATAGAAAATACCGTGATTCAATTGATGCTTATTTACATTGCGCTACTGTTTACTTCAAATTAAATAAATGTGGAAAAGCAAGATTTATTTTGCAAAAAGCTTTATCAAGTCTTCCAACCAAATCACGTTAGTTAAAATTGAATATATATTTATAAACATGTATGTCAATGCATAGTTACCATAACTAAAAATCCAAATCCGTTTTCAAAATTAAAATGTATATATTATGTTTTCGATTGACAGTTCTTTTTGCATAAGTTGTCTTAATAAATAAATATTTGGTAAAATTGTATTGATTTAAACCCCATCATTGCTAAAAAAAATACTATTACATGTACAAAATTTTTTTAAATTATAATATATCTAAATACTTAATTCTTAACCTCTTAGTTCCGGGAGTTACACCTATTTACTGTGTTTTAATAATATGTTTATCAATTATACTATACATACTTTATCAATTGGGAATAGTAATTATTTATATTTTACTTTTTCCATTTATTAGATGTAACAATGATTAGTCGTTTTGCATTGATTGAAAATAATAATGGATCAGCAGAAGAAGCTCAAACACTGTTTGAACATGTACTCACATCTTATCCATCACGCATTGATGTTTGGAGCATATATGTAGATATGTTGATAAAGTCAAACAGAATAGATTTGGCCAGGTAAAGAATATTTTATTTTTATTTTTTACAAATATTGTTATTTAAATTAAAATTATTTATTTTAGAAACTCATTAGAAAGAGCAACAATTCAAAAGTTAGCTCCTAAAAAGATGAAAAGTTTATTTAATAAATGGATGATGTTAGAAGAGAAACACGGAACTCCTGAATCTGTAGATAAGGTTAAAGAATGCATGAATAACTATGTTGCTTTAGTTTTGAAAAATAAAAAATAAATACAAATTTTTATTAAAACATGATTTAATAAATTATTTATTTAAATTTGAAATAATGGTAATTTTGACATAATTCCAAATGTCCAATTTCAATTTTTAAAGTATGAACGGATTTGTTGACAAATTGTTGTCTACGATATTTTTAATTTAAAATTTGGTGTATTCAAAATAAATACAAATTTAGTGTGGTTATATCCTGGAATTTTTAATAATAATATCCGTTATTCTGGTGGTCTTTAAAGCTGAAAACTGAACATAGACTTCCTAAATAACTTAGATAATTCGTCAACAAATGCATACATATTTTAAAAATTAAAATCAATTGGGAAGTATGGAAAACTTTACACAGCTTATTGGTATAAAACGTATAGAAATAGCCTAACTTGAACCATCTTAAACTATTATTTTATTATTTAACTATTTTTATAATAGCTGTATTTTCCCTAAAATCACTTTGGAGTAATTTTTTCCCCCTTGTTTAAACATTACTACCCCACTGGTCTATCACATTGTTTATTGAAAACCGTTCATATTTATATATATAACCATAGTCTCCCAGGAAATGGCACAAAAATTGTCATTGACCATTGTTACCAATGTCTAGTGGTGTTTTGGAGGATATATGGCATATACCCATTTACCATTTGTTGTATATTCTGCAATAACAGATACTTTCGTATATCTTAAAATTTAAAAAGAAAATGTGTGTAGGTAGCCTGTATACATCATGCAATATAAAATTAAGTGATTTATATTCTGTATTATCATATGACATTACTACTAATAAGTTAGAACTGCATAACAAATTTTTGAAGGTTTTTTACTAGTATTTAATACTAATAACAATTAAATTACTATATCTTTTTCTTTTTATTTGGCTTTAATTGGTGAAGATAAAACAAATGCTAGTAACAATTGAAATAAAAAATAATAATTAGTAGGATAAATTACCATAAATACAATGTGAGTAATGATTTTTAATATTAAAAAAAAAAAAAACCGATAATAATAGAATAATATAATAAAAATCTATAATAAATATGACAATATTTTTTCATTGATACATTTATTTTTATTTTACTGTAAGAATGTTGGCGCTAGAAAACTTGTTACGAATAATTTAAAAGTAAAAAACGGCCTAGGCTAAAATTTAAAAATATGCTTATTCATGTAAATCCAGTACATTCTAAATAAACACACATGTTTATAGAAGACGTCCCGTTGAAAATGTTGGCACAGTCACGTGTTTAGGTAAAAGTTTTTGACAACAGTACATAAATCCCTAGGTATATTTAATTTAAGTAGGTAATTAGTTATTTCTTATTATAGTTGTCTATTACATATGAATACTATCTAATGTTCAGAAAGTCCAAAGTGCTGATGTTGATAGGTAAATCATAAATAATCAATTCAGTTTTTGTTATTTTGTATTATTAAATTGTATTGTTAAATTTTAAACAAAAATAGATGTAGATACACTATTATACTAATACTGCTTTTGGTACTTACTAGTTTAATGTATATAATTTTTATCTATGATACAATTTCACCATAATATTTATCCAACAGGTAATCCAATAGAAATATAAGCACAGTGTAGTAATTTGATCAAATTCCTTAATATGTCACTCATAGGTAGACATTTTTATATTCTATATAAATTCCCTGCTTGCTTATTTTAATATGCTTACTTATTATTTAATTTGTAATTTACCTATATAATGATATTATATTTTAATTTTTAATCATATAATCTATATTTTAAAAATCGCAAAATAAAAATAAAAGTATTTGATGGGTTCAATTTTGATTGGTTAATGAGTTAAATGAATGAATTAAAAACCTACCTACTAACGGCTTATTAACCATTATTGGCATTATTTATGTTATTTGAAAATATTGATAAAAGTGATAGTTCAATTTATTTTAATTTATCATGTAGATGGGTAATTTTTATCATTACTTATACAATAAAGTATAAGTTAACTGATGAAAATTGTATTGCCTGATACTGTCAATTAATTATAACACAATTGTTTCACTTTATACTGTACAGTAATATTTACATGGGCTAGTGATTGACGGTGTTTATTAAAACAAAAAAAAAAATAATTGGCACTAAATAACTTTTGTTATATTTTATTTTCCAGTCATTACCTGCTTACCTATATACCTCACATACCTATTATATTTGGTTATTATTATTTCTTAATGAATTCTATTAGATAGGTTTGCGTCCAATTGTATTTATTAAAATACCTACTGATAGAGTAGGCTATTGGTTTCGTATAACAATTAACTTATTTTGCTGTTTCATTATATTATTACCGTAATAAAAGTTATAAGTTTCTATTTACCATAATAATTGTAGTTTTATCGATATACCAAATTTAACATTCAAATAGTTGATTTAAAGTATAGGTATAATATACCTATTTACCTACCGGTTATACTTATATATTTGTTTTATTTAACAAATGCTCAGATAACAGAAATAAAATTATATAATAATTAATTATTATTTTAAATGTGTACACAGAACTTGAAATTGGTTCTAATTGAAATAATCAGTAGTACAGTATTATATTATGATAATATAATACTACAGCCCCACTGGCCATTGGTCTCAGGTTACTTTGCTCTCCGATTAAATCTTTGAAATTAGAAAGGAGAACATTTTTTTTTTTTAATAATTACATAAATTATATTTCGAAATGCGCGTACCTATACCGTAGAATTTATTTACCGATACAGAACTGCTTAATAACTAATAACTAAATTAACGAAAAAAAAAAAACTACCTAATCTGCAATAATTTTTTATAATAGCAATATACATAGGTGCTACACTTTTAGCAATATCAAAATTATTATCCAAAAATAATTAATATGTGTTAAATCGGAAATCCGTGTCCGTAACAATTACACGGTAATAATAATGCCCAGTCTAATAATAGAGGTTTGTTTTACGGGTTTCGTGCGAGAATGCGATCGAGTCTTGCCCGTGTTCCCTGCACCGACGCCAACAAGGTCGTCCCAGTGATATTATTCTGGGTAGCCCGGTAAACGTAACGATTCTATGCTGTTACCGATAAAACTTATTTTTTTTTTTTATCGTAATTTAAATAATTACGGTACGCCATCCGAAGGTCGCACACCACCCCGGTGTCCCGGCCACCGACACTTGTGTGTTCGATTTTTGCTCCCCTCGTTCCGCGTTTCGCAATATATGTTGTCACGTTTGCTACACTGCGTTTCTCGTTTGCTCCGTGTTACAACCCCTTACCGCCGCGTTCACCACCAGTCGCCGGGAGGGTTTCCCATTATCATCTGGTCACGGTTTCCGATCGTTTCCCGTTAAAAGGGGGAGCGAACAAAATAGAATAAAATAAGCAATAATAATTATTGTCCACGGGTTCGTGCGACCTTTTAAGGCTTTTATCGAGTGCCCGCTAGTAAGTTTGACCGTCGTGTAGTGTTGCGTACGGACGTGCAAAACAATTAGTATTTTCGTATTGCGCGCACAGGCCGCCGGTCGACGTTCGAACTTTCGAAGTTTTCGAAACCAGCTGTTCGAATCGACTTCGCCGCCGTTGGACGTATCGCGCTCAAGTGATGGAAACGAACGAGGACAAAGGTAAGCAATTTTCGCCGTTTAATTATTAACGTGTTGGTGGTCAGCCGGTGTTATGCAAAACCGGTGATATGTTGCCAAAGGTCGTGTCGGCCGAAAACGATTTCGCAGTGACCTCCTGCACATACCGCTCCACTGGGATTCCCCCGTAGTCACGTTCGATTTGCCAAGCCAATTTTTTTTTGGTGACTTCCTTGTTGGATGACGGTCAATCTCGTGTCCTGATAGTTTCGAACTCCCATTCTATTTGGGAGAATGCAGACACGTATTCCATTCTCATGATTTCGATGTTCTCGGTTTAACCCATGCCTAAGGTAATCATCCTCAAACTGTCCTACTACATTTATTTATTATTTTAGGTACCCGTGTAAGACCTTGCTCTTGGTAGATATTTATTTTTATAAAAAATACCTGCTTTAATGTAGTTAATAATATTGTAATGATAGGTGAGATGACAAGGAAAAAAAATAAAACAAATTAATCAAAATACAATTACGGAAAAATTATTTATATTTCATTGCCAAAAATCTAAAAATATATTTAACTACTCACATATTACACATTTTTTTTGTTTATTACCCAAGTGCATACACATATATTATTAGACATTAATTTTTTTTACCTATATACATATATCTATTATTAAATTATCCTTTCACTGTTAAAAATCTATTTCTAATGTATATTTTTACTTCAAAATTGTCTTTTAAGTGATCATTAGGAAGTCGCATATAAATCTGGGAAATATTTTTTAGGATACTATTTGCTTGGAACGTAATACATTTTTATAATATGAAAAAATATAGGTATTTTTTTTTATAAAAAAAACTTATTTTAAATTACAGTTATGTAATTTGTACTCACTAAGTATATTCTAAAAATTAAACCTTGTTACAAAAAAATTATTCTTCAAATTAGTATTAGTTAAAGCCAAGGGGTTAAAGCAATACTATGCATTGCTGATTGATTGGAAATCTGATATAGGTAGTAGGCAAGTGTATATTACTCTAGAATATATTTGATTGTTTGCCATAAGTTACCATACATCATTTAAAATTAAGTGTAATGAGTAATGACTATTAATTACACCTTATAACTATTATTATACCAGTAGATAACACACTTTTGTTTGACTTTTTGGTTGTAAACAAAACCATCGGGCTTTTATAATAATCATTATTAAAATATTTATATTATTGTGCCTATTAAATATTATTATGTCTGTACCTATATATATATATATATATATATATATAACAATTATATATTCTAAGTGGGTACCTTATAAAGATTAATAAGACTTGTGGACTTAACTACTACAATAAGTATGATCTGTTAACTGTCAATAAAATACAATATTGTCTATGTGGATACTCCGTTGGATACCTATAGATTGTTTATGAGACGTACTTTGTTATTAAGTTATATTATAACTTATTAATATTGACTATTGTAAATAATTCTTACCTTTTAGTTTTCTTACAATATTCTTGTTCTTTATTTCACATAACTATTTAATTGTTAAATTTTAGTCATGGTTAATTATTAATGTTTAATTTGTTTTTAATATTTAATAGACTAGGTACAAAAATATAATAGAATTAACTTTATGGTTAACCTGAAATTACAAAGAATAGAAAACCAATATTTAAAACTTCTCGTGTTATTGAGTAAGTGAGTTATAGAAATTTCAACATGCTTTCACAATATCTTAAAATGCAAGATCAATTTATACTATCAAATAAACTAGTTTTATGTCACAGATATGGACATTAAAAATCAAGTTTTATCAATGTAGGTAGGTACTTGCTCACAAACATTTTGTAATTTTTGTTAAGTACAAAACGAATACTGGGACTAATACCTGTTTAAAATCAATTTCAAATAATATTAACAAAACATACCTACCTATATAAACACTTATTTTATTTCAAGTGGGTTATAAGATTAAAATCCAATAGGTAACTTTTTATTATGTATCTATTAGTTTATTAGAACAATATAATTATAGGTGTGCCTAACATGGGTCACAGGGAATGCGAATAACAGCCGCACTCAATGTGTTCCCCCAAAATACTTAATATAGGTACCTAATATTCTGTAATATATATATATTTGATTGATTTTCGGGCAATGATTCTATAAATAAATAAATATTTTGATGTGGACTTTTAAAGTAACCAAAACCATTTTTAACGATATGCTCTTTAAGATTTGCCGTTGCCCACGTTTGCACACACACTCTGAAATCGGTCATATTTTATTCTCGATATTCTATGATTATGTATAATTTATGTATTTATTATGTATACACTACTGAAAAATACTTTCCCGGCACAGAGGCACGGTTTACCACCACCCATCATTGTACTGATAATGATAATTCTCAGCTCATTTTACTACTCGTGAAATCATTCCTGGTACATCATTTAGAAGAGGGTGATTGTAAAACGGTCTGTTAACAAATTGTATGTGTGCGCATACATTTGATGTCAATCAATTGAAACTTTATCAAGTACTAATAATTTAATATCGATAGTATGTTTATTTTAAGGATAGTCTAAGCAGTTTAGGATAGACAAAATGAAGGAAAAACTCAATCAAATACTGTACGAACAATTTTCATTGAAACATTTGTAATCCAGTGGTAGTAGTGGGGGGAGGAAAGATAAAATTTGGGGCGAAATTTACCTCAGTTTTTTTGGATATAGGTACAAAATCCACCGGTACAATTATTACCATTGACCGAGTTTCCTAAGAGGTTTTCCGTTAGTAAAATTTGTAGTTTATTTTTATCTGTTAGATTTTGAAATTTGAATAACGGTCTTTTATTGAAACAAATTGGTTGAATTATATCATATTTCAATATTGTAGTGTGGTTCGCATAATAAAAATAAAGAATGATCAACTGAATATTGTGTACACCAGTTTCCAGATTTCTTATACGATTATCTAACGATAGTTACACCGATTTCTGTTGGTGATTCTACCATCCGTGTTTACGAACGATCATAACGATATATAAATCTATATTTATCCGTTTACTATTGACAACCTAATAATAAATGCCATTATTTTTTCAACAATTGTTACATGCTATTATTACCTCCTACCATTATTCATTATTTACCCCAAAACCAAGTTGTGCCCGTCTCCTAAATAATTATTATCGTGTTGCGGACGTCACCCGCCTAAGTAGAAATCGGCGCCTCCAGTCGCAGGTATTATAAATGTATATATATTAAAAAAAAATAAATAGGTTGTGAGTTTATGAGAAATAAAATAAGAACACGGACTTTGATAACGTTCTACGTAAATATAATTTATTGGCCGTATAATACTATATATATATATTGTACGTATTTTAGCAACGGATGACAGACCAGTGAACACGTTCAATACCTGATTGTCCTTTTTAGCCGTTAAGACTACCGCATTGCGATGCCATTGAACCGACCAACTATCGGTGAAAGTTCTATAATACGACACGTGAAGTTGTAAAACTATAATATTATGCTGTATGTTGATACCAACATGGTCTCTACTATTATTTTTTTTTTTTTTTTGCTTCCTTTTGATTTAAAAATTAAATAATTTTAATAATACAATTCTGAAACTATCATTATTTATTTTATACGCTTTGCGTGTGGGCGCGATTTGATTTGCATGGGTAGACCATAATATTATTTAGTCTATTTTCTAATTATAGAATACTAACGCTGAATATTTATTATAATATATGGATGGTTATAATTTGCTGGAAAATATTATATCGGAACCGGATATCATTGAAAACGTATTTTGTTGTCGGATTCATATTTTAAAGGAAACGCATTTTGTCGGAACCGTATTTTAATGCATTTTGACGTCTATGCTACCACGTCAGATGTTTTAAGTGTCTATATAAAAACCGTATAAGAATTTTTCATTAGTATATTATTGTTTTTTATAAATTATTTTCGTATTTAATTAATACGAACAAATAAATATATATTGTGCGAGATAGTATATTATGTTTTATATTCGTTTGAACTGTTATTAATAATAATTTATTATACTATATGAAAAAAAAAAAAAAAAAAAACCATAAATTGTTTTTAAATACTCGAAATTATAACAATAAAATAAATATAAAAAAGAGCCGGCATACTTCGAACCGCGGGTGGGCCACTATTGGTTGTAGGTGGTTGTGCACGGAGTAATTGCTGCCAACAAAAAATCATTCTGAGCGAATTCCGGTTGAATATCGTTTCGATAAATAAATGTACATTCTCATTTGGTTTTCATGTTCAATAGCGTTTTATTTTTTTTCACCTTTGTTGTAACCGATGAAGTTTTTTTTGTTAATTAGATAATGATGGTGGTAAGTGTACATGCGACCCGATTATAATATTCCAGCATAAGTTTTTTCTTGTTATTTTTTACATATATATATTTTATTGTTCGTATGTTCACTATGAAGATTTAGTATACGGCATGTTATTGTTCATTACAAGTGGCCGGTGGACATAATATATATATATATTTTTTTTACACGATTAATATTAAAATTCTCGCTATAAAATAAACGTATAGATATTAATGTACGAGTATATATGTATATAAAAAAAAACCTGTGTTTAAGTGGTGTTCGTAATATTTTAACTGTTTGACTCAAGTATTTTATTAATAGTAATTGTAATATATAGAATGTGATCAGTATAGGTATATGCCATGTGTATCACGGTATGTTGCAACATTGATTATAAATATGTACCGTTGTATACCCTGATATCTAAAAATCAATCAGTGGCGCCGTGAGCATTGTTGTTTTCAGGGGTGAAACCGGTAAAATAGCTAAGAAGTTCAATATGCAGGAGTGTCCATTCTAAGGTATATTATAATATTAAGGTTCGGGTTTTTTTGCCATTTTAACCCTATACAAATAGTACTAAAACTATGTGCCGGGGGTGAGTAGGATAGTTTTTTTTTTTTTTGTCAAATCCCTCTTAAAAACGATATCACGATATTTATTTATTTTGTATAGTTATATCGATTATTATTGGTGACTATGATCAAACGTATAACAATACAACAATAGGTTGACTAACAAAGTTAATGAGGGTTGAAGTCCGTGGAAGTTTCGGCCAAGTCTTCGAAATTATTAATATACCCACGAAATCCTGTTGTGGTTATATATTTCGTAACAATACAACAATTGACGGTTTAATTACACATATTGAAAATCAAAATACTGATGTTTCATAAAGCAACTGTTTAAAAGTTTGATAATTTCTTATTAAATTAAAACAAATCTTAATGCTCATTTGGGGTAAAAAAAAATATATACAACAATAGGTTTGGTGGTAGGATGTTTTTTAAATTACGTTATACTTATATTGTATTTTCATTTCAATAATAATTATTTACGTAATATGTTGTTTATTACAAGTACTGAATAACAATATAATATCATAATATCTTAGTGTTTATACGAACAATGGATTTCAAAAGTATAATTTAGAATATTTAAACAAGTCTAAAGTCACTATGTTGCGATAATTGTATCCGGATGAAATCATGTTCAATATTACGTACCAGCGTTATCTCTTATTAGTATGGACAATGCAGCGTTGACAGTCGGAAAACGATTGATAACGATAAGGACGTTGCGTAGATATATCGTACGTTATTATATTTTCACATCGATACGGATAATATATTTCATATTAATGCAAATACAAACAATAATTCTATTCACTTTTTATTTGAACGGGGTAAACATGCGTGCCATTTGGAACATATTGCGGATTCCGGATACCGATCAGCAAACACACGCGCGTTTGTTCTGAATTTCGTTTTTCAATCGCACCAGTTTTATCCCCTTATCTCCGATGTGCTATTTGTAGCCGCAATTTCGATTGTCAACATCGTTCCTTGGGAATTGTAAACATTGCCGGTAACGGATTTATTGCGGTGGTTTTTCGTGACATATATACGAAATTAAACACCCTAACAAAATATCTGTTCTTTCGGCCTTTAGTATTACACCAACAGTTGTTCGGTCTTCCATATCAAATGGATTCTTGCATTTTAAGGCTGTACACCGCCGTAGTATATATAGGTATACTAATAGCCGTACCCGTAGAATAAATATAATAATTCGTGTCGTTAATCATGTTACAGTGCAAACAAAAGACGACATGAATACACAGTACTGCGACAGTGACGTTTTTTTTTTTTTAATAAAAGATATAATATTATTTCTCTTATTGTTTAGTATGCCAGTATAATAACAAAAAAATATGGCAGGTACGTTATATGTACATATATACGAGTATAATATATAATGTATGATATAGGTTATACGTTTTTATTTTCGTAAGAAAATATGAAACTCGTCGTTTTCAATTTTTGTATCTCGATAATAATATTATGTTCGTTTAATCTTATTCGTGACTTGTAGTGTTATAATAGACAAATTCGGGGCAGGTGATGGGACATGGTATAAAACAAAGCGATTACCTTCGTATTAAATTTATACGTGATGCATAATATTAATATGAAATGAATATTGCGTGCACTCGGGGAGACCGTCATTTTTGTATACGAACGATTATAAATAAATTTTTTTTTTTTAAAAAATCAAATTATTCAACAATTTCGATGTTTTATATTATATTTATAATTTAGCTTGAGGGTGGCCTCGTCACTAACATTTGTTTTTTCTGTCCGTCTTGCGCTTAATATATAGTGACAATTAATAAGGCATTCCCTATTTCCACGACTCTTCGATTGAGTCGATTAGGGCAAATGGAGGGGCTATTTTATAAAGAACATTATTTATTATAGACTTTTATACGAATGATTTTTTTAAAATAATTTATTAATGGTTAAAATTATGTTAAATTAAAAGAAGCAGCATATTTGGTATATGTATCTTATAAAAAAGTAAAAATATTTAAAAAATCATCTTTGTAGGATCCATAGTAAACATTCTTCTTTATATAAAATGTATAATAGGTCCCTTTGCCCTAAACTCGACCGGAGAGTGGCAATAGTGGAAATGCGGAATGACTGTTGCTATATTACGTGCGAGACTAATAGAGAAAACAAATATTGGTGACGAGACACCTTATTAATATAATATTTATTATACAATTGTATATAAACTTAAATAAATAATCGTTGAAAATTGTCGGTCTCTCTAGAATTATTATACTTTTGGAATTAAATCGATTTAATCGAAAAACGAGTGTGTTAAATTTTCGTAGTTTTCGATTGATTATAGAAATTATTATTGGGAAATATTAATTATATAATATTAATATTATTAATATATATTAATTATATAACTCTCTAAAAGTTTGTAGTATTTCACTGAATTAGAAGGGACACATGTCATAACGGTAATTGCTCAAGACAAACAGTTATTTAACATTTTCGCCCGCTAATGCTTTTATATTATTATTTTTTTACAACTTCAATCTCTCCATTCTAGTCAATCGCTTTAAGTTCTTTAAAGGTATTAACTTATCATTTATAACTTATTCTATATAAGAGTTTCAAAGACGTCCCGTAGTTCTCTTTCCTTCTATAATTATATTCAGTGGCGTAATTACAATAGATTCTCCCCGTGGTTTTTTTTTTTTTTTAAATCATATATTTTTATTCATGCTACAAAGTAAGACTTATCGTCTAAATGGTTTGTCAATATTGAATGTATAAGTCGAAATAAAAACTGTGAAGAAATCCTTGACAAATTGGCACAAAAACCAAGAAAACTGGACTTTTTATTATAACATAATGTCGCTATAAAATTTCCATATCCTCTCCCCATATAACATTTTTAATTACGCCACTGATTATATTATGCTGGGTGTCTCAAAGCATGTTCAACCGTTTTCCAGCCTCTACGAATGTACGTTTTTCTTTTACAGTTCCAAGTCCGTTTGTTTTTCTCTTTACCCAACCACAGAATAATACAGAACAGACACTGATAAAAAATCACATTATTGTAGCCTAGGGTGGCAGTAAAATTAATCAGCCAATTTGTTACATGCACTATCATTATGATCATTTATAAAAAACTAAAATATATTACATAAAATATTCGATGATTTGCGATGATATATACTCCACACTAGAATATTGTGTTTATATATCTGTTATCACGGTCATAGTTTGATAACATAGTACTTGAATTAAAACGGCGGCTGATTATACTATCAACTCGAAGTAACCACCGCCTGATTCAACTTATACTTTCCATACGCGCCTCTAACACCACATCTCAAATGCCTCTGGTTTTTTTGTTCTTTTGTGGTATCATTTTATCACCCGTGTTTCACATCCATATATGTTGCGACACGCCCGTACACTTATTTTTAATTTCTAAAACGTCATTTTTTTATTTTCGTCTGTGTACAAGGTAAACGTTAAGGCGTTTAGCTACACTGTAGTTAATTATTATTTACGAACTCAATGACAATAAGCAACTTGTTTACCTATATATACTGTTGCACATATTTTATTTTTTATAATACAACTATTGCACCTATTATACAGTGTGTCCCGTCTTATATAAACCACTAAATATCTTAGCTAGATGACTTTACATTGAAATACGGTTTGCTGTGATAGCTAGGGGATGATACTGAAGTACGCATTTTGGGAAAATTTCAAATTTTTAACTCTTTAGGTTCGCAGTACCACTTTTAAGTTTTTTTTTTATAGTGACCTTCATTTTTGTTACCAAATATAGACAGATCATTTTTTTTTAGTCATTTTGATCTATTGACCATGGTCAAAGTCTAAAATTGACTTAGTTACAGCTTTTTGAAATTTGAAAATAATTCGATTTTTCCAAAAACATAATAATACACTTTCATGGATTTGGACATTTTTATTATGAAATAAAATGATAATTATTTTGTAACATATTATTTTTATTTATATTTATTATTTGATCCAGCCGACGAGTTACTTATTCTTTATGAGTTGCTGCCAAAATTTGTTCTTTTGTTATTCGTCTGTAGGTTACCGTAATTGTATTTTTTAAATCTTGTAAGTTTATTAGTGGATTTGCATAAACAATAGTTTTTAAATGGCCCCATAAAAAAATCTTAATCAAAATTTCAAATCCATGACAAAGAATCACTCTATAACAAAACTGTGTGCTATTTTTTTTTGGAAAAATCGAATTATTTTCAAATTTCAAAAGTTGTTATTCAGTCAGTTTTAGTTTTAGGACCAGGGTCAATGGATCAAAATGACTTAGAAAAAATAATCTACCCATATCCGGTTACAGAAATAAGGGTTGCTATAAAAAAACCCAAGCGAGTATTGCGCATGCGCGACCAAAAGAGTTAATTTTTGAAATTTCCCCAAAATGTGTACTTTAATACCTCCTAGCTATCACAGCAAACCGTATTTTAATCCTAAGGTTATCGGACTGGTACATTTAAGACGGGTCACACTGTATAAATTGTAAGTATTATTATATGAATTATTTAAAACATTCGACTTGTACGATATTATTAAAAACTAGTAGAAAATATATTATGTTTGTACACGTAAAATGTAATTGATAATTTGTTGTGCTTAACTATTACATATGTACAATACTATGGCGCAATAGTTTTTTTTACCGGTTTTTTTTTTTTAAATTTCTGTTGAACATATGTTATAAACACTTTTATTTTTATGTTAAACATATTTTATGATCAGTTTCTGTTTGTAATAAAACAAATCAAATTGTTAAGAACCAGACATATATATGGTAGTTACCACAAGTCTGGAAAATCTGAAAATGTCGCCTGAGGATCTAGTGATTTTCTAAAATATTTGATTGCATAACACCCTTGTATATTTCATGCAATCGCGGAATGTATTTATTATTGTACACTTTTTTCAACAATTTTTCCAGGTGTATTACTGATTTTTTTATAATTTCATTATTTAAAAATGTCTTATTATTATACATTTATTTTTCATCACCATAGGAAAAGTCGGGGAATGTCTAAAAATTCAAACTCGTGGCAATCCTGCGGCAGAGTATAATATAATAATACAACGCGATATTTATATACACGTTTGGATATGTTATAAAAAAAAGTTATCAATTCACAGGTTAGGAAAATAAACCGCTTAAAATTGTTTCCGATCCGCTGCACATAACGGTAATAATAAGCCACAATTCTGTTACTAATACCATTGTCTGGTCGAGATAAATACATTTACAAAGTGTCTTTTAGAACCTATAAAAAAAAAAAATAATAATATTACATTTTCATTGGTGCTTTTATATATTATATATGTACTCGTTTGGAATTGATTTATATAATTATGTATTTTTGTTTGCTCTTTCTTTTTTGTGTATTTGATTGCTTTCGAACATGTATGAAATAAAATAACATATATATTATTTAAAATCATTGCATTATATTAATTAAGACGTTATTTTATAGTTAATTTTGAATACACAGTACTCTATAAATAATGTTCGACGTATTTTTCCAAGTACTGCACCTACAACTCATACAGTTATACTTTTGTTGTTTTAGTCGTTTATTGTTTTATTAATTTTATATCCCGCATGCATAAGTTACAAATATACACGTGTAATAATTATTATTGGAGGGCTACTAGAATCAAGAACTGTTAAATTCAGGGGCGATATTTTTTAGGAATCGTAAACTACAGTGAAAACGTTATTTTCAGAAAATAAATATAGGGACATGCTACGAGCGAATGATTAAAAATTTAAAAGTTTACCCTTATCGAATATTTTCATGATTCCCCCCCCCCCGTAACGACCCAGTGTCTGACCGTTTTTAAATATCGTCAATTGCAGAGTTTGAAAGATTTAAGATTTGTTTAAGGCAAACAAAACCACCGTCTCTATTAGAACGACCGGTTTCGTTTATTTGCTATAAAAATACATCAAATATTCAAAACACGTATGTTGTAAAATGTGGTTCATAATGTATAGTATTATATAGTAATGAATAATTAGCGAGTAGCGGTATTAATTTCGTAATTGCACAAAGTAATAACGACAATTAAAATAATAAATTGAATTATAACGATAATAAATTGATAAATAGTATGTATATAGGTATTATATAATCGTAATAATGTTATCAACGTATTTATGAATGTCCGTTTTGAACAAATCACGATCTACCTGTGTAATATTATATCAAAGGCCAATATCATAAATTATTTTTAAATTTTTTTTTATAGTTTATGACGCGTGTTGTTTGTTTTGTAACGAGTTAATTCAATTTTACCCGTTTAATTGGTTCGATTTATTAGGGGAAAAAAAAACTAAAATAAAAAAAAAAAACAATACCTATAAGATCTCGATAATAATCTATACACACACACACACACATTAACTGTCTACTACACGCGATAGTTACATTTTTTCGCGGAAAAATTGAATTCGTCTACAGGGCCCCGGCCACGTACGGTTCCGTACGTACGTTTAACGTTGTGCGGAGACCAAAAAGTGAATATACTTTTAGCGCACACTCATTCTAATGTTATTCCCCCGTCAGCTGCTATAATATAGCCGGCGTATTCCCCGCCATCATCGGCGGCTTCCCACCGTCACCGCCGCCGCCGCCGTATTATATATTATTATATTCAAAGCTATTAAACTACGCGCGGTCCCTCACTCCCCACCTCCGCCCGTCCACGCGGCGTCGCCACCTCCACCTCTGCCGCCGCCACCGCCACCTCCGCCACTGCCGCCGCCGCCGCCGCCGCCGCCCATTGAGCCTATAGGTGGTTCTCTCTTCGCTCAATCGTAGAGTAACCGCGGCCGGACGTTTTTGTGTTCTGTGTGCGGTGTTGTACGCTTGTTGTGCGTACGTGCGTGTGCGTTTGTGTGTGTGTGTGTGTGTGTAAGTGTGAGCGTGAATGCGTTTGTTCGCTTGTACGTGTGTGGTGCATTCGTGCTTCGTTTCAAAATCGGTATGTGGTAACATTATAATAATTATCTAAGAGTATATAATATGAGAGAAAAAAAAAATAGAACAATTCAACTGTTTTTTTTCTTCTTCGGACCCGTCCAAAAACCTCAGAGTATAATGTTCCTATATTATGTTTTTGAAAAAGAAAAAAAAATGTTACTCTCGATGTATTTTTAGTGATTTATTATTCTCGTACCACCTCGAATAATTTCCGTTAAAAGTCGATAATTCTATAATTATTATTATGACGAATAATATAATATAATATTGTGCGTTTTTCTATTTTCATAATTTCCACGTCGTTACAGTTTTACGGGATATTTTTCTATTAATATTATATTATATAATATCAAGTAGTGTTGTCAAATATTGTTAAAATATTATTACCACCCTATACGAGACGCGAGTGCCATAAATTTTCATATATTTATATATAGTATATCGTATTAGTACGATGCCGTTTTATTACCTACCTCGGTTTAACGAAAACATCGGATGTCGTTATTATAGGCGTGGCTAGAGATTTTTCGCAAAAGGGATAAAACAAATTTCGTATCCGTTCCGACAAAATATTACAAAAAAATAATTAAAAATTATATCATCTGATAATATTGGTTTGTGAGTTGTGTCGTCTACAGACACGACTCGCGGTTTGTGCAGTTGCGCCAATGTTTACTTACCTATTAGAAAAAAAAAAAAATTAAATTAAAAATTATCGACACGATAACCACGCTCGCCAAGTAGGCACTCAATATTGGATTTATCGATAAATTATGTAATTACACCGAGGATTTAGGTACCAATAATTGTGTATAACGTCAATTTATTTAAACGATGTAATAACATAATAAACATCGAATAGTTTTTTTTTTTTCTCTGAAACTGCTTTGACGGCGGAACATTTTTCGACGTACAACTACGATTTGGTTTTTGGACAGGTCTATTATTACATTACCGTTAGGCGTTTTGTTTACGCGATCTGTTCCGATTTGATAGGTATGGCGGTTTGTTGATGAGATAAACACATAAATTAATTACATAACCTCGACGTGATTCGTGTCGAAACCGCCGGGACGATTGTATTATTTTATATCGGTCGGCATTTTCACGGCCGAAGACGACAATGACGAAAGGCGGTTCGTCGCCGGTGCTCGTCGAAAACGGCGGCAACAAAATGGACGGGAGTGGCGCGACGCCGGTGGCCAAAAAGCGCGGTTTCTTCAGCGGTTCGTTCCGACGCCGCCGAAATTCCGACATCAAACTCAACGACACGATAATTATCAACGAGAACGTGGTGTTCAACGGCAACAGTAAAAACGGCGGCGGCGGCGGTGCCGTAGTGGACGGCGGCAAGGCCGCCGAGAACGGCAAAAGCACCGTGCCGCCCGTTGTGGCCGCCGTCAACGACAAGAAGCCACCGCTGCAACAGAAAGACAACAAGAAAGCGGCGGCCGCGGCTGCAGCGGAGGCCAAGAAGCAACAACTACAGCAACAGCAAGCGGACAAGAAGAAAATCGCTGCGGCGACAGAGGAGAAGAAAAAATCTGCTGCAGCGGCAGCAGAGGACAAGAAAAAATCTGCTGCGGCGGCGGCAGAGGACAAGAAAAAATCTGTGACCAAAAGAGGTAATTTTTTTCCTAGTGGATTTATAATCGAGTTTGTTTATACGATGGTACATGTGATTTTTGGGCGTTAAAGTTTACACAATAATAAATGTAAAGAAATCTACAGATTTTTGTAACAAAACCGCGTCTAGACGTGCAGGTACTTTTGAGGTTTCCGAGTTCGATGCACAGGAAATTAAAAAAAAAAAAAAAAAAAAAAAAAAAAAAAAACAGTAAATTATAAGTAACAAAAACATTCAATAAATGTCGAGTTAAACTCTAAATCGTTTTTGTATTGCTAGTAATTCGTCTGCCGAAGCCCATCAAAAGTTATAACACCTCACCGAATGTCTCTGGGATTATAGCTCCCCCTCTCCCTAAGTATTGTTAGTTTTTATATTTTTAAACTAAATTTAAATTATTTAGATTTTTTCCGATAGGGTATTTCGGTAGTATTAAAAGTGTGTGTTCAAATTGTATATTTCTATTTCTAGAATATTACTTGTGGTGTAATTAGGAATTTGCTTTGGGAGGGGATTATATATTTTAAGTAAATATTCGTAAACCTCATACAACCCCCCCCCCCAAAAAAAAAAATAAAAAATAAAATAAACCCTTTAACTCTATGAGAAAAATGATTTTTTAGATTATAGTTGATAATAATTAAATATCGGTTAATATTTATAATAAATCGTGTACAATATGAAATCGCTAGGTAATAGTTTATTATTAAATATATTTGTACCAGATTTAATTTCATTGCATATTTTGATATCCCTACGAACGGCCACACCGTATCTAAATCGTTAGTTTTAGTAATTTATTATATCATTTAAAAAGAAAAGAAAAGCTTATAGGAGTATGTATACTACGTCGTTCGGTAAAAATCGCTAAGAATCCTTTGTATTACTTTGTAAGTTGTGAAAACTAGTGGCGATTATATATCGATATTGGGGTTTTTTTTTTTAAACCCAAGTTAAATCCGATATTTTTGGAGATAAAAACGTCAATAATATCTCTGGAATATGAAGAAAAAAAAAACAGGATTTTCAACCGACATCAGTTAATTTCAGTATCGGTAAAAAGTTACTTCGGCTCACGACTATAATGAAAACCCTTTGGTACTGTAAGTGTACTGTGCACGTCACCGGCAGTGTACCTATATATATATATATATATATAAAAGACGTGTCATCACCGGCCAGTGTTATATTTTTACCAACCCGAGTTGAACGACCCTATATATATACACACACACACATACAATATTATATTATTTTTCCGATAGTATTCTATTGTGTCCCGCCGATTGAATTGGCGAATTGCTCGCCGCTGACGACGATATGTATGTATGTATAGCAGTTTACGAGTCGCACATGTTCTCCGCTACACGGACAACAATAACCTTCCGACATTATGTCGCGTCTTGCGTTTCGCATTATTATAATACAATAATGGCCATTGGATGTTATAGCAACCGTGGACCGTGGAAATAAAAATTTTATTAAATTTCACTGCCGGTCGATTCGTACGTTTTCGAAAAGTTACACGGATTGACCTTTGGTTTTCGGTTTTAATTGAACGGCGACCGTAACGCGTCGGGTGTAAATGAATCCATCGTCTGTGGACACACTACTACAAACGTCTATTACTTTTTCTGGATTATGTACCCCTTTCTAGTATAAAGTATAACCGCGGACCCCCTCCCCCCAACAAAATACAATTTTTTTTTAATGTTAATACCAAGACAAAATAAGGCTTGTCCATTGTTGTGAATAATCACGTTTAAGTTGCGTACAAATCAATTTTTGATTTTCACTGTGACATAATCTGCTGTTGTTTCGATTGTATTATTGCCTTGAAACCGGGACCGTATTGGACTTTGATTTCCGATCGGTTTCGTGATTTTGTTATGATTTTGCAACCAAAAAAGAAAACCCAGACTCGCAGAGAAATGTGTAGTTTCTACTTTAACCGACGATGATCTTGATTCATCGAATAATCTGAATTAATTTCAAACAAATTCATTAATGGGTTATTTGAAAAAAATACTCCGTGGACCACCGGTTAAGAAGCACAACATTTTGTTTTATTAATTTTAAATTCGTCTAATAATGTTTTAAATTAATTAAAAATTATTAATCGTCACGCTCTTTTTCCTACGTTGGGTCCCAAACACTTCGGAAACGCTTATGAAAAGAAAAACAAATCACAAATATATAATTTCTATTAGAAATCCAAATCGCAACTGAACATTGAAATACTATTAGTTAACTTATCACAGACCAAAGCTATATATATATATATATATATATATATATATATATATATATATATATATATATATATATAAAAGCGAAAATGGAAATTTATGTTACGGGTTGGCTCCGAAACTACTTATCCAATCGTTATGCTGTTTTTTTTAAAATTAAAAGGATATTGCGGAGCGGATTTTATGCATAAATTTAGTCCGATAAAATTAATAATTAATTAGTTTAATAACTAAAATAAAAACATGTTTTTATTCACATTTACAATATAGATAAAAATATATAAATCAATTGCCACACGTATGTAAGATCATCACTTGAGAACGGTTGGACCGATTTGGCTGATTTTTTTTTGATTTTTATTCGTTATTGTCAGGGCAAGGTTTGTACGAAAATTCACCAAAAAAGTCGGAAAAACTTCCCTTTTGGGAAAAATATAAAATCATTAATACGTTGCTAGGGAAATTATGGTTGCTTAGTTACCAAAAAACGTTGTATTATTTTTGTTACTCAAATTGAATACACAGTTTGTGGTTTATTTCTTTGGAAAAAATACGATCGAAATATCGGTCGGCGTACGTGCTAATACAAGTCAAGTACATGATCGTCGAGTCAATAAGACTGACAAAGCGAAGGGCGTAGGAGGCAAATAGAATATGAATTTATTTTTTTTTTTGGGGGGGGGGGAGGGTAATAATCTCTGGATTAACTGAACCGATTCTAAAAATCTGTTCACCAATAGACAATTACACTATTCCCAAGTGACATAGGCAATGTTTCGCTGTGATAAAAATTAATTTGGCTGGTTCACACCGAGGTTTTGGTATTATTGATATGAAAAATGAATTTGTATTGTTGGTATATGGGGGGTCACTTTGACGACACGGATGAAAAAGCAGTTATTATTTACAATATAAAAAAAATAGTAGTTTTTCCAACCTCAATTTTTTTTATAAAATAGTCGAATACCTCCCGGGCGAAAAATATAAAAAAGTATGTAAAAATTTAAGAAAAATATCTTCATTTCTGTATATAGTCTTTTTTTATATTCAAAATATTGACTTAGTTTTCGTTATTTTTGTTATGAAAAATATTTTTTTTATTTGTCTATAGTAACCTAACCTAACATAAAAAAAAATCATCCATTTTCACGGGCGAAGCCGGGCAATTCAGTTAGTAATCTTATATAGATGGTTTATCAAAAGTCCATATATCATAAAATACATACTATTACTGCGATAATACGTACTTAGTGTACTGCACGCATTTCAAAGTCGGTTATCTAGTATTTTTTTATACATATGTGGGATACCCAAATGTGTTATGCGTTTATGTGCCCAAATTTGTTTTACATTTACAGGGGGGAAATACTGCTATATATCTACCCAAACGTGCTGCTCGTAAACCTTCAAACGTAACCAATGTTATCGATAGCGTGCAAATGTTTTGCAATCTTTGGTATAAATCTTCCATAAGAAATATTGGTGGAAAATCATGACGGTATTCTGGAATCCAATATGTACAATATTCATCGGTGATTTATGCCTGCCCTGGTGTTTTCACTCGTTTATTTTCCGAGGTAGTCAAAAGTTATAATTGCACAACTTACTTCTTACCTAAATTAAAATAGCCAAACTGCCCTTGGGCCAAAAAAGGTGATATTAAAAATAAAAAAAATATAAATAAACTAACCGAGTATGTTATGAAGCGAATTTTCCGGTTTCTGTTTTTTAAATTTGAAAACTCAGTAGAAAGTCACGTTTTGCGATACCGTTAATATAATATGATGATTGTGGTGACGAATCGAGTCTACAATCGCGTTTACTTTACACAAAGGAAACATTTCATAGACATAGTGCAGTTCGACCGTTGACGGTTTTTGACCCGAGTACGGTTCAACCTTACCCGAATTTACATTCGGGTGCGTCTTTTATGTAACGCGGCCCCGATTCATTGATGGTGCGCAGCGACAATCAATGTACGGTGTATAAAAACGATAATCCCGTAACAATAAAAACGCTTTAATTGATAATATTATTTCATCGTAGATGTGGTGTTTAACGGGATAAGGGGTTGGTTATGTCTTACAGTTCAATCGTCGTTTACGTCCCATAAATATTTTGTAAAGTATAAATGAATTTAAAACTGTTAAAAACGAAAAAAAAACCGTAATATTAATTATTTTTTATAAGAGTCTACTCTATATATATATATATATATATATATATATATATATATAGGTTACCTACACTATTAAAATAGGTACGTATAATAAATTTAATTCGTTAAATAGGGTATAGGTGGTATTGTCTATTTTTTTTTTTTACTCATTTATTTACATGTACACTTTTTAGGATTTAAACGGTGCAGCATAGAGTCGTATTTGACAAATGTCTGTACGTATATAAATAGTGAGCACACTGTTTTTTTAAGTAATAGTATATATAGAACGCGTAATGCGTTCGACTATGTATAGGCGAAAAAACATGCATGGCTCTCGCGATATATTTTTACAGACCGCATTTAAATATGATTTTTAAATAGCAGATTTTATTATGCGTTTAAAAAAAAAAAAAAAAAAAAAAAATTCAATATTTTAATGATGATGTGTTTCATATGTATTTTGATTCGAGTTTAATGTAATAATTTATCGAATCGTGTTCGGTAAAGTAAAACCTTTTGATTTTACGTGCGCACCTAATCTCTAAATCTCTCCTAATATTTATGAGGTTCTACTCACGAACTAAATAATTAGGTGTGATGGATGGTATTTCGACGTATTTCGGTTGTGAACTGCGCGTACGAATTTACACCATTGGAAATATTGTAATTTCACTGAAAGAATACTATAGGTCGACAGGGATTTTTATCATCGGATTTCTGTGCTATAGTTAGCTAACTGAAAAAATCACTGCCGCCATGACACGATTGCCTGCGTATTATGAAGTTAACCATTAAGCCTATAGTTATGTAGCCGCTGTTCGGTTCTCTACTCGTAAAGTATATATATAATTTTATATTGTTCGTGTAGTTTTGGTTTCATATTTGTTTACTATCATCAATGTACAGTCGTTTCGCTATTCCCGTAAAACCAAAAAAGAAAAAAAATGTCAATTATTATCTAAATATTAACTGTTCATTCATTCCTCTATTATCTGCATAGATCAAAAACTGTTTACTTTATTACCGTTGTATTTTTACTCTTAAAACAGTGTGCGTTGACTCGCGAGTAATCCTATATTATTGTTAAGTATATTTTTATTGCGTGCACGTGTTTAGTTTCAAAATGACCCCTCGGGTTTTTTTTTCTCTACCTTATCGAGTATCTTCGGATATATTAACCGAACATAATATTTGAATTTCCGGTGTGAAAGTTGTTTGTGTGCGCGCAGCGTTTCTTCCTTCCTTTTAGGGAGGCGGCAAGAAGTCTTACTATTTTTTCCGTACATTTATCCCATTATTTTATGTCTATAAAATAGTCCACTCTAATAATTGGCTAAATAATAGTGAATTTATTATAAAGAGGCATGTATACGAGAATAAAGATTTCGATAATTGAATTTATCGTTGTCGCATATTGAATATTTAATTGATATTATAATAAAGTTATGCAAATTAAACTAGGATCGTTTAATTATTTGCCATAAGGTTTCTTATATAATTTTATAAACCTAAAAATAAATCAGCTGATGATTAGAAAAAAAAAAATATGTTTATTGTTTATATATGTATATATATATATATATATTTTTTTTTTTCGATTTCTTGATTTTCGTTTTCAAAGATTTTCTTTGTGGCTGAAGGTCGTTTTTTTTCCCTGTAAATTAAACTCATGCTTAATTTTCTCTTCTATTTTATTATTTTGTATAAATAATTTGGTTGTATAATACGATTTGTATCTAGTTTGTGTCAAGGCCAGTTTGTGTTGAATGAAAATAATTTGCTACGGAGCAATGATTTTTTTTATATTTATTTGTATATATATATAATTATATATTATTTTTATGTGTGTTTTTATATTCTCCATATTTTATACGTGCATTGTAATTTTCAATATTAAAGAGACAATAATTTTACGTGCGATATAAACACGACTACAATATAAATTCACCTTAACTAAATTTAAATCTAAAACGTTGGAATTTATATATATACATATATTAAATATTTTTTGATTAGGTACAATAAACTAGTTATTATTATTAATATAGTAATCGATAACTTTAACCGGTTTTTTATTATTAATTATGACAAATTCGTGTCAATATTAAACAACACAATGACTTGTATAATTTGTTAACTATTACTATACCTTATTATGTACAGTTAAAACAAATTGCACTCAAATAATTATTTTCATTATTAGAGTAGAGTTGATAAATAATAATGATTGTGTTTAACCTGTTATTTAGTATAATGTGATGCAAATTAAAAAAAAAAAAAAATGTAATTTATTCCAATTTATAAATATGATTTTTAATTATTTTAGTTTTAATTTTATTGACTTGACGTAGGTAACTAGTACCTATACGTATTAAAAAAAAAAAAACCTGTGTTATGCAGTAATAGTTTTGTTTTCATAACTTTATAATTGTTGAGAAAGTCGACAAAGTATTTAATGAAGTATAATGTAAACTCGTTTGTTCTGATATTATACGTTCTCAGCGATATTTTCTAATATTGTAGGTAGGTATAAATTATAGGTTTATTGTATTCTCTGACTGGGAAACGTGAATAAAGTACCAAATGGGATTACTTTTTTTATTTATTATTATTATTATTTTTTGAGGTCAAATTGTTTGTTATCATTGCGTGTATATCGCATAACGTTGTTAATACCTAGCAGCATTTTAATGTTTGCGTTTCACCTGTAGTGCACCTCTCATTCTCATAACGAACAAGGTCATAGTAGGAGTTCTATCTTATCAATCATTTAAATTTAAAATCGCGACTCTGGTTTATAATAGTTATACTTGATGAGTTATTTTTTTTTTTTCCGTTAATTACTTTTACATATTTATTGCTTATGTTAATTATAATTACGTTTTGTACGTTCGTTTGGTTTCATTGCAGTTGTAATGACGTCCGTCCCCGTCGAATTAATTGGGTACCTAAAATCATCACAAGTGCAATATTATAACTCAAAACTATATTATTGACATGTGTATATTGTTAACTGTAATTCAGACACTAAGCGTATTACTCGTTTATATGTGTAGTAGTTTTTGGTTGGTTAAAAATTCTGTTAGAAATGCGATCATAATAATATTATACCTATACCTATACATATAACACAGATCGATAGAAACCTGTTTTATGTTATCAGTGATCAAATGACACTATGTAATAGAAACTGTTAATATATATAATTTGTATTTTATCTGCAGTATTTTTTAAATTTATATAGGTAGGTGTGTATGATTTGAATTAATAAGTGTTATAGATTGGCTCGTAGATGGTGGTAGCGATTAATCACTTGACGAAATTCGTCTATAATAATTATTTGATACATAATACATATATTATACAATTCGACGTATTATTAGTTTTGTCACCGATAAGTAAAACATACTTATATATTACGGTTTTTATATTATTCTTAATAATATTATATTGATTTTTTTTTTTATCGATTATGATTATTAAAAACAGAACGATATAATAGGTACTATCAATCATAATAATATTGTGTTCATTAAATATATTGGTATTTATAGGTAGGTTATCTTTTATGGTTTAATATATTAAATATAGGTCAACTGTAGTTTACAAAAGAAAAAAAAAATGTTTGTTTTAGTTTATTGATCATAAAATATTATATTTCATTCATAATATATTATTATTGTAATTATCTGTAGAAAAAATGATCGGTACCCAAACAATACACATAAATATTTTTCTTATACCTAATAGTTATAAATATGAATAAGTACCTATAAATTATTATTGCTATTAGTTTTATTAAATTAAAAAAGGATTTCAATAGTCAAAAAAATATATCCATTACAGGTATATTATATAAAAACGTTTCCGGAGTAAACGAATAATAGTTAATTACATTTTGGAAGAAAAAGAGTAATTACTCGTATCTGTCAACTAAACTAACCTTCCCATTATTATAATATACCCTTTTTTTTATTATTACTATTATTATTTCATAGGATTTCGTATTTTTATTTTTATTTATTCAAAATTAAATTAAATTCTTTATAATATCCCATATCTATATTATAGTTGAAGCTTCTCCCGTTATAATATAAATATTATAATTATAAATAGTGTTGTTGTTAATAATTGTGTTCGTTTTTCTTCTTTAAGTTGGATGCACTGGTTGGCATATATGTATTTTACTTTTGTGTATTTATGTATTTACATAGTATATAGTGATCCGACCGTTCGCAATTACGTCACACCGGCGTACAAGTAACGACTTATTGTACATAATATGCAACATCAATTAGTTTACACGTATATTATATAAATATGTTATTTTCACGTACCTCCTAACTAACACACACACACACATCTATTGCGGCGGACACGCATAATGTACAGCATTGTCACTAAAAATAATACGTTATAATAATAGTATACAGTGTGAAAATCTACTATTATTATATTTGTATTGTTTTTGTTTCTACTGTAAATTTTATAAATTGTATTATACGTTCCTATCCCCGAATATCGTATATCGTACGATAGGTAGGGTATTAAATCGTTCAATAAAAAAACCGATCCGGATTGAGAAGATCGAGGGGAAAAAATTGTATATACAGTGTGTCACAAATTGTAATACGTTACCCGACGTTAATCATTCGAGTATATAGGAATTATTTCGTTTTAAAATAATATAATAATCATTTACGTACGCAGTTTATTATTATATCCGACGGGTTCGTTCGTTTTGGCAATACCGGCTCCTCCCTCACGGCTACCTACGGTGTACATTAATTATGTCGTAAATTGTTTTTTACGCGTAGTTATATACATCATCTTGACCGGTATTCAAAATTACGTCCTTAATTTCAATAAAGCACGAAATAATAATAATAATAATAATATATATTATATTACGAATGAAACTTTTCGACCTTAATTTTTATATATTTATTTTTTATTTTTCGCTATGTACATTGAGTTTGGCAAAATATAACTTTGTCAGACAAAACCATCCGTGACCTAGATTGCGTTTATAACGTTATAATCGCATTCGTTTTTATTTTATAATTTTTTCGAAAACGTTTATAAATAAGACTGCATGTCGATATCTACACCGCGATAATTGGTATTTTAATAATCGATAATAGCAGCATGATTTTTTTTTAATATTGTCTATATATATATAGGCGCAAAGCGACTAATAAATGATTTTGCTTTCTGTTATTTTCCTTTCTGGATTTCAAACGTTCTAGCCAATTCCCGCCCACCCACTAATAACACTATTAATGTATTTGTAAGAAATACGTACAAATTTATTTGCACAGAGCGAACAATATAGTAATAAAATTCGCACGAATTATTATTGTTGTTAGTTTTCAATGTAAATTACGTCCGTTCGCGTGTGAAACAAAATTGATTATTATTAAAATACGACGGTACCTGTGTCCGCCCCCACCGCATATCAATCGCACGTTGCGGGCAACACATAATTTTAATACAATATTTATACGCAAATTTTAATTTAATTTTTTTTTTTTTTAATGAGGCCGACGAATACCTGACGGTAAACATTAAAAAAAAAAAAAAATAATCGTTGTTGCACGTGCGCTACGGTAGGTACGTCAAATCGTTTCGTACTTGGCTCCGAAATAAAATTTGGCTCTGGTACGTGTGTTGCGCCGTCGTCGTCGCGCCGCCGCCGCCACCGCCGGCCGTGGCCGACGTGTTCTCTAAAAATAATTTACCCCTCGACCGTCCCGTTTCCCCGGCCTTGTTGTTGTCTCCTCTATAAATAATTATACGCGATACATACGACGACGACGACAGAGTGTGTACCACCAAACGACCGGGGCACACGTATTGCGTGGATTTTTAAATTTTTTTTAATTGTATTATACGAGTCGCAGCAACAGACGGATATCCTGTATAGGTAGGTACTATTGTGTGTATAGGCGAAATAGTCACGTATCTGGACGTAACACGTTTGCCGTGATGGCGAGAAGACGGCACTTTTCACCTCGGTCGCAGGTGCCAAAAAAAAAAAAAAAAAAAAATAATATTGTTATTGACGTTCAAACTACTAATCGTGTGTGATTTCAACTACCGCGGTGTAGTAGGTATGGCGTAGGCGAGGCAGTGGCATCGTACAGCCCTAAAGAAAAAAAAAACTGTGACGTGACAACTATTTAAGTGGTACTGAATAATTTTGGAGAGTGTTGAATTAACACGACATTTCATCTGTGGTTATTTTACTGTACATTTATATACATATACATACATCATATTTTCATTACATTTAAGGAATTAGATTCAACTTTAAATTATAAATTACGCTCTGTATGTGTTAAATATTTTGTTTGTTTTTATCAATTGTGCTAAACTATCGATATAATATTTACCATTCAAATTGTATTAACAATTATTTTACCACCTATACCACCCATACTAAGCCAAAGAGCGGGCAATAAACGGCATTGTAATATTAGTTTTGGGAAAAACGACATTTTCCTAATAGCTTTATTATTCATTATCACATTACTAAAGTTAATTAATAAATGAATGCTAGCCAATATCTGAGCAAAATTACCATATGGTGTGATCAGTTACTGTTTTTTTGATTAGTATCACGCGTATATTTAAAAAAAAAAAAAATACATATATATGACCACCACGTGTTTAATGAAATCGATTAAATTGAATGATGTTTTTGCAACGCACCAAAAATATGCGGCTTCAAAGGACAAATGTTTCCATATAAAAAAAAAGTCATTTTTCAAATTTCGCTCTTTGGCCTGAGTTGTTATTCAGTTGTTATTATAGTTATAAAATATTCTTATTCGCGACGAGAAACGTGATTTTCATATAATTGTTCGGTATTAACGTATATTTTTTTTTCTCTATATAAGTGTTATTATGTAGATACTATATTTTATATAGACGTTGTTGTTTAACACCGAGAAAAAAAAAACATGTAATGTCGAAATTTTTATCCGCAATCGTACTAAAAAAATGTAATTTAACGTGCGCATATCGCTGCAATGACTCATTATTATCTGCAACGGTATAATAATAATAATATACAACCAATTAAATTATTCTAATAGGTGTGCTGCATTATAATAATAGCAATACGTGTGTTGCAATAAAATTGAAGTACCTTACCTGTATCGGTTAAAACGCTTCAGTATCGTGTGCGGGAGAAGGGAAGTTATATTTCCCCCACCACCATCACATTGGTTTAAAAAACACGACAATTACGAATATTCATTTAGTAATTTAATTTTGAAATGTATATATTTCCGCCAAGTAAGTTACAAGGAAAAGAAGCTTGACTTGTTGATTATTAGCAAATTATTGACATATTTATATTAATATTAATATATTACAATATTAACCTAACCTAACCTAACCAGGTTTTTAAATTTCCCACTGTATTGGATTGGGCGTAGAAGAGAAATCTACGTTTTAATCATGTTTATTATTATTATTTAAGTCTTAAATCTCCCAGCCCGTTGAACATTTCTGGACACTTTGCTGAAATTCTTTATATAATAATATATTCGTACCCACGGGCGTCCGCAGACATTTTTCACAAGTTATTTTTAAAAAAGAACAAATGACAATATGTTTTATGTAGTAAACGTTTAATTTTATTATACCATATATATATATATATATATATAGAAATTAAAATTCCAGGGGGAGGGAGACAATTTCTCCGTCTTGCCCCCCCTCTGACGTCGCCCATGTTTGTACCTACATTTTTAACCGATACTCTCTAGAATACAAAATATTAGACGCGTTTATTTTTGAAAACATTATTTACAGGACATCTAATAATATATAAATAATTCATTCAATTAATATATATATATATAATATTTTTAACCCCCGCAGCTTACTTTTTAATTGATATACAATTATCACGTTCAAATAGCATTTAATATTTATTTGAACTTATAAGTACGTATATATATTTTTTGTATACACATCGATCTTAAAATATTTCAGACCAATGACCGGTGAGGTTTGTTAATTGCACTATAAATTTAAGTTTAGAGCGAATGAATTGAGAGAGAGAGATAATAATATATGTTTAGATTATACCTTTCTGTTTTTCAATTTGAGAATTTAAATTTTAAATTATCATAGTTAATAAACCATTTGTCAATTGTCAAGGTGTAGTGTTTTATTATTAATAAACACCTCATTGAATGATAAAAAAAAAAAAAATAACCTCGTGTGTCTCTCGTATTCAATTGATGAATACGTGTATCAATATTTTTAGGAAAATATACAACTGGTGATGGTTGGCATTATATCTATTGAATATCCTACAGAGTTTGCGTCGGTTTACATTATTACTATTAGTTTAATATAATAATTTCGAGTAAATGGTTTTTTTTTTAAAATTATAACTATAATATCTCCCTGAGTTTATTTTTTAATAGGATTTAGTAATTAAATCTGTGTTTATCGGCGCCATAATTTAATAATGACGGTTTATTACCGTAAAAGGTCACCGTGTTACAGGTATGTTTGATTTGAAAACGTAATAAATTATTTACATTTAATTGAAAGTATGGTTTTAAATTAATATATATATACTTTCTAAACGTTTTCAAATAGAAAATCTTTAATATTGTTTTTTTAGCGGTTTTACGTATTTAATTTTAAGGCACTCGCAAACGGTATTCCGAATTTTTTCCAATTTTGTACAAATTGAAAACAATTTTTTACCTTTTAATAATAACCTTAATTGTAAAACTTTTTCACTAATCTAACGCCCGGTGCCAATTTAAGGGGACGGGGTACGGCCGTTTTTACGTTATTTATTATACGCCCAACAATAATTTTGGTACTTACAGTAATTGGATTTTAAAAATGAAAATATGTTTGAACTCTTGAACAAGTTTACTATGCATTGGTCGTAGGGCTTTTTCAAAATTAATAAAATTCTTTACGAGAATAAAACGATTGAAATTTGTATAGTAGATTTGTTAATTTTCAATAGTAAACAATTTAATTAAAAACATGTTTATATGAAAAATATGCTTCGGCTGATTGAAAGGAAACTAAACCAATATAAACTTGTTTATAATAAATTCGTACATTTTTACATTTTAAAAATCGAACCACAGCGAGTAGCTCAATGGTTGTCAGGAATATTTTTTGAAGAAAATTTCATGGAGTTTGCAGGGGCCTTAAAACGATGTCGGCAGTGTTTAATCAAAATTAAAATAATATATATTCCAAAACCCAACAGTTTGATAATATATTTTATTGTTGTTTTATTGTCTATCAAAAAATCATTGTTGATAATTAAATTTCCCGTCGGTCCCAGCGTTCAATAATTTTATCGATTGTTCTGATCCGATTGATATTTCTCATTGGTTCTCGTTTAACACGACTTAAATTTTCATGCCAGCGTTAATAATATAATGTGCTTATCGTATTTGATAACATGGGGCAAAAATGTCGCAATCGTATGATTATTATGAATTTTGGTAGGCGACGGCATAGAACTTTCATTAAAAAGTGTTAATCACTAACATACATATACATTATACAGGTGTAATCGAATCAATACTATGTAAAATAAGGTTTTTGGCGCTGTGTAAAAGTCGGTTTGTATTATAGAATTGTTAGTTTCAAATATATTTTTTATTCAACGTGGGTTTTTTTTTATTTATTTAGTATACAATGTAAATAAATTGCTAAATAATCGGAAACCAACTGCAGTGATCAACTCTGCGGCTTTGTATAAATAGGAAAAAAAAAAATTAGGTTTTTTTTTTAACATTTTAACTATCTTGTACTAAATAAAAATAGGTATAACGTTAATGTTGTTTACAAAGTTTTTTTTCATATATATTTATAAAAATATTACGTGCCCTTACGGTGTCAGTATATGCTCGATCATTAGGTGCATTATTTTATTTTATACTATAGACAAGATTGAATTGCCGAGGCGGTTTCTGTTATTATATTACACGGGAAATATTGTCTAGGATTTTTAAAGACCATATTAAGCGCGTTATCGCATCGTATTATGTTTATATAGTATCGACACATTTTTAACGGCACAAAAAAAAAAAAAAAAATGTCTTAAACCGGAAAGGATTGATGTTGGTTAAACGGGAAGGCGGAGGCGCCTTTATAAAAAACGTATATGTTATCATTTCGGTCATTCGATTAAATATATTATTATCATAAGAGGTGTTTATGCGATGTACAAAGTTGAAAAAAATATGTCAAAAATGTATATATATATATATATATATATATAAGTATACGTATAATATTATAAACGATCCTCGTATATATATAATTTTTAAACCAGAGGTTCCCAAAATGGTGTAAATCGACATCCGTCGAAATAATTAGGGGTCCACGATATTTTATTAGGGGTCAGCGAAAGTAAAAAAAACCTGACTGATTTGAAGTAAAATATTGAAAATTTGCTATTAAACCATTAAAAGTATTGATATTTTTCGTACATTCATTTTATGCAAGAACATTCAGTTTATTTCATTTGCATTTTCTCCTTTTATAAATAATTCAAAAAATTAAATAAACAATACTTAATTAAAATGTATAATATTAATAGAAGTATGATAAAATGTAAACAACGTGCATATTTTTTTTTTTTTTACATTTTTTGCACTGTTAAGTTATCCAAACGGGGTATTTAGCTCTGTATCGACTGAAGGAAATCCGTTGGCTTGATGAATTTGTAACATTTCAACTCAAAGAGAGACCGGTAGAGGGGGGGGGGGTACGGAAAACAGAAAAAAATCACCAAGTTTGGGAACCTCTGATTTCGATGATCGTGTATATACCATTTATTATATAGTTACCGATTATATTATACGGACGAGGCCACGTGCAGCAGGAGGAGACCCTAAGTCGGTAGCAATTATCTTCATCGCCGCGTTTCATTAAACGCAATTACTGCGTTGGTGTTTCCTCTAATGCACCGCGGAATCAAACAACACCGGTCATAATGTTGTATTTCCAGACCCGCGAGCGAATTGGAAAAAAGAAAAAAAAACCATTTATAAAGTATGCGCGTATTTTTATTTTTATTTTTTGTTTTTCTCGAAAATAAACGGCATTAATCACTTAGGGAACAGTTGGTAAAAAGAAAAAAAAAATCGTATATATGTATAGTTATAAAATATAGTCTGCGAGGCAATTTGCCAAATAAATGTGAAACGATGACTTCTTCTCACCCCTAATAGTATATTGAAAGTTTACGCCTGACCCGTAAGTTTTTACTTTGATTTATTACTTCTATATTACACTAGGGTGTTTTAAGTTCGTATATTTATACGATATAGCCAGTCCGATAATATAGGTATCGTATCCACGTTATTGATGATATACCCGTATCGTTTCTTGTATGTTTATGTATATTTGTTAGACGTATAGGGGCTCGTTTTGTGGGGGTGTTAACTAATTAAATTTTGTTCGTGTTTTTTTTCCTTCCTACACAAGAGTCTCGTTGTTTGAAATGTTTCATCATAGCGATAGATATAATATGTACCGGTTTCACTGTTTCTGTTTAATATTATTTTATAGCGTTTTGATAATCTTAAAGTGTGCCCGGGCGTAAACTAAATACCTAATTTTAATTTCCGTAGTCTATTTAGTGTGTAAATAATGTAAAAAATTATAATAATAATAAAAAAAAAATCAAATTTAAATTTAACGGTCAACTTTTAACAACTGATATAATAAACGATAAGATCGATAAAAGCTATGAAACTATTTCTATTTCCGATTTTAACCGTCCAAACGATTTTTCGTTTAACGTCTCGCGTCTGTTTAAATTTTGAAAGTAAAACTATTGTAACCCGGAAACTAAATAAAGTATTTTACCATTGTGTTGTGCATAATGCGTAGATTGTAATAATTATAAACCCCTCATCCAGAACAAATTGCTATAATTACGTCACTGAGTGTGTGACATAACTATTTGGAAGATCTTCCTCTCTTGTTTCTCATCACTATATTTAATATATATTGCCTATAATTTTCTCTTCTACGTTTAAAAATTACTCTTAGTGAGAAGTGTCCAAATATAATTGTGTTTTTGGAGAGATATCTGTTTGTTTTTTTTTATTTACTTGGGATAATATATTTTATTCAATATTATTGTTATTTGTCTTGCTGTCCAGCTTGTTTTCAGCATTTTTGCCTAATGTTGATGCGATGATTGTTTTTATTATGTCGACTCTTGCACGTCGTTTTCAGTCTTATACATAACCATCGATTTCGTTTTTTTGACGACGACGATATTTGGGCAAAGCCTATTAAATTCATTTTTCAAGCGTCCCGAAGACGTGTGGTTCAAATCTTTTTCGGTATCCGCTAACAGAATAATACAATGGGAGAGAGCAGTGGCGTTTTTGTATACGGGACAATTAGGGGCAACTGCCCCAGGATATTTAAAATTTACAGTCACCGAAGAAACCTTTAACAACTACGCCGTCCTAAACGTTGAAGCTGAATTGGTTAAAAATATTGACTATGATGAATTACAAGTTACAAATAACCACCTGTAAAACGACTCTAGTAATAAATTACTCGTATATTGCGCGTTATAGTGCGAAAACAATAATAGCCCTATAAATCGTCCAAATAGATTTTCAATACTTCGTCCGAGCGAGTTTTATCTAGAGTTTTCGGTATGGATGGACGAGGAGGGCACTGAAAAACAAAACCTGCCCTGGGGTGCCAAAATCTTTAAGACGCAATTAAGACAGACTCTCGTCAAATGTAAAAATAATAACGTGTACTACGGATCTCCGCGATAGTCTAGTAATAGTGGTCGCGACTGCGTTTTTCCTCGATCGTGAACCTCCTCCTCCTCCTCCTCCTTTTCCTCTTTCTCCTCTACTCCCCCCCCCCGGCACTGCTGTATCACTTCGCGCATCGTCGTTGTACAGATTTTTGTAGAGTGCGGAACCCAAGGTCGGCGGCGGCGCTGCTCACCCGGTCGTTATGCACGATTTGTGCCGAACGAATAGCTGCTATTCCGCCCGCGCCGTCCCGCACGAACAACAATAATAATGCGTCGTTTTGGCAAACATCGTCACTTCTAATCCCGTTCAAAAAAATACAAAAACAAAAAAAAAAAAACCGGATTTCGCTCGCGCTGATACCGTCGACGTTTATTTGTTCGTGTACGAAGCGAATAAAACGTCGTCGACCACACCGTCTGCTCGTCCGCGTACGGATACAGTGAAAATGTAATAACCGTGTGTGCGCCGTTGTGGTGCAAGGCGGTTACCGTAGTGGTAATAATAGTGTTTTTCATTTTATATATACATATATTTTTTTTTTTCTGTTTCCCATCCGTCCGTCGCTCTATCCGTTTATATATGGAAAAAAAAAAAAAAATGAAAAAAACGTGTGTTCCGGTCACGGCCGACTGACCGGCCGGCACGCCGGCAACCCGTCCGATAATAATAATAATAATAATAATAATAATAATAATATCATCTCCCGGCGGCGTTGTGTCTGCCTGCGGCGGCCGTGTTGTACTGTCACGGTGTCCGTATCGCATTTCGTATATATAGGTGCGTTTTATGAAAACGCAGCACTCTACGCCCGCCGCCGGTGATAGGCAACGACCCGTGGCGGCGGAGGCCGATGGCGGTTGCGTGCCGTATTCCGAACGGGCCGATGTTTTCGTCGTCGCGATCACTATAATACTGTCGTCGCCGATCGCATATATATTCTTATCATAATAATTAACGGCCCGTCTTCTACTGAATGTCCACTTGGCCCCCATTTCATCACCGTAGGCGTGCGCATACCCTTGTGCGGCGGGACGGGCGTAGACGCCGTGCACGAGAGTGCCCCGGCCACGGGCCACGGGCTCCCGTTAATATATGTTTAGGGGGAGGCGAAGCGTCCGTTAGACTATTTGCAATATTATTTTCGAGTTTAAACACTGAACTCGAAGGCAATCGATTGAATGATTATCCATTTATAATATATTTATGTGTATGTGAAACGTAGACATTTTATTTTCTCATAGGTAGGAAGTTCGTGACACCTATAGGTAGGGTTACCATACGTCCGGACAGTCCGGATTTGAGAAAAGTCTGGATTTTACAAAGGTTAAACGTTTTACATGGCCATATCTATACACAAAGTTATGTCAGGTGCCAGATCTTCGTGTTCATTCTGTTTAATTGTACAATATGTAATTTCAATTTGTGTTCATATTTTTACCCGAAACGACACGATTATTATCGTTGTTGCCATAAAATAAAAGATTAACGTATTTAACCTAATCATTCTTATGTAGATATTTTATTCATAGATCTAAATGAAATTGTATTAATGAAATAACAATATTGTTTATCTTAAATTTACCCCCCCCCCTTCCCTGAAACACGACTTTGATGTCCGGATTTGGTCTACAAACATTATGGTAACCCTACCTATAGGGCATCCGTTGGATTTTTCAACAAACCATGTTTAATGCATAAAAATAAATCACCCATAAAAAAAAAAAACACACATAATTTTATTTTCTCCTCCAAAATTTAATCGGAAATATAACAATGTTTAACATATAGTTTCTGAGAGACGTTTGTTTCCCGACAGGAATCTCGTCGCTTTTGGCCGATACCGAACCAAAAGAAAAATAAATATATTATTTGGTATTTAAGCGTACGGCACTCTTCAATATAATTGAACAACGGTAAAAACCAAACGAAATGTGCACACACCTATAATGTAATACCGATTGGTATTTTCTCGATTGAATTGCTCGCCCGAGGACCCAATGATTTGTATTATTTTAATTTCATTGTATTACGCATTCATTCGTTACGAGGCTAGGTCGGGTTGGGTTGGCGTTTTCATTTTTAAGTATTTTATAATAATACATGCAATGTATAAATAATCTGTTTTGCACTGTCGAAAATAAATAATCGTTAAAATATTGATTTACAAAGATATAATAATATTTTATGATAGTTTTGTATACAATTTTGCACGAAACGTCATAAGAATACCCATCAGCGGTTTCTTGTCGTGGATGCTTTAATATTGTTGATTAAACAAAAATGTATAGTTTAAGTTTCGTTCGTTTGATTTAAATCTAATTCGTATATATTATATGTATAATTATATGTTAGGCTCATTATACCCAATGAATAATTGGTAATAACTTATGTAGAATCAATATTTTTTTTCTTTTGTCCTTTAGTTTGACTCTATTTTTGAGGTACGTTTGTCGTGTGACGGGGAAAAATCGTTTAAATTTTGTGTGAATATTTACACATTGAATGGCTTCCCAAATGACATTATAGGCAGTTAATATATCAAGTTAATTATCAATACATTATTGTCGAATGTGTATTTTAATTTTTCATGTTTTTTTAAAATAATTTTTACTACCTTGTGCATTTAAATTAAAGAAAACAATTTTAAGACAATATCTCTTGGAATATTTTAGACTAATAGCAACGTACTGCCCTCGGAAATATATTTTCCTCTTTAAATTTTATTATCCGTGTGTAAACCCTAATTTCGTCCTAAACGCCATAATTCACATTTTGAAGTATTTTAACATTTGTCGTCTCTGTCTATCTAACGGAATATATGTGTGCATAAATGTGTTTTAGTACTTCTAACGATACCTGAAAATTGTCATATAATAAAATTACATCTATTTAAAAAAAAAAAACTATAATCAACATGGAAATAATTTTTTTGTATTTTTTTTTTTTAGAAAAAAGCCACGTACAGCCTTCAGAAATATTCTCCTCTTTAAATTTTGTTATTTGCGGTCAAACCCTGAGTTCAACTTAAACGCCACAATTTACGTTCTAAGTATAACGTAATTTGCTATATTGCCCGTTAGATAGACAGAGGAGACAAATGCCGGTGTGACGTCCTCTTAAGTGACGTAATTTCGCCACGTCGTCGTCGCCCGATAGTTAAACTAAACCAGTAAATGCGGGTCTAAAACAATTATATATATACGTAAAACTCATTAGTATTCAAAACAATTTTTTTAATATATTATCTCGGAGTTGCTAGTGTTACAACTTTCAATCGTAAAACGCAAATTATTCATGTAATATTATTGTGTTACGTATGGTGTTTCCACCATAATTTATTATGAGTCATATAGTTAAAAATTATATAGGTTAACTATGATGGTGATCTATTGTGAAAGTTTTCGGTAAAAGTATTTTCGGTGTTAACATAATAATATATACGAGCGTATATGGTATGAACATAAAATAATGGATATTGCGCAATTTAATTTTGCCGCGTAGTTTAAATAAATATGGGTTTATTAAATTTAATAAAAACAATTTAAAATTTTTACATTTTTTACTCGAATATATAAACGGTAGACGAGAGAGTTGAATTTCGAAGCAGTGACATAAATAATGTTAAATGAAACTATAAAGTTAAATTTCCATTTAAAAAAAAAAAAAAAGTATTTAATTTAGTAATTCTCTCGGGAATCCATATAACATGTCCGGGGGAGAGGTTTAAGCCTCTCGTCGATTTCCACTCGTGAATATTATAATTTACAGTATTAATGTACCGAAAGAACTATTATTTTGTATGTTAACTACTGGTTTAAATTATTTTTTCTTTGTACTTGCCCAATATTTAGTAGCTGGAAATTGCTTTAGAGAACGCCTCTCTGTCTACCTAACGGGCGATATAGCAAAAACATGTCCGACTAAAACTCACTTGTTTTTGGTTTTAGAATAAAATCACTTATTATGTAAAACTAAACGAGGGCAATATTTGAGGTTTAAAAAAAAAAAAAAAAATATGTTAAAATAGTATTGGACGTTTATATTCGGAATAATAAAAAATGACGCACTCTGAAATATTGTCATCCTCTTTTAGTTTAATATAATAAAATGATTTTACTCTAAAACCAAAAATCAATCAAGCGAGTTCTACTCAGACTTTGTAAGCGATTTTCTACTATGTCGCGGGGCGTGTGGCATCGTCTTTATGAGAATTATAGGGGAGGGTGACTGGATGTATAAACCTCTCAAAAAATTGTATACAACAATAAAACGGTTAAGAACGATCCTCGAAAAGTAATCCACCCTCCCGTCATGCTAAAAACGTTCGTTTGCCCCTATATATATATATATATATATATATATATATATATATATATATATATACATGTTTTTTTTTTCGACATCTTTTATCGTATCTATACAATATTTAAAATACTCATCTATTGTTTTATTAATATAATACTGTATATATATACTCCCTCGTCTATTAAACAAAAAAATAATAATAAACGGCGTAACTTCCGGTGTTTAAATTGGATGTGGTAATTTTTTTTTTTTAGCAATTATATTTCAAGGTCGTCGTCGTCCGTATTTGTATACAAATAACACTATATATGCAACGTTTATATATATATATATATGTTTTTTTTTTATCATACGTCGAATTATATACTGTTATTTGACACTTAGGCCGTTCCTATATTATACATACAAAACTCAACTTAAAATTACACGTGTAATTTTTTTTTTTTCACGAATGCCGTGCAATCAGTGAACACAGACCTATAGGAGTGTTGAGATGTTTTAAAGACTCATTAAACTTCTATATATTAATCAAACACGATTTTGTTTAAAATAAAAAAATAAAAAATACAATTAAGCTGCCTATAACTTATTAGTATCAGCTACTGTTATTTTATTATTATTATTTTTTTTTTTTTGGTAACAATCAGTGTAAGGAACAGACAGTTTGTATACAATTAGTGTCAAAAAATGACTTTAAATCCGAAAAATAGTGACCGAACCTTATATGATATAAAAGTTGTAATAATCTATAATAAAAATAAAAACAAATCACTATGGGTTTACTAATGAAAAAAAAATATTATATTAATGAATGTAATGGGATATATGTATATATATATTAATTTAATTTGTTTTTTGCCACACCCATATCAATATATTATATATACGTAATAAATTACATATTTTGTATTAAACTCGATTAAATCGTGTTTTTAAAAAGGTTTAAAACATTTTAGATCAATACGTTTTTTGATCAACCCTTGTACACTCTAATCGTATATATTTTTAACGTGGATTATATAATTGATAATATTGTTTGTAAATTTTATTTGCAATTAACAATTAAAAATCTAACGTGTATTTGGGTGTTTTTTAAAGGCATCGTACAAGTAAACATGTCAAAATTATGTTTTCTTCTTGTATTTGTGAAGGTTTCATCCCTTCATCGTTTTTTTTTTTTATCATTTCAGCACGATAAATGTTATACTGTTGATTTTAATTTTAGTGCAAATTGACCTATACTAACTAACTTGATGGTAATACCATCGATCTTTATTTTTGTTGCGATATTTAAATTTTTAACCGAGATATAAGAATTTTTAGACGTCGATATTTCATGTATATTGCTTAAAAATTACAATACCGAAAAAAAAACCCAGACGTGCAAACGTAGACAAATATGTTCTTACACGTAAATTTGACCAATAGATAAATATTGAAAAAAATCAATCGCAAACGAAAACTTATGATTATTGCAAGGATATAATAAGTACTATCAAATTCTCTTGGATGAAACCGTGAGAATTAGTCCATGGAGGGGACAACCCTTCCCCCTTAGTGTGTTGACTCTTCGATCCCCCCCTACAAAAATCACGTATACTCCACTATTCCTATAGGAAACCGATCCACTAGCAGCGTACGCTCTAAAGACATTTCGGATTCGTCGCGTTTGTCTAAATATAGTATTATGCGAGAGAAGCTACAGGATCTGTATTTTTTTTATATATATATAAATAAAACACAGCCGTGAAATTTAAATATTTAGTTTCTTATAATAATAATAATGTATATAATTACAATTTGCTTGGCGAAAATATGTTATACGTGCATCGTTCGCACACCACAATCCTTTAGGTTCGCAATTAAAAGAGTTGTTAATTTAATAGACTAAAAAAAAAAACTTAAAAAATTCATTTAAAATCCCAGTACTAATAAAAATACGCTAAAAAACATTTAAATCTCTTTTACTACTTTAATCGTATATACAAAATGTTGTTTCGGGCGAATAGAACTACAGAACATCAATTCGAATTCAATCAAAATCGTAACAATTGCTTTTTATAATACATTACCTACTTGATTAAATTGATAATAAAATTAAGTGCATTTTATACCGCATTGTTGGGGAATTTGAATGCATTTTCTATTTATTTAAGTTTTAATTGAATTCACATAATATTCTATAGGCAGTGCTGCCGAATTTCCGTGATATTTCTATTATAATAATTATATAATTAAATTGTCGCTGTAGCCCGTTTTATGTTTATTTGTATATACTTTAATATATTAGACTAATTAATCCTACTGCACGTTTTATAAACTATCATCGTTTAGTCGATAGATATATTATTACGTTTTCCAAACAAAAACCCCAGAATGTTGTTGATCGTTTATTTTACACACCGACTATAACACATAGCGCTGCGAGTGATTTTATTTTGGCCAAACGTTCCCTTCTGGTGGTAATACAGTACAGGAATTTTGGCCGTATTTCAAAAAAAAAAAAAAAAAAATGACCGAGAAGAGTGTTGTTACTCGGCCGGTTGACTAGATAGTTAAATAAACGTTAATAGATTTCGTAAAAAATATCACGAGAAAATGTCACGATTATAATAATAATAATAATGATGATGAAACTCAGTAGAACCGTAGTATCCATTTGCCCCGTCTAACCGGAGTGTTTATTTTTGTTTGCAGGCAAAACGTACTGTAGCGGTTGCAAGAAAAAGTGTTCCGGAGAAGTGTTAAAAATCAAAGGCGACAAATATTTCCACATCGAATGCTTCAAATGCACGGGTAAGGTTGGCGACAGTTGTATAGGAATTTTATCGAATTCATTTAAATCATGTAGGTTTATATAGCTACTTATTAACTCACTTCAACTATACTATCCCGGTTCCCTAGATAAGTCGGCGATAACGGAGTAGTTTGCAGTAAAGAAATTATGTGGGATAAATCGTCGTTGTGTGTAATAAACATTTTCAAAAAGCACTTCAAGATGATTATAACTCTATTGTTGACACGAGAGGGTTATCAATTGTGATGCGAGGAATTTTAAATATTCGAAAGAAAAACCACTTAAATTACGATGAATGTTTTTAGGCGAAGTTTACAATATACCTATGGTGGTACACTCGAGATAATAATAATGTATTATCGATACGAATAATATTTTAAAACACATGTAGGACCGCAAATAGTAAAAATAATTCTGTTCGATTTTTTTTTTTTTTTTCCAAACACTTAATTATCTATCCCTCTCGCTTTTAGCACCGACGGCTAAATAAGAACAATTGCGTCGTGTCTCTTCGGCATTCGCATAATAACATGCACGTCTGCCTGCGCGAACTCGATATTTTTATCACTTTCCATCAATCACTATATATAATATTATTATCGTATATCGGATAATAGGATAATAGATATGTAATAATAATACGTCATAGGAGTCGGTTTTAAGGTGATTGGCCATGGCTGGCACATCACAATGTACATATACGCCGACTGCGACAATCCTACCGTCGCTATCAATCAAGGGTACAATGACATGAGTAGGCTTGTTGTTGTCAGGCGTACATAATTGTTGTTATGAAATTCCATTTGTACACCGTGATTGAGAGCGAAATATTATTTAATTGTAAATACAAAACATATTACATATTAATTTACTATTGCGGTGTCACTTATAGATTGCAACCGGTCGTTGGTTCAAGGGTTATTTTTTTCGGAAGAGGGAAATTGGTATTGTCCCGACGATTATCAAAAACTATTTGGCAAAAAATGCACAATATGCAACGATTACATAAAAGACGAATTAGTCATTGTTTTAGGACTGACATACCATCAACAGTGCTTCACATGCTCCCACTGCAGGTAATACAACTATTAAATATGAATTTACAATATAAATTTACAAGGTTAGGTTAGCCGCCTATTATGAATAATTATGTATTGAAATTTTCGGTTCAATATGCACTGTACCTTTATTAAAATTGTCTGAAAAATATTAGGTTTGATAATTAAATTTATAAATAAACTCTCTACAGCCCTATATTTACAAAAAATAATGATTTTGTAGACAACCTTGTCCAAAAGGAGATCTAGTCACATATGTTGGAAATTCTATTCTTTGCTCCAAATGCAAAGAAATTCCTGTTAAACGACCGGCGTCTGCCCAATCAAAACAAAATAGCACTTGCGAAACCGGTATGTATAATGATTTACGTCTAGTTTATATAATATAATTTTTAAGTAATATCGATTAATTCGCAAATCTGTATTTTAGATTGTGCTCATTGTGGCGAAGATTTAAGAAATGGACAAGCACTGTATGCTTTGGATAGACAATGGCATATTTATTGTTTCAAGTGCCATGAATGCTCTGCTGTACTTCATGGCGAATATATGGGGAGGTGTGTATTTTATAATATGAATAATATATTTTTTTGTATGAACTTTTAAAATTAAAAAAAAAAATACACAACAAAACTGGAATTTGTGTAAATTGGTCTTGCGTGTATTACATATGTTATAATAATAATTTGTCTGATTTTAGGGATGGTGTTCCTTATTGCGAAAAAGATTATCAGAAACTTTTTGGTGTCAAATGTACATATTGCAATCGATTTATATCTGGAAAAGTTTTACAAGTATGAATTATTATTTATTGATTGATAATTTCGTATGAATAATAAAATCAATTTTATTTTAGGCTGGTGATAATCATCACTTCCATCCAACATGTGCAAGATGTGCCAAGTGTGGTGATCCATTTGGAGATGGCGAAGAAATGTATTTACAAGGTAACATCATTATTAAATATTATGAATTTTGTTTTATTTAAATAACATTATAATTATATAGAACCTATAAATTTAAATTTTAAGTGATTATTTTATGTTTTACTAAACAGCATTTAAATTTAAAATTCACGTGATCCACCTTATATATTCACTTGTTATTATTATGTATGTACTTTAATTATTTTATAGGAGGAGCAATTTGGCATCCGCGTTGTGGACCTAGTCCGAATGAAAACGGCACTATAATAAATGGAGGTAACTAAAATTTTGTAAACAAATGTAAAACAATACCTGCTGTTACACCTATATGACCCTCAATCTATATAATACTTTGTTTGTTACCAGTCATTTTGTGCTCTTCACCGATTGTCTGGTGCTAAAATTCCATTGTTCCTAAACTTGTGTTTAGGAGTTTGTTAAATCCAGTACCGAAATTAATTAATTTGTTTATTCATTTTATTTTGTACACAAATATCAAATACCAACAATGTATTTAAATTTTTTAGGCTTGGGTATATTATCCAAGTTATATTGAGAAATAAATATAAATTTTATTTTCATTACCTAAATAGCTGCAAATAATTTTGAATTATCTGAGAGAAAAAAGATAATGTAATCTTTGATATTAACAATAATTCCCAGACTAGAATTGTGTAATTTCAACTTCTTTCATATAATGTTTATCTTACTTGCAAAACCGATACTACTCGTTTATATGTATATATATATTTTACATACACGTGTGTGTTGTCATAGGATCAAGTGCCATGCTCAACGGACATGACCCTGAAGAGTATGATAGAATCAGTTGCTCAGCTGCTAGTGAAACACAGGTAACATTCTTAAAACTGCTTACAGCTTAGTATCTCCAATTTTGTTTTTTCTGTAGTGTTTATACCAGTTGATATTTTTGAATGTAAGAATTCCACTCTTTTTATAATCTACTGTTATTTACTTGCAATTTTTTCATATTATTTGTTTTCAATTTAGTGTGTTAATTATTATTTTATTTTAAGTAATTAGGTGTGTATAATGATAGTTGTGATCTGCACATTAATTTTAGTTTCAGCAGTCTTTTTAAATTATCATTATTTATTATAAACTATTATTGTTATTATTATTATGTTTTTATTTACACAATAAGTGTTTATTTATTATTTTAGTAGATTTTTTTAGATGCTTTTACTTAGTTTGTGTATTTCCAGTTTTCATTACGATCACGATCTCGTGCTTCAAGCTTTAATGGTTCATGTTATAATGGTTCATGTAATAGCATGAGCAGAAAGGTTAGTACTGCACAATCTTTTTTTGCACATATTGTATTGATGTATTTTATGAAATTATGCATAATTTACTAAAATTGTGATTATTTAATGTTCTTATTTATAAATGCATATTCTATTCTATTTCTACATTTCAACAGCCACCATATTATCGCGATATTCCTGGAAGCCCTGGGCTGTTACTCCGGGAATATAAAACGCCTAATGCACCTATAAGTCGTATCTACACTTACAGTTATTTGACAGAAGAGCCAACTCAAGGATATTTGAAACGCCCAATAGATCCATATGATAAACAGCCCACATCACCTCATTTCCACAGACCAACATGTAAGATTTTGTTTTTTTTTATTGTATATAATAAGTTTTACGAATATCATTTGTTCTATATAAAACATTTTTTCAGCTTGTGGTAGTGTACGTGGTAGCAGTAAGTGTTCGACTTTACGTTCAGCCGGTAGTCGTTCTGGTATGAGAGCTTTAGTAGACAGTATTAGATCGGAGACTCCTAGACCAAAATCGCCACATAGTATGAACAATGAAGAACCTATAGAATTAGCTCACTATCCTGCTGCCAAGCCACCAGCACCTGGCGAAAAACCAAAGATAGAGAGGGACGATTTTCCTGCTCCGCCGTGTCCTTATACTGATCCAGGTGAATATATAATTAATACATTTAAATTAATAATGTTTATTGACAGTGTTTAATTTTCCTAGAAAAACGTAAAATATGGTTTGATAACTATAAGGGTATATCTGACGATGAGGATGAGGTAGATCAGAAAATGAATGCCGATAAAGGAATTGATCGTAAATTAAAAGTATGTTACTAACACTGAATTGTTATTAAATAAAAATTGTTCTTAATTTTATATCATTTGTATGTAATAGAAAGAAGAGGAAGAGCTGAGCAAATTGGGATCAGGAATTGGAAAAGTATTTTTGCAAGAAGTTCGGGAACGTGAAAAACATCAAAAATGGAAAGTTTCACATATGGATCCTCGTAATGCTTCAAGATGTCCTTCTGCTGCACGAGAACCAGCTTATCGACTTAGATACCAGTCTCCAATAAATGCTTGTAAATAAACTTAAATACAAATCTTATGTTTCACAGGTTTCATATTGTTTTACTGTATCATTGTGTGAACTATTGTATAAACAAAAACACTTTTTTTATATGTATTGTTCCCAATTGCTTGTACTGAAATGATACTTGTTGCTGGAATAACACTAAATATCCATGTTTAATTCTATACAGCGCCGTCCCGTAATTTGGACCATCAAAGACCTTGGGAGGAAGAAGGTTACTTGGACTCGAGTTACAGATCGTCAGTCGGACAGTCTACAGGTGCCATACCCAGCTACAACAGTAAGTTATTACTGTAAATAACTATTTTATTTTTCATATCTATACACAGACAATCCGTGGGAATTAAATAAAATGTATAATATTAATTTATTATAATAATTTATACTCAATTAAAGCCGACCTTCTGACTATAATAATATAATATTAACAACAGTTATTTTTAAACTATTAATATATTATTTGTTTGTTATTAATATTATTATTACATTTATTTATTTATATATTATCAAAACATAAAACAAGTTTCATTTATTTTTAAAACAGAATGTAAGTTTTCACAGAATTCACAATAATATTTGATTAACATTACTTATTTTTGAGCTTATTTTTTTCAATAATTTTTTGAAATACAACTTTAGACATTTTTTATGATCTCTTATTTATTATTATTATTATTTTTTTTTTTTTCAAGATGCTTTCTATTTGCTTTTCCTCATTGATTTATGTTTGTTCTTAATTTATTATGTTACTAAAATAATTTGCTAATATTTTTCTATGTTTGTGGTAATTAGTACTTTTTGTTTTGCTTTTTTTTCTCATTACCGTTGTTTTTGTATACTTGTATTATTATTATACTGTATAATTAAAACCGCGTGTGGTTATTTAATATGTTAAAATATTTTTAGTATTTCCTATAGATGCCTCATAACAAAGAATTTAATTTTAACCATATAACTAATATATTTAAGTATAAATAAAACCAATAAATCTAAATAAAATTAAATTAGATAACAATATATTATTAATAACGATTTGATTTGAGCAATATTTTTAATTATTCAACCAATTAATTAATTATTTTACTACCCTTTTAGTACCTATTTATTAATATTTATAACAATAGTGTTTAGTTTGATTAACATTGATTTTAAGTATTACATCATTAATATTATTTATCACTTTATTAGTACCTGCCTAATACAGTTTGCAGCTTGCTATAAAAGTTTTAATAATTTTAATTCACTTTAAAATAATAATAATAATAAATTTATTATTGATATATTTTTATTAATGAAAAAACACTTTTTATGTATGTTATATACAAATTAAATATATATATATATATATTTGTTTTATAATATAAAAGTACTTATATGTCTAAAATATAACAAAAAAGTGAATAAGTGATATGTTTATAAAAAATATATGTACATTAATTTTTCAATTTAAAATAATAATAAAAACATCATAGTATAATTATATTATTTTCTTTTAAAATGTCGTAACAAGTCAATCTCACCTTTACCATACATTTTTGATCTTTATTTTTGTCACTTTTTAATTTTTAATTATTTTTTTGTATGATATTGCATATCATTTTTTTGTAGTTGCCTTGATTTTAATATTTGTATTGTGTGTTTGTATAAAAAATAATAATAAAACACACGCAATTTGTTCACTTTTATTAAATGTGTTTGTATTAATTGTTGCTTGGCATTATTTGTTTGTTTTTGTTGCATGGTGTGTTATTTGTTTGTAGTATATGGTCATCATGGGTCGGCTATAACGATAATTGGTGGCCGCAAGTCGTGTACCCTTCCGGCCGGCTTCCACGGTGGCCCTGGAAATTATGTTCGGGTAAGTAATACATAGCCATTGTTTTTCTGTTCTTATGTTCACAGTCGTAAGTGCACTACGTCACGTACCCAAACCCGGCTATGGCTTGGCGCCTAGCCGACGGTCAAATACTTTCAGTTCTGCCTACTACGTCAAAAACCCTTCGGTATGATGAGCAATTTGTTTGTATTTTGTATTATGCCTCAGATGTAACACTTTATTAAATTTCTCCAATTGCGCAACGTGTGATATTTATGAATTGAAATAGTCACTTGAACCATTTATCAATTGTTCAATAGTATCAAGGTTTTTCAAGGATACAATATTTGTATTATTAATTCGTATAATTCGTAGTAAAGATATAAGATATTTCGAATTTGAACATTTAAAATTTAATCCCTAATTATTCAATCAAACATTATCTAATTTTATTTTATATTTTTAGGATGGGTTTTCCATTAACGGCTTAGACAATAAAACACTTAGCACAGATTTTAACTGCGCTAGGTCTGACGGTAAGTGCTTTATTAGTTTATAATTAAATATTAAATTCTACACCTAGTTTATTACTGTTTCGGTGTATATAGTTTTTACTTATTTGACGGTGATTACTTGATATTGTATTAGAAAATTGTTTGTTATTTTATTTTTACATTTTAGATACAAATCAATTTCAGTATTATTATTATTTTTGCCCAACCATACTATAAAGCTTTTACAAAATTCAGTGCATGTGCAAGGAAAAGCATATATAAGCAAAAGCTTTTTTTATTCAATATTTTTTAATTTCGCCAGACTAGAATAATTTATTTTATTAATTACAAAAAGTAAATATTATGTTAGTTTTAAAATTAGCTAGTCAAGGTTCAGGCTTTAATATTGTCTAATTTTATATTTCAAAAATATTTAATGTGTTAGGGATATTAAATGAGACAAGGAATAGGAATTTTCTAATATTATATTTATTAGAAGCTTTTATTTTATATTTTAACATGACTCCCAAAAACATGTGCCAACATTTTACTTATTGTTTGCATTAAAAATTGGAATAAATTAATTGCTGTATAATTATCTTATAATATATATAAATATATATATTTTTTTTTTCATAATTAATATTAAGACAAATTGTGTAAACGAATAGTTTATGCAAAATTGTTTCATACTAGTCAACCCAGGTCAGTGTTAAGTACTTTATAAACACTGCATATGTATATATCCTATTTTCTATGTTTTATGTGAGATAAACCAATTTTATTTAATAAATTGTCTCATATATTACAAATTGAGGTGCCAGAGTTGTCAAATGGCATATAGCTGCCTTCTTGATATCTTCTGTAACTTAATATTTACTGTATTCAAAAAAACTATTTTTATTTTAATGTTAAAAAATACGATTTTTGTTGAGATTTAAATTATTGTTATATACTTACAGTAGTCGAAAGGCCATGTTCAAGGAGCATATTTATTTATTTTTCTCACAAATATGTTTTTCAATTTGGTATTAAAATATTTATAACTTGTATTTTAATATCATTTTTATAAATACCTTTGCAAACAATAAGTAATAATATATATTATTATGCTGGCTGATGACCCGTAGGAAAAATAAATGCGCGCTTATACTAATCTTGCTTGTCTGTTTTGGTGCAGTTTCTGCCGGATCTATATCTGAAGTGGATCAAGGCAACACGGTACGTAGACTTAAATTCTAATGGGTTTTTTTTTCAAATTGAAATGTATATTCAATACAATCAAAATTCTTCGGAACTAAGCTATTCTCAAATAATGCTTGCTATTTTATCTTTATCTAAGATGAACTAATGTAAAATGACTAATGTCATATATTTGTTATAAATGTAATTAATTATATTTTGTTATTATGTATATAGTGTTCTGAAATGCCAGCGTCATCAACATTTACCGGATCATTGCGCTATGTCACTAATATTCATCGTTCACTACCTAACATGTCTTCGTCGCACCACAGCTCTGAACCTCCAAAAATTTATCCCTATCACTTATTACTCATCACAAATTACAGGCTGCCTTCGGACGTTGATAGATGTAACCTTGAAGTAAGCACTTCGAAATTATTATTTCTAATGTATTTAAAATCAAATCTATATTTCTAGTACACATTATAAACCTTATGGTGTCATAATTAGGTATGTTTTAAATTAATAGGTATTCCAGTAATACCTACCAAGTAATCTACTATTAACCAGTTATAGTCATTTAGACATGACAATTAAAATTTTAGATTAAAGAATAATAAATATTTTGATTAAGCTTCTGATACTATTTTAACAATATATTTGTCGAGAACACTACTGCTGCAACCTCACACTTTCGGATAAATCCTTGTTTAATTGATCTATGCTTAAAATGATTTTTATTCAATTTGCAAAATTAAAATATTCAGTTAGTCTGAAGTGGAATGGAAAGTTCATGAAAACATTTGTGTTTTTGTAATTTTAAATTGGTAGTTAGTTATTAATATAACATTTTTACCTAGGTAATAAAATTATATAGATATCTGCTTTATTGTGACATTCAATAAAAGAACACATTATTACTAAAATAATAAAAACCATTTATTAGATAATGTTTGAAATGATCAAATGTGTGTATGTTCACAGCGTCACTTATCGCCTACCGAGTTTGAAGCAGTTTTCCAAATGTCTCCAGCCGAGTTTTATCAGTTGCCCAAATGGCGCCGCAATGAACTGAAGCGTAGGGCACGCCTGTTTTAAATTCCACATTTACTTCTTGCCGCGTATTAGAAAAAGGCAAATGTTTAGGCTTCTTGATTATAAACTTTATCTTAGCAGCTAAATTATTATGATTTATGACGATTATTTTGTAACGGCAAGTTACATTCTCGTACACCAATATTTTGTTCTTTTTTAAAAATATCTTTTTATTCTAAAGACTACATTTTTTTTTTTTTTTTTTTTTTTTTTTTTTTTTAATATATTTAAAAATTATACTTATGACAATATTTTATTTTTGTTAATTATCAACACATAACAAGTTTTGAATAAATTCTTTAATCATACATGAAGTTGTATAATTTAGTGTACTATAAATATTAATAAAATATTTGATGGCTTGTATTGTTTTTGTGATTCAAACATAATAATTTTAGTATTATTAGACACTATTTATGATATATTTACATAATTTTGATTATATTTAATTTATTTTGTATTTTTCGGTTTATTTGTTTGATTTTCGTAAATTTTGCTGTTACAATACAACAATCTATCAACAACATTTATCATTGTTTATTATAAATATAAACATAACGATTTAACTTATCACTATCTACTAACGTTTTATATAATAATAATTATATCACACAAAATATTCAGCAAATCAAGAGCATGCCTTTCTCTAGAGGAGGCTTTTTTTGCTTTTACTTTATTCAAGGTAAAAATTATTTTGTATTCGATAAGACATGCACTATTTATTAATTAGAAAATGATAACAAAGTTCCTTTGTGATAAGGAAATATTTTTAATAAAGATATTTATGTATTATTATATTTTTGTAAGCATAGTAAAGCTTCGATTTAGCATTAATAATTATGATATTATTGAATTATTTGCCAACACCGAACTTGTACAGTTCCATAGCTATATTGAATTTGTACTAGTTATATAATGATAGTTGTTACGGTTTCTTTACATATATATTTTGTTATGGTAACAAAATGTAAATAGCATTTTTTCCAAAATGCTATTTACATTTAACTAATAAGTAATCATTGTGCAATTTAAAATCATCTTTTTATTTTATTTTTTTTTGTATTATCATTATTATTATATAATACAGACCTAACCTTATATATTTATTTTTAAACACTGATTATACACATTTGCAATAAACAATTTTTAATGTATCGGTAATTTGGATGTGTTTGGTGCTAGTCTTTTATCGAGTCACAGTCTATGGACATGAATTAATTGAAATACATTTTTACAGTTATGTACTACTATATTTTTATGCTTACGTTTAATTATAATTTTATTTGTTTATACTAAAGTGATTTATCCGGGTAGACAGTGTAATCTGTCTTCTTAACCGTAATGGTAAATTTATTATATTTTATAATACATTTAAATCTTATTTTATTTTGATATCAAAATTTATCACGTTTACTTAACAGCAATTAAAATACAAGACTCGGATAAATCACTATGATAAAACAAGTAGCTATGTTTCTAAAATTAAGTTTATATACGTTTATTATAACAATTATTTTTTTAAATTATATTTAATTTATACTACTATTGTCAGGCTTAACAAATAAATACAATAAAATTCATGCAGAGATTGATCGTATTGTAATTATTTAAAAACCATACTCACAGTGTACATACTTTGAAAACGAATTTGATTGATGAATCTATAAACATCCGTAGATTGTACGTTAACAGGTAAAAGTCGAGTATTATCAAAATATTATTCTGTCTGTCAAAACTTCGATAGTTGAACGTGTACGTGTTCAAAATTTAACTTAATAGACATATAAAATTATAACTTGAAAATTCCTCCGGTCTAAATTTCAAAATGTTATAACTCGTTAACGGTAAATCCAATATTGCGCATGTGCATTTTTAGGGGAATAATCTTTTTCCGAATTTGTGTAGGAGGGATGTGGTGGGTCAGTGGCGTTTTCCCCGGGTGTGCAAAGTCGTGCGTTAACGCCTTACATAACACATTTACGCGTGAAATACAATGCATGTGACGTAGTTGTATTATTTTATTTACAAAATCGTTAAATATTCGTCTTGTACGTACTATTGTCGATAAATAAAAATAGTAATCAACTAATAGACCGGTTTTTTTTTTTTTTTTATACTTAAAACTCGACCATGCGCCGTCTGCGGTCAATTAGATAACGGGATATGTCGTGTGGGACATATTTGTTTTTCGAACACCGAATCCCGGGTTGGATCTGAAATCCCATAATCGTGATTTGTCGTGATCTCGTCGGCTATCTTCGGCGCAATGTTAATACCGTACCCTGTTCCGGGCTTTAAGATCGTACCGTTTTTGCGCACCTTTTTTTTTTCTTTCTTAAATCGCCAATACGCCCCGGAAACGCCGTCGTAGTAAAACACTACTTCGGGAGGCGGGCCGCCGTCATTTGTTGTCGCACAGTTGTACGGTCAGTATGAAAAAGTCCCGTTTTCCCCTTGAGCGGGACGGGCTCAAATGTCATTTATCATTTTTACAAGAAACGTTCACAGTCTCCTGTCGGGATGGGCAGTAGCCGGGCCCCAAGCCTGCTAGCTGCCCTTACAACCTTGCGGGCGGGACACTTCCTACAGGTCTTCTTCTTTTTTGGCGTTCAGTACCGCCAATACATCCGCCTCCCGGAACCGCCGTAATGCATTACTTCGAGAGGCATTTATTAAACGAAAAACAATTTATAATTAAATACACATGTGGTAAAAATCCCGTTTTCCCCTGCGGGCTCACATTAATTTACACATCCGCGTTATGGACAGCAGTCGGGTGGAGGCCCGCTTGCTGCCCTTACATTCTCGGGAGTAGGAGGTGCGTCTGCCGCGTTCTCCGAAGCTGGCTCCCCGCTTCTCCGGTGGGCGGCGTCCTTTTTTGGAGGCGTCCGCTTCCTCTTGCCTTCATGTCAGCAGTTTGCGGCGAGGTACACTGGTAGCCGTGCCGGGTTTGTGCACTCGGCAGCGTGATGTCCACGGTCCTGGCACCGATAACAGATCGGAGGCCTTTAGCCGAGCACTTTGACTCGGCAGCGGGACCATCCGACTTGGAGTCGGCCGGCTTCACCGATCTTTACCGCGCCCGCCGCCGGGAGTACGAAGCTGGCAACGGCTGGACACCGCGCCCCGCCGCTACAAATGCGTCCTGTACGTCCTTGGCCGCGATCCATTGCGGCACGTCGAGGAGCAGGACGGAGGCTGTTGTCGTCGACGTCGACCACCGCCTGCAACTTGTCCGCCAGAATCGCGGCATCTTCGTCTTTCCTCACTGCGAGAGTGATCCCGCCCGTACGACTCATGCGAGCGTTCAGGACCTCGATTTTGAGGGCCTTAAGATCGACCCCCGCAGCGATCATCCTCATCATGCCCGGCAGCGTCACTGCCCAGTCCTGGAGCAACCCGGACAATAACCGCCGCCGTTTTTGGAACTCGCTTGTTCAGTTCCTCCACCGCCTCCTTCCTGGCGCCTACGGAGCTACGATCAACGACGCCGGCGATGTCTAAGGATTAGCCGTATTAAACGTATTCCACATGGACAATATGTATAATTGTAGTGAAGTTGTAAATCAATTAAAACAAAAATGCTTTTCAAGACTTTCATTTGTTGACAAAAAAAAGTTTTAGTTGAAAACGGTACACCTTGTCCAGATCTTGACGTTTTAACAACAGTACAAATTAAAATGACTGTCGACAATACGTCGCGCACTCTGCAAGAAATTAATAATATATCTGATTGGTTATGCTGTGATGTATCGAATACATTTTTTTGTTGGCCTTGTTTGCTATTTTTTTTTAAAAAAAACTTTGGAATAATCAAGGGTATGATGATTTAAATCATTTAAATACAGCTGTTAAAAAACATACTGAATCAGAAATTCATATATCTGGATATTTTAAACTTAAAACATTTGTATCAACACCAATTGCTAGAATTGATACATTATTAGATCAACAAACAAGAATAGATATTCAATTGCATAATGAAAAAGCAGCAAAAAATAGAGAAATATTATAAAGATTAATAAATGCAGTATGTTTTTTTTTTTGGCTAAGCAGGAATTACCTTTTAGGGAACATAACGACAACAAATATTCAGTGAATAGGGGAAACTAAATGGAGTTATTTATTTCTAGCTAAGAATTTGATCCATTATTACAAGAACATTTAGATAACATTTAGATGTTGCATCTACTATTTTTCGAGACATTTCTGTTTCTATACAAAATGATTTAATAAATTATGTTGTTGGAGAAAAATGCTTTATATTACATTTAATTTTTATTGTTTTTTAAATTTATTAAAAATTTAAAAAGAATGTAAAATAAATTATAATAATATATTGATAGTTGATACGAATTTGTTTTCCTGATCAGTCGCGCATTAACGCCAAACGCCGAAAGTCAGGAAACGCCACTGGGGTGGTTAACCGTTTGAAAATCAAAATTTAATACTCGGTAGGGGTAAAAATTCGAAAATGTTTAATAAATTAAGCTAAAACAGTTCCAGCAAAATGACCGAGCAAAACAGATACGGTGTTACTCAAAATCCTCTGATAAAAGCCGGTACATTCTAAAAAGAATCGCCCTGCATACGAATTTATTTGAATGTATTATAACAGTTTAATAAACTTTTATAATTAGATTTGGTCGACAATGTCTCTCGTAAAAGTGCCGTTTTGCTCTCGGTAACTTGTATAGGTCTAAGCCACGACTATCGACAAGTATCGAAGCGCAACTTTACACAATGTTAACAATGTTAACTTAACAATGTTTATAAGATCGGATATACTATATGGACCGCACAGCTCTGGACTCCGAGAAAGACTGATGGGTTAAGACTAAGAGTCTAAAAGGAATTGTTTAAAAACAATAATATAATATTGTATACGTATTTAAAAAACAAACAAACAAAATATTAACGCTAAAATTAAAGATTTAGGTATTCAATCGTGCAGGCGGAACCCAGTTGGAATAAATATATGGTTAACCTTGAATTGAAATGTTGGTCTTGACCTATATAAGTCAAAGTAGCTTATAGGTAATTTAAAATACGTATCGTTAAACAATATTTCAAAGTGGATCAATAGCCCGGTTAACGGTTAATATTTAAAGTAGTTTTATTTACTTAACCAACACGGTTATGTTAACAACCGATTTATAATACGATTTCTATTTGTTAATTTAAAATTACATTTTTACAAAGTTTATTGGTACCTACTGTTATAACTTTTAACTTTATACGAGTAAACAGTTGTTTTTTTTTTTTTTTTTTTCGTACACTTTCAGTCATTGTCCGCCGACATCGTATCAAGAAGGATCTCGAATGGTTAAGCGGAGTAGACACAAATATCCAACTGTATATTTGGATGTACATTTTTGAAACAAGTTTATTTAATGACGTTTATCCTCGATAATTATTTATTAAAAAAAAAAAAAAACTATTAATTTTAACCATCGATATTCTTAAATATGAATTTAATCTTATACTACTACATGGTTTATATTACCCCGGGTTGAGGGAATACCACCCGATCATTTGGGGTTTTTTTTTTTTTGTAATTCGTATAACTCATATAATCGCATATTTTTTTTTTATGTTTATTTGTCCATTTCTTGTATAGTTGGCATACAATTTTGGAGTCGGAGGTGCACGAGTTCTTGCTTAGGTGACCGTAGTTCCTCTGTTCTGTCCTAGATAGCGCAAGCGCGTCGTATATGTTACAAAATGGATACTATACGCGCATACATCATACTCTACAGCAGTGGTTCTCAACCGGGGTGACATGGATTGAGTATAGGAGTGACACGAAATCCTCGGGGAAAAGAATACAAATATGAGAATTTTTCGAATAAAATCGTATTGCTGCAGCTGCCGTCGTATAATTGCCACCACCGTCAGAACAACGTAATAATTGTTTACACAAAACGGCATAGGTACCGCAAAATCGTTATCTTTTTATTATGTCTACTTGCATTTTAGATCCGATAAATACGTCAGTTTGACGCGCTACGACGACTCGCTTTCATTTGACATCATCCCTCGAATTCGCCAACTTTGTAAAAATCATCCGGGTCGAATTCCTCGATACTTGTTCAGATATTTTACAATTATTATAATTGTACTTCTTATTTATTTATTTTTCAATTTAAAATACCAATGTTTATTCAACACTAAAGCTAAAATAAAATGTGTAATTATTATTTTTCTACATACTGTATTTTTTTAAAGGGCTTTTATATTTTTCCTAAAATATACAGCGTAAATTATTTAAATTATTTTGATATTAGAGAGACGTAGTGTTGGATTCTTGTAGATAAGGGAGACACGAATCCAAAAAGGTTGAGAACCACTGCTTTATAGTCTATAGGTACAATAAGCTACAATAAAGTACTCGTAATATTGCTTCAGTTAAAAAACAACAAAGGGACATTCATTTTGTTTTTTTTTTTTTGAATTTCGGACATGGCCGGATAATACGACGGTGAGGTCGTTTTATTGATATTCCATGTAGTTTTAACCTTAATGAAAAAAAAAAAAAAAAAAAAACTCGAATATTTACGCGCAATTGCAGTTTTCTGTAATTGTCGATTTTGTACTTTTGTTGCAACTCAGTCAAAAAATAGTTGTAGAGACGTGCAATTTTCGCAGAATATTTATTATTAGCCGAATTTAGACGCGGAACGATTTTCAAACTGTTTTTGCTTCTAATGAGCGATCTATAGGCATTTGAAATTGTCGACAAAGCACAAAAATAGCTCAATATGAACGCGATCCGATCGGTCGAAATTGTCACCGCGGACGACGTGCCGGGTCGTGAAAATTAAATTTTAAATATCACTGCGTGGGTCGTAATTGGATTTTCTGAAAAAAATTAATAAGGTAATAAATTGTCGTGTGAGACATTCGGCCGTCCCCAAGGTATTCGCGCGACCAGGATATTTTTGCGTATTTTGCGATTTACGTTTCCGTGTTTTAGATTGGCCTTTGTGTGCATATTTTGTGTATTTTAGCTCCTACATAAGCTCCCGTTAACAAAATGAAATAATAATAATAATAATAATAATTTGTCGTGCGTACACGTATATTTATTATACCTATGTATTTAAATTAAAAAAAAAAAAAAAGAAGAAAAAAAACAGTCTACTCTTTCGTAATAAAATATTATACACATGGACGTAAAATAATTTAAAAGTAAAACGCGTTTTTACGATAAAAAAAAAAAAAATAATAATAATAATATTAATATTAAATCTACGGAATCTCGAGATTTGATGAAAAAAGTATTGTTTGATGTGAACAAATGGCGGCCGTCCGTCGTCGTCGTCGGCGCGATCGCGCACGTATTTAGTAGTCACGCGACATCAGTGGTTCCCGTCGGCGGTGACCAGCTGGGGCTGCGGCGACGTCGCGGTCTTCCGCGCCACCGGTTTCCGCGCCCGGTTCCTGGCCATACCGTTCAGGTTGATGGTGTTCCCGTTGGCCATGACGTACTGGTTCTTCGTGTAGTCGATGTAACCGTACGTGTCGCTGGCCTGCGCCTCCTGGACCGCCGACATCCCGGCCCCGGTCGACGGCTGTATCGTCTTCCTGTTCTTGTCGCACGGTATGCCCGACTGGTACGAGTACTCGCGCTTCACGCCCTCCGGGTCCACGTAACCGTACTTGCCGCGGGTCACGCAGTCCACGCCGATGGTCTCCTCCTTGAACGTACCGTCGTCGTTCTCGAAACCCCAGGTGATGCTGCCGTCCGGATTGTCGTCTCTGTACCGTCTCAACACCTGCGACGTGCGAACCGAACGATTAAAACACATTCGCTATAAACCGTTTTATGAAATAACATAAGCACACTAGGCATTTTTTTTTTTAACGGGCCTATTTGTATTTAGCGATCCGTGTACATTTTTAATTTTAAAACCGTATTGAGGGTAACGCGTGGTTGGTAATTTCACGTTACACTTTTACTTTTCAATTTTATGAGCAGTAACGATACCTGCGTATTACTAGGGCAAGGATTTCAATGTACTTATACCGCCGAAATATGTGCACACACACACACACACACGTGTGTGTAAAAAAGAAAAAAAACCGTCTGAAAATATGGAATAACATAATATTTTATTGCGTTTGATGGCCGTGGAATTTAAAAAAAGCAACCGTATATTAACAGTATTTCGAAAACGAATAAAAGTTTCATAATCCATCGATAAGTTATCCGGCATTTCGGTCGATAAACAAAAAAAAAAAAAAAAAATGTTATCTGCAAATAAGTTCACAAAATATTACAGTATAAAATATATAAAACATATTAATCTGAATCGTAAAAATTACATGAACCGAGTGGTATATACGCACCTTATTAAAAAAACAGGAATTATTGCGGGATACATATGGAATCGTGTATTTACTAATAAAATATGTAAAAAAAATATGTATGCACCTAACGTGGGCACGGTTAGTTTTTAAATCAGGGACGTAAATTAACGCGCAATTTTTTTTTTTTTTTTTTAATATTTTTTATTTATATTATACTAGGCTGTGCTTATACGGCGTTGCCCGTGAATAATTTAGCCGATTTAGCCCCCTCGCCCAACTTTATCGGTTCTATCGCGGTTTTTTTTTCATTATTCTTTCTTCTCGCTACTAATCTCTTTAGAATGAGAACTTTCTTGCCCGCCGACAACCCAATCAAATAATAGTAACTGTAATTTTTTTTTTCATCCGTGTCGCCGAGGCAACCCAGAAATTGAATTTCAAGTCTCTAGGTCCAGCGGATTGGTCCGGGCGTTGATCACTGATCTGGTATTTGGCTTTTATATTTTACATAGTGACTGTCCCGTATATCATATTTTAAAAATTCGGAGCGAAGTGTGAAATGTATTGGTTTTGTTATGATGTGTGCTTATTTTTTTTTTCTGTCAAAACCTAATTCAAATGAATTTTTTTTTCTTTTCAATTCCATATAACTTTTAAATTTTACACTTGGCCATACGCGTTAAATATTTCCGGAACCAGCACAAATAGATTTTGTTGGCACGAGACACGTGGACAGAGCCCGCGCACGTACAATTGAAGACGGGAAAAAACATTGGACGGTTAAGTGTAAACCTGGATCGCGTAATGTATGGCCCCGTGCCTTATTCAGAGTCGTTGAAAAGCATAATTCTACGGGAAGTCTAAACTAAAAATGTGAAAAATATTAAAATGGCAGAGGTTGGTTGGTATTATTGGTATTCTAGGGACCAATACCGTTCCGCTATATCCACAGCTATTAACGATCGCCCGATTACCATAATTATTCAACACGGATATATTTAACGGTTTTGACGGCGTTTGGATTTGAATTGTTTTTTTTTTTTTTTCCGTTCTAAACGAAATTTATCCACGAGGTCTCGAAATTTGCTGCCCGGCGAAATCGCCACTTCTCGTCTCCCCCAAAATACCGCACTGCGATCAGATACTCAATACAGTTTTACGGTACGTGTATAATCGAATAGGTTTACTTATTAATTTACAACAACAACAACAATAATAATAATAATAGTAATAATAGTAATAATAGTAATAATAATTTTACTAGGATAATAAATAATACAATACGTTTAATTTCGATACCGTGCATTTTTACCGGTTGTTTTTTAATGTGAAAATATTCCGCGTTGTTCATACTGACGAGATTAGAATGTATTCAAATAATTTAATAATAATTATTTTACAACAATGGTTGTAAATATTATTATTATTATTATTATTGTCCATAGTTGGATATCCGCATTTTTCTCCGCCCAACCGTAAATTCGTACTGCGCGTTTACATAATTCCATTTTATTATATTGAATTGGGTTTTTAGGAAAAAAAAATCATTACAATGCCCCAACATAGGTTCCAATCAATGCGCCGCGCCAAAGACCCAATTGAATTATTTTTATATAATTTCATTCGGCTATGTCAAATCGCAACACACGAATTAGACACAGTTTGGAATAAGTAAATCGCCATCTCGACCAGCCCTGAATTCTATCCAAAAAAAAAAAAAAAAAACACCAGAATTTCATTATCTCGATTATCGCGACTGGCAAAACATCTTGGCGGGACACCCTGTATATTATATAACGTATTATTACCCGTAGTATTATAAAATCGGTGTAATTATTTTTTACGTCTAACAATGAAAGCGCGCGATGTTCTCGAGCTCGGATTGTTATCAACTTTGTATTTTAATTATCTATTTCGTATTGTATTATGCGTGTGCAATGTGCATGTTAGTGCAGTATCGTCTCTTTTCATAACGAGTATAATAATATCGTCCCGTGAACATTTTTTTAGACGGAATCTTGCAAGTCGATTTTATTATTTCTCGTTTCTCTTGTACGCGCGCCCACGAAACCATACGCGTATGTACCCACATGCGCCTAATGCCCCCGGGCGCCAAATTCTAGAGGCGGAAAACGTTTAAATTTCTCTTTGGTTTTTATGGGGGAAAAAAAAAAAAAAAATCATTCACCTAACCCAACCTAACCTCTGCACGAGTCTGTGTAGTAAAATCGATTACAGTTTACCAGACAAACCAAAGATACGTAAGTATCTACGAGGCATTTTTTTTGTTTGTTTTTTTTTTTTTTAACAAATGTAAACCAAAATTAGCAAGACCAACACTGATAAGACCATTGGCGAAATTAATATCCCGCTCGGTCCACACGTACTAAGATACTGGTCAAGGGTGGCCCACACTGTTGTAGATAAGGAATTCGGCGGCGTAGGATATAGAAAGTAAATTTATTTGCTCGCACCATAATTAGAACACCGCGTGGATGTGGACGGTTTTTTTTTTTTAACAATACAATTTAGAGTCGCTGAATACCAGATAAAACAATTCCTGTCGAGGGTATACAATTTTAAGCATTTCAACGAGAATGTGTAAGGGACTAAAAGAAAAAAAAAAGTCTTTCATATGCCATGACTTATGTATATTAAGTTGCAGTATATGACTTTGGGTTTAATAAAAGGGATAGGTGTTAATGGTATAAAAAATAAACATATTTTTTGGTATTTTCATTAGTCGAATTTATTTCGAAAAATAAATATATAACTTGGATATTCCCACACGTTCTAAATGTAACCATAAGGTATTCTCAATAGTTTCGATAAAAATAGGCCCGGTGCACACCATTATACTTTTTGTCTATATAAATATAATTCAGACTTGAGTATTTTAGTAGATTACAATTCAGTAAAACAGCGACGTCGTAGGGCACAGTTTTTGCCGGTGAAAAAACGATTTCCGTATCGAAAATAATTATTTTTCGGTTTTCTATAAAGACGCGAATCTCGTCCACTACAAAAACAATAACTATTTCTTTTCGGTTTTTTTTTTTTTTTTTGTTGCGAATTCATTGAGACTGGAGAGTATACGCAGTATTTGAAAAAAAAAAAATATGCTAAGTGTATCTGGGGAGTATATTGCAATGGGAACACCACTGTATATTACATAATATATAAAATCTGCCTCGGCGTGACGCGAAAATAATAATCGCGAATCAAAAAAATGGTCCGACCTTTTATAACAGGGGAAAAAAAAAAATGTTTTTCGTTCGCTTTTCCTTATTCGGCGACTTTGCGTCGTGCTGCGCGTTCCCCGTCACCCGTTTGAAAAATTCGTCGGTCGTAACTCATCGATTCGACGTTAGTACGAGGCGTCATAATAACTCGCGTATAAAAATTCGAAATTATACTTTCTCATTTTTTTTTTTTCCCAACGATACGAATAAAATATTTTAATTAAATTTGTTCGGATAAATAGATGAATTATTTTTGTAGGTAAATTAATAAAAATTATTTTAGAGTAGGCGAACAAAAAAAAAAAAAAAAAAAATACACGCACTTCATTTTATAGACATCGCACAATTGTTTTCTTATTTTATTCTTTTTTTTTTTTTTTTTGAAGTTACCATTATATTTACATGCAGTTTTAATCTTTTTTTAGTAACTCTATAAATATGATTGTTATTTATTTTTCATTGATGGTTGTAATATAGCTGGTTATATTGTATATATTAATTATATGATTTAGTTCACAGTTTAATTTCCCAATTTCGATTCAAAATTACATATACTTTGTTTTTCATTTCACAAAAAATAGCTAATTTGGAATACTAGAATTGTGACAATGGCAAATACATTTTTCTAACGTATGTATTAACTACTTTATCGATTATCAGGGTTGATAAAAAAAATTAAAAAAACACGTTTAAAACAATAAACAAATTTAAACATGTGTATTATGTATCATACAGTTTTACACGTTTAAAATAATGTTTTTTCTACCATCAAAATAACATTTTTAAAACAGTTTTAAACTAATTCTAGTCCATGTCATTGAGTCATTACATTTTTTTCTGTATGTTTAATTTTATCATTATAAGTAGACAGATATTATGTTAATCTATTGATTTTTAAATAATTAATTTTTGATTTTATATTTTCGATTTAATTTAATTCTATAGCCGTATTAGCCGCCGAGACCTAACCGTCATTTCAGAGCTCTGCGCGTATTATTTACTTTGGTTTTTATGGCCGAAAACGTATTAGTTTTAGGGGGGGGGGAACGAAAACTTAATGCAAAATGATAAAATTCTGTTTGCAAGACCGGAAATCAGAAGGCAAAAGCGGCAAAACACTTGTGTTATACATGTCCGAACTCTACGCCTATGGGCTCAGTCACTTTCTATTCTAAGCAAACAGACCTGACATTTCGTTTTATTAATATCGATATTTTACAACACGATTATTATTGCGGCAGTGCAGTTGTGCTAATTGTAAATGCAATTCCGTTCGCGATCCATTGACGCCGGCTATAGGCAACGATAAGAGAATTTTTTTTTTTTTTGTTTGTTTTCCCATTTTCGCATCACCGAAATTCGACTTAATACGTTTGTTGGCTTGTTGTTGGACGGGTACCGAAATATTTCGATTTCGTTGGATAACGGTCGCAAAATTGTTCCCGACGTAGATTTAAACCACGGCAAATGAAAACGTTTGGATTGAAAAATATCAACCGTCGGTAAAAATTTAACGTCGGATCCAATGGAAATTTAGTCGGCAACGCTGAATTTCGGAACAAGGCCCGACTACAAAATATATCATCAAACCGTAGGGTTTTGTAATGTTTATTATCATCATGATTAAACATCGCTGGATATAGGACAGCCCACTTATACGTTGGGTTCTGATTGTAGCCAAGAACCGATTGGTTTTACCCGTATAAGATGTTTGCTTATTTTATTATTATTTTTTTTTCCCCGCCCGTGAACGACTTTTCCACTCAAATATTGCACCGGACACCAACTTCGAGGCCGGTTTCTGGTAGTAATTTTTTTTTTTTTTTTTTTGATATTCCTCGTGGTTATACCTAACCTAACGCGGGAAAACGGGAACATTATCGATTTTGTACGTTTATTATAATTATGCTGTTCAAACATAATCGTAGAGAATTGCAATTTCCGCTGAACACTTACATTAGCTATTTGATTAATTTGACGCGGTGCAATTTTTAAATCATTCTGGCATGTTGTTGAGTTAATTTTATAGAGTTAGTTTACGTTTTTTAGTATTTAACTGGATTTACGTGGACAACACTGTTTTGGGTCCATAAAATTGACGGTCTGATACGGAAAAACTTTAGCACTACAAATAACCTTAATATAAATTTCAATATCTCATCGACTGGGGCCTCCGGATTTCTAATGAGAAATCACGTCGGGACAAATGTTTTCACTTTTGAAAGTGGAATTTTGCTTTATTGCGTGTGTGTGTGTGGGGAGTCTCTCCGATAAAAATGTCCAACAATTTGAGACGATAATAAAACACACGGGATACGAGTAATATGTTACGAATTCCAATTTCCGTTTATCGAAACGTTTTTAACCTGTGCTCTGCTCAGACTGTCGCGTCGCATATTCCGTTAGCGACGCGACTTTTCACCCCATACAACGGCGGCCAAACAATTTTTTACCGTTTTGTTCTCGATTGCCTTATACGATTGTATTATAATATTGTATCGAGCGTTTCGGCGTTCATTGTACTCCAAAAAGTCCGTATATAAGCCACTCTGCGCACACGATGATGACGCGCGTCATTTTTTTTTATTTATTTAACCGAGAAAAGAAAACGTGGCGCGCACGGCTCCAAATAGGTAAAAAAAAAAAACCCGTTTCGGATTTCTACTCGGACAATCCAACTGGCGTAATCGGAATCGTAAATCATCGTATGATATTTATTCGTATTATACGGCGACTTAATGACGAGCGATCATAATCGTTTTTGTCTACTCTCGGTAAACCGTCGAGTCGATAAAAAAAAAAAAAAAAAATAAAATAAAATAATATGTTATTCATTCGTATGTGTACCAATGTGTAATACCGATGATTCCCTTCCTTCCCCTCCCCCCCGGGCGCGCATACGCAGGCATACTAGGGCGTGATGTTTGAAAAAGAATATTTAAAAAATCATAAACCGAATCATAGTCACGAATACGGACGAAACGCGCGGTCCATAGTATTTTATCGCGGAACGAGCGTGGACGATGATTAAGAGAATTCTCTAGACCAGTAGTTCCCAACCTTTTTAGACGGCGGTGCCCTCCTGTTAAAACCACGAAAAAATTTAAACTTAAAACGCTTATGAAATAAAAAAAAAAAAAAAATTATTTATACCGTCCGGTATAACGTTATAATGAACCTCGTCCAACATTTTTGTGCATTTTTACGGAGGACATAAAACCCAAAAATAACCCAGAAAGTGCTGAATTAAAAAAAAAAAAAATACCGAATTGAAATCAACATAAACCGTTACATTTTGTGTTAGGATTCGTAATCAAACGTCACGTTGCACACACCGATGATCAAAGTGATGATATTTTTTACCGTAGAAAATACTGTTAGGAAGTTATTGAAGTTATTGAAAGTCCAACTTTATTCTATTGCTTAGTTGATGACACGGCTATAAATTGAATTTGTTGTTAGATATACATATATATATATATACAATATGAACTACGAGGTCGAGATGCGTAAAAAAGATAAACCACGATAGTTAAAGTAAAATAAAAAACCAGTTTGCATTTGTATTATAGCCGTTCGTAAAAACTAAATGGAGGTGCCTATAGTAAAAAAATATTTCAGGGTGTGGGGGGGGGGTATTTTACATTTTAATTATTCCTAATGGGACAATATTTTTGTTGGTTAAATAAAATAAAACATCGTCTTAAAAAAAAAAAAAAAAAACGTTTACCTAAGACATTTCGAGAAGGGTTATAACCCCTTAACACTCTTCCCCCGATGGTTTTATTAGTAAATTCTGGTTTTAATCGATTTCGAATGTGGGGCAACATTCGTATAGATTATAATAGTATCATATGAGTATCGTCTTCAACCAAATAGACGTAAACCGTTTTTATACGTTCGAGAGTAGAAAGTCAAAACGAAAACTAAACCCTGTACCTGGGATACCGGCTTCTTGGCTCTTTGCTTGTCAGCAGACTCTGTGCGTTCTATTTTCATTCTCTGGATCATTTCCGGAGATCTCACAGGAGCAACGGTTTCTTCCGTCACCTTTACACGTTTTAGCGGCCTTTGGACTACTTTCCTCACAAACTGCGGTTGTGCCTCTGCAGCGGGTTGTATCTGTGCCTATAAACAAAATACACAAAAAAAACTGTTATCGCGTCGTAATTTGTAGGTAACTCGAAAAATACGTGTAAAGGCCTGGCCGCTGTCCCCTGTAGTTTTTTCAAATTGATATTAACGTTATTTTAAACAAATTTGTTGATATAGATGACCTATTTTTGTTGATATTGATAAAAAGAATGTAATGATAAAATAAGATGTATAGATTTCAATTGACAACGTCGTACCATACATGGACAACTGTTTGTCAAAGTACAAAATAGTTATTTTAAATTTACATAATATTGTAGGCATTTTTTTTTGGGAGGGGGGAGAAGTTATGTTAAGGTAGTTCCCCCAAACAGTAAAAAAAGAAAAAAAAGAAAACTATTTTATTACAATGAAGGAGCAAAACTACAAATATAAGCAAATAATAATATTGAAATTAGATTTTTTATAGAGTTCTGAGTATGCATAGTAATTGAATAATGATTATAAAAAATATATAACAATGTTCATTAGGCTGCAAGTGTGCCTATATAAAAGTAGAAAAAGCTAAAGGTATAATTTTAGACATTTCAAGAAAAATGTCTTAATAACGAACAATTTAAGGAAAACAAAAATAGGGAAGAATCAGGTACAACTACTGTATAAGAGTATTTTATATATTTAGCCCCCCCACCTACGCAGTGGCGTATTAAAAATTTTGGCCTTCCTCTCTATACCGAAAGCTCCAGAGAAAACTCACTCCGATAGAGTATCTAAAATGTATTTAGACGGTTTATTTAAAGGGTTTATTGTTTATTGTTTTATTGATTTCACACTATAACGTGCAATATACAAGTAATTTATTACTCAAATCATTTTACAGTTGTTTCTTTGTAGCTATTCATCATAGTTAATATTTATAACCCATTCCGCTTCAGTGATTAGGACAGCGTAGTCGTTTAAAATTTCTTCAGTAACTGTGGATTTCAAATACCATGTCTTAATATTTTTCAAATTTAATTTGAATGACATGTCTACTATACTATTATTCTACATATTTTATTTCCCACAAATTGTATTAGGTTGGGTAACTTCAAGTTCGTATCTAGACATTTTTTTTTTTTTTTTAGGGGGGTCTAAAATATTTATATTGTAGTTTTAGTCAATACCGAATTTAAGTTTTGACATTTGGTATGATATAAAACAGTAAATTGCCAATTTAAACGGCAATAAACCGATAAACTAAATAATGACTTAAATTATTTAGGTTGGTGTTAAAATAAATAATAATTTTTAAAATATCGAAGACATTTCAGAGGGATTCCGGATCACCCTCCCCTAGATACGGCCTTGGGTAACTTATCTAATATGTTAAGTTAACATTTTTTCCGTAACGTTCTGGCGCCTCCCGAATCCCATCGCTCAGGGGCGGTCGTCCCCAATTGCCCCGTATACAAACACGACACTGCCCACGTGACAATTCCAAAACCCGGCGCCCACATACGTGCGTATAATAACGTCATCTTTACCTGGGGCCTGAAATTGGGAAATTGTTTCTCGTGTTGAGTTTTGTCCGTGTGTTGCTGCTGTTGTTGAATCCTATCGATCTGTTGGTGTTGCTGTTGTTGTTGAAATCGTTCGGCTTGCAGTTGGCTGCGGTCGGCGTGCTGCTGCTGCTGTAGCTGCGGCACTTGCCTGGTGGGCTGCGGATTGTCGGCCGCGTTCTCTTCGGCGTTATTATTTCCCACTCGGCTAAACTCGGGGTTTTCGTTAGGGAGAGCGGTCGGCCTCGGCTGCAGGAACGTCTGCTGCGGGACCTGCAACTCCGACTTGGGCTCCTGTCCGTCCAGGCTGAATCCACGGCCTCTGTACAGGGGCACCGAGACCCGGCGGAACGGCTGCGGTACCTGTTGATTCGGTTCCAGTTCCAACGGTAGGTTAAAGCGGCCAGCTACGCCGGACCTGGTGAACGCCGGCGGGACGGGACGTTGCTGAGCCATCGCCGCGGCCACCAGGAACGAGGCCAGTACGATCTGCAACACAAACATCGGTCGATTTCGATTAATCGTTCGCTCGTAACCGACAAATAAATACAAATAAACAATAATCTACGCCGCAACCCGAAAACGAAAACGAAAAAAAAGAAAACCATCAAAGGAATATTTCCATGTTTTTAAATTTTTCAAACAAAAAAAGCTTCGCTCAGAATCCCAAACGTATCGGGATTCCCGTCACGTAATAAATAAATACTGAAATATTTCGATAATATGATGGATAATTTCAGATTAGCAACAAATTCGCAACCGTCTAATTATATATTATTCGATTTCGGTTCTTATCGTTTTCGAACAATTGAATATATACCCCGCCATCCAACGTAAGCGTTCTTAGCGTACTTAAAGGTTAATTGCATGAAGGGGACCGCTAACAAATCTATTAAAAAATAATAATAATAAAAAATGAAAGCGGACGCCGCCGTCCACCTTCGACCGGTGGCTACGTGCCGACCTGTCTCGGGTGGTCCGCGACGCAAAATTATTGTTTTGAACATTTCCGATTATTAATCCAGAAATATAATTAAATTTACGAGAGCGGGAAAAAAATATAAAGAATTTCTCCGAGTGTGTTTTAAGGTCTTCGGAAAAATAATTGAACGAAAATTAACGTCTCTGGACGTCTAAAATTGAATAAGAATAATTCCTGACAGTGTGTCTACTGGATATTATTTATTTATTTAATTTCGGCTTGGGTCGAAATAAGATATACGAGAATTAACCGAGACGATAATGCGCCGATGTTAGCTGAAATTAAGGTATGAGTTCTCTGTGGCAATTCGCATCTTTTGATAGACCGCAATATGTTTAGCCGCGTGAACTTGTGGGAGATCCGGTCACATGTGGAAAAGACGTAAAGACCGCGAGCCGAAAGGACCAACCTTGAAAATTATATCTGCAGGGACAGGAGTTCGGGGGAGTTACAACAGTACCGTTAATCGGTTTTTAAGGAACGTTACGCGTCTGTGTCGGTGAGCACGAGTTACATTCGCGTTTAATACGGGGCGTCGTGTTCGAGTTAGACCAGCGATACCCCCGCAACTGCACTCTACTTTGTAATTACAAAATAAACTACAGTTGTCAACGGGGTTTTAACGAATTTTCACAAAAATTCAAACATAAAAACCCGCTGATATAAATAAGTCACGCAATTTTTACCCGGATAAAACCGAAAAAACTAAACTGGAAAATGTCTAAAAGCTATAAATAATTTTTTTTTAAAAAAAACGCCAGACTGTTTTGGCACGTTTAGAGAGTCTAGAGAGGTCTCTGCGATTATTTTTTCCCGCTATATCTTCCCAAAACTACAAGGAAAATAAATAAAAATTAACCTCTTTAATGCATCGACTGAACATCATTTCCCATCAGAAATAATTTCGTATAATGTTTTCGATTATAGCACAATTTCTGGATAAAAAAATGGTTTACAGCTACAAAAAAAATGGATAGAAAAAAAAAACACTCATTATAAAGTAAAACCAATACATTTGTCGCTACGTTCAGAATTAAAAATATGACCAACAATGACAGATATTGAGGGGGGGACTTTGGAGGCTTTAGCCCACCCTCAGAACTTTATTAAGTCCGGAATCTTTCTGCTACACTTATAATATACAATTCTAGACAACTTTTTACACATATTTTTCAACATGTCAAGCTCCCCCCTCCCCTGCACAGATGTGACCAAATATCTGCCTGTGATGCCCAAGCAAAATAATTAATATATTTTATTTTTATTTCTGGAGAAATGTAAGTTAAGTTTTATCCAATTTTATCGAGTGCGCCCCATGCGCCTCTGTCCGGGGTGCCCGGCGACTCGAACTCGCTACAGATTCGCTCGGGTTTTACATTATGTGGCCCCTCTAGGCGTATTATTAGATCGCTTGAAAGATGTAAATAATATTAATTCCGAAATCTGCGTTAATTTATTATTATAGTGATAAAAAACAAAACAAAAAAAAAAAAAACAATACAGTTTCTGTACATAATAATGTCGATGACCCGTTTATATAATATGACTTGCCGGATCGGCGTCGTCGTCGTTGCCGCCGGACGAATGTGACGGCCGACGGTATTCGCGGTGAATTTTTCCCGTAGGTTCGGTTTTTTTTTTATTTTTTTTTTTTTTTTATCGTCGTTATTATTATCGTTAATTTTTTTTTTTTTTTATTTGATGCGAATACCCGAGTGAACGGAAATAACAACAAAAAATAAATATATATTGTATTGAAACAATGCAGTCACGTCCGCGGCGGTACATATTTCCTGGTCATTACGCACGCGACGACGACGACGACGACGACGACGACGACGTCCGATCAGTGCCATTCCCGGCGAAACGAAAAAAGAAAAGAAAAGAAAAAAAAAAAAAGCATCAAATTCGTTTACGCCGACCGCGTCGCAAATGAAAAACAATACATACAGAATTTACTACTCGGTTACGGTAGCCGATAAAAAAAAATGTTCAAAATTTCAACGAAAAAAAAAACCATCATCTTTTTCCTTATTCGCCCGTGACGGGTAGGTTAGGATAACCGCGTGTCGTCCGGATGACCGTATAGAATTTTTTTTTACCGTCAATTACTACACTCGATCGTTATTCGAAACAGAGCATCTGTATGCCGGGCCGTAGAGGTTTTTCGGACTCGCGACGAAGGAGATCATGGCGGGCACAGGTACAACGACCTCCCGTCCGTACCGGCCGGTCGGCCAATTGTGCCGGGCACCTCTCGCCGAGACCGTGGTTATTGTACACGGCTCGTTATACAATCTAGCGTAGCCTCAAGCGACTATGTGCACCTATAGTATATTATATCCGTTGTGTATAATATCGTATAATTCTATTATTGCGTATCGTTTTAAAACGCGCCCGATTAACGGCTCGCCAAATGAGATTCGCGTACGGTAATATTGTAAAGAAGATCCGTCGACGCCCGGGGCCGGGGCCGCCGCGGTATTATGTCCGTCGATACGCCGCCGCGTCTTATTATAAACCGAAACCGCGACAGCCAACCCCGGGCGGGAGGGAGTCAGTCGCGTTCCGAACGAAAACTGTACGGAATAAACTATAGAATAAAAAAAAAAAAAACATATTGTGGCGGGTCACTGTTGCAGGTGGGAAGTTTGGGCGACAATGTGGCATGTAGATAGGATATATATATTTATTATATATCTGTGTGCGACGATAAATCGCAAACGAAAAACGATTCTGAGCGACTTTGTATTAGACGTGTTTTTTCGTTGTTGCCGCGGTAGCCCAGAAATAAATGTAAATTTAGAAAAAAAAACCACACGATAAAACTCGAGTTTGACGAAATCGTATGTTGATCGGTTTTTTTAACAAAATTTAATAGGTATATCGAAAAGTGACCTAGGTCTTAAGTACCGATTAGACAAAATTTGCTACCGGTAACTGTACAGGTCGGTCGATGTCCTTTCTGGTGGAAAAAGTGTTTACAGAGAAAACAAAATACATTAATAAACATCATTGTAAAACCACAAGACCCCTAGCTCTGGTCGGAATCTAAAATATGTATACGAAAACTATAAATACGATGAGAGGTATCTTATACACAATTTTCGGAAATAAATCTTTCGACGATAACAGTCAAATAATACGATCATTGATGTCTATACGATTTCGGCGGATAATCGCAAAGAACCGAGCGATGTTCGTAAATCGTCAAAAGTGATCGATTTCGAACGGAAGGGTTAACTTTAGAAAAAAATATTACAAGTCAAGTCGTATTGGAAATATTCGGTTCTACAATAAATATTCAATACGATTTTTCGATAATATTATCGATTGAAGGAAGTATACGCAAAAAAAAAAACCAACATTTTCACTATTTCATAAAACTTTAAGCTTAAATATTGCGGACCCCGTTTTTAAATGTATTGGAACAAATTTCCGGCCGGCTCTCTTTAAAATAAAAATTATACTCCGATTGCGTAAAAATCGAACATAAAATTAGAAATAATCAGATATGAAATCAAATGTTATATAATTATATGAATTCAAATGAATACGTTTCCCCCGGTTTGAAATGATCACGATTCTAAGCCTTGGAGGTGCCATTGAAATGTCGTGGACTGATATCTGATCTTTTGGATGCATCAGATATCAGTAGACGACTGATGCACTTTCTGTCACTGACCCAGGGTTTTTAGACCTTATATAAAACCCGCAAATCAATTGTTTGGCATTAATTGCTAAAAATAAAATGTCATTGAAAAAAAAAAAAATTGTTAGACTCTCTTCTTCCTAGTAGACATTGGACAAATGTGCTCCGGTGGACAAAAAAAAATGTCCCGGGCCGAATTTTTCTACCGTCCCTTGAAACTGGACTTGAAACTTTTATTGTAAAATAAATACGTTCATATTATATTGCTTCCGCCGTCACGATTTTAACTATGTTTTTCAATGATCCGACATGTATACATATATTTGTAGATTTTGATCCATTCGATAAGCCCCCGAACTTAACAACCGCAAAGTCCCTGTACTTCGCAAACGCAAACATTACCAATGTGATATTTATTTTTTACATATGCAATGCGTAATAATTTTAGTATTCAAGTTTGGTACTACTACTAAATTTGTCACATATCGAAACGTTCGACGATTGAAGTCTATGGCGATGGGGTGAGGCGATAAATGACGGACGACGGATAAGATCGAAAGATCGCGACTGGTTTCGTTCGTTTCTCATGGTCGCGGCCAAAAATCGCGACGACGAGAATTTTTTTTTTTTTTTAATTTTTTTTTTTCTGGCATAAAACTACAGAGATTTTTCACACGCGACGACGTAGCGATGACGTGATAGGAACAGCGCACACAATTTTTATTATGCGATACAATAATTTATCGTATATACTCATCGAGTCGCCGGACTGTTTGTATATCTTTTTTTTTTTTTTATTTATTATATAGTATTGTTATAACCTATTAAAATATTGTTACTGCACACGCGCGCGTGACAATATTGTTGCCGACGACTGCGGAATTCGATAACGGCTTTGGCGGTTTTTTTCCATCCGTCACGTCGCGTTAGTCCGAATCAGAAATAATAATTGAATATATATACACATTTATAGCGGTCCCATATCGTGGACGACTATATTGATCGATTATTGTATTATTATTATTATTCCGGTTCCGTGTGATAAATTTGTATACTGTTTTATTGCAGACACGTTCGGAATATCGACAAAAAAAAAAAAAAAAAAAAACGCGGTCGCCGCAACCGTTATTACGCGTGCCGAATGCGTTCCGGGATGTTTTTCACACGCGTCGTGGATACGAAACAGTTTGCTCGCAGTGATAATAATATTATTTTTCGTAGGCGCGCGCAAACCTCGCGGATGATTTCGTTTGGAACGAATAAAAAAAAAAAAAAAAAAACTAAACGCCGACTAAACCGTTAATTATATCCGGTGTTAAATAATTCGGTGTGCGTGTCGGTTCGTCAAAACGACGTTTGCACCGTTCGGTCGGTAACCTGGCTGTAACCGAAATTACGGTCGCGCAGTCGAGGGATCACCGCCTTGATGCTATAGACTTCGTGATGATGTCACACGTCCAAATGTCTAATTCTATTCTCTCTGAACTGTTGAAAATGAGAGAGAATAGAATTAGGGTTAGTGTTGTGTTTGCGCTGCCAAAGATATTGTTAATATATAATATGGTCATTGCAAACGGATTCACGGAGTGTAGAATTATCCTATGTACAATGTCCCAGGAAACAACTGTATGGACACCATCGACCCACCGATTTCGCAGGTCAGGTTAGATTATAGCAGTGACGTATTCAGTAGGGGCGGGGGTGGGGTTGAGAGGGAGCAATTACCCCGGGCATCAAAATTTCAAGGGGCATAAACAGCTCGGCAAAAAACGTCAATTATGATATATATTTATCGTTTTGTATAATTCAATGTATAATTTATGAACCCCGAAATATTTTTGTAACGACAAACAATAAAACGAGGTATTAAAAATGTTTAGAAATAGGGGTAGGGGCAACCGATTGTACCGGTGTAACCTAGGGCGTCAAATCATTTAATATGCCACTGTCTGAGCGATTCGACTAGGTATTTTGACAATGATTTTAACGATTAATTGCATTCACTAATACGCCTATGGCAGTGGCGTATTTAGTGAGGGGACAATCGCTCTGGGCATCAAAATTTCAAGGGGCATAAACAGCTCGGCAAAAAACGTCAATTATGGTATTATACATTTATTGATTTGTATAATATATGAATCTCGAAATATTTTTGTAACTGCCATAACAAAAAAAAAAAAAAAAAATAGAGTATTAAAAACGATTGAACTCGGGGGGCAACCGATTATATATGTGCCCCGGGGCTTTTAATCTCTAAATACGCCACCGGGTTGTAGGTTATGCTCATAGACTCGGTATTAATGATCGTGTACGTAACACGAGTGCCTTTACCAACCTACGACTAGGACCGGGAACTTGGGTTTAACGATCGGCGTCAAAGAACCGCCACTTTCCCTACGGCATACACTGTGTGTATTATGATGTTATCCGATCGATCGCGGATCACATATAAAAAATATATTATTCCGAAAGCGACGGACATTATTGTGACGTCATCGCCGATAACGACATAACGCGTGCATTTATTAAAAAAAAAATATCATTGTATTGTCGTTTGTTATAACATTCGCCAGTGGACATCGCGCACGTTATTTATTTATTTATTTTTTTTTTATCATCGCTCATCTCACGATTGTCATCCGACAATAAACACCGATATTTATGTGTTCGAAATTTATATAAATAATAATAATAATAATAATAATTAAGTACTATTATTCGTAGAAAAATGATTGTCTATCCGAAAAAAATAATGCCACTTTGATCGTTTGTAAAAAAAATTGCGCGGTTTATCTATTTCTATTATAAATATTTTCCCGATCAAATATCCTTTCTATAAAATATTTTCCCGTTTTGGGCTTTACTTCATCCCCATCCTATTACGTTTCGAAATTAAAAAAATAAATAAATGTAGTATATACGGGGTCATATTTTTTAGTTTTATTATTCTGCGATAAACCATTGCAAACGGTATATTGCAATAATAAATCTGAAATATGCGAATCTCGATTAAACATATTTTTTTTTATTTTTTTTACCAAATTTAAATCGGAAACTTTATTAGTTTTTACGTAACCCAAATGCAATTCGCAATCGTTTTGTGATTTTTACGAGTTTCGGTCAAAATTTCAAATACCTGTAAAAATAAAATCGCGTCATTAAACGCTCAACATGCTTGTAAATCTAATAATATATTTCCCGGTCCGCTCTTGGAATCTAAAAATCGTAAACTCGACATTGTGAACAAAAAATTACCATTGATATATTTGATATTCGAAGTATAATATTATTGTTGTGGAAGGTTACCGATTTTCTACGAGACCGGTGTGCTGACCTAACGCGTCTTCTTCTCGTATGTAATTGTAACGATTTTATAACGTTGCACAGAACTTCGTAATAATTTTTTGTACAGCTTAACCGTTGAAATTTGTTTTAAATCACCATTTCAACATAATATATAATAACCCGTTTCTGTTCGCGTTGGAGTTCTATTGTGAATATATCTATGTCGTTTTAAAAAAATCTACAAGTTAAGTTTTATTCTAGTGTGACTGCTACGATAATATTATAAAAACGATACTAACCCGCGATGAATAATACGGAAAAACAGACAAAATTTTAAATAATATATATTCGAATCGTTGCGTTTCGGAAATAAAATGTCTACGTTATTTGTACATTGCGGTTTGTAAAGGTGTTTGTGTCACTTTGGTTTTTTCTCTTAAACAATGTTCAACTAATGTAAAAATAAACATACAATTAATAGTTTTTAAATTAGAGTTTGGTCAATCGAACAATTGCAAATCGCACGGGCTATTTATGTTTGACGAATATAAATTTCAAATTTGGTAATATTTACAGAATATTGTTGAACACATTTTTATATTACACTGCGCACAATATATCGTGTTTTAATTTCGTATCCCACCAATCTAATCTGAATAAATGTACGCTAAGAACCATTCGACCTAACCGAACCTAACCGATATAGTTATTATATTAATCGTATTCAGTGGCGTAACCAGGGGAAGAGATGGCCACTGGGGTACATGGCTTCCTTTATCGACCGTTTTTTTTTTTTTTTATCGTAATCGTTTCATGTTTAATGTTACTTTATTACGGCGTGTGTGTGTAATTTATTTTCATATTTTATCGACTATGTAAGTGTAGTATATTTTTAAACGCAATAAAGGAAATAAACGTTTATTTATTGAGAAATCCTGGCTACGCCACTGATCGTATTCACTATTATTGGTTAGACAACAATATAATCGGGTGGTGACGCTCAGCGATCTAATGCAATAACCTGAAATCTAGTCCAATGCAATAGCTCTTCGGTATTTATAATTCTTTAATTATGTCGAAACAATCCGGCTTAGTTTAAATTTAAAATACGAGTTTGTAGAATAAATTAACTTTGGTTGTACGTCCGTGTCGATTACAAATACGTTTTTACGAACTCATAAAAATGATTATTAAAATGACAAGACAAAAATTAAATTAAAACGATTCGCATATTGGCTTCCGATTGTGTTCGTGTAAATTTAAATTAAAATAATAATGAGTCTACGCATTTCCCGGTTAAATTTATTTATTAATTTTTTTGAAACGGAATAAAATATTTGAACCCGTTTAGAAGTATTGTGTATCTTCGAGCAATTGTATATATTTTTCCCTATAAAGAGTTTTTTTTTTTTTATTATCCGTTTAATTATGATTATTATTAAAGGAAATCTGTTGTACAATAAACGTTCAACTCAGAAAGCTACGGCTAATTAGCTATCTACTTTAATTAAAACTAGTTTTACATAGCGAATTCTCTCGTTCAAGAAAGTTGTTGGTATTCGAATCCCGAATAATTTGTAATTATTATTCTTAGAGGTAATAAAAAGAAAGAAAAAAAAAAACTGTTAATTAGGTACATTTCAATGGGCAGATTTCAGTTTTTTGTTTACATATATATATATATGAGTTTTTTGAACTCTATAAAATCATTGTACACCGGTGTATTGTATTATTATTTATTCGCCGGCGTATTTACTACACCGTTAAACCGCTTCCTATGTAACAAATGTGGCAAAAGGCATGTTTCTGTTTGTGGTATCTTAGCGGATAGTACACTGCAGTTTATATAATTACAATATATTCGTATATATTCGTGTATAATTGTCGTATTACGTTTCAATCGAACCGTTTGTACACGGGGTGCACAGAAAACGTTCGTTAACTCGGCGATTTCGATTTATCGACGAGCATATGAAACGGTAAACGCGTACGTATAAACCACGGACGCCGTGTGTCCTATATTTAAAATACAGATTCGGTATCTTAATCGAAATTTACGGGCCTCCGAAAAGATAAGGTTATATATCTAATAGATAAAAAAAAAAAAAAATAATTGCTTTTTGCGAGAAATTCGATGCGCGTTTCGTATTTTCGGTAGACTTGTCGGAGTTGTAGGTATATTATAACTGTGCGTTTTAAAGGTCAGATCGCATACGTATTATATTCGTGTACGCACCGCAATTTAGAAGTACGCGATTGCAAACCGATAGTTGTCATACGGTTTTACCTTGAATGCGTTATACTTACATTATTTATTGCGTTATACACGAGGCACACCAACCAATTACATTTTCATCGTTTTAGCCTAATGGATTCAGATCATCGTTCAATGTTATCATGTACGGAATAAAATTAAACCCGTGGGAATACGCTGCGGGGCATTTAATTAAAAAAAAAAAAAAATGATAAAATTCTATTAAATAATAATGGTAAAGGATTTTTTTTTTTTTTTTTAATATAGCACGTTTTTAAAACGGATTTAAAAATATAAAATAATAGCCCCGTGCTGATTGTCTTAAAAATTTGTGTTTATGCATTTTTAATACCTATGAAAATAAATACTTGTAAGGTTTAAAACGAAAAACCCAATACAATATAGAGATAACAGTAAGGAGTGTAAAGAGTAGCTGTCGTTGAGAAAACTCACACAACAGTTCGTATCATTTGCAGTGCAATAAAATTATTTATGTCTTTAGGTGAACTATTAAAACATAAAAAAACATTTTTTTTTTTTTTTTTTTTTATCTAAATAATTATTTTCTGCTTTTTAGTCTTGTGTATGTGTATGTGGAATTTTACTATCGATTCTCAACATCTTGATGAGATTACGACAATGCAAATTATAGGTATTGTATTTAATTAATTTTTTTTTTTTAATGCAATAGTCGTCCAGTTCTGGGCTATGGTTAAAATTTCGAGTCTTTAGCTCATCGGGATATTAGTTCAAAATCGATTGCAAAACAGACAGACAAGAAATCGAGTTAATAAAACCGTTTAAAAAAAAAAAAAAAAAAACACATTTAACACGGAGATCTGATGTGTTCTGCGCGTTGGTTCGTAGCTTTGGGCGAAAGTAAATAATAATAATAATAATAATAATATGAATTATATACACGAGCTATATTGGAAATTCGCTCTAGTTAGTAAAAGTGAATGTTACCCATTCGGTATGCGACCGAAAACCCACATAAATATTGTTATTTAACTCAATCAAATCTATTATATCTATTATATAATGCTGACGGCCTGTACTCATGAGTTTTAAATTTAATTTTTTTTAAAAATTGTTTTTTTCTGTAATTGATAATGAAGTTAATCCAACATTGTTTTTAGCCCGTTAAATATTCGTCACTAATCGACAGTACACAAATATTACGATATTTATTGTTTTCGTGTTCATATAGTTTACCAAGTGTTTTTTTTTTTTTTTCCACTTTGATTCGATTAATAATATTGAATTCGTATGTTAACTATACTGAAAATTCGGTTTGAAAAAAAGTAATAAATATCAATCAACGAACGGATGTCTTACGGATGGTAAATAATATTTTCATTCCATATTGTGTATACGATCAAATATTAACGAATATAGCGTGTTGCGGTTATACAAACGAGAATATTATTGTTATATTTCTCGCGGGGGGAACATTTTTTTTTTTTTTTTTTAAAAATCCATATCGATGTCGAGCCATTGATATCGTAACATAATGAAACCGCCTTCGACGTCTTGTTATAGTCAATATGTAAACCAGATACTGACGGTGACTTCGTTTTACTGGAAAAATAATTGACATTCATACGCTCGTCCGTTTGTTACACATTGTGTTCGAACGCAAGTAGTCGTTTTTAGTCGTTTTTTTTTTTATTTTGCATCCGACTACATAAATCTCGTATTGAATTTGCACTGTCAAGGTTGCAAACACGGTGCATTGAAACGATGTTATAACGAGCGGACCGCCGTGCATCGGGATTGTGGGGACGTATTTGATGATGTATTATTTCAAAGAGAAAATTTTTTATTTATTTTTTTTTGTTTATGAAACCAAGATTAACCTTCACCGGAATGAATAGGAAAACTGTGATCGGCATCACACTTGGCCGTAATATACGGTACACCCGATTCTTAATGGTTTTTTAAATTATATATCTTTCGCATGTGCTAACCGAAAATTAACGACCTCGCAATAAGTATAATATCAAAGTTTTAATCGTCTGAGAAATTAATTTGATATCATCGCGGTGTACAAGCATACACGTTATTGTCGATAACCATTATTATTATTATTATTATTATTATTATTATTATTTTTTTTTTAACAGTTAAACCGTGATTATTTTATCAATATCCTGAATTTAAAATATACGCGTAATAGCTATAATTTTTAGCGAAGCGTATTAAATACGGGCGCTACACGTGGGCGAGGGCGCTCCAAAAAATATGGAGGTATACGGTTCACTTGCAAAATTATTACAGTTTTTTGTTCCATAACAATTTGATTTTACTTACACCGTCGTAGTTTCTACAACTGTCCGAGAAATAAATTTAACAAAAATAATAATCGCGTATTTTGATTTCTATTCGTAAAATATCAAACGATTTTATTATCGAACATAATATTTCTATACCAAATTGCTCGCGTAAAATAATACAAAAATCAATTTCCGATCCAACGTTATAATATTTTCCAATATATAAATGGAAAATCTGAGTTCAAGTGCGGCTATATACAGTAGTTACCAAAAAGAATGACAAGAATATTAATTCGATTAGAATAAATTGTAAGCGTTCTATTATTCAATTCTCGTTGGCGTCTTTCCAGACCATATACTCTTATACAGTTTTCACCGTGTGTTCTGGTATATTTATAATATATGGTTATGTAACATCAAATTATGTAGAGATCCCGGGGAACATTCAATAGTCATTCTACTTCTCAATAAACTTATAAATCCAATAAACAATTATTTATTCTCGTATATTATAAATCAAAACTCAATATAAATATCGTTCTGCATTTCCATTATATCGTTTATAATCTAATACAGTCGCAAGAACATTTCGAATCTTTAACATTTGTTTTACTCAATTTTTAAAAAAAAATAATAATTTCTATAAATATCTCACAAATTTGTAACAACAATAAATAAGTCCGGTCAATTTTACTACAATTACATTTGTTTAAGTTCTGTAGATTGGAGGGCGAGGTAGGCTATAATTATCAGTTATTCAATTAATGTGATTTTATTTTTATTTTCCGGAGAGTATATTATTTTAGATGTTTAATTAAAAAGTTGCACGCAATAACTTTTAAATGCCGAGATAGGTTTTGGCTATTGAACGCGAGTTGTAGTACTTATAGATCAACTATATAGAATGTAGTTTTTTTTTTTTAATTTTCTACCAGTTATTTAAATATGCGTTCGGAAAACGATAAACAAACAGTGTGAAATCAATTTTAAATCTGTGCGGGTACCTATCTCACTTTCTTATTGTTATTGAAGTTAATTATTATTATTTTTTTTTATTACCCATTGATGAATTTAATTTCATTGTTATAAGGGAATATTATCCATGATATCCAAAGTAACAAAAATAACGCGATTTATGATAAAAATCGATGACTGAAAAAAAAAACCCCGTTTTATTGTAACGACTGAGTACAAATAAAAAGATATATTTATACATATTTTTTTAATCTTCGTATGATCGTGTGTCATTTCGTATGCAAATATTTTAGGTGGTTCTATTCCCTCCCTCCAACCCCCCCAAAAAAACAACATATCTCACCCAGGGCAAGAGATGAATTGTAAGAGATTATCGATTAAAAGTAATCATCTGCATCCATTAAATGCCATGTTTATTTTCTCGAATCCGGTCAGCATAGTGGTGCAGAAAACAAAATTCTTAATACAACACACACGTATATACATTACATTGTATTTAAATATTAAAATTCGTCGGAGTTTATCAATAATATTGCGACGATGACGATGCCGATGCCGACGAGTCGACCTGAACTTGTATACCAATTAGAATTAGAAATTATATAATTTATTTTTTTTAAATCGCGCGGGCGTTTGCGGATTATCGGTAGGTACATACAGTTTCGTTTCAAACATTATAGATAGCCACTTTATACATACAAACGCGTTTGCAACAGTTATTTAACAGTAATATTAACGTTAGTGATTAGTTGTATTATGTTGTAGAGAAAATTTTACTTACGAATTTCATAATAGCCATATTATCGACCGCGATAGTGTATAATTATTGCGCGGGCTGACAGCAGCGTTTTATATGAAAAAAAAAAAAAAAACCGATGTGTGTGATGGACGCGTTTTTCGAATATTATGGATGTCCCGAGGTGTGTACGACGTACAAGACGATATGGCGCACACTGTGCAGACTGCACGGTCGGCTGTAAGACGTCAACGCGAGAGAAGACGACGGCCGAGAAGAGTCCCCCCCTACTATATTTTCTTTCACCGCGAAAAATTCGTTCGGGGGGGTGGAATAGAAAAAAAAAATAAAATAAAAAAATAAAAAAAAATACCTCAACGCGATAATGACCATCGTCGTTATATATATATATATATTATTTTATATTTGTTAAAGAACGACTCCGCAGATATATGCACATATAAATATTATTATATTCCCACGAGCGCGTATGACCGTAAAGAGTTTTTATTATAACATTGTGTAGGTATCCAAATTGTTTTACGGTTTTCATTATACTCTTATCGAAATATGTTTTACATGCGTATTATGATTCGTACGCGCGAATAACGTTTCCGAGCATGACGGAAAATAGGTGTTTTTAAACGTATTATGCGTTCGTTGAATCATCCCGCATGAATAATTCTTACTTATAACCTGTAACTATAGCCGTTTCGATAAATATATATATATATTTTTTTTTTTTATATACAGGATTCCCCGGGGGCGGATTGGCCTAACGGGGAATTTTCGCCCCGATCGTTGTGTAATCTTATAAAAATCGTATTCTTTCGAACGTTATTAATTAATGTTTTAGTGTTTTACGATAATATTATAGAGTCTCGAACAATCGAAAAATAATAGTGAATTGCCTTTATGCTATTCAGTAGGTTCGGGCATTTAATAATTTCAATACCTATCCAATTGTCCGATGCATTGTGTTGTATATTAAATTAATTCAGCGGGTATTCAATACACAAATAATAATTATTAACTTTAAAAATCATCTACTGCGGATTGTATTTTGTTTTTACGATCGAATCTACTAATAGAGGGTTTTTTGTGTGTGTGTTAATAAGCAAAGTTTGCGAATATTAAAACGTTTACATATTTTACAATATCTGTACAAAAATCTACAAAAAATCTACAAAACTGTGCGATATTTTGTTGAAATTTTATTCTAGTTGCGCCTGTGAATTGTGGTTCATGAGCCGATTTGATTCATAACACTTTCCTGGTAGAAAAAAAAATCGCCGTACTGCGCCTGCACATCTCTCAACATGTCGGTAATAATTCCCTTAAGTATGACGAAAGTAAACAAAATCAAAATGTTCAGTATATTCCGGTTTAAAAAATTGTCAACTAATCAACGATAATGAATAGACTTCGTGGATATTTGTTAACTTGATATCCATTGATAGAGTTTTGTTCATTAATAATAAAAATTTAAAAAAAACCACTTTAAAAGTTTAAAGTTTAATATCATTAAATATTTATTAAAAATATAAATTAATAATTATTCATTTGTAGGTATCAAATATTTAACAAACACTTAAAAATATGTCAAAACTTTATATTTTAGTTGATATAATACGTTTATTTGTAAAATAAACAAATTTGTTTTGAGGTTAATTCTCAATCAAACAAATGTAATACAACTAAATGAAACTTCTCTTGATTTTAATTTGGCTAGGCGTGTTTAAAAAAAAAAAAACAATCGTAACGTTGATTTTGATATAAATAATGACTTGGCGATTTTGAATAGCCTATTTTTTACCAAATTTTGTATTGGAGTAATTGCATATTTATAACGAGGTTAAGGGAATTAATGTTAAAATAATTTTTTCAGACATAATTGATAAAAAAAATCTTAAATCAATGTCATCTCATCTTTTTTTTTTTTTTAACAATATCTTCTAGTAAAATTCATTCACTCACTATGTAAAAAATTGTAATATTTTTTTTGTATTCCCTCATTTTGATTTTATATTCACTCGCGTATTATTTTTTAGTTCGAAACCAGTCGTATATATGTATTATTATATATAAATAAATTACAAATATGTAGAAATAACTTAGTCTGGAATATTATATAGGTTGTGCATATTTACAACCGGTTCCATTTTGAAAAATCATCGTCAGGTAATAGAACAACAACTAATACGTGACTCAAATACAAAATCAAAATGGTTTTTTTTTTTTTTTTTTGCATAGAGAACGAATTAATTTTATAATTATATATTTTATATACATATATGTTTTATTTTTGTTTAGTTTATTTGTTTATATACAATATTATTATATTTGCAAAAAAAAAAAAAATTATCGATACGGAATAACTACTAGATACACGCCTGTTTCATAATTTGAATTTAATTATCTTCTTTTTTTTATACTTCACAATCTGTTACAATGCATAAACAACAAGCGAGTGCGATGAGAAAGATAACATAGCGTGAAAGACAGAATAAAGAAGCCTCCCATTGAATGCACTTTGACAGATTCTTAAGTTATTGTGTGATTATTTGTACGATTATAAAACGAAAATTCACCTTCTAAATCGTGAATTATCTTCTACGTTTTTAATATTTTTTATTATTATTATTATTTTTAATTCCTTAATCGTTTAATATAATTCGATTCGATAGACTTGATCGAATTGCTGATTTTAACTAACTATTGTCATTAGCACGGTTATCTATTATCTGGATGCGCGTGTATATCGAAATAAAGTTTGCGTGTGATATTTGTTTTTTTTCCCTCGTAGAATCAAATCACATAAATATTATAAATGTTTACGATTGTGTGTTAGACTATTGGTTCGGCAGATGGTTTTTTTTTTTTTTGGCGGTTACCGATTCCCGGCACGTTAGTTTACGGTTGTTTATAAATTTAACCGTCGTATACCGACTCGGATTACGTATGCATTATTCTATAGCACCGGATTATATGTTCAACCTTTTAACCATTATACGTATATAACTGTTATCAATAATATATACGATAACGGAGTACGTTATTTTTTAATAAAAAAAAAAAAAGTCGTCTTCAGTCGAAAGTACATTGTTAACGGAATTATTTACGTGATCGAAAACGTAAAATTTATGTCACAATAACACTACTGTGTATTTTATTGTTGTCGGTGTGCGGGCAGTCTGAATCTAGGAAAACATTCGCGGGTGGAAAATTCGTATTTTTTTTTTTATTGATTTCGGTTCGAATAGTATAGTGTAGGATCCGATTTTACGCGGTAAATAATTAAAGGAAAAAAAAAAAAAAAAATGACCTGTAATCGACTTTTAACCGTTAAAACAAAATGCACGCGTATTCGTCGGTATTGCATACGTGATAGCGAACCGTTACGGATCGGTGAAAACAGAATGTTTAAGTAGGTATCCATATACTCGATTTGGATCATAATTATTAATACAATAATGGTTTTAATATGATATCTCGTTTATAATGTCCGTCTCGCATACGTAATATTTTACGTATTCATTCTGCTTATACACAAGTCGGATGTGAGTCAAGTCGTGCTAGCCAGTGCGACAGGTTTAGCCCGGGAACGATTAGAGCTGAGTACGACGGTTCAGGCAGGCAGTTTTTTTTTTTGTTGTATATAATTACGTATACAGGGTGTCTCGCCGCATTTGATTGTCTCCGAATAAATTGCTTTCCGGCTGATGCTGCGCAATTAGTTGACTGGCGTGCCCATTGAACGTTTAATCTGACTTTTGGATGTCACTATTAAAACACCTTTCTTTGTAAAACACAAAATCAATAGTACAACTTATGGGGAATTATATAAATTCGGAATAATTCGTCGCGACAAATTCAAAAGCTAAACGCGTTATTCGTTTATATCGTCGATATTTATACCAATTTGTGCGTATTGAAACCGTTATGAATTTTCACTCGAACTTTAATTAAAATATTAGGTTTTTTTTTGTTTTTTGTTTTGTCAAACACTCGTATTGTCGTTAGAATATCTGTTGAAATGCGTATTAAGAAAAACAGGGACGGAAATGCATTTATTGTTTTTATTTCGAGCTTAACGTTACCGACGGTTTACGAATAGTGTCAAACCGTGTCCGTTTTAACAAAACAGCGGGTAATTTCCGATAACCGGATTTAAAAAAAAAAAAAAAATAAAATAAAATAGAAGATATTTACTGCCGGGACATAAGGAGACGGCGAGGCATCCTGTACACGACGGGCTAAATATAAAACGTAAACGAATTAAATATACAATATTAATAAAAAAAAAATAACATTTTTATATAATACACATCGCGTTGGGCGTAGTAATTATTCTAATAAAATTATTTTTATATACATATTGTACACGCCTTTATTACGTCACAAACTGCAGTTCGGCGAGTACTAGCCCAGAGGGATCAATATTATATTATGCACCGATATTTTATTATTATTTTTTTTTATATATATACATATTATAAAACGTCTATTACGACTATATACGTCGTATTTAATTTATGTAGCCGTGCACGTGTATACATGGTGATTATTTAAAAAATAAAAAACAAATTCTCGTTAAAAATACAATTATCAATAAGTAGGGCTGGGATTTTAATTCCCTAAAAAATCGTATGCCCTTAAATAAATGCAAAAATTCCTTAAAAAAACTTAAAAAATACATTATAAAAATAACTTTTAATTTATTTATAATAGCTTAAACCGTAAAAAAAAAAAAATGTATTACAAGCGGTTTTTTTTTTTGGTTTTTCAAATAGTATTTTACGCCATTTGGCGGATATATCTTTTTAACCATTTCTTAATCATTTGTTCTGAAATAATAATTTAAAAAATAAAACATTTTTTCAGAAGCCACTATTTTTATCACATACATATTTTGCAAAATATTATTTTATCATCCGTGGAAAAAACATTTGGACCTATCTATAATCACACGGTCACGTGTTAAAAAAAAAAAAAAAAAATGCTCTAAAATCATCAAAAAACGCCGTAAAAATGCATTTTACGTTAAATTTGCCGTAAATTGCATAAATACGTAAAATAAAAATAAACAGTAGCGCCTAAAACGCATTATCTATGTACGGACCTGCGTTTTGGAACACCGGAAAAAAAGATGCATGGTGAAAACCCCAGCCCTTCTAATAAATTGTTTTCGATATCATCACGGCGTGCGGCCAAACAGGAATCGATCACCGCGAGTGAATTTATATTTTATTATTATTATTATTATTATTTTTTTTTTTAATATTATACGAAACTTGTTCGCCGGTATATTATTTTTCAGACGTACCGCGACCTGCGAATCGACACCGAAACAAACCGCGGCTCTCCCGGTTATTATGCGCGCTGTGTTTAAAATGTCCTTACTGTCTGTACCGACGTGTAAGTCGATAGAAAGTTTTTTTTTTATGCAACAATAATATACCAAACGAAAAAAAAAAACCAGCGGTATAAATTACGATGTTTATGATGTTTGTTATTGTATAGCAATATTATTTAGTCGATATTTTGATGATGTTACAATAATATTTTAATATAACAATAGTTTTGAAAACACGCGCCTGTATTTTATACAGCTAGAGTCCGGGAGTTTATGTAAAAACCGTGTTTGTATTGGACGTACGGACGAATAAGAATTTAAATTAAAAAAAAAAAAAAAATGTTTTACATACAAGCGCGTATTTTTTTATTTAGAAAATATATATTCGTTAAAAGCGTATTTTACTAATATTTTTAAGAGAATTCCCGGAATTTCGTCCACTATTGAGAAAACCACTACACAGTGGACATTTGTAAGGAATTACAAAATGTCCACTATAGGGAGGCGCTATAAGAAGTAGGTTAGGTATATACGAATACATTCACATTTTTTTTTTATTTGAAAATTTACAATCTGTCAATCTTATCAAAACACAATAAGCAAATGTGAAAAAAAAACAATAATGAAGACAAACAGAAAGACATGATACGGGAGACTATCCAGTGATAGAACCCTTCAGATTTAAATTAAACCTAATTTATGGATTTTTTTTTATTCATTACAAAAGATCCCGACACCAGCGCCTTTTAAGGCGACGAGGAGGGTTTTTAGGTAGTGTAAGTGAGAATAGGTTTGATGTTGCTGTAATTTTTCGTAAAATTTAATGTAATACGTTTGGTAAGTTGCTCAACAGTTTGGATTTTCAAGACATACACATTCAAATTGGTTTTATTTATTATAATTTATAAAAAAAGTAATTATGTATGTATTAAAAAGTCGATATGTGTATATAATTACACAATGTACAATTTAAAAAATCCGTTATTTTTTTGTTGAGTAAATGTTTTCTACTCTTCGCAATAGATTTGCAAATTGGCTGCCACATAGAATAACCCTATCGCATCTTCTTTATTTTTAAATTATTTATTGTTTTCCAAACTTCTTCATACGTTGTATTGTATATCGACTCACATTCACATTAAGATAATAAAATATGAACGAAATGATAAATTATAGTATTTTTATGCCAACATGACGGTATGTAGTATGTAAAATTGTATCATGTCCATTTATGAGGGGTAACTTTTAATTTTGGTACCAGTTTTTATTGTCCACGTCCACTATTAGGAGTGTCCGCTATTTAGAGGTCATAGTTGTGCACCCGTGTACATATATTTGCGCTAGGAAATTCAAAAGTATCGAGTACGCATTGGGAACGTGTCCGCTTTTGAGAGGTATCCATTAGTAGAGGTTTCACTACTGTATACAACTCATAAGATACGCGCGCACGTCCACTCGCCCTTATGGAAATTAGGTTTAAAAAAACATTTATTTATTTTTTTATTTTTAAATTTAATATACGAGTAGAAACGAATCGCATCGTATGTTCACAGCGCAGCGTTATATTCACATACCGGCGTTTTCGCCGCTCGATACACGTTTGAAAATGCGACTAGAACTGACGACGGCGGCGGTGGTTTAGTCCATTTCCTTTTGTCCTATTCGGTTAGGTTACCGCAATCAAAACTCGAAGAATCCCGTCATGTTTTATTATATTGTACACGGTAATTTAGGAGTATACCGAATATATTGACGGATGTCCGGAAAACCGTGCGTCCTAACCAAACCTAACCCAACCTAACCGTAACGTCCTACGTACAGACTTGATCGCCACACCGGCATTTCCCGTTTCCGTCTGTCTAACGGGAAATATTGCAATACTTGCAAGTAGTGCTCGGGCTATTGGATAAACTCAAAACAAAAACTATTTCATCAAATTAAAAAAAAAAAAAAAAAAAACGACAGCATAGACATGATTTTTTTTGTTGGAATATTTATTTCCCAAACGATCTATACGGTTCATACTCCAAACGTTGAAAAACAATAAATATATCTATCTATATTTATTTTTGTTTTTTAATATCGAATTTCGACAGATTCCTCTTCGAAAACATAGTAAACGTTGTCAAATGGAATTTGGTGGACTCATATTCGGTTTCGACGATAATTAATCCTGAACAATATTGCAAAACGTATTTTTGCTAAATTGCCGGTTAGACAGACACGTGAGACACGGCAAATGCCCGGCGTGGCGTCCTCTTTATGTCTTCGTCCGTCACATCGGACACCGTGTTAATCGTCGATTTCACGGTAATACCGATACACTTATTCCACTTTACTGTGTGCAATTAATAATCGTACGCATTTTGACGTTACAACCATGAGTTGAAACTGTTCATCGATTTCGTTTTCGCGAGCCAGTTTCAGTAACCCGATTACTAAATGTCCTAATCCGTTTAGCGGTTTTAGTAACCGGCTATTTCGACTCTGTTAAAGAATTTACTTGTTCACGGTCACTAAAACGGGCCCGACAATGATTGTGAGTTGTGATAACAAATATTATAATACCCATGATAAATTAACTTTATTAACATTTCGATTAAAGATTTAAAAAAAAAAAAAAAAAAAAAATAACTATTGTAACTTTTTCTTTTTAACGCGTTAGATTAGAATATTTCACGTTTCTAACACAACGCATTAATAAAGTCAAGAAGGTATTCAGAACATAAACTAACGTAAATTATGTTTTCAATTATTAATAAAAGAATCTTTTCAATATTCAATTGTAGTTTTCTAACTATAGTTAGTATCCAGTATTGATTATTGAATAATAAAAAATATGTTATTTTTAGTTTATGTAGAATTGGATCGTATTCGCTGCAGTAGACGATTACTATTGAAATGGTTAAGATGTTTGCGCAACAAAAACTAATCTATAGTCGTAAACGAAGTTCGTTTACAGTGTTTTAATATTATTATTTCACGTGGATACAATTTTTTTTTTACAACGGTAATGCTAAATGTTAAAGACATAAATAAATATATATACAGGCTGAACTAACATCCAAGTAAATAAATATTTTATTACAATTCCTCTTATTAATATATTGATTTATTTTATAGTATACGGTTAATATTGTAGTTTTATTATAGAAAATGCCCTCGGAAATACAATACGTCAAACTGTCAAAGCATTCTTCTTACCAGACTACTTGAATTTTTTTCTGAAATGTATCACTTTTTCGCTTGTATCGCATTTTCTATAAGTACCAATACAGATTGTAGGAGAAAAAAAAACTTATATCATCACCATTGGACTAGTTTCTCCTCCGAGTTAATTTGTATTTATGTTATACCTATCTAAACTGTATCTAATAAAATAAACTTGTTGTGTAAATATTAATTGTCCAGATTGTGTATTTTTCTTTTAATTATTAAAAAATAAAAATATACGGACCTGGACGTTGGGCAATAATTGTTTCGCTTCGTTCACCTCGACCCAAGTCAGTTATAATTGCTATTACTTACCTATAATATATTTCAAAGCAACTCGAATGAATTTCTTCTTATGATATAATTAAAAATGTACAAAAAAAAAAAAAAAAATGAAATGTTGCTGCTTAGAGTAAATTCTATTATTGCATACAAATTTAAAATCTAAGAGATATTGTTATTTTTCGTACAGCGCCAAAATAATCGAATATTATGTTTTATACGAGTTTCTTTTTAGAAAAAAATAAAAATAAAAAAATTTGGTCGGATATTTAAGACTTTATAATAAACTAACGTACGAGTTGGTACCAACCAATTTCTGATTTATTGATATAGGTATTTATATCCGTAGATAATATAGTTTTTCTATAAAATTTAAAAAAAAAAAAACACTAAACAAATGATGATGCGCCGGTTACTTAATCAATGCAAAATAAAATACATATATATATATATATAAACTTAAATGGTTTTTTTTTTTTTTTTTTTGGGAGGGAGGAAATATTTAGGAATGAAATTCTTTGCGTGTGCTCGAATATTTGTTCTAAAAATTTTTAACAACATATTCAAAGCCTGCAATAATTTAAGTACAAACCATTATCGCAATAGCTGCGCGTTAAAAAATTGTATTGTATGGTATAATGTGTTGATTCGATAGTAATCAAATAATTATTCGAAAATCATTGATCGTATTTCCACGGTACATTCTACATATTGAATTATTCATACAAATTACGTTTTATTCATAAACGATTGTCGTTTGGGTTTTTTTTTTTTTAATTTTCCCCCCAATTATATATCGATTGATAATAATAGGTAATACTATGGTTTGAACCCATTAAGCGTTGTCGGTCAAGGCGATCCTTAGAGCGCCGAGCGCATTAAAAATTAAATGTTAAAATCCCTCGGAAAAGAACAAAAAAATAAAAAAATAAAAATAATATGTAATTACCGAATCATCATTATTCGTCTGTTAAACAAACATAATACAGTTGGTATATACATCTAGAACTTGGGCCCCGTGTATGCATAATAATATATCAGTACTGGAATAAAAAAACCTTACGCGCGCACGGACAATGGACAATTATTCACATGGCGTGGAAATTAATGCAATACGATAATGCATGATGCAAGTGCCTGGCCGCTCTAAATTTTTTGTAACGTACGTACATAAATAACACCAAGACGGTAAACATAAATAATTCAATACCATTAAACAATTAACATTATATTTTGTTTCAAGACACTAACCGTCGTCACTCGTTGGGTTTATTTCGGATTTAGCGAACCTAACCTAACCGTGTAGTAATTTCGCAACGGTAATTCATAATAAAGTCAAATACGTTTGAAAAAAAAATAAAAAAATACATAGCGACCGCGAATCCTCGTTTTTTTTTCTGTAAAATTTAATTTAAAAATTAAAAATGTTCATTTATTTCGAATAAAAACAAATGGATTATCTATAATTCGGTATTTTTCAAAAAAAAAAAAAACTATTAAAACGTTTGGAATGTCCATTGGGATATTTATTGTATTGTACATTTTTAGATTTGCGGGAAAAAGATTTTCAGATGAATAAACTTTCGAATTTGTTCGAAAATAAAGTCATTTTTTTTTTTTTTTTTTTTTACCAAAACGTACAAATTTAGTTACAATATACATATTTGTAGTCCTCGTCAGTGTAAGTCTAATATATAAAAAAAAACAGGATTTCTTTGTCTGCATTATCTCAGTGATATCCCGTTTAATAATACGAAACCTGTACAAAATTGAAGAAAAACCCCCGGTCCCGACCGTTTCTAAATTCTACGGGTTTTACTGTAACCTTGTACACAGACCTACACCTACCTATAAACGAATATTAATCGAAACTAGGCCGGGCGAGGGCCAAATAGCTTAACGGTGATGTACGCAAACAGCGGACATTATTTTATTCTAAATTTCGTCATGCCAAATTTCGATATTCGTAGTTTCTTAATTTCGCTAGGACATCCGCCCCCGAACCCCGAACCCGGACGGCAATAGAGCTAAAACTACGACGACCATATACGAGGTCAGTTCAAAAAGTACCAGGACAAATGTTATTACGGCTAATCTACACACGATAACGTTTCAAATTGCAAATAGATGTATTCCCCGCAAATAAGTCGATAATTTAATAAAAAAAAAAAAACTCGAAGTCGCTATCTTATCTCAGTTTAATATTACACGTGGTTAAATCCAGTCCAGTTTTTTTTCGTTCGCCGTTTACGACATGTCCGAAATTAACGAACAACGCGTGTGCTTGATGCAAGTTTCGCTTGAAACTCGGTAAAAATTATGCAACGGAAACGTACGGAAATGATAAAAATCACTTTTGGGGATGATTCGTTAAGGGGTTCCGTGACTTTCGAGTGTTATAAACGTTTCAAGAACAATCGGCGGTCAACTGAAGACGATCCACGTTCCGGAAGACCGTCGACGTCATCCAGAAACGATGGTGTGCCGACAATTTGCGAAAAAAAATGCGAAATGACCGCCGATTAACCGTTCGTGAGTTAATAAAGCGAATCTCAATTGAGTCTTGTAGTGTAATTTCACAAGAGAATGTACAGATGAGAAGGGTCGCGCTGCCAACCTGCAATTTGTTCTGCGATTGTCCACCACGACAATGCACCGGCACATTTAGCACTGTTGATTCGTGAATTTTTGGCTGATGAAAAAATTTCTGTGGTCCTGCGGACTCTCCCTATTCTCCAGATCAGGCCCCATGTAATTTTTTTTCCTTTCCAAAGACTAAAATCTGGGCTTAATGGACAACGATTTCAAGATGTAGAGGAAATCAAAGCGAACGCGGCAACAGAACTCATAGCTTTAACTTTGGAACAGTTCCAAAGGATTTTTGAAAAATGTAAAGATCGCCGGGATCACTGCAATCGCCCGGAGGAGAGTATTTTGAAGGAGATATCTTTAAATAATATGTAATTTCATTTATGTAATTATTAAATATAAAATCCTGGTACTTTTTAAACAGACCTCGAACAGTCGAACTCGGTTAACTCGAAGTTGAAGGGACCGACAATAAAGTTCGAGTTATCCAAGAATTCGAGTAATCCGATAAATCATAAATAAAATATTAGATAAGAAAATCGTTTTAAAAAAGTATGTATTTAATATTTATATATATAGAGAGAGAGAGGGTCGTATTTAAGACGGGGAAACAGAGGGCTAAATTTTTTATATATAATTTCATTAATTTAATCCTCTCAATACTTCATTCTGTTAATTTTTACGCATAATATTGTTTTAAATTTTATTATTTATACTTTTTTTATGACCTTATTTTTCTAACCTATTAGAGAGATTTAGGTGAGATAATAATTGCTAGTTTTCTGGCATTGTGGCGACACCATTGATAAATAATTTATTATAAAAACGTATTTTAGATAGGTAATAAATAATAATCGCCTAAATGCTTTGGCTGTATTAAACATTAAAAGTGAACTAACTTCCAGCATCTTTGCGGAGCAACAATCCAGGAAAAAAAAATTAAAAATAAAATTGTTTATATATTGTATTAAATTTGTATTTTATTATGATAAGGCGTTTTTTTTTTGTTGTTGCCCCAGGGCAAAAAATACCTAAATACGGCTCTGTATATGGAAAATTATTTTAAAAAATGATTTATTTTTGTTTTGGTTTTGCTGTTGATCGCTACACCGTTCACATTTAAAAGCTAGTGTTTCGCCTGGGGTACAAGAAAAATGATATTTAATATTATTACTACAGCGTGTACTCGCGGATGCGTCACAATATCGCCGCTCGTCGTATTAAAAATATTATGCGCGTGCGCTCGCGCTCGTGTCCGTCAGTCACGAACCGCGACCGAGTCCGAGACCGTTACGCGGCGCGGCCTTTGATCAGTCACACGAGCCACGCCGCCATGTCCTCCGAAGTGTCCGTCGACACCAAACGCCTGCAGACCATTCACAGACACGTCAGCGACGTGACCAAATGCTGTTTTTCCAAAAAGTTCCATCTGGCGATCGGATCCAGGTAAGGATTGCTCTCCACACCAAAAAAAAAAATATATTTAATATATTATTATTATTAGACTTTGGCCGTTTATATATATATATATATATATATGCCGAAAGCATTCGCTGGTCCGGTGACGAACGAACCGGGGCGAAACCATTTAAAACGAGCATTTTTTATTTTCTAACACTAATAGGTGTTGAATGCGCACGCGAAAAATGGGTACAACGAATGCGTTCGATATGGTTTATCAATAAAACAATTTAATTATAATATATTTATCAGTATATTAAACAAATGCTCAAAAAACAAATTGTAACCGTAGGCGTATATGCTATTATTTGGATTTACATTTTACGTGGATATGATTGTTGAACAAACACGGAAAAAAGATACGAACAGTCGATAGAACAAAAAAAAAAAAAAAAACAATAATTAATCAAAAACGAAAAGTTCGTGTCGCCGAGGACGTGAAACGAGCGACATAAAAAAAACAAAAATAAAAAAACACAAAATAACACCACCACTAATCTAATCACGCGTTACATAATACTCATACGATCACGAAAAACGACGATAATTAATTCACAAAACTGGTACTTAGAATAACGAAACGACATAATTACAATACCAACAGTAATGACAAATTAAATTATAATACAGACGACAACAACGAAAAACAATTTGTTGGTTGGCCGCAAAACAGTAGGTGTACATAGAAAATAATGGAAAAGAGCAGACAATATTATTACGAAAATCCAGAATTCGGTTTACGAGCAATAAAATATTTTTAATAGGTATTTGTTCGCTCCCCCTTCCCCCCATCTAGGTTAGGTATAAGTTATACTGGCAGACATAAAATGGTTCTCTACAGCTGTACGACAATTTTTTTTCCCGAGAGAAGATCAATAGTATGGAAGTGTGTAAAATACTCGTACCCAACGATGTTAAACAGTTATATTCTCGGCGTTTCACAGAAGGAATAACTTAACTTTTAGGCCGCGATAACGTCCTGATTATTAGCATATACCTTTATTTCTACATATGAGGGGGGTGGCTGTTTTACAGTATAAATGTAACATTAAAATAAAACGCGTTCTTTGGGGACAGCTGGACACATGGCTCGAAGTCGGGACGTATTTTTATTATTGGTTACAACAATTATTATTACAAACAAATATATAGAATATCAGCCCGCTTCCACTATATTTGTTTGACAGTCAGTTAAACTGCTCTTTACTGTATTATGGCATGTTCCTATAGAAGGTGTTTAACTTGTCCCCTAGGAGACGTTCAAATTTTTAAGAATTCAAAACGATCTCCCCGATGCCAAAAACCATATTGATCGAAAATGCAACATGTGGTTTTTGATAAGAGCTTTCGGTCAAAAATTTGTCCGTAGACAGACAAATTATAGGTATACTTCCAGATAAACTTTCGTACAAATCTCAATCTTGTTGTATCCACAACTATAATATTATTATTATTATTATCATCATCATAGCTACGACTGTTGGACTTATCTCAACATACTGCAGTCGGATGATCTGACTCAGATTATTATTACTAGCAGGCCATTGCCACTTATGGTATAACGCACCAACGACGAGTAAATATATATATATATAAAATATAACGTAGAAACTTTATCGATTAACCTAAATCAATCCGCTTTCTCATAGAAAAAAAAAAAAAAACCAACGATATAGTTACAATTTATTTACGACCTTGCTGCTAACATATGTCATTATTATTGGTTCGTGATATCATTATAAATTATTTTAATATGCAAATGCACGTACCCACTTGCTGGATTGCTAGTTATTCTTTTTCAAACTAAATTATTAAAATACATATTGATTTTTATCGGTTTTTATTTACACCACGTTGGAAAAAATTATTATTATAATAACACGTTCGTCGTTTCTTCGACGTGTGTTTAACAAGAATGAGTCTATGTATATGAAACCCTTTTGGACGACGATCAAATAAAATGTTTGCGGTCCGTTTCTGAGATATGAATTATATAATTCGAGTTAATATGTAATCGGATTTAATCCTATTCCGAATTATTGTGCTGTTAGACGCGTTGAAAAGTTTTAATAATTTACAAAATAATAACGAACAATAATGTATTATTGCGTAAAAATATTTTTACTAAAATTCGATAATTTTATTATTGAGCGACAAATACAAATACGCATAATTATTATTATATTGTTAACGAGAAATAAGATAAATAAAGCGTCCAGCATCAAAACACTGTTAGGATATAGTTGTACACATCATTTCTTAAATATTTATTTATAATTTTTAGATACTGATTTATTGTAAAAAGTGCCGATGTTTTTTTTGTCGCCCTATTATATGTTTTATGCACGATAAAAAAACCAAAAATAAATATAAAAAAAAAACGGTATTAACTTTTTTTGATTTTCCAACTGGCCAACTTTATATATCCACCCGGACAGCAAGGGACGATCCCGGGAGCCGACTGTTTGGGTCCAATATTAATGCGTACCCGTAGCATTTCGATTCTTCCCGTAAACTTCTCAAAGACGGATTATTATAAACAAAGATATATATATATATACACCTCTGAATAACGGACACTATTTTCGGTCGCCGAAATATACCGGAAAAATGTAAATTCGTTGTACTTGTTCCACAGCGACCGAACGGTGAGCGTATGGGATTGGCAGCCCGGACGCGGTTTTGTGGAAAAATCGTATTCGCCGCTGACGCATCACAAATACATGGTAACGGACGTACACTTTGACGACAACGCGACCGTATTGGCAACGTCGTCATTGGACGGAAACACTACGCTATGCGATGTCGAGGTAAATCGGAAATTCAAATATTGATTATAATTTTTTTTGATTTTTTTTACACTTTGTAACCGGTATACAATTCAACAGACTTATTCCCGTAACACTGAAGTGCCGGCGTACCGGAGTCCGGATATCCACGCGTAGTGCGTGTTTCTATTATTATTATTTTTTTTTTATTGTTGCTCTATACGACAAGTATTCATTCCGAGTGCACAACAATTCGGTATTCACGCGAAAAGTGAAATTTAAGTTTTACCAATTTTTTTTTTTAAGGACATTATTCCGCAATAATGGCAATTCATTTCACTGCTCATTTCACGGACAGCCATCCATCGTTTTCAAACTCAGAAACATAATTCTTATTTAATAACACGCTATTGTTAAATATATATATATATATCATTCAAAAATCGCCGTTTAAACCCGCAGTGTCGTAGTGAACTTAATGAAAAGTTGTCCGTTTCATGAACGGGAAACGATTTTTTTCGCACTTCGTGTATAATATTTGTATTTCTCGATTGACCAAATAAACAATAATTAACAAAGAATAATCGAAAATTTCGAAGTTTAATAGAACTATTACGGCAACAGTTTTGCCAGACGACGAAAGAGTCGAATGAGAAATTTGAAAATTTCAAACCCTCTCCCACTCGAGTTTTCGATTGCCCATAACTCCTAGGGAATTCAACTTGGAGATACCGTTTTACTATGTATCGAAACACAATCCGACCGTGTTTGTTTTTTAATAAGAAATATTCGTCTAACCACAATAATTAAGGATTTAAAAAATAAGGGTGCCAAACTACCTTTTGTCAACAAAACCTCGAAAATGTGATTGCACTGATATTTCTGAGTATTTTTACACCCAACATGCCAGAAAAATATTGAATTTGACACGAGATACGAATTTTTGTAAATTATTATCAACTCTAAAATTCCTAGAACGTCTTTTATATCCCGTAACGAAGAATAAAACGAAAGGTATAAAGGAAAAAAAAAAAGTTTTGCCACTTTTTCGTGAAATTTGACACCGTGTAATTTTTTTTGCCGCGTGGTCGACCACTTTTTGTACTGAAATAAAAAATTTTAAGCATTAGTATTTTATTTTAATCGTGCGTGTTGTATAGTCCGATCGTTTATCCCGGAGATTATTAGATATAGAATATTATCGGGCTATTTGCAATTACATAGACTTTTATTGATTTCGTTAATATAAATCATATTATCAGTAGGTATTTCGGCCATGCCTCGATATCCAATTATGCATTTGTGCCTCGTATAGTTGCAGTTTAGATCACACGCATTTCACTTCCTAATGTCCGTTTTGCATACATATTTATGTGGACAATTTTGATTTGAAAAGTGAGTTTTACTCGAATCTGAACAGTTATTGTTTAATGAAACTCGACAAAAAAAAAAAACCGTATACATCTGAACAAAATCTGTATACGGTTATTGAAATTATTCGAATTATATTCAACACGTACGTATTAACCGATTTATGTACACGACATTTTTTTGGAATTACAATAATAACAATATTTTAAAATTATTAATAAACATTTACACTTAATAAAATAAATGTAAAAATATATATTTGTAATACAAATATATAAAAAATATAAAACACTAATATAATATATCCATATTATATCGGTTTCGATTAAAAAAAATTATCATCAGGCGATAGCACAATAAAGGCGCAAAAATAATGCACCAATATTAATAATAAATAAATAATTTTTGTATTGCTCATCGGGAATGGTAATTTTTCAATAATAAATCAATGATTCGAATTCAAAAAGTCGTCGGATATTACAATAAGTTTCTACAGTTCTTACTCGTTTAGTTTTTATACAATACCGCCAACTTTTTAGTTGACTTTTCCTATGCACGTGAACTTTTCATATATACGTTTAGTTTTGACTCGAATTTTAAATTCACACCGATGGTCGTCGTGTTTTCTCCACGATTTAATAACCGTTCGACAAAAATGATGAATTATTACAATCACGTTTACGGAATCGTATCTTTACCCGTGTATAATCAAATCTGTTGCCAACAATATCTATACCTACTGTTATGTTGAACGCATAAGAATTATTGTTTTGGCTTTCTCTACATCGGGTCGAATTTATATATATATTTTTTTTTTAAATTTAAATAAATTCTTGTCTCGCCGATGCGACACGTTTTCAGAAAAAAAAAAAAAAAAAAACCTATAAGAAAAAATCATTATATTCTACTGTTAAAATTACAATATTATAATATTGTAAAATATCGTACTGTGTATAATTTTGAATACCACGGAATATAAATATAATATTACAGTAATAGTATATCAAATACTGTATACAATTCATCAATATAATACTCACGTGCAAACAACAAATACTATTTAAAATATGTTTTAACCTTTCGGGAAATATCTGCGTTGGAGTTTTACAGCCGTCCGAACATAATACACATCGAAAAATATGTGTTTTTTTTTTAACATTGAATGTGTTATTCGTAATTATTTATTGCAAGTAAAATAAAACACTATATGCCATTGGAACCGTTTCGAATAACGCACTATAATCTATAATATAATACGATATACAACATTATGTTTTTGTTTTTTGTACTTTATACAAATAGAATATATATTTAATACTTTAATGAATCATTACACTAAACACGCCATAATAGTTTGTGTATTTAAGTACCTAAATCATTTAAAACTAATTACTATCGAGTTACATTAAACGTTGGCCGTGACGTTTATATCGTCTATATATAAGTACGTTTTTTACGCTCTATACCGCCATGTACAGATTTTAATTACTCCTTTTTTAATTAAATCTATATAGATGGTCCTATACGGTTATTGTTTTATTTTTTCTTCCATCGAATGCGGGTTTACAGTACGGTCGTATAGTTTTTATTATTATCGCGCACGAACAATAGGTAGATGTAACCCCAGAAGTAATATTATAATTATGTCTTACAATATATATATATTTTTTTTTATTCGTTTTTATTATGCAAAAATCAAAATGGCAACAAAAAAAAAATATATTTTTTTCAACTCTTAAAAATCCCATAGAAAAAAAAAAATATATATATATATATATATATATATTGGCGAATTGCATTTATTTTAAATGCAATTTTGTTATAAATAAAAACATAGTTAGCTAAATTTCTTTAAAAATATTTGTTATTATTATCGACAATTTTATTCGTATCACTAATTGTATATACCGGGTGTAGGACGTTGAAAACATTTTTAATAATAATTTTTTTAGTTTTTTTCAGCCGTTTAGACCATCTTTCCGTATAACAAATTCTCTTCCACTTTTATCTTTTTTTTTCTGTTACCACCTTCCAATATGTACCTTATACCTTATTCAATATACCTTTCTAATCACTGTTTCCTTATTCCTCTCCCACAATAATTGAAAAATCCTTTTTTAATGCAATCTTCCCAACATAGTCTTAGTCTGCCTAGAGCCTTTTGCCTTTTGGGTTCTCTTCGAGCACTTTTTTTTGTCATATAGTTTTGCTTTTTCCATACGCGGCGTTGCTCATTTCAACTTACTTGTTTTAATTGTTCACATATCTGGCCTTTGAGTACTCCTGAGTATCCCTTTTTCTCTATTCTTGTGTATCCTGATCAAAAGATGGCCCATATATATTCCACCATACCTTCCTCTCGAGTATACGTAATCTGTCTTCATTTGTTTTTCTCAGTGACCAACATCGTGATCCATACATAACCATTGGTCGTACGATTATTGTCATGTGCAGCTAAATTTCAACATGTTTTGAGAAACTCTAGAGCTCAATAAGTTATCTAATGTATACAAACATTTATTTCCAAATTGTATTCTTTGTTGAATTTCTATACTTGACACTGTTTGTCTGTGTTAATATAGTGCCTATAGGCACTTGAACAGTATTATTTTTGCGATTATGTACTAACCTACCATTATGGTATCGGTTAAATGGAGTGTTGTTTTGTTCCCTATATTGACTTTCATATATTCTGGTTTTTCGGGATTTATATTCCTTACTGAGTCTATTAACCTGTTGTATAGGTCCACCGCTTTGTGTTTATTTTCGTCATATAGGACTATGTCGTCTGCACAAGCCGATACGAATTTTGTTCATCCACAAATCTCCATTTTCAATAATAAAATAAATTATATAATTTTGCCTGTAGAGGTATAGAATGTTGCGTAAAAAAATGAATTCAAATATTAGTATTTAGATACCATATTACTTTCGGAAATATTGGAAAACAAAGTATCGGTACATAGTATTTATACAATTGCTATAAAATTATTATATTTCGTTCACGTATTATCGTAAAATCCTTTTAAAACACGTGCAGAGTATATAAAAAAAATTGCCAACGATTGTTAACTATGAACGTGTCTCTAGAGAAAACTATGGAAATTCGAACTTTTCGAATCCGGTGGAAACCACCGTACAATATTATATAATAGTTAAGCGCTCAATGAAAAACATTTGCAATACAGAAGAAAAACTATAATTATTATTCGCGAACGTGAATTGTGTGTTGCTACAAGTGTTAAAACACTCGTTAAACATCGTAATCACGCTCAAAATCGTTTTAGTTTCGCAACATTTGTTTTGGACCTTGAATCCGTGTCCTCCACGCGAATATATTCCGGTCATTGAATCGTCTAGGTCCCTCCCTGCAGGTGATTAATTCGGAAGAAAGAAATGTAACCAGCTATGAGATTCGAGTACAAGCAACTTAAATTCCGTACTTATACTTTCCGAAGTAAAAATATGTCCGTGTCCCGTCGAGCTCCACTGTACCGTTCCATAATACGCCTATCCGTATACCATCAGATTTACCACTTACCATTACCGTTGTATATTTTGGTTTTCGTATAAATTATTGTCGTGTCGTTAGATTTCGACCATTTAATTTATACTGTGGATTTTAGACGGGACGTATTGTGCACACGTTCGTCCAAAACAGTTGCGGCGGTATACGATCGTCGTGTTTCCTGGGAAAGTCTAAATATTTCGTGTCTGCCGGCGACGACGGGACAATGTGCGTGTGGGACGTTTTCAGAAGAGTACTGATCAGGTATGTGTTTTAATTATTTAAAAATTAAAAAAAAAAAAAAAACATCCGAACGCAGGGACGCGAACCGGTACGAATCGGCCTACCGGGATTTTAATTTCAAAAAGGCCCGTTTACATATTCACCGGCCCAAAATTCGCATAGTTAAGTTGAACAGCCACCCTCAAAATTGTTACGAGTCTATATAAATGGCTAATCCTATTTTTATAAGTGATGTGACATACATCCGGATAATCCGAAAATCCAAAAATTCCAGTTTTATATTTTCTAAATCCATTATATATTATATTTTTGTATTTTCTATAATTAAAAGAAAATGCGTAATAAATGCCTTTTATCCAAAAAGAAAAAAAAAGAAGAAGAAATGTGTATATCATAATTGCCAGTGGCTACTTTTCGTTCATTCATATTTTAGCATTATTTGATAATTTCATTTCGACCCGTTCTTACAAATGTCCAGTTGGCGCTAACCGACACTACGGGACATTATACGATTATAAGTGTTACTATCGGAAAATGCTAAATCAAAGTTTTGAAATTCAAAATCCGGATTTTTCCGAAATTTGAGACCCGACGAAGGAATTTTTTTTTTCTTCTCTTTTGACGTGTGTCGACCTTGGAGAAGGAATCGCTTAAAAAATTATCGATTGTGTAAACATAATTTAATATAAAGCATTGCGTTACAAGAGGTTTATATTAAACCTCTGTTAATGTTTACACAATCGATAATTTTTTAAGCGATCCCTTCTTCAAGGTCGGTAAACGTCAAAAGAGAAGAAAAAACAAATTCCTTCGCCGTGTCTCAAATTTCAGTCGTTCGGACACGTTCGATATTAGAAATATCTGATTTAATCCCCAGACCTTGGCATACGCGTGACCGAACGACAATAGTCGAGCACATTATTACGTTACTGTGCCTAATATTATTAATACGTACACTTTTATAGTCATATCGAGTGGCAAAGCCCGTCGGATAAAATCTAACGCGCCTCTTCTAGATATAAAAACGGTGTTAATTTATTGAACACAATTATTATGCGATGTCATAGTGTAAAGTGTACATTTCAAACCGAAAACTTCGTGTTTCCAAAAATGATTAAAAGTGACATACTTGTGTCTAATACACGTTCCAAATCGTAAAATTATAAACAGTGCGCAGTTGCTAAGATCCGGTTAGAAACTGAAATTCAAAGCACATGGGGAAGATTTATTTTTCTGTTTCCTATGTATAACTATTTAATAGGTGGACTGTACTCTATAACAATAACGGTCTGACAAGGCGTGTTGTATAGGCAATTTATGTACACGAACCATATATTTTTAATAAAAAACCTACATGGTAATCACTTTTTTGTTTCTCATTTTTTAAAAATAATCTACGTACAGTCCTCGAAAATATTGTCCTTTTTACATTTTGTTATTTGCGTTCAAACCCCGAGTTCATTCTAAACGTCAAAATTTACGAGTAACGTAATTTGCTATATTGTCTGTTAGATAGACAGTGGACACGTAATGTCGGTATAGACGTCTTCTTAAGTATTTTATTTTACAAAAATATCTTCGTCCACACCCACATACCTTAATGTTCGCCATTTTGCTATTTCAATTTATTTCCATTTCCATCTTTTTTTATTCGACGTTCAACACTCTGACACGTTTACGTCATCATAAACAGTTTTATACGATTTGTTAAACCCCCAGAGAATTAGGAAAGTTTAATTAATTAAATTTTAGATGAAACGTTTACGTCGTTATAGTTTAGGTTTTCGTATCGAGGAATGTTGTATATTATATTTGATAACCTGTCATTCTAACGGGCAATATAGCAAAAATGTGCTTTCGGAGTTCCCATAAATACTTTTTCATCACCGAAAACTTATAATAACATTTTGATCATCGATTTAAAGACGTTAACAATATTTTATTGAGATTTTCAAGCACAAATCAATTGTCCGGCAACTATAGATATGCAAAAGATCGCTTTTTAAAACGTTGTCGTTTTTAATCTGGTAAAAAATAAACTGATGTTGTTATTCTTGACGGAAAAATAGATCGATTCTAAACGGCTTTTTCTTTTTTCGCAGAGCAATAGTCGGCCACGAAGAGGCCACCACGATGATATGCTGTTCGAAGGACTCGCTAATAATGTTGACGGGCGACACGACGGGGGTGGCCAAAGTGTGGCCAGTCGACGAACTCACGTACGCTACGGCCACCTGCGGTAAGGTTGCGCCCCTGTACGTGATGTCCGGGTGTCAAGATATGGGCGTCAATTCCGCCGACATATCGCCAGTTAGCGTGATACCCCGCAGTGAGTAAATCCGGAGGAGATTTTTTCGTGGGGAAGGCATAGCTTTTTTTCTTTTTTTGGTTATTTTTATAAATACTGATGATCCATGATGTTAATACATATGTTTAAAACTACAGACATTTCGGAAGGTTCAACGGTACTTTTTTTTTTTTTAACGTTTTATTGTAGAACTAATATCGCAAACGTGTAAAAAAAAAAAAAAAAAACATCACAAAAAAACTATCGTTTTAATATAATTATAGGGGACTCGTCCCCACCCCCACACAGAGTTCGAGGGCTGATTTTCTTATAATACATGATGATTCGATTGCCGACAGACGGAGTGGGCAAGGTGTACACGGTGCTGACTTGCGGTAACGACCACCTGGTGAAGATGTGGCAACTCACTTTGTGGAAGACGTCCACGAGCTCGCACCAGTGCACCGTCGAAATGGTCCGGCCACTCAAGGGCCACTCGTCGTCGGTGACCAGCTTGTGTTTCGATGACGCCGGCACAATGTTCGCGTCCTCTTCCATCGACAAGACCACCAGAATATGGCGGGTAAATTATAAAAAAATCATTTTTAATAAAAATAAAACCAGAATATATCCGAACGCCTAATTCATTGCGGGAGAATATTGAAACGGGGCGAGCACACTGCGTACGGTTAAACAATTACCCTGTATATAATTGTTTTTTTTTTTTTTTTTTTTTTTTTTTTTAGGGGCGTATGCACGGGGCTCGCCCTGAAATTTGTTGCGGGTACATTGAAAATGAAACGTATAACATGCATATATAATACTGAATACATCAGTGGCGGCTCGTAATACCTAATTATACATAACAAAACATTTTAAACCTGTCTTTAGGATGCAGGATGATTTATTTGACATATTGAAATTATTAATAAAAACCTTTTGGGCGGAGCTCGGTATACTGGTGTTAGACGTATGTTTTTTTCTTGTAGCCAGAGTAACCCCCTAATATTCAATAAAAATAAAACATTTTTTTTTTTTTTAATTTTTCAAAGACTGTTGGGAACTCGGAATAATCTTTTGAATAATGTATAGATACCGTCGCGCAAAAATCCCACTACTTTAAATTGGACGTAATGCCACTCGTATCTATGAGGTTGCGTATAAGCAATTTTGACGACATTTTTGATTATACGGTAATTTATCAACTCAAAAATACTGAAATTCACTATCAAACTAATGCATAAGTAGTCCCGTGTCATTATCACAAGTTTTTTTTTTTTATGCAATTTTGATATAAAATAAAATATATACGAAAACATGCTTACGGAAAACATACAAAATTAAAAAGATTCTTTAAAGTGTGTTTTAGAGTTATACCATACCATACAAACATTTTAGACGACGTCATTTGGTTTTGACAATTGTTTAAATATTAATCTATGTATCGAAGGTTTAAAATCCTGTTTTATTTTACTTTCACTCTTTAAACTATATTGAAAATCAATATTTTTAAAAACGCCAATACGGTCGTCTATTAAATATTGTTCTCTATAAATTCCGTTAATGGTGATTTCTCTCTAAATATACCTAAAAGTGCCTTTTTATGTTTTTCGTGAACGTGTTTTTCTACCGGGGCGACCGCTCAAGATACGCTGTGATCAATTTGAAGTATTTTTACTAGCTAAAAAAGTGTTCTCCGAGAAAAAATAACCAAAAAGATGTGGAGAATTTCAACAAATATTTCAAGTAAATTACCACCGTTCGGAATAAATATTGAAAAATGTAGTAAGCTCACCGCTGATTAGAATTGGCGAGATCGAAAATATTTTGAAATTGAACTGTTGATGTATTATAAAAAAAAACTATTTAAGGGCACGTCTAAGGGGCGTTAATTATGCCGGGCTAGGGCTGAAATTTGAATCGGCGCCCGCCTGCGGGTAGGCATAATAAAATCGTGAATTTTCTTTCAAGATGATCGAGTCGAACGACGCGGTTTGCTTGAAAGTGTTGGAAGGTCACGCCCGTTACGTCAACACCTGCGGATTTTCTCGGGACAATCTGCTGTTGGCAACCGGTAAATAATATCCAACTTGAACATATTATAATAATTTTACCGATTTTATTATCTGTCGTATATTACGTAGTCCGTATATTGTGTACGACGCGTTCGTGTATCGGTAGTATTTTTTTTTTTTTTTTTTAATTTTTTCAACGAAACGTAAACGTAGGAAATGTGTTTTATTTGCACGCCGTAATCGCCTGACACAGGATCCAACGACAAATCTGTAATCATATGGGACGTGGGAGGAGAATTAAATATAAACGCCAAACTGGACCGCGATTCGTCGGATGTAAGTATTATGCGCAGCGTTCGACGAGAATTAAAATTGCAGCGCGTGTAATTATATCGTAGTCGAATGATTTTTCACAACTTTTTTTAAAAATATTTTTTGTTTTTTTCGAGGACGTCGAACCTGTAAATAACACCCCGCGGAACAATAGGAATCCGGTAGAAGTGACGCTGAGCGAGGTACTGAACAAGTTCACGAATGCGGTGAATTCGTGTGACTTTAGCACCAAATATCTCGTGGCAGCCGGCAGGTATCCTAATGAAAACCATAACAAATAACAATAAATTCTGAATGGTTTTATTTTGATTTTTAATTTTTTGGTACAAATTGTAACTTCTTCCGGCTAATCGATTACGCGGTTTTTTTTTTTACCCCTTCTATCGCCTAAGCGATAAGGTTATCAGGGTTTGGAATCACTGCGAAAACGGCCGGACCGAAGAGCGCCAGGGTTCACCGTTACGGGTCCACAACTACTCGGTGCAACAGATTGCCGTCTCCCCGTGTTCGTCGTACATGGCGTCTTGTTCGTTGGACGGGACGACCATTATTTGGGATCTGAACGTAAGTGTATAGTATTTAGCCACCGTGGCTGGGCAAGTCTAGTAGTTTACGTTTAGACACGTTCCGTTCTTGAAAATGTCGAATACGACAAAGTGCGAAAAAGTGCAAAAAACAATTGAACGATTAGAAAGTCAGTTTAGAATCAGTCAATCGACTTTGTCTACCATATGAAAGCCAAAGGCCCGAATAAAAAAGTTTTTTTTTTTCCAAGAGTCTAACAAGAGAATAAAATCTAGCCAACATCAAGATGTGGAACAGGCTCTCCTGGAATGGTTCAAAGTCCAACGGTCTAAAATCATTCCGATAAATGGTCTGATACTAAAATTAAGGGGTTTTTTTTTTTGTCATCCGGATATAACGATCTGATTCTCTAGGAGTTCCCTTGACGATCGTTACAAGCGGATTCTACTGTATTATTAATGCAATTTTTAAAACCGTCCCACGGTTACCGTTTTAGTTAATAAGTTGGACGTTTAAAAATTGTCCGGCAGACTCTGGAACAAAAAGGTTCGTTGCACGCCGACAACGGAGGCGCTAGGTCCTGTTCGTTCTCCGGCAATTCCCAACTCGTGGCAGTCGCCTGCGACAACGAAATTGTGTACGTGTGGAACGTGAATACCCTACAGCTCGTCACGTACGTATAACATTGATATTATAAATTAAAAAAAAAAAAAAAGCAACGATATTATTTTCGAGATTGAAATACTCAAAGAAATGACAATTGTAAAAAAAAAAAAAAAAAATACGATGTCCTATGTAATATATACATATATGAAATGTAGCGAGTGAAACTTTTCTTTTTCAACGCGTATTTACGATTTCTGTCTGGAGGGGAGTGATATTAAGGAGGAAAAAAAATCGGCGCACCGGATGAATAGTTCGGAATCTCTTAATTGACTGCTAATAATATTATAATACTGCGATTTGACAATATTGTTTAAAACGTTTTCGCAGCACACTACTGGAAATATAAAAATTAATTTTCGTATTTTTCGAACAGATTTGTATTATTAGTTTTCGCCTTGGTTTTTTTTTTTTTTTTTTAAAGAATTAAATTAAGTAATTTCACTGAGTTCTGTATGTTTTACTCCCTGCGATAATTTCCCTCCCACCCGAGTCTTTTCGTTTTTTTGTATAACTCGCAGTATTAAGCAGTGTCTGTATTTCATTTAAATTCATATTACGAAACGAGCATAAATATTTATTTCCTGACCTATTTTCACGTGTAAAATTGTTTTTTTTTTTTATCGTTATTATATTTGTTTAACTCGTACTGGCTATCCAATTTTATTCGTTGGAAAATATTTTTTTTTTTTTTTTAAACAGCTGATTACAAGAATATAGAATAATATGATAATATTGTCTACGGGTTAGTAACAATATTTGTGTAATTTATGATTTTGCTACCCTGGGTACACATTTTCTTCATACCCCTCCCGACCTCACCACACTAGGTTTTCATATTGTATTTTTTATAGTTAGCTCTAAGTTCTACTTTATAAATCACACCACCACTCGCCAGTGAAATACATGCAGGTTTATGTTTGTGATTGTACAAGCTATAAAATATCACAAGGATTGCTCAACTAATATTAGTCATAATTAGGGCCCGGTTTTATATGCAGAGAAACTCCATGGAATATGCGAGTTCGTATTATAGATATGCATAAAAAAATTGTTATTAAAAATTATTACAGTTTATACGATTTATAGTGAAAATATTAGACAATCTAAATAAATGTATAAAAAAACAAAAAGTGTATTAAAAGAAATTACAATAACATTATTATTTTTTTATGAATTATGATTTTTGATGTTGCGTTTGAAAAGTATTACTAATATTATTCATATTAAATTATCATGCGACGAGTACATGCGATTAGGTTGATTTCAAATATTCGAATTGAAAACTTCTACGGTTATCCCGAAAGCATACTTTTGTATTTGGAAAAACTTCTTATTCAACATTTGTGCAACTATCCAGAAATATATAAAATAAAATAAAAAGAAAACCTAACCATAGAATCTGCACATTACGAAAGATCGACATTTCCAATAAAAATTATTCTTGGTGTATTGTAGTTATAACACCAAAGATCACAGCACTACGTAGACAAGATAATTATTATACGGTGTACACACAGCGCACGCGTTTGTTAGTGAACAAACCGATTTTTGATAAAACAAAATCGATTCGATTAAAGTTCATCCTAGAAAATATGATAAAGGAAATTTTTTTTTTTTTTAAATATGGCCAAAACGCTGCCACCACTATATTGCTCGCCAAAGTTTATTGTCCCCCCCCACCGAAAAAGTGTCCATTTACCCCTCCAGTAAATACGCCACTGCATACGTATATTAATCAAAACTGTAATTTCGTCGCAGGAAGCTGTCTGGGAACAACGAAGACGTCACCTGTGTGTCGTTCAGTCCCGACTCGCATTATTTAATGTCCGGTTGCGTGGAAGGACACTTTAGAATTTGGTCGGTACACCCGAAAAATCGCTTAGTGTCGCATACGAGCACGATTATTCGTGACAACGCACACGAAATCGGTATAACCAGCGCGGATTTCGCGTTCAAATGTAAGTGAATTATTATAATATATTGTGTAATTCCGACGATTTTATTTTTTTAAAAAAAAACACGATTAAACCCATCAGTGAGTGGCGAACGCAGGAAACAATCTCGGGTGTTAGGGGGGAGGGGAAATGAAAAATGTAAAATGTAAAGGTACTCGTATATGTATATATACATAATCTATTTTATTTGTAAATCTCGTGGAAAACTGTGAAATAACTATTAAATTTGTAGGTCGGATAATTTATTTTTATTAAATTTGTCCTGATATTTCGGTAGTCGAACACCGTCACTATTAAACCGTCTGCTGTCTATTAATTGATATTTATTTCAATTTATATTTTAATCAATATAATCAAGTCCTTTCTTTTTAATACTTAATATAATATAATAATAAAAAAACGTCTTATTCGTAAGTACACTGCGAATTCAATTTAATTGTATTTTATGTAGTAGTACATATTACATTTTAACCGCAAGAAACATAAACACAATAAAAGAAATACTCCTATAAAAAAAAAAAAAAAAAAAAGGTATTAGTTTTAGGGCCCCCTAGACTAAAATTTTCGTCGGGGTCCCGAACATACCGAGACAGTACGTGCGGACATAGCGGTCTTAAGCTATTGAGCTCTTTAGCCCATTGATAAAATAATTGCGATTTGGTTGCGATTTTATAAATTAAGAATATATAGATAAACATTTTTTTTTTTTTACATAATAAAGTTAAAATTAATTGAGTAATTTGTGTTATTATATTATCATCATACACCCATTAAAGTACAAACGGTTACATAGGAATTGCAACTGGTATAAGTTTTAATGTCAAAGAGTAAACTGTGTAGTTTACTAATACAAAAGTCCAGTGACAAATACGAATTTAAAGCCTTAAAAAATATAAATGTATGACCTCATATTAAATCCTCGCACCCGAGAGTTCGTGGCCTTGCATTATTCAGGAATTAGGTTGTGTTTTCATTTTAATTTTTTTATTTTTTCCCCCTTACAGACCCGTCCAAAAAACGATCGTTATTAATGCTAACAGGTGGCAACGACGCAGTCGTAAAAACATGGAAGTTACAGGACGACCAAATCGATTTCAAAATTAAGTTCGTCGGTCATGGCAGTGATATTACGTGCGTGAAATTTCCGCATAACGTCACTGCATTTTTGGCGTCCACGTCACTGGACAAGACCGCCAGAATATGGCAAACGGTTGGAAATTATATTTTTAATATTTGTTTAGAGTTGGAAAATTGTGCTAAAAATCGGGCGGTCCGAATTGCGAATGTCTTTCGGAACACGAAATAACATTTTTTTTTTTTTATGTAAAAACCGATTTTTCTGAAATTAGAACTCCGTGATGCGGAAAACGCGTCACCTATTGAGGCGATTATTGGAAAACACTCGTGTTTGGTTAACAAATCTGGACAGTAACTATAATTTAAAAGTTAAAAGTTACTTTTCTTTTGAAAACTTTTAATTAGTTTTTTTTTTTTCGACGAATATTACATATTTTAACTTGAATATCATTAACAAAACGGGCACGTGGATTATTGTCTATGGGATACCAATACGAGTCAGGTATAGTAAGTGTAAAAAAAAAGTAGGGTTTATGAGTTAAGAAAAAAGTAACTTTTAACTTTTAACTTAAATTAAGTTATTATTTTCCTAGAAATTTTTTGTAACTCGACTAGGTCATTCAAATGCATTTGTATTTTTAAGTTATATTTTAGCTAAGTTATTATTTTTTAAATTTTTTTTTGTGGGGGGGAAGGAGATAACTTAACTTGGGCAGCTTTGTTGGACGTCAGATAGTTGCCTATAGCAGTGGTCTTCAACCGGTGGGTCGCGACCCATTTTTGGGTAGCGTAAGTTTTAAAATTGAATCGCGATAAGTCTTCTTTTTAAAATAGAAATTATTTAAGGTAAAAAAATAATTTTTTAATTATTAAACTTAGAAAATTACTAAATGAAAATACAGTTTAAAAAATAGTAGTGTATGTACTGCAAAGCATTAAGCAATTTTAGCATTTTTACAAAGCTTACGTGGGTCGCGAAAAATGTAGGCCTAAAAAAGTGGGTCACGAGACCAAAAAAGTTGAAGACCACTGACCTATAGTATACCGTAACAAATCGAGTTTGCTAATTAAAACGTCGGTAGAAAACGATTGAAATTTAAAAGGACACTGCGGAAACGTTTGATAGGAAATGTGTAATGCGTGTGTACATACCTATATTATAGAAATCTATTATAAATTATGATAAAACAAAACGCACAGGGGACAGGGCGGCATTAGTTTGTGTCATTCGACAGGACGATTTCGCTAATGGTTATTTGAGCGGCCAACGGGAAACTACGAAATAAGGTCGGACAGAGAACTGTCCATTACTCCATTTAACGATCCCAAAATAGTGGGCACACTCGGGAGCCAGAGATTTAGACGGGTCGGACATGTATGGGGGGGGGGTTAACTTATACGGGCAGTCACGAAATGGAGAGCTAAGGGCCAAAAGTAAGGTCTAAGGCAACGGTGGGATGACCGTGTGAAAGAAGATCGTATTGGGAACGCCGAATGGAGGAGAACTGACACCGCATCGAGGAACGGTGTAGACAGATTGTGGAAACGAAAATGGCCTAGTCTTGAACAAAAAAAAAAAAAAAAACGGCGATAAACTCTGGCTCCGCTCTGCATCGTTTTTTTTTTTTTTGCGACGGTTTTACCATCGCTTATCCGTATCCGTTTACCCTTACATTACCGACGTTTAAAGTGCCGACTAAAAAAAAAAAAAGTCCGGATTATCCGCAATGCGCGTATAAACGTTTGTGTGTGTGTTTTTTTTTCTTTTCTTTTCTTTCAGAAAACTGGCGATTGCCTTCATGTCATCGATCCCAAAGACGCCATACTCACTTGTTGTTCGTTTTCGCCGAACAATAAATTATTGGCCACGGGTAACTATATACAATACAATCTTATACCAATTACGTGCACACACGGATAATGTTGGTTTTTGCCGGATTGGCGTACACGTACGTGTGCATTGCCGTTGCAACACCGGATTTGTGTGCAGCTAACAAACCCGTAAAACATGCATTTAAAACGGCGAAATGCGCAAAAACTATTTTTTTTTTTGATGCATTAGCCACATAATATATACAGTCGGGCCTCGTTAATCCGACCGGGCTCGAGAATTTATTTAGAGACATATTTATCCCGCGCAACGATAATAATTAAAATAATACCGCGGTAGCACACCGTAATAATTATAATTGTAATTGTTTTCGTTGTATTTTTTCAAATTATAGATAAAAATTAACGTTTAAAGTTTAAATTGCAAGAAAATTGGGCGTTTTTTTTTTTCTTTCAACTCATAGGTAATCCGAACGATCCCAGTGCCGGCCGGATTGACGAGACCCCTCATAACTGTATATACATTTATACTGATTTACATTAAATTACCATGTAAATTTCCGAATTTTTTTCTGTGTTCTGTCACATAGTGCGTGATTTAGTTGTGAAAACACGCGTTCAAACATTGACACCTTTTATTGAAAATTGTTTGGAGCAGCTTATAATAGCAGGGTCGGTTTTTCAATCGACGTCGTTTCCGTTTAATGAACCCATCGCACTATTTTAAAATATCGTATCCAGAATTTTGATCAAATACTGATTTTCATCAGAGTTTTCCATTGAGTATTCGTCTCTTTTCGTTTTCAATTTGCTTATGTTGATCTTCTCGTTTATCTTTATCGCACCGTATTTATATTTAGATATAAAAGTCCAGTGAAAACGATAAAGTGACACAGATTACAGATAATATGTGTACATAATACCTGCGTTAACAGATTAATATACGACCAAAAAAAAAAAAAAGAAAAAGAAAAATCGACAAAAATTCGCGCATTTCAATGTAAAAACCGTGCAATCTTGGGCAAAAAAAAAAAATAAAAATATTACGTTTAAACTAGTATCTACTTCACTTGATTCGGATTTATAACACGTGCCCATAAGGAGCGCCTTGTTGATTGTGAACTCTTTAACGGGTACACTAGGTAATAATTCCGGGTGCCGAATACGGAATTGATATTAGTTCTATATAAAAAAAAATAATAAAAAAATAAAAAGATAAACAAACAAATAAAGAAAATCGCACTCAATAAAAACGAACAATTTCACTTGTACCTGTTATCGGGTTCAGCGTTATTGTACGGAATAATTATAAATGTATCGATGCGTTTATAGGGTCTTTGGACAGAGCGCTGTTCTTGTGGGACTTGCCGTTGGTCGACAGCGACGAGACTTCCGTCAGAAAATCGGTAGGTAATTACACTCGACAGTATATTAATAATAATACTTATCGTTACACGGCGTAGAACTTTACGATTCACCAGTATTGTCCCCGTCGTTTGTCCGGATTTTCCTGTAGGCGGTTATGGTCTTACGACTTGCGTAGTTGTATGTACGAGAGCAGTGACATTAAAACATTTTTTTTTTTTTTTGATTTTCAGGCGTCTTTGGCGAAATTCAAAACGCCACCGAACGGTAATGGCGGTAAGTTTTACTACAAATACCTACTGCAATAAGCAGTACACCCGTTAATATTGCCGAAAATTCATCCAATCATATCTATAGCCTTTTTTTATTGGTATGGCCGCACGGGAAAAATTAAACACACACGTCTTATTTGTTTCGTAAAAAAAAATTATTAAAACAAACGGAAAAAACATTCGTAATACACGTACGTACTTACGTCGCCTGCCCGAGGACGGGAATATTTACGATTTTCTGAGCGAAACAAAAAAAAAAAAATGGTTTTACTATAGTTTAAATCTATTCGACTTTTCTATCAGAAATCTTGCTCCGATTTTTAAGTGTACCGGCTTTTCTAAAACCCTTTTGGATCTAATCGCCGAGGTCATTTCTCGTTGTAATTTTCTTAATAATTGAGAGGTAGGGGGGCAAACGGGAAAATTGACGGCAATAATGGTTTTGTTATTTTCGATTTTTTTTCATTTTGTCGTTTCGGCACTAAAAAATGTTTACAAATTCGAGACGAAAACACACGGAACAGTTATAATTTATTTAGTACGTTACAAATTAACATCGTTTTAAATTTAAATTTATCAAAACATGTTTAACCGGACCGGTTTAGCCCAGAATGGTTTTTCGCATGCAGTAGATTATTTTTATCGTTGCAGATATTAACTAAATTACCCTATACGCCTAAAACGTTCCCAACTTCCCACCTACTAACTAACGAAGGTCATATATGTGGGCTTTGTTTTATTTTGATATTTTGGTATTTCTACCACGGTAGTTTTATGTAATTATATATTATACTCAGTGCCCGGATTGTACAAATAAAAGAAGAGAAATTTACGAGACTTGAAAAACATTGGCGTCCCTTGCCAATTATTGAACACGGCCTAATCCGTGGGCGGCCACTTTTCAAACATAATTCAATAATTCGCATATTTATTTATTTTATTTCTTTAAAAAACTGTTTTTTTTTTTAAGTTCGTAACAAAAATAAAAGCAATGTTTAGATTTTGGTTGAATTACTTACATTGTTATTTCACGAGGTAAATATCCAATAAAAATAATAATCACTTTTGACTGAACAATAAATATTAAATAATTAAAACAATTTTATTTACAATACATCGCAGTTAATTTAATACATGCTGTTTTTTTTTTTTTTTTTGTTAAAAATATCGTTATTTGAGACGTCCCCCGTGCCCGTCCCAATACAAATGATCATCAAGGGGACGCTAAAAAAAGAAAAATAGTAGAGGAGCTCCTCCCCGCCCCCCAAATTGAGCACTGCTTATACTCGCCTATATTAATCGCAATGCGTCAATAAAATTAATACGCCATTGATGTTTTTTAATATGTTACCCACGTTTATAGACGAAACCAGACGGGAATTGGAAGAGGCTCTGATGAAGTTATCGCCGTCGGTGGACATTCCCGACGAATTCGTCTGTCCGATTACTCAGCAGGTCTTCAGAGACCCCGTCGTGTGCTCAGGTACCCGGATTGTTATATTTTAAGGGAGTCCGTTACCTCAATTGGCGGGGTTGTAATGAATACTTTTAAAAAAATGTCGAATAAGTAAAGGTAATATCGTTGGAAAAAAAAAATTACCTATTTAAATATAATCATTTATCCGGTGTATTATTGCAATAAATACTCTTAAATACATTTTAAAAAGCAATTTTTTTTTTATTTTTAATATTCATTTCAATAATGCAATGCGTTCCCGATTAATGTAATCTGTGAGATTTGACATTTCGATTTTCATTAATATAAAATAACCTACAAACACAAGTGTCTAGAAAACATAAAAGTATTTAAGATTCAGTATTTAATTACTAGTCAAATACTTTAGGCCACTGGCACCCAATTTTTCCTGCCGGAAAACTTCAAACGTAACCTATACCGAAAACCGTGTGAAAATTAAATCCAAAATGATTCGTATCTGTGCATTTTTTTTTTTTTATGGAATTTTTACTGGGCGATAATAAAATGTTCTCATATTCTACAATAATAAATTAATTTCAAAAAATTTAATAACAAAATTTATTGTAATCATTACCTAATTATTATTTTTTTTTTTTTACATAGAATAAAAATTCTTCTATTAAAAATTGTGTGTTGCCCAGTCTTTAGAAATACTGTCAACTAGGTGACAAAATATTTCACTGGCTTAAAAAAATGCACCAATTCGTACGCAAAAGCATAACGTCCGGAAATAATTTTTATGCAAATCTAGAAATAAACGAATTCCAGACATTTTGGCGTTCATATAATTTCACCGGAAGATTAGTATTGCACCGTATTTTTTTTTTTTTGTCGAAGGACTTTATAATTTATTAAAATTATTATTGTCGAGAATTTTGTTTCGACAGCTTTGATTGGTTTTGACTTTTGTTTCTTTCCGGCAGATGGATACACCTACGAGAGGTCGGCCATTGTGTCGTGGTTCCGCCGGGGCAAAATCACCAGCCCGCTGACCAACGAACCGCTGCTGTCCAAGTCCATGGTTCCGAACGAGGATTTAGTGAATGCGATGGTCGCGTTCATCAGGCAAGATCGATGAGAGCCCGTACGACGCCTTACCAATACCGTTATTAATCAATTAATAGTTTAGTGCTTAAAATATTAATTACCAGGATAATAATTATATAGAAATAAAATTCGCTTTTGAACTGTTGCGCACGATGATTTTCAATCATTGATGAAATTTAAAATTGTATTACACATGTACGTTGAATTGTATTTGGAATATTTCGCCTTTTTCTTATGCATGTAGCAGCATATTTCTATTTTAAACTGCATAGTACTTAATATATTCCCTCTAAAAGTAAATATACAATTAATACAAATAATAAAATGTATCTAGTCTATAGCTGACATTAAGGTGCTGTCACCACGATATCTAGCATAAATTTAAAATTATTGAAAATATATATATATTTTTTTCTTCTTCAAATACTCTCTAAATGTAAATTCAGTAATAATAAATACTAATTTGTTACCTATTGAGATCATCATTGAAATGATTTTCCCTATTGTTCATACCAACAGGCAACAATCAATATACAATTATTATAAAACATAATTATAAGATAATTTCACAATTTCGTGACATATTTCAGACTTTAAACAACACTAATTGCAGTGTAATTCTAGGTTCCGACCACATTCTTGGCATAAAAGTTCTCAGGGTTATAGGTGGTCAAGCGGATTGAAAATACACTCCCCTTCACGCGAGGAAAATTATGCGGAAACCAGACATCAATGCAAATAAATTACATTTTAATCAGCATTATGTTAGTAATAATGTACTTTTTCAGAATAGCCAGCTATCCTTTTCATAAAATAATCCTTACAATGTGTTTTAGTTGAAAGGAAAATACGATAATTAAGCAAATCAATAACATAATTTACATCAGCTAGTTGTTGAAAGTAATCCTAACTGTATTACTTTTGTTTTTGTGCATAACATAAACAGGTTAAATCACTAACAAATGTAAAAAACAAACAATATATTATTGACAATCAAAAGATTAGATTATATTACTTTATAATATGATATACCTATTTTTAAAAAAAAGTCTTACAAAATTGTTTTTAATGGTTACAGATGATTGAAGGCATTATCAAATCAAAATAAGATAAATATAAGCTACCTACAAAATATACTTATAAATAAAAAAAAAAAAAAAAAAATCCCTTCTGCAAAATCATTTTACAATCAGGTACAGAAACACTTATTAATAAATTGGAATTAATTATCAAAATTAAAATAATTAAACTACAAATAATTTACACAAATCTATAACTATTATAATGGTTCTAAAGATGATGTAAATCAAATTATTTGTAATATTATAAATTAGATTGAAAATGAAAATGTCTGAAGGGTTTAATTTATATAATTATGTATTTTAATATGACATATGTTATTAAAATGTTCCATTATCAAACTAATCAAACTGAAAATATACTACGTCGTGTAAGCATAATATATTTATAGTGTTAAGAATTACTTAAATTGTTTTGGTGGTAATTTACTTGATCCCGAGTTGAGATAAACTCTCGACGACATGCGAACTGTCCACAGGTGTCTGTGAAGCTCCGTTGTTGCTAGACTCTCGGTTACACTCTTTTTTATGAACAAACCAATGGATACGTTGACACTCGCGGTCGCAATATTGCACGGCTTTACATTTAGCGCATTTTTTGGAAGCATTGTTTTCCGCACATGTACCACATACACGTTCTTCGCCAAACGAATCGACACCTATACAACGTCTATTACCAATCATCACCAATATGACGTTGAGGGCTGACATGCTATCGCTACCCCGTGTTAGACTGGCAACCATCTAGAAACAGTTTTTTTTTTTTCAATTATATAATATTTAATTATGTTTTAATTTAATACACATTATAAAATTATGATTTAAGATTTTATAAGAGTATAATTTGCTTCTCGCAGCACTTTAATTGTTGTTATTTCTTTAAAACCATAATAATGCAATGTAATTATTAATAAAGAATGTTGCAATTAAAATGTTGTTATAATTTGTTACTATTCAACAATATCATATTGAATTAAACAAATCAGATTTTGTATACATACTAAAATAATAAGATTTAGAAAAATACCTAACAAAAAATATTATTTTTAAATGTACTTTTAATATTTTGTATTTCGCATACAATAAAATTGAAATTGAAGACTTGGGAATCGATAGTTTAAGTTATAGAGCCTGTAATAAGACAGTGATCATCTGACTTTTTATCAATGGATTTGCACAATGTTATATTATGTAATTTTTTGTCACCATAGACTAAATGGTACCAAAGTCCCCAGTTATCAGTAATTAATAGCTTCACCAAATTATTATATTTAAATAAATATGTGCAGTATATTTAATAAAAGGTTTAAAAAACTAAAATTAAAATAGTGAAGAATAATGACGTCGAAAATTAAAATATTAATTGATAATATTGTTAGGATAACATTTTATTATTGATAACGGGAATCAATCAGAAATGATGGCACCAATGGTCACTCTCTTATTCTAGAATCTCTAGTTAATGTGATTTATATACTTAAAAAATATGTTAATCAACTAATTGACCTAGTTTGTGATTTGTGTAGATTAGAATTATACTAGGTGAAAAAGAAATCATATCAGAACAGACAAACTTTGTAATATAATCTGTCCCAAGTAAGAGTATATTATATAGAAGTTAGTTTAATAATGTGTAATATTACGTAACACACAAATTAAAAATGGAAAATATTTTTACCTGTCTGAAAATTGTACAATCCCGATGTGGAAACATTCTAATGCAATCCTTCAAAAACTGTTCCAAGTAACTTTCACTCTTCAATATTTTCTTAATGAACAATTCCTTGGAATCCGACTGTTTTTCACTTTTTATGTCAATATAAATAAAAACAAAAATAAACATATATATATTATTATACAACAAAGGTACCCATTATTGTTACAAAAAATCAAATAGATAAAAGGTATGGTAAGGTTACTTGTATTTGGCAATTTCGATAAGAATACAGGCCAAATAATGAAATTTAAAAGCCATAACTTCATTGGTCTCTAGTAGTTTTTGAATTTCTCGTTCGCACATTGAATGTAATACCTTGTAAATTTTCGATGCATTATCGTCGACCAGGAAAGCAGGAGGTATTTCCAGAGCAACTTTTACTGGATGGATGTTAGTCTGTGCAATATAGACGAACACAAAGTACAATAATATTCAATAAAAAATTGTAGGCGTATATATTGTCAGTAGTAATAAATACCTACCATCATAATGAATTTGTGAACGGGTTGAACCAATTCGACAGACAGCATTGGTTCGCTGTCGATTGACTCTGGTACCATGTAGCAAGAGACTTCTTCTACGGGAACATAATTGCTGATCACTGCCACACAGTTATGATTGCCTGGGAAAAACAAACGAGTAAATTATTATTAAACGGACCAATCGTAGTCGGTCTGCGCTGTGTAACGTTAGGTGTTGAACACGTACCTACAAAGGCACCCATTTGGGACGCTGTACGACCAACGCTATTGACCAGTTCGCTCTTGGCGCCAGCGGCCAACAGTAAACTGCACACGACGGGGTTTCCGCTCAGTGCCGCAAAATGTAACGCGCTGTACTGGTACCTATGCTTTCCCGAATTGACGTCGGCGCCCTGCGAGAAACGACAAATTAATATATATATATATATGCGGGTGGTTAGGGTACCCAAAAATAATGAAAACTTCAAACTTACCCGATCAAGGAGCCAACGGACCATTTGCTCGTTGCCCTTGTACGAGGCGTGTTGGAGCGGCGTCATCCCGTGCTCGTCCAGTATGTCCGTGCCCAGATCGTCCTGTTTGGCATAGATGTTTTGCAATCCGTCGAAGTCGTTGACAAATATCGTTTTGAATATCTCCCGGGTCACCTCGTGCACGTCTTCCGTGGTAACCATTTGGGCAATCCGTCGTCGTCGTCGTCGTCGTAAACGTGATATTTGCGGACGAAAAAAAGTCCTCGGTTTTCTTCAAAAAGCGACGGCGGTGCACACACGTAGCGTGTCGGTGAATAATAGTAGCAATAACAATAGCAATAATCGAGAATATTGATAATCGTCGTCGTTCCCGTTTATATATTATTCGGAATTGTGTAAACAAATCATGTACCGTCGGCGGTGATAGTGGCCCGCGTTATCACGTCACCGACGACGGTCGTGTGTCGGCGGAGGTCGCGGGCCCGACACCGCCGGCCAATCGGACACCGCGTGTTTCGCAACCCGTGAACCTGTCCGCCGCACCGGCACCGCGCCGAGTCGTGAATAAAATAATAAAACGATTGATGGGCGCATGGCAATAACCTATGGAAGGAAAAACGTTCAACGTTACACTATTCCATGGCCGTGGCGACTGCGCAACTGTGGCGCTGCTACAATAACACGAAAATGATACGAACTTATCATTATTCGAATAACCGTACCCTATAAGATGATGGGCAAAATTGTTTGAACAAACCTATTTTAATTATACTTGAGGAAATAATGTTTGATTTTAATTTACTGGGAAATTGAAAAAAAATAAAAAAATAAATACTGATTTAAAGTACCATGAGTGTTGTGCCGTTCGATTTCCTATTAATAGGAAACCGGGCAAGCCAACAGACACATCGATGTTTCGATGTATCGATAAATCGAAATTTTAAACATTGATAGTGTCGATACATCAGGTTTTCGAGGAAAACATCAATGTTTTTTTGATGTTTTAACTTTTGTTGTAACACATGTTTTAACACATTTCACCATTCCAATCCCCTAATATCCAACCTTTCCTCCTTCACACTTCCGGATAACCCACGGCGCTGTCTTAAGCGCAATTACCCAGGGATCTCCTCAACATTAAAAAAATAAAAAATTAATACTTATAAATTATCTAAAATTGTGAAGTAGTGTTGTTTGGACACCCCTTCTATCAAGTCTTCCAGCCCTGTAATCTTAAACAACCATATTACTTATTGTATACATTAATACAGATTGTAAATATTTTCGTTTGTTAATAATAAAAAAAAGAAAAAAAGAAAGCAGAAAAAGATGATGATAGGCAATCGCCCATTTTTATAAGCCTGGGGTGTCGGATTATTATTTTTGAAAAAAAATAAAAATAGATGAATACTAAATTACCAAATAAAAAAAAACAACAACTTGATTCAAGGCGTAAGTATATTAAATCGTATTAAATTTAAATGTAAGTAATTCTTAAAAATATGTAATTTACCGAATACATTACCATAGTGTATCATCTAAGGATTGTAAAAATAGAAGTTTGTTTAAATGCTTAGATTTTAACCGATTTCTTTGTTTATTCAATGTCAATCCAGCTTTCGAAAATAAACGTTCACTAGAGACAGACGATAAGAACTGCGCAAGCAGATCACCTGCCCATTTCCGGTTCGAACAGAATAAATATGTAAATTTATATAATCGTTATAAACTAATTTAAAAAAGATACTAATACAAAAATGTTAAAACATCGAAATAAAACCTCAATGTTTTCTTCGATTTTATCGAAGACTAAACATCGATGGTTTTTTCCCACCGCTACTGTACCCTCAGATCGGAGATTCCCCGACTCAACGGGAGCCGCCAACTCATTTCAAATATAAATCAAAATGGAAAATATTTTTCAAAATTTAAAAAAAAAAAAAATTATTTGACTAATTGATATTATATTGTAATAATATCATAATAATACGGAACCAAATTCAGAGCCCGAAACTCGTCTATTATACAGTGACATATTTAGGGGCAGGTTAAGTAGGACGGCTTTTTTTTTTTTTTTTGTAGGATTAGGAGTTTTGGGTAAATTTGGTTTAGTCAATTTTTTTAAAAGCACTGTTAGAAGTAGAAAAATAATGAACTGAAACATCAGAAACTCGAAGTGTATTTGTACATAGTAGATTTAACGCTGTAAATAAAAAAAAATACAAAGGAATAGTAGTGACCAATCGTCATCAATTTGGATGGTTTATTTTTTAAGTTCACAATCTAGATAATACACATTCTAAATAATGTCACATAGGCACCAAACCAAAAACTATCTTTTGGCAACGTTTGTCGTGTAGGTACTTTGTACGAAATATCGACGAGTTATCGCAATAAAAGTCGGGAAATGTACAGTTTCGAAGAGGTAGTTTTTGGTACGTAAAACGCTACTGTTATCATTGTCGGATTTTTAAAATCCGAAGTTTTTAACTAACAAGCAGAATGTATTTTTTGCTCGTGACTTTTGACTCTTGGCTCTTTTGTCCATTAAAACTTACTTAATCGCAATATATTTATTTCCTCTGCCTGCCACCGTGTGAACTCGTACGCCAAAAATTCGTACTTACCCGTAAATAAATATATTCCAGTCAAAGTTTAACTGTACAGTGTCCGTACTTGTGCTGGACTTGTGGTAGACAAGCGGACGGGGACTACTATTGAACACGATATAGATTTCAGGATTCTTTTTATTATTAAAATGGGATTTACAATCCGTACCACTGAGGCGCAACAGGCACAAATCGGATACGGATTTATTTAAACTATAAATAAATGACTAAACCAAGCCTACTAAATTGCATACGTTTACAGGAAGAATTCGAGAAAAGCGGCTGCCCAACCGTTAGTGACACGATTATCGTCAAGATTGCAGGACAAATTCAAAAAACGTAAATAACTACAAAACGTTTATTTCACACAAAATACAATTTGTATCATTTATATACATAAAACAAAACATAATTTATTAATAATTAAATTTATAATATTGTAATCTCTACGCGTTTTTTCTATTATAATATAGTAATAACGTCTCTATACGTATATTGTACACAATATTATAGTCATTTTGTCCGCATACAATTATTATTATATATAATATAATAATATTGCAATATCGTTTTTGAATACACAATATAACATTATAAAATACTGAAATCATAATATATTTATTATTAAACTAATAAACTCCCTACGTACATAAATCATATAGGTTTTAACAATTAATATCGTTTAGGTACATGTATTAATATTTCACTTAATTAGTATTTTTTTTTTTTTTTTTTTTTTAATTTTTCAAGTTACGTGTAAAGCGGCTGTAAATAAATAAATAAAAAAAAAAACAATCGAAATCTTTACTACGGTACCCGATGAAACGAATGGATGGGGTGGAAAGGGACGAAGCTCCTTCACTGTTTTAATGTTCTATACATTTTTTTTTTTTTTTTTAACTTTCCCTAACCTAACCCTAAAGCCCCCCATGCACGGTCAGTTTCGAATGACAATCAACGTGATTGACATGCATGACTGACCGTGTACGTGTATGACTGTTAATGACTGACAATCAAATTTTATGACTGACGAAATTCAAAAATGTTTGAATTTTTATCATCAGTCAAGATGGTTGACATTCATGATTGACCATGTATGTCTAAGAATGTACAATTTGTCAGTCAATTAAGTCGTATAGTGTGGACGAGTTGTGTCATTATGTCTTTTGTAAATTGTTTGTCTTCGTCAAAAAATGACGAACAAGTAAAATAATGAAGAATTTTGGCGCGATTTTATACATTTATACCGTAGTTTACCTGCTACGCGGAAAATAAATAATTGATCCAACTGCTGACAAAAAAATACAACAAAAAAAAAAAAAAAAATTAACACATTGAGATCGAATCGCCGTCGTAAGTTAATGAACGTTTTAGCTAATGAAAAAGTTTCTATAATCAGGAGAAGATAGTCGAAGTTCGTCTAGGAGATTATGATGGGAAATGTGTTCCTTTTTTTAAACCATTTTTTCGTCCAGAATCTTTTTTTTCTCTTTGTTTTATCAAACGCAAGGTAAATAGCAATACCAACAATAGCTTCTTTATTAATTTTAATGTAAAGTTTAATTTAAATTTTTATTTTTATTTTTTTTACAATAAATATTGAATAAAAACTACTACACTCTTAACGGTAACAATTGTGTTAACTAAATAAAATCAAATAAACGAATGACTGAAGATTGTCGTGGGTCTTGATTGACCGTATATGGGAGTTATCAATCGTCAGTCAATGATCAGACTTGACTGTTAATCACGTTGATTGCCATTAAAAACTGACCGTGTGTGGGGGGCTTAAGATGATCCGTCTCGTATACGTCACTATTCGCAAATACGTAATGATATTTTCGAAAAACTACGTACCAATGAGCTCAGATAAATTTTACAATTTTTTTTATACATACATAATATATTATTAAATATGTATTTGTTGTTCGGTAATCAGTTATTATTATCTTTATTTCAATTTTCCTTTTTTTTTAATTTTTTTTTTTTTTTAATAACGTTAACATTTTTTCTGTACCGCGCGCTCTCGCCCTGCGCAATAATAATGCGAAATTATATGTAATCCAATCGAAATCTAATTATCATTATCATTAAACAATTTTAACATAAAAATACAAGATATAAGAAAAAAATGTATAGCCCGTAAATTTTTAAATTACGTATAAATAATGTAAAAATGATGTAGTTGGGCAAAGCCCCCCTTTCCAAAAAAAAGAAAAGATTCGGTTCAATCGTGTTGCAAAGGACGCCGATTTATTTTAAGGTTTTTGGTCCCTCTTGTTTTATTTTTTCGAATTCGAACACTACCGATGATAATATACACACGTACTAAATTTATTGTAATTATAACTGAACAGTGTCGGCTATCACAAATTATCTAAAGCACAGGTTCAAATTGTGGGTCGCGTTTAATTTTGAAATGTTATTAGAAAATGTACAAAACGTGTAATAACAAAATAAGCCCGTTCGGTTATGTAATTGTAAAGCTTTATATTTATAGTAAGTCTTTTTGGCAATATTTTATTATTTTATTTTTTTGATAATTCGTACGTAACATCCGAAATATCAGCAGCGGCCAGTTTTAATTCGAACGCAAGTGCCGATAATTCAACATTATTTATTTATTTTTTTTTTTTTGTCCAAATAATTGTTTAAAAATGTACACGATATTCTAAAAAAAAACAAAGCATTCGCGTCTGTCTTGTTTGCGTTTATTAGGTACTTTTGACCGTCGCTCGAACGGCGCAGCGAAAAATAATATGAATATTAAAAAAAAAATTAAAAAAAAAAAAAAATAAATAAATACGCCAGTATGTACTTAAAAATTATTTAAAAAAAAAAATAAAAACCAGTCGTTTCCCCAGGATATCCGATAAGATTTCAAAACGGTTACATAATTTCGTTATATTGCACTAAAAGTATAGCCCGTGAAATATCTTATACGTGACAAAAATAATGAAAAAAAAAAAATACCATTTTTAAAAATTCGCAACGTGATTGATCTATACCAGTGTTCCCCAACCGGTGGTCCGCGGTCCCATAGATTTTTCTTCGATTTCTATTAAAAATTAATTATTATTATTTTTTAAATAGCGAAAAAAATTACGACTTATTGAGGAACCGTATAATATTATACGGTTATCTTATCGATGTTGCTGCTGTAGACCGATAAGCATTTTCCATTTTTATAAGTGTTTAGGTATCAGAGTAATAGATTGAAGTATAATTATACATTAGTGAAGTATAGTAATAAAATGTAAAGTAAAATAATAAAAGTTAACGTTTTTCGATAAGTTTTGTGTATTCTTGTTAATGAGCAAAAAAAGAAAAAAAAGGGCATTCCTAGTTTTCGTAAAATTGAGGTGGTCCGCCGACCTATACAATATTGTCGAAGTGGTCCGTGGTGGTGAAAGGGTTGGGGGAAACACTGATCTATACCGATCGTCGGCCGTGACCGGGATAATCAAATTGTCATAGTAGATAATATTGTTGTAATATTTAAACGTGTAAAATCGTGTAGGCTATCCCGGCGTAGGGTATCGACCGAATACGGTCGTACATTTATTTTTGATATAAGGTTAAAAAAAAAAAAAAAAAAAAAAAATACCGCGAGTTATTGCACCCCCCCTATATAATATATGTAAAATTATTTATACGACGCGATAATAAATTATACACGTATGATTAATAATATTTGATCGTATATAATACGTCCTGTCCCGGCGGCCGGTACCGTCGTCGTCCCGCCGGCGTCTTCGTCAAAATACAAAAACCTAACCTAACCTATTAAGGCGAACGAAACCCAAGTCCGGGGCGGTTACGACAAGATCGAATTTCGCCGGACCGTGAACACGCTGGATAGGGGCGTGGGCTGCGCGTCGTTGACGATCGGCAGCGTCGTCGGCCCGGCGTGCTTGCCGTCGGTCGCGTACCGGTTTTTGTCCCGCGTGCACATCGACTTGACTTTGATGCTCATCGGGTGCGACAGGTCTTCGTCGATCATCTCTTCTTTGCCCCACAAGTCTGCAAAGCACAAAAATCACGTTCAATGACAAACGAACGATTGTCCTGTTCGCAGGACGCGAAATGGGCGCACAACAATCCAACGGGAAGGACGGCGGCACAGTGTATTCGTTTTTAATTGTACTTCCGCTGTGTCCAGATGCGGGGACTAGTCCCGCTGTGCTCCCTTCGCGCCCCTCCTCCCTCCCCAATGGACGCCCGTGGGTACAACATCATATAATTATTTTGTTGTACGGGGCACGATCGACTAAAAATATTCCGGAATTGAACAACGCAATCCGGAATATCAATCGTATTATCGATCCGGATCGCTATGATAAAATTAAATGGATTAAAAATAAATTGAATTGATTATTGCAGACAAAATGGCGGTGGTGGTGGTGGAGGGAGAGGAAATGTCTTATACAACGTGCCAACAACATTAAACAAACACCGACAATTCATCTATAAAAAACTGAAAGAAAAAATGCGCTGCGTCAGTGGCGTGGTGAAGGAATGGTTTTGTCGGGCCACTGAATATTTTTCAGTGGGAGTGGCGGTTTTGTCGGCTCCTATGATTCGTATGACGAACGGGAACGAGTACTTTTTTAAAAAGGAACTTTTCCAACACTGGTATTACTATGAAGTGCGGTTTTATTGTCTGTACGTAACTTTTCTACCGGAAAAACGTGCTGCGATCATCGACAGTGTATCGGGAGGGTAGGTTCCGGTGAACATTTCGTCTAGCCGTCGGTATAAAGGAGATCGAGTTTTAATTGAAATTTTCTGGATTTTTTTTCTCGGTTTTACGCGGACCAAGATCATTTCGTCCCGGTAAAAATGCACGACGGTTCGACACGCGGGTCAGTCATAAGTTCGGTACCGAACGGTTATGGTACCGATTGTGGTAAAATTGATTCGTGTTGCGATCATCGCATATCGGTGCACGTTATCGTAACGATCCAAGGTTCCCCATACCTAAAAATAACCTTTGTACTACTTTTATACTACAAAGACTTAAAAAAAAAAAAAAAAAAAAAAAATAGACAATACAATTGAATTTTACGATAACGCGTACCGGCGGGCGGAGCTTGCGATAATGAAGACGATGATGTTTTATTGGCGTCCCGACAATAATCTTCATTATTTAACATGATACGAAGTGTACGAAAATTTTTCGGGCGAATTTCTTTCCCTTTTTTGTTGTTATTTTTTCCCCAAAAACATATTCTATTGTACGAGCATAATATATTTACGGCCCTTATCGCCGGAATAATGCCAAACGGACCAAGAGAGACGGACTGGCATGCAAACAGCGTCTGAAAATCTGCGTTCCGAGTACAGTTAATTTAAATGCTCGGTTTATTCCTCGGCGAGGAATTCCAATCGCTGGCACACGCGGCTATCATACGGAACGTCAGTGGCGGATTTATCGGTCGTTTAGTGGGCAAATGCCGCCCACTGTTAAATCATATAGTTAAATTTTTACCACAAAAACAAAAAAAAAAAAAAAACAATGTTTTTTTATATTGCTAACCGCATTATCATTTACCGGTACGTTTTGTACGAGACCCGATATATTTTCTATGGATTCGCCGACTTTGTTCGGACCATGTAATCCTCCACTGCGCCCGGCGCCACGGGCCCCAACACAGTTGGCTGTATTTTTAAAAAAAATAATAACTTTTTTTTAATTTTTTTATTATTATAATCGTTTCTCGTCTATATGTTACTTTATGGTTGGTGCGTACGCATAGTACGCATTTTCATATTTCATTATTAAATGTTTTTTTTTTTTGAATTAAGACATATTAAACAATCTGTACTCATGGTGCAATAAGCTTAAGAGATATTTAAGAATTATAATAATAATAGAATTAATACAAACGAATATTTATATGTAACCCTATTATAATTTTACATGCAATCTTGAATTGAAGAAACTGTCCAGCAACAGCACTTCGGCGAGAATTTGTTTTGTTGATTAAAGATGATAGATCTTTAATGAGGGGATTGGAGTGATTTTGTAGTCTTTTATGGAATTTAAAGTAGTGATTTTTTGCGACTTCATTGACATACGGTATGTTCAGGTCTGAGTGTAGAGTTTCATTAGAGACGTACGGAGGGGCGTTAGTTATGAGACGAAGAGTTTTTGATTGGGCTACTTGAATTTTGTTTATGTTTTTTTTTTTTTTAGCAGCTCCCCATAGCTGAATTCCGTAGGTCCAAATGTGTTTTATTAATAGTTTGTACAAGTTGATTTTTGATTTTAGGTTGAGGTTTGAGGTTTTGCCCAAAGTACTGCGGAGAATAGAGAGTCTTCGATTTAGTTTTAGTCTGGTCATGTGAATGTGTTTGGCCCAGTTGAGTTTTTTGTCAAGGTATAATCCTAAATATTTAACCGTGTCCGAATTAGGGATTATTACATTATTTAGTGATATTGGAGGGGGTTGTTGCATTTTGAGGGTAAAAGTGGTATTGACTGATTTCGATTCGTTTATTTTTGTGTGCCATTGGAAGTACCAAGGGGAAAATTATTAAATGTAATCGTGGAAATAGAATTTGCCAACGCGCGATTTCGGGTTTGTTTAGTTTCGGCCGTCACCGTTTCTTGGCGGAATCTTAGCTACGCCACCGGATTCGGCGGTCCGGGTATCGAACCGCCGCCGCCGCCGCCGATTTGCGGTGTTTTGGGAGCGCCACTGGGATTCGGCGGTGCGGCCGCGGGGCTCGCGTTCCGTTCGCCGGCCGAGCGCGCGGCAGTGCGCGTGCAGCGCGCCGCACGGCTCTACCGTCGTCGCACGACTTCCACGGCCGCGTCCGGACGACCGAACTGGTAAGTCTGACGTTATCCTAAACACGGTTTTTCGACGATACCGACTAACTATTAATTGTGGCTTTATGTTTTTTTTTTTTTTGTTTCTCACCGAAAACTCTCGCGAATAAAACGTTACATCCTTTTTTTTTCTTTTTAAATTATCGTATTATTATTCGGTAAAAACGTTTTAAAACACACCGTCAACGCTACACTCGGAATTTCAGTGTTCTTTTTTAAAATCATTTTTTTTTTTTAGTTATAAGTCACTTAAGTTTTTCTTGTACACTGACAATATCAATACCAGAGTATTAATTATCAAAACAAAATAATAAGTTCGTAAAACTATTTCCGATATAATTTCTGAGTTTAAATATTTTTAAGCTTTCATATCAGTTATCCTTCGTTTATTGGCGTTGTTAGTTTTTTTTGTTTAGTATCATTTTTTTTTTTTTTTTTTTTTTGGTCATCAAAATTGGTCTCTGTTTTGTCGTTGTTATACCCGAAAATGTCTATAACACTGAATTTAATTTTCAATAACTGTAGAATTTAAAAAAAAAAAAAAAAAAAATACTCGTGAAATCGTAAAATCACTGTAAGCCGTTGGTTTTTACAAAAGTTTAGGTTACGGTAAATTCGCCCAAAAAAATCGCAAATTACCTGACACACGGTATGTTATTCCCCGGTAGTTTTCTATTCATTTTGAAGAATTTTTTTTTTTTTTTTTTTTTAAATGTTCTAAATTGTAATACCGCGGTATTGGTGTGCTCGTAAGTTGTTTCGCTTCAAATGATTTTCGGGATTTTACGAATTGTATTGTAAAGTGTTCCGGACACTAAACGTTTCAATATTCCTCAGTATTTTGGATAAGTATCTATTTGACGAAGAAGTAATTTCATAATTTCAAAAGGTATAATACGAGTAATTTATCTTAGATTGGAAGTGGGGGGGGGGTCCATAGAGTCCTGCATATAATGTACGAAAAACGTATACAAAATTATTATAATAAAAAGTTATAATTTTGCGTGAAGATAATGAAATCATATTTTTCTCTCTCTCTTTTAGACCCCTTCTAATTAAAATCCCGGCTACGCCGCGTCTGTCTCTACTGTTACCACTGTCCATGTGTCAATGATATTTACTGATAGTATTAAAAATCGCAATGATAAACGTGACCTGACCGGCGTTAAACTGTTTACATGGGCCCATGGCCGTTTTTTATTGAGATACACCGAAGAAAACACCATAATCTCTGTTCGGCCGCGATTGAAACACACCGTACTATAAGTTAAGCCTTACTTAGACTTGAACATAAGCTTATGAGGCGTGTAGATATTAAAATACTGGCTCTATAATACGGCTATAGCGAAATGAATAATATTATAAAACAGTTTCTAAACGGGTCGACGTCAAGGATTTTTTTTTTTTTTTTTTGTCCTTCGACCATCTTTTGTTATATGCTTAACCGTTTACCGATTTCGAATAAATTCCGATCGATTATTGTTCAGTAAAGATAAGAAATAATATTGCCGTAATGTTGTGTTGTAGTCTCACGTTTATATTTTCTATATATATATATATATATATCGGGCACGTTCGTTTGCGTTTTACATTGTTGTGCTGTACGTTAACAACGGTTAGGTATTGATATTTTGTATTTATCCGGCAAATATAAAAAATTCAATATCGTTTATAATAATACGTCGTGCAAACGAACAGTGTAATTTAAGCAACTACAGTAGTAAATGATCGGAGTAGTATCTATGCTGATTATATGCCATTTTTATTAATAAAACGCCAATGCTCACACGTGGGTTTTTATTCGAACTAAATTCAACGTTAAATTTAGACATCAGGCAATCTTTAAGATTCCGAGCTAGAGGCAAAGAATGCATTGGTTTTACGATGTTGCGTGTGTTTTTTTTTTCTTCCGATCCGTAAATAATACTTTTCTATCAGATATCCTGTTCCGATTTTGAAGTATAGCGCATTTTCTGAAGGCATTTCGGATCCAGTCGGTGCGCGTAAGAAAGGTCAAAATGAGAAATTCAAACTTGTTAAAGTCATTGTTTTTCGATTTTCGTGGGAGTTTTCTCAATAATTGTGCACAAACACGTAGAAAAACGGGGAAAATGTACGGCAATGGCGTTTCATTATTTTCGATTTTTTTTTCGTTGTAACTCTGTTAAAAATAATTGTAAAGACCTGCAATTTTCATAGGATATTGATGGTAGAGTTTTCTAGATGTCAAAAAATTCCGGTAATTTTTTTAAACTATTTATAGACATTTTAAGTTTTTTTTCCGAATTAATTGAATGAGGCTAATGCAATGATTTTTACGAAAATCTTAAAAACGATTTTCGGCACTTCAAAACACGATTGTCTAAACTTCGCTCAGAATCATTTTTTAGCGATTAAATTCCCCTCTATATCCTACCTTTCTGTCTTTCCGTCTAAAACAGTGGCCCACCCGTGTTGCGAAGTATGCCCGTCTTTTTAATTTTTTTTTTTTTATATATTTTATATAGAGTTTTTACATTAGGTATACCTCTACGCATCATAAGTCACGAACTTATTTTTATAGTTTGATATAGATATAATAATTTTGTATGAATTGTCAACATACTTTAGAAAAAAAGAATTTAATATTATATCGATTTGAAACAATTTTAAATTATTTTCGTAAAAAAAAAAAAATCACGTAAACTAGAACGCGTAAAATATAACGTCTACCTTATTATTTTTTTTTTTCTCGCGTTAGGTATTTTTCGATTTTATTTTAAAATAATAATAATTTGATACATTTATAAAATCAAAAGGGAAATATAATCTATACAATATAATTGTATTTATAACGGAACTTACAATGCAATCATAGAAACATTAGATTCCCGTTTTAATCGTCGACGGTTGAAAGATCATTCTTTACAATGATTATAACGTATTGTTTTTTTTTTTTTTTTTTTAAATTTAGACACACGTGTGAATATGTATATATATAGTTAAAATATTTGTTATCGTATTTTTTCCCAATTACTAAACATTTTCACTTATTTCGAATTGATAACGCAAAAATCCGTGCGTTTATATCATAAAAAAAAAAAAAAATATTACACCATACAAAAATATGCGATAAAATCACCGTCATCGCAGCACGTGAAATAGTTTAAACGAATGTTCAACTTGATTATAGTGTATTTTAACTGTTTTAACATTAACAGTTTTTTTTTTTTTTTAAAACATTTACAAATTGTTTAATTCCGAAATTTTCTATTAATCTTTCGTTAATTTTTTTTTTTTTTTTTAAATCGCGCGTCTCACCAAATATCAATATTGATGAATTGGTTATCGTTTTCATTTTGTTATTATATTTAATTATTTTTAAATTGTCAACGTGAAAATCGTAATATTATTCAATATCGCTACAAATATTCGAATATCGCATACGGTCAGCAAGGTAACCGTGCGCACGGGAGTGGCCTGGCGGGCCGTGGCCCACCCACTGCGAACCGTATACCGTACACTCAGTGGCGCGGTGAAGGAATTTTCGAGAGGCCGTGAAAATTAAAATCGACTCGCCCATTAACAAACGGGATTAGGATTGTTTGTAAACACATTGTGCCACTTAACAAAATTACGATAAGATGTGTGTGTGTTAATTTCGGAAGGGGAGTTATATTAATTATTTACAGTTTTATAGAAACCGTTTACAACGGCATTGCAATAAAATATAAAACTATACGTCAACGTTAGTTGAGTAAAAGTCTAATTCAGAGGTTCCCAAACTGTGGGTCGCGATTCGACTTTCGATTGGTCGTGTATGATTATGAAATATTTAAATACAGTTGAATACGATATGAATACATTTTTTTTCGTCATGAATACCGTAATGTTATAAAGTTATTGTTAATAAAAACGCAGGTCATTAATATATGTATAAAAAAAAAATACTCGAAAATGGGTCGTATTGCGAACAGTTCGGAAAACTCTGCTCTAGTTTGAACAAAATTAGCGTCCCTTGCAATAATCATTGAACACAATCTTAGCCGCAGGGGGGAGTATTTCATCACTTTTTAAATATAATTATAATAATTAAAAAAAAAAAAAGAAAAAAAAACACAACACAACAATAGAACGACCGATAATACTCTTGCAGGTTAAGGTAATTTGCTTGCACATTTGTAATTTTTTTTTTTTTTTTTTATATATAAAATTGATTATTCTTTTTGTAGAAAAAAAAAAGTGATTGTAACGGTATTATCATATCGTTCTTAGTATTAGATTTGATTATATTATTCTTATAGTATCTCGTATATTGTATTTTATTAGTCATTATTAAGCCATTTAAATGATTTGTCTATCCACTATGCATAAAAAAAATTTCAACTTTTTTCCCTATATATATACACGGCCGATTACCTCCTCGGCTCTCACTCGCTCTCCGGCTCTCTCACTCATTCATTCTCTTTGACGGATGTCCCACTACGGTTCTGGCAGACGCTTCCGGAAACTGGTCCCCTCGGTGATTTTGTCGTATTCCTTGTGGTACCGCTCTCGTTTCACGTCTGGCCCGTATATTTTCAAGTATACAAAAATAGCGTCAATTATTTACTAATTTCATACCTATAATACCTTAGCAACTCATACTCCCCTTCCACATCAACTCCACAGCTGAGGAAGTCCTGCATCGAAATGGTAATATTAATTTATATATATATATATATATATATATATTTCGTACAGGTCTATTCCAAATACATGTAGTAGGTTATAAGTAATTTGTATGATCAGTGGCGATTACGTATTTCACCATCTTTCTCCTCATTTCCTATTTTCTTATTTTATTTTACTTATTACAGTGATAATATTTAGAATTTGGTCAAACCACCTACTTTACTGTTATCACACAGGGCCAAACAAGTGCATTACAGATAATATAGGTAATAATAATTTACGATTGAACTGTAAATATTAATTTAAAAATAAATAAATAAATATATTCGAGTTAATGGTTTTAAAAAATATTGTTATTTGCAAAAAGCGATCATCCCGTCCCAACAGAAATAATTCGTCGGTAGACTAAAAAAAGAAAAAAAAAAATTACATTAGAGGAGTTCCAGTGTCCCCGCGAGAAATTTTACATTAAGGTTTTAATTTCAATTATAATGACAATAATATTTTACTAAATCTTCAGGGTTGTCCATGGTGACTATTTCACAAATACAAAACGATGAAGAATATAAAAAAAAAAAAATATATATATATTTTCATACACCAAAGCAATAACAGATAAAACGAATATTTCGTGCAGACGGTATTTTAATACGCCCGGTTTACAATACGGGCCGTCTCGTCGATTGTATTGATTAATTTATTAGCGATGATGATATATTATTGATTTTTTACTATTTTACGAATACGAAACGATGACGTTTTTGTATACGCGAAAAGAGTCTACCGGATGTTTAGCGTCTTCGTGACGTCGTGAAATAGAATACTGTAAATAAAAATTCGTGATACGTCACGAGGAATCCTGGCGATTTTCTAATAAAACATTTTTAATTTTAGATTATCTGCGCAGCATTGTTTTTGCGATATTTTAAGATTAAAAAAAAAAAAAAAGTATAAAGTAAATATGATATTTTCTCGGGTATACTTTACGCGCGCAAGAACGTTTATCTACATCGTAAATACCGTATACGTGCGGTATGAGGTTTTTTTTTTAAAAAAATAAAAAATATATATATATATATATTTTCATAGAACAAAGCAATAAAAGATAAAACGAATATTTCATGCAGACGGTATTTTAATGCACCCGGTTTACAATACGGCCGTCTCGTCAATTGTATTGATTAATTTATTAGCGATGATGATATACTATTGATTTATTACTATTTTACGAATACAAAATGATGGCGTTTTTGTATACGCGAAAAGAGTCTACCGAGTGTTTAGCGTCTTCGCGACGTCGTGAAATAGAATACTGTAAATAAAAATCCGTGATAGGTCACGGGGAATCGTGGCGATTTTCTAATAAAACATTTTTAATTTTAAATTATCTGCGCAGCATTGTTTTTGCGATATTTTTAAGTTAAAAAAAAAAAAAAAGTATAAGGTAAATATGGTATTTTCTCGGGTATACTTTACGCGCGCAAGAACGTTTATCTACATCGTAAATACCCGTATACGTGCGGTATGAGGTTTTTTTAAGAAAAAAAAAAAATATATATATATATATATTTTCATAGAACAAAGCAATAAAAGATAAAACGAATATTTCGTGCAGACGGTATTTTAATACGCCCGGTTTACAATACGGCCGTCTCGTCGATTGTATTGATTAATTTATTAGCGATGATGATATACTATTGGTTGTCTTTTTGTTTTGTTTTTTAGCGGTAACAAGTAACAATTATATTGTTGTTGTTACGGCGATCACGTGACGATAATTTAATATAAATAAATACCGCGGTTTTTTTTTTTTTATCGCTCAAACCGTGTACGTCTTTGCGTTCGGCCCCGATAACGGTTATAATTTATACGGGCGACACACCGAGGACACGTATCTCGGGAATGAAATTCGTATCAATATTGGCCGGTCGCCACGCATTGTCGTCGTAGTACGTGCAATACGGTCGAGTCTCAACATCGTCGTCGTTCGTGAGTATATTCAGACATTTTTTTTTTTTCTATTTTTTTTTTTTTTTTTTTTAATATACCGGGATCCGTAAAGAATACGGTCAGTCCAAATCCGTGATCGGCGTATGATAATTTATTGTCGTTTGTTACTCCGCCGCGGTCTAGACGCGGTTATGCGGATCCCTGTGCCGCGTATATTTATAATATTATTATTTTTTTTTTGTTTTAAATTTTCCTAGTTTTCGAATCCGGCCGTTGCCGTATTGAAAATCAAAAGCGAAACAATGTCCCACAAAAATAAACCCTTTAACAAGTTGACTGCCGGAGTATTTTTATAGGGTTGTCCACACACGCCATGAGTACCAATACTCGTTGTACTCGTTGATTAAACACCTCACATGGAATAAATCGTCTTTTTCTGTACTTTCTATTCCATTATTAATTGATTGAGTACCAATAATGGTACTCAGTGACGTAATCACAAAAAATTATGAGTACCAAAATTGACCCTCAAAGCCCGAGAGTCAAACAATGTGAGCACCAGTATTGGTACTCAAAGCGTGTGGAAAGAATATGTCAAAACAATTAAAGCCTAGGATGCATACCACGCGAGTACCAAATATGGTACTCACGGCAGTCAACTTGTTAAACGATTATTGTCGCTCAGAGCTACAAAAAAAAAAAAAAAATAATAACCAATTCTACGCGAAATCCTACTCTAAAACGATTAGCATAGAACCCCATAATGGTTCCTTTTATTTAACCGTCCCGGGAAAATTCCAATCTGAATATAAAAATACAAAATGTAATTTCTTCAAGAGCAATATTAGTATATATTTTTTTTTTTTTTGACCACTGCAACGCGAAAACTATATATCGCACCCCCTTCCCCCCCGGAAGTGACACGTCACCAAAATAATGCAATTTTCAATAAACTAATTTTGAACATTTTGTTTTTTTATTTTGTTTTAGAGAATATTTAATTGATTCGATCAATTTGTTTGGTTTGTCGCTATACTCGCTATTTTACAGTAGTCACACGCCTAGTATTTTCCTTTGTTATCTACCGCGAAAAGACACTTTCGATAATTGTACGATTTTACACCGTTGTTGAAAGTGACATTTGCGTCATCTAGCGGTTTAAAATTTCTATTTAACACGATCAAATTGCAATATTCATTTAACGTATGCCGTATTAATATGGAAAATGTTTTTGTTTGTCTGTTTGTTTTTACAGCGAGGGTGCGATATTATAAACAAAAACTCCAAGACAACGAATAATTAAATCATATTATTATTATTATTTAACGTTTTTCAATTGAGTTTAGATATTTGTATAGGATTTTAGCGAAAAACCAATATATAATATAGGTTTTTTTTTATTTTTTTTATTTTTAAATGGAATCTACAATCTATACCACTTGGACACAATAAGAAAATGAGATACAGATTAATTATATACAAATAATTTTTAAAAAAAATACATCATATCCTTAATAACATTTATACATAATACGTGACATTTTTGAGGAAAGCAGCCATCCATTAGTAACACTTTCATTTGTAATTTTAATTATATATTTTTTTTTTCTAATTAATATTAATATTTGGTGTCAACAGGTCATGAGACCATTTCCGCTTTAACCGTCTCGGGGGGTTGCCGGGGATCGTAGGATTAGCAAGGTTTTTAACAAGAGGATTGGGATGAGTTAAAGTGCGAACATGGAAACGTTTAAAATATGTTTTAGCTTCTTCTGAAACTGAAGGCATTTTTATGTCAGTATGTATAGTGAAGTTAGGAGACATAGGGATAATATAGGTTAATATTATTTTTTTACATCAAAATACTATGTTAATCAAAATGTTATCATCGAAACAAAACGAAACAGTTTATAAATTGGACCTGTGGTTAGCTAATATATTTTTTCAAATAAATCATTTTTATACACCTATATATATATATATAACACCTACAAAAAACAAAAATATAATTATTCCTAATATTTCTATTAGCTACAAATTCTAAACTGAATATTACGTTGTCGCAACGAACGTCTTGAAAATATGCGTATAAAACAATATTACAGTTTGAAGAACTCTCAAGAAAAAATGCAAAAATATATTCTTTGTGTTAATTGCACAATTTTCACATGAATAAGAGAAAAAGCTGAGCAGTGCAGTTGGTAATATTGACATTTGTTCGGATCCGAAATCGGACGGTTTTTTTCGTTGTTTTTCCATACGGTATCCGGACATGTACATATTTTCCCGATAAATTTGTACGGTTAGAAAATATAACGTAAAAAAAAAAAAAAAAATACATTATTATTTTGGGCGTTTGTCTACAGGACAGGTCAAATGTTCGAAATTCGTTCGTTATTGAACATGGTGTAGATAATAACAAATGCATTGACAAAGAAGGAATATAATTAAATTATGGTATCGACAATACGAAGATTAACCGAGCCATTTATATAATTTTCAGGTTCGCCGATCCGTTAGTTGTTTTAAAAATTCAAAAACAATCCTGTAGGTCAGGGATGGCGAACCTAAGTCACTTTTTTTGGCACACAATTTCAGTGACACGTTAATTTAAATATAATTCGTAATTTTTACTTCACTTTCAGGGGGGGGGGGCGCGTTAACGATAATTGAAAATAATTTGTTTCAGGTTTTGTTACTTTATTGTTTAATACATTTTATAAATGTATATTTTTTTAAATTTAATATATTTTGATTAATGTATCGATAAAAAAAAAAAAAAATGTGTTTTTTATATTCACGTGTGGTAGTAAATATAACAACAGATAAAGTCCCGTTTACACGTTTAATTAATTATTTAAGCAACAAGCGAGAGAAAAAAAAATGAAGAAAGAAAAACACGCGGGCAAAACGAAATCAAACCGAAATGTTTTATCTGACACGCGGATAACAAATGGTTCGCCACCCCGGCTGTAGGTTAGGTACTGATGACGATCGACGCATTCGAAAAACGATATTCACCCGATAGACGTCTGTCTACAACAGGCAAAGTTAATTTTTCGCAATGACGTATCGTGAATTCTAAATCCGGATAATAGTCATGCCAAAGGTACATATGCTGTTCGAATAATAATAATTTTTTTTAGTTTTTTTCGACAAAGATTATATAATATAACGGACTTTCTTTTTTTCTTTTCAATTGGCCCAATATGAAAAGCTACGTCAAAACTAAAAAGTTCGTTTCATACTACGCGCAAGATCAACGCGCGAAATTGTAATTTGCTTTTTTTGTTTTTTTAATGCGGGTTGTTATTTTTAAATCGCTATTCCGGAGTTTTTTTATATTGTTTTTTGTTTTATATCTACGCAATTGAAATATTCGAATGGTTAGTATTTATGTTTTCATATCGTAATGCTAGCGGAAACGTATTAAAATGGTTTTAATGATTTCAGTTATCACATAATACTCGAAACGATTAAATCGATATGTATATAGTTTTTTCGTATGTTGGCATATTTTTTAAAAAATAATTTTTATCAACTGTAATGTGTAATAGTCATATTATCTGCTTATATATATATATATATATATTAAACAAAATTAGTAATCAAATAAGTTTTAGTTTTTAAAAATAATTATTAGTGCTTTTTTTTTTTTTTAGGATTTTTACTGCTTCGTCGCTTTAGTGTAAGTGCTTTTTGTAAGGTTATATTGATCTTTAATATCCGAACTCTTTTAATGACGTTTACGTTCCAAAAACGATTCTGAGTGAATGACAGCAGACGAAAAACGGTTTTTTACAATATTATAGATAAAAACCATATTTAGATATATAAAACAACCAGTTAGATGACTATATCAGCGGAGTATTCGGATTTTTCAAAAAGGGGGTGGGAGGCTAATAAATAAATAACTAACATATCTAGATTGAAAATGTATATTAGTGTATGTATTAAAAAAAATATATACATATATATGTATATAAATAAAAAAAATCATACTTTGCACTGTGGATGGGTCACTGGCCGTAGATGGGAAGTTTGGAATGTATCATAAAAATGTAATTAAAATATTACTATTTGTGGGCGTTATCCCTGTGACCCTAAATTATATATTACTTTTTTTTTTTTTTACTATTTTTTATATAACAGTGTTATTATGCATCATAAATTATCTACTCCAACGTATAATAATATAAACAAAGTAGATAATAATGCATTCAGCTTAACGGTTTTTTAAAAGTTAATCTTTACATACCCAATCACCCGTATTCCTTTTCAAGAAATACTAACGTAGTATCTATAGGTTATAAATGGGTTTCGGAACATAGTTTAATTTTGTAAACTCCCCTCCCTCCTGAAAATTGCTTTTAGGTGCCATCGAGTAGTGAAAATCTATAGGTTTATCTATAGGATAGTAATCCTATAGTTCAAATACGGAATCGTTGCAATCAAAAAACGATTCTGAGCGAAGTTTGGTAAATTACTGGTAAGGGTATTAGTCGATTCCTCCCCCTCCCCTTGTAGCCAAAGTAATTCAGAAATCAACAAAAACAAAACCAATACATCGAGATTTGTTGTAAGTATTTTGAAAAACTTTTGGGAATCTATACATTTTTGTTGCAAATAAAGTACCACCGCGTGAAAATTCCGAATTTTTTTTAAAGATACTGCGTGAAAAAATCCGAGCATTTTTACTAGGCAGCATCCATACAATAGGCTACTAAGAGGGTAAATCGGTTAACCCACGAAGTATTTGTTTATGCCATGAATCATGCGATGATATAGAAAAAATTTGTGTTCATGGCATAAACGAAAAACCGCACGGGTTAATTAATACGATTTACCCTCTTGGTACATGGCTGTCAAGCTTCAGATTGCCTTACTCGTCAATTGTTTTATATATCTGTGGTAATAACCGATAGCTACTGTACAACATGACTATTGTTGAACTTCAAATTTTCAAACCCAAAACTACGAACGTTTAAAAAAAAAAAAAATTAACCTAGAAACAACTCGATCGTGATATTATTAACAATTTTTTACGTTTACCGTACGTAATCAAATTTTCGATAAATGATTCTTGAAACATTGTATCAGAATGCCAGAATGATATTATACTATGTAATTGGTAAGAAGTTTTTAGTTTTTAAAATTTTCATTTAGATTTATCTCGAAAAATGAACCACGCAAGAGTGAAGGTGAATGTAAGTACTAAAATTACTATCAATAAAAAAAAAAAAAAAAAAATAGTCTTATACAATACTATTGTTAGTTGTAGTCCGAATTCCTGTAAATTGATTATAGATCGGATCTAGAAGACTAGAAAATCTAGATTACACGTGAGTATATATTGTTGTACTTTTCTTTTTAAATAACTCGTAACTACCAGAAATACTTTGAAAAACTGATTGAATTTAATCGATTGTTGATTTTTGCCGTGGAATAATTGAAATAATAAAAATTTTTTATATGTACATTTTGATACTGTTCAGTCATAGAGCTATGGCGTTTCGTTTTTATTTATTTATTGGTTATCAATATATAATAAGTCTAAAAAAAAAAAATAACGCACCAGTAATAAATAATGTATTACAATATTATAATATGTAAATATTTTAATTGTATACGTTATATTATATAAATTTAAAAAAAAAAAAAAAAAAAAAGGAAACAAGTTAAAATATTGACTTTTTCAGCGGTCGTAAATAATAATATATTTATATACGGTACGGGAATAACGATTATAAAACTAAAGGTACGAAATATTATTATTACCTTAATAATTAGTTTATCAGTTATATGAAAATGAATCGTTTATAAAAAAAAAAAAACATAAATCATGTATAGCTACTGGGTCTACGCGGTACAAAGGTTAAAAACGAAAAAAAAAAAATTGCATGTATATCAAGTTGCCAGCCACGAGCGCCTCGTTTTATCGAAGACATTTTTAGATCGATAAAGCCTACGCAAGACCAATCGAACTGGACAAGAAAACGAAATACCCGAAGAATTGACAGAATCGACACGTTTGTGGGCAACAAACAGTATTGGTGTAAATTGTCGTGGAACGATCGTGTACAGTTTACTTGAGTAAACGTTAGTATTAAGTTAAACGTTAAAAAAATTCAATATTTTGTCGTTTACCGGGTAAGTGGTTTATTCATTTATCTAATCGACCGGCCCACTGTTTTGTTCCTTTAAGGGGATTTGGATACATACCATTTCGTTTTCTATTTTCATCAAAACATACCAATCGTGTGCCTTTTGTCTGAAAACAGATTTGACGTATTCATTATATTGATTTTCCCGCGGTTTCGAATTTCGACGTTTAAACGTTTAAACGTTCCCGAATGAAAAAGTAAACCGTTGGAACACTCAACAAATACTCTAGAAAACGTTGGCCATTTGATTGCGCACAGAATATACAAACAATTCGATCTTATCCATATAAGAAAGACGAATTCAAATCTGTTATCAAATTTCTTATCGCACGATTATGTCGGTCCATGCGGGTATAACGGACACATGGTACATATTTTAAGGGAATTAAAATTTAAAAAAAAAAATAAATAAACATATATATAAATATATATATATATAATACTGTAGAAGTTGCCTATACTTAACTCCTGAAAAAACTACGGTATCGGCGAGTAACCGGGCCGATGGTATCGCGTGTCGTCGCCAGTCTGATGGCCTGAAATATTGTCATATATTACAAATCGTAAAAAAAAAAAAACAGATAATATTTAAACTAGATGTGTCCGTTGCACGTGGTAATTAACTACACGGTTACCCGTGTTATAAAATACACCGTGCAGTTTTTTAATACGGTTGTATTTGCGGTTTTTTTTTTTTTTAGGTAAAATTCCGATAAAAATCATACGAAATCACCACGTTCCGGCGGTTAGTCGGATAGGGGCGCGCGCCCGACAACACGTGTGACGTCAACAAATTTATATATATAAAAAAAAATATATACTCTCAAATTAATTATTACACGTTTGTCGGATTTTCAACACACGGGTAACGAGCATAAAAAAATACCGATATTAATATTCGTATAGTACGAGTACCGGGGGGGGGGGCGGGGGGAGAGGCATGTCTTTTAATACCCGTGTACGATCACTACCCCTAATTTAAACGCGCGACGGGAATTCCGTACCGAGGAACACGAAAACTCGACCTCACTGTAAAATAACAATAATCACTATTAATAATTATTCTAGCGGGATATTTTATAAAATACTGTTTTAATCCACAAAAAAATTACTACACCCTTACCCCCTCTCGCAACTAGGTAAAAATCACATCACGCGGTTAACATTTACCCGAGCGGGGGGGTGGGCAATATTTTGGTGTAAACCATTGGGAATTTGGGTACGTTTCGTCGATAAATCTAAAAATACGTGCTGCGGCGAAAAATATCATCCGTTCGTCGTTTTATAATACGAAATAATATGTAATTAACGAGATTTATCCTATGGGCAAAAATTAAAAATTATTTCAAGGCAATAAACTAATATGTTAATTTTTTTTTTTTTTACTCGTACATTATAGTCTTAACCTAACAAACACAGAGTCCCGTGTAATTTCCCATGGACCGGACATTTTTGTGATGTTTTTTTGGGGGTGGAAAACAACGTTTTCCTCGTAGTCGGGGTAACGGGGAAATTAAATCATCATTTGTTGTCAGTTTATTGTAAAATGTTTTAGTAAAAACTATTGGGAGTCTAGGAAAAATTGTTTAAACCACCGGGCGAAAAATCCGCTACTTGGAGGTACGACGAGAACAATTTAGCGCATTTTCACTAACTAAAAACGCGTTTGTCTGAGAAATAAAAAAAAAAATGGATCGAGCGGGACTGTTTTGAATTTCAATGATTCAATTTTTATAAACAAATGTAACTATAGTCAGTAAAACAATATTTTACATGTAAAATCGGAGATGGGCTGATATTGTGATTTGGGAGAGCATGTTGCAATGCTCATTATAGTTTTCTAAAACGATATTTATTAGATGAAGAAAAAAATGTATTTTCCGTACATTACCAGTATACGTGGGCATGTTTAGAAATTAACAATGGAGGCAGAGCACAAAAAAACAAACCAAAAATGTATTGTCATAAACACTGTTTAAAAATAAAAAAAAATTAGTATTTGATAGTAATATAACGGTCGTGCACTAGTCTGGAAACTGAAGCGAGAAAGAATACGACCGGAAGCGACACATTCGACATTTTGAAATTTCTTGTTTGGCGCTACCTATAATATTTAAGGGGTGCATATAGGCAATATTCTCGAAATTATTGAACAAATTCAACGACTCGAAAATATTCAAATTCACTTTCGAATCCATTTTACAAATAAACGAAAATGACTAAAATACTGCTTGTATTTTAAACCTAATTTAAGAACCAAACATTCTCAATAAAAGGAAAACTTGCACGTGCAAGGCTGGTTTCAGTTTTTCGATATCCTAACTGGAAAACAAGTAATTGGAGTTTGAAAAACTCAAAATCATTATAGGTTGTAGAACAACGATGGCATTCGTTTGTATTTGTGGTGTACCGAAAAACTAAAATCCACCAACACGTTGCACAGTGCAAGTTATCTTTTTTTTTTTTTTTATGGTGAACATTTGATATGATTTCTCAATTATGTCTGTAGGCCCAAGCAATTTTTGCCCGCTCAAAACCATTTTCAACAATCGCATTGCGGTTGGAATAATATTGGTCGAAATGTCGGTTTTTCCTAACCTAACCTTAAAGTGTATTATTTACTTATCGAAGTGTTCTTTCCAGTTATATCCCGTAGTGGTTTTTACCGCAACGATACGAATCCCCCCGACCACCAACAATTCAATACTATCGTTTTGGACGAGGTTTTTCGCTTTTCGTCCAAAACTCGTTGCATTTATCAAAACCCAACCAGTGAGTTAGTTCCAGTAAACCCATGAACTCGGCGTCGTTCGAGATACAAACGGAGTTATCCGGCAGTAACTCCCCGGGTTTGTAACTCTAGCGACCGCCAGTGATAAAACGAACAGTTACAGATTGTTGTAATTCCATCGATAACGTATAGCGATTATAAAGCCGATTATATTGATCGTATTGTCGTTCGGTTTTTGGTTTTTTTTTTTTTGGTGTTTTGTTTTCGTTTTCTACGGTGAATTCGTTGTAATACCTCGGCAAACGATACTGTTAACGATCGTTAAAACACACACAAAAAAAAAAAAAAACCAAACAAATCAAATTTTCAACATTTAATTGTTTGACATCAACATTATTACCGTTGATCGACAAATACACGCGACCCGTCCGATTTTTATTTGGAGTACAGTTGATTTAGACCGGTACGAATCAATTATACAAGTTTTTACAACGCACCACAGTTGACACAAGGAAAGTAAACAATAATAATATTGCGTGTGTGTGTGTGTGTTAATATTATAAAAACTTTGTTTGTTTCAGATCTAATATTATTAATATAATTATCGTTCAAAAGACAAGAACAAGACAAACAAACAAACAAAAAAAAAAAAAAATTATACAACAATCGAGCAAATTACTATTGCTAGTGATAGTATCAATAGTAGTAACACTAATAATAATATTGTTAATATAATATTTACGCAATTTTTTTTTTCTTTTCTATTTGCATTAAATAATGTTTATAATTAATTAAGTATATAATATGTTATAATATAAGTAGGTGAAGACAGACAAAACAAACGTCGCCAACGATTTTATTATACCGCCTGCGACCCGGCGTCTTATTGGCAATAACCATCGATAAATTGTACAAAATTCAATTCATTTGAATGTAATTGGTATTATTTTTATTGATATTACCTGTCATGTAGCTGACTATGACACCGACAAAGACCGTTACGAACGTGCCCAATAAGGAATAGTACATGTACGTGATGGAGTACAATTTCGTCAGTAAATCCCTGCGAAAAAAATAAAAAAATTATACACTAAACGGTCAGAATATTTTTTTTTCTCCGTCTCCGAAGCAGTGCGGCCTAATTAAAAGCGTACAAAGTCCCGATTTTTCCGGAATACAGTGGCGGCCCTAAATCACGTCTATGATGTTGTTTTGCGGGGTTCAAAAGTCCAGCATTTCGTCGCGGAAATATCAGGGACTCAAAAATGTCAAAAAATATAATAGTACCTGAAGATTTAAAATGTCTTCAGATGTCTATTGTCAAAAATTAGACGGGGTACGCTGAAATATTAAAAAAAAAAAAGAATCGTCTTTCCCTCCCCCCCCCCCCGAATTCAAGCGCTGATTAAGACTGAAGGATTTTATAAACGATATATTTTACGGACGAATTGTAATTGTAATTCTTTTTTTTTTTTAGGACTCCATCATTAGATCAGTAACGGTTGTAGCTAACGTCCAAGGAAGGGAGGGGCGGCGAAAATACTAAAACACCCATTTCCCTCCCAATGTAAAAATAACGTAAACCAGTAAATAGTCGTTTTTAGAAAAAATGTATAAAAAAATTCGGGATCGGTCAATCTTTTTGACATTTAATAAGGTTCCTGTAAAAAAAAAAAAAAATTCTACTCATATGAAATCGACTCTATGTCTAGATAGATTTACGAATGACGATGAAAATATATCATCCCAATTCATTAGTAGTATGGGAGGTGCGATCCACCTGTTGCCACCCGCCCCTTATAACCGCCACCGCACTGGACTCGTATATTTATTTGATAAACCTTAAGAGGACGTGCTACCCGCATTCGCTGTCTCTGTCCAACTAACGGGGAACATAGGAAAAACGTACCTATGCAGACTGCACAGAACGCACTATTGGTTTCGGAGTAGAAACACCTGTTATAAAATTAAAATTGGGTAGTAGTATCCCGGAGGGCAAGACGATGAGTTTTTTTTTTATTTTTAAATTAATTGTATTGGTATGTAATGTAGAAATGTAGACATAGTTGAAATAGTCTTTATTTCTAATCGACGTATATGCGGAACAATGGATAAAAACGCATCGTCTCGCCCTCCGATTACTCTTTTAATTTTATAATAGGCGCTATTACCCCCCCCGGAAGCGAAATTGACTGAGTCCCGTGCAGTCCGCGTACGCGTTTTTTTAATTTTTTAATTTTTTACTATATTGCCCCCCACCCAGCCCTCTCTTTAATATAATAAATCAAAAATCGCGGTGGGTAAATAATGTTTTATACGTACTCCGAGGAATTCAACGATTTGACGGGCAGCAGTTCGTCGAGCGTCTGGTTGGCGAGGCTCATTTTGTAATCGGCGTATTGTATTTCGAACACCGGGTCGATGTGCGGCGAGAACGTCGTGTTCGTGCAGCCCTCGGTGGACACGGGCAAATAAACGATCTCTTTGGTAACCGAAAGCGATCCCAAAATGATCAACAGCGTCACCAGATGGCTGGTTATCATGCCGGTGGCCGCTCCCTGTGTGCATTCGATAACGAAAAAAAAAAAAAAAAAAAAAAAAGGCGTTTTACACGATACATTGATTAAGGCCGGCGATCCCCTGAAAACCTATTGAGTATGTACGCGGTTGTACCCATTAAAATTACCGAAATATACTGGAAACAAAAAAAAAAAAAAAACCACGACTGACGACTAAAATACCGATTTAAACGTTTGAATCGGTTAAAACCCCTAACCACCCATCGGAGTGTTTTAAACGATTTAATAAATAATATGTTATCTAAAACACCAGGGGGGAGAGATACCGATAGTATATTATCAGCTCGCCCCTTGAATGCCGATATCGATAAATTTTGGTAAAAACTACCGATTTGTTTGACCAACCAATAAAAATATGCAAATGCATACAAACGTCGGCCCCGATAATAATATATAAAACAATATTATCAGCAAGTTCGTAGACTACCCTATAATATCAGGACTGAGATAGCGAGGGAAATTGTTTTGTTTCTTTCAAATTTCCGACTACACGGGGCGATACAGTTACTACAATGATCCGGCGATTTTAAGTGAATATCATTTCGGGTATTTTTTTGTTAAGCTTCATTTTAAGAGACAATTTTCAAACTGTTAACTCTAATCCCTGTACATATTCTCGGTTTGAATGCGTTTTTTTAAAAAGAGGAGCGGATTTGCTATTTGAAAATCCATAGTGAATACACATTTAACGTATAACGTATAAGGGGTGGTAATTTGAAAATAACGCTTAAAAGATTGAAACAAAAAAAAAAACCATATTTAAAATTCATTAAAAAATTAAAAATACTCCATCATAATAATGATCATTCTGCATGGGGGGGGGGGTTATCTAAAATTGTTCGTAATCACGAAATACGAGCGTACAACTATTGTTTTCGTGAAATTCAACTCTTGTTTTTCGAATTATTTTACTGTAATAATAAGTTTTGCCAGAATGAATTAACAATAAAAAAAAAATTGTTTTTTAAAAAAAAAAAACCGTTGGAATATTCGTTTTTTGATGTATTATCGTATACAACACGCAGAGGAAATGTACACTGATTTTATTTTTATGTCAAAAATCTACAAGTATAATTATTTTTAATATAATATTATTGTGATCGTTTAGTTTTTATTGTTTTATTATACGAGGTTTTGGGTTTTTTTTAAATCTCGGTTACGTCCGTATTGGTCAGCGCGTAATAACGCCGCGGTCGGTTTCACACCGAAATCATTGCCAAGGACACAACACCGCAAGCCTAACAAATGATAATAATAATTATAAATTTTTTTTTTTTTTTTATAACACGGCACCGTTTTTACGCGTTAAGAATATTTCCGACCATTTTCTGGATTTATTAAATTTCCGTCGTCATTGGATACCGCGCCGATAACCTACCGCCGCCCCCGGCATAATTTGACCGTACGTCGCTGTCGGTTTTTCCCGAAGGCTGAACGCCAGCCGCCGTCTCGTGTACGCTTTGAATTTAGTTTCCAATCGATATTAGCCATGCTCTGACACAATAGCGCGGCGTACGCGTGCACGTCACTGTGAAATTTTTAATTTTTAATCGATTTAATCGGATACAGTTTGCGTATATTATTATCGCGTAATGAATAAAAAAATTTTATTGTCATCGACAGAGAATAACGGTATTTCAATTTTAGAGAAATTTTACTCACAACGAAATATATATTTTAGATGTTAATAGACGAAAAGCGATACGTTTTCAATATTATAGAGTATATATATATATTTTAATTTTTTTTTTTAATTCTCGTGACCGTTTAATATAAAAATATCTCTCCTCAATAAATAATATTTATGCTAAGCTAAGTGTCATTCATTCATTAACGGGGGTGGCTTCTTACTCAAATAAATTCATGTTTATCCATAGTCTCTTATCTTATAGGCTTGTTGTCCGTTAATTTCTATAGATTGTGTATGTAAATTGTGAAATTAAAAAAATAAAAAATTAAGCCAAAAACGTATCGGTTTTATACTATGTGTGTTTTTGTTCCTTCTGTGAACAAGTTTTCTACGAGAAAACTTACTCCAATCAAAAAACGACCAGAGAGCTTTATTGTTGCGTTTTGGATCTAGTTGGATGCACCAAGGAGGTCGTTTTTTTTTTTTTTTTTTATTTTCCTTGTACTTAATTTCCTAAACAATGGCGGAAAACCGGATTGTTTACGTAATTACGATTTTTTGTCATATTCAATTTGGTTTTTTTTTTTTTTTAGTATTATTCAGTAAAAATATCTTCATTAAACACTTATGTTACTCCATTATGGACGTGGTAAAATCTCCAAAGCTTAGTGGCAATTTGAAAGGAATGTTTGACACAGGGTTCGCCATCAATAAGATATTGTTTTGGTCGTATACAAATATCGGAAATCCGTAGGCACATTTATATAATTTTTTTTTTTTTTGTTTTGAGTGTTTGTTGTGGTAATTTTAACGGAAACCGTACAAATCACAATTAACCGAACTTCGCTCTGAATCGTTTTTCGCTAGCGGTGATTTGTCGTTATAAATTAAACTCTCCTCTTTATCTCACTTTATCAGTGGCCTACTTACAACGACACTAGAGGCGAAACGACGATGTACAAAACGCCCCCAATGTACTGGCATTTTCCCTCTTTTTTTTTTTTTTTAATTTTTTTTTAAATTGTACATATCGCTGTAATCACTCGTATACTTTTTTTTTTTTTTCGTTATATACTCACTTTCCAATTCACCGACGGGAAAAACATCGCCAATATAAATACTCCTAAAAGGGGTCCGCTAGTTGCGGACGTCATTAGCTGAGAAGCGTCAATAACGCCTGACGATTGAGCGACAATGAACGCCACTCCCATAACTATGATACCAGAAATAACGCCTAGAAAAAAAAAAAAAAAAAAACGCATAAATATTTCAATATATTATTTTAGCTATACGGCGGAAAACGAGAAAAAAAAAATCCATTCGGTTTGGTCTAAAATATTTATGCGTTTAACATAATTGTTATTATATTATTGCCGAAACCATCACATATGTGAAAAGTAAAAAATTCGGTGGCACAACCGGATGTGGGAAGTCTCGGGCGATTTGGGCGTCTTGTCGGTCAGTCAAAAAAAAAAAAAAAAAAACGTAATATATAAGTTTATAACGTACAACTATTACGGAAGAACGTCTGTTATCAGTGGCACCCACGTACCTTATCAAGTGGTGTTTGAACATAACTGCAGTGGTTTTTGAGCGGGACGTCGTGTGGTCGTCTGAGATAGTTATTTTGTGTATTAAAATCGAATACGAGTAATCGATATATGTATATAAAACTAACACATCGGTAACCGATGTGTGGTTCAGATTGGTTAAAACTGGTAGTTGTAATAACCATTAAACAACTTATTACCTAACCTTCACAACAGTCTTCTTTTTTTTCTTTTTTTTCTTAACTTGGGCAACGTCATAGTTACGAGGGCTATGTTCCAGGACTCAACTTCCTCCAAGAACCAAATGAATAACAAATTGTAATGTTTAATCTCCCTTTGAGAAAACAATAAAAATATACCAACACTGGCCAGCGATTTGGGCTGGCGTTTGATAAAAAATATTTACCTTTTATGTATACCATTTTATAATATTCTGTCGTCTATTATATTATTTCGACGTTCAATATTTATTTGAATGGGGGGTGGGGGGGTCGGATGTTATATTTGGCGTACACACCCTTGGAAAAATTCTTACTCGCGTCACTGACAATATATTATGTAGTTTTTGTGTAGAATTGTGTTTGCACTTACTTATGCCTTTAATGCACCACAGTTGATTTTTTTCAGTGGCTCCCTTGAAAATCGGTATTTGAGACACGAAATCTTCCCAAGCTACGGTCGATATTGAATTCAAGTTCGACACGAATATGCTGTAAAACACACGAATATTATTGTCACATGAGAGTATAGTCTAAAATAAATCGTCGGCGCGTATAAGAGGCGGTTTTACGCAATATACTTGCCATTTTAAATCGTTTGTACAAATAATAGTTTTTTCTCTCTCGAAAAGTTTTGTATAGATATTTTTAACCACTCTTATTTAATAAAAACGTTTATTTTTCTAAAAAGAATTTATAATATTATTTAAATGTGTCTTAATAATTTTACTAAACATTGAACGGCGGCCGATGCATTTATTATTGTCAAATATATGAAATTATGTAATTGTTTAAAATGTCACGCGTAGTATTCCGCGGCGTTACTCGATTTACTACCGAGAGGCGTGATGTACTACATTTGGCAGTTATCGCAACAAAGTTCTGAAAATTCATTTTTATTTTTATTTTACAGTCCGCTGAAGGCCAGACGCGCACATTCGACCCGGCCCGCAACGGACCGAATTCTCGACAGAAAAAACATTTTTTTATTATTATTTTATTATTATTAGGGCTGGGATTTTCTAGAAAATACTTTTTTTGATAGTAGTGTGATAGAAAGATAATTCTTATATATATATATATATATTTTTTTTAACACATACAATCTATAAATACAATTTTATATGTATGGGGATTTAAATAAAAAGAATGGCGAGATTGACACGAAGAAGTAATCACCCAGAGGCAACACTTACTGGCTAGAGAGGGTTATTTCAGGTCACGGATCCAATTTCGCTGTAACTTTCTAGGCGGATTTCCTGGAACGGATTCAGAGTTTAGGGCACGGATTAGCGGGTTAGAGTGGTCTGTAAGACGGGCACGGTATAATTTATAGGCCTTTATTTGGCTTCTTCTTGAACTGTTAAAATTGTTTAAGTCTGAATGCAAGACGTGGTTTGAAACGTAATGTACGGAGGAGCACATGTAATAATTCGTATTGAGGTCGATTGAAATGTTTGGATTTTAAGTATAAGATTTTTCCGTTGCTCCCCACAATTAGATTCCGTATAACCAAATTGGCTCGAGGACGGTTTTGTATAGTAGCAGTTTTGTATTTAGGTCAGTTTTTGCTTGCCTTCCTATAAGTGGGAATAGTGCTCCTTCGTCTGGCATTCAGCATGAGACGTTTCTGTTTAATATGTATAGCCCAGGTAAGTCTTTTATCAAGTGTTAGACCCAAATATTTAACAGTGAAGGAAGAAGGGATAACTTTATTGTTTGAATAAACTGGAGGTACTGTGGTTTGTTTGATAGTGGAGGTGACGTGCAATAATTTTTCATTGTTTATTTGTGTTCTCCATTTGGAATACCAATCTGCAAGTAGGTTTAGATGACTTTGTAAATATTGGCTGGCAAGAAGTGGATTTTTTTCGGTAATGTATATAACTTCTGTCGGCTACAGAAGTTTGAGAAGTGGTTGTTTGACCGGCTGTGTATATGTTGAATAGTATGGGGCAAGAGACGGAGCCTTGAGGGACACCAGCTAGAATTGGGGCCAAATTTGAGATTTCAGAGCCAACTTTTGTGGCAAAGAATCTGGTTTCGAGTTATGACTTAAAAAATAAATAGTACGATGGAGGAAGAATCTATATAATATTCTTTATATAGATCTCCTCGAGCTAATATATTTATTGAAATAATCGTATATATATATATACACCTAACGTATATAAATACGTTTTGAATCGTTCTGATTCCAATAAAGTAAACTTTATTTTGTTTCCCCCCTCCAATTTAGTTATTTTTTTCATAATTTTTACATAATTTTCATGGCAATTTAACATATTTCTATGTTATATTTCGACTATATTATTATTGCCAAAAACGATAAAAACCCAGTAATAAATGGATGACTGTTAAAATAACTATCGTTATTGTGCCGGAATTGTAGTTTTATCAAAACGACCGTAATTACAGTATTATTTACGACTTGAGAAAAGGGAAAACTATCTGCGTATTTTTATAGCACGTTCGAATACTTTGAGTCGATCGGTAAATATCAATCGGTGGATAGCGTTCTACATAATAATCGGTTATTTTTTTTATTCGGCCGAGCGAACTGCGGCGTTCCTCGAGACGCGGTATACCTGAGACCGCTGTTGAACAGGCTGGCCAGCACGAGTCCCATGAAACCGGGCAAAAAGTAGAACTTGTCGCCCACGTAGAACGGCACGATCTCGTCGATGTCGGTTATGTAGCCGAGCGCCCGAGGATCGCAGTCGGCGTACACGGTGTAAATGACCATGCCGACGATCCACGACAGACTGAACAGGAATATCATCAGCGGTATGGTCAGCCACAGGGCCCTGTACACGACGGACGGGTTATTTCTTGTGGTCCGGTGGCAGGGGAGAGAAAAGAAATAAGAAAACGTACTTTTCCACTTGTTTCTGCGAGTCCATGCTGAAATAGCGCTGCACGAAATTCTGCTGACAGCCGAACATCGACAGCGACATGAACAACTGGCCCAGCGTGGCGGACACGGTCGACACGCGGATCGTCGGGTCCATGTCGAAACTGAAAACGAAAATTACGTTATCAATAATACCGTTGTTTGTTCATAAGTTAACAACCACCGTCGTGTATTTAACATAGGCGCTAAAAAAAAAAAAACCCATCGAATTAGTTGTCGAAAATGTTTTAAAAAATCGGACACTCCCACCCCGACGATACATTCTTTACGTTCGAGCTTCGGATTTTTATCGTTATTTGTCCGGACGAAACATAACCGTCCGAATTTATCGACACCAAGTGTATTTCGACACGTCCGTCCATTCAGTTCAACTATAGGTTCGACGCCATTTACGACTATATTATATATTACTGTAATTCTGAATTACATTCTCTAAACAAGTCTTAATAACTCTATATGATACGAATCGTAAAGGTATGGCGGCATTGAGTCGGAACAAACAGGCCAAATTATGAAATTTCGACATTCAGCCATCATTATATTATACTAATCCAATTTCAGAACGAGCCTGAAATAATTAATTCTTATACACGGTCACCGCCTAAGTTAAACAGTATTTTTTTATTTTTTTTGTAATAAATCAACAGTTAGTAGGGTGTACCCTTATTTCCGATTTCGAAATATTTTTGCTCCCAACTTCTCTAATTGGTGTATAAATCAGATAAGATTAACACGTGTCGACTTGAACTTGAAGTTTGAACTCAAACACTACAAATTTAGTTTATAACGTATACCAAAAAGAAACGGATTATTTGCCCGATGGTAAATTACTTGAAATGATTTTCTGAGTTTTTTTTTTTTTTTTGATTTCTGGGTCACCTTGGCTACAAGGAAAATAAAAATACGTCTAATACCAGTTTACCGATTGCAGTGATCAATAGTTGTTTTAAGTACAACAACTCGAATATCCTACAGCCTGAAGAGTTTTAAACTATTATGTACACCACTATACATGTCGATTTAGGTTAAATTAGGTTTAGTTTTCAATTGACTAAAAAATTAAACGCGTCTATGAATAGTTTGTGTGTACAAACTTGAAAAAGTCCAGCCGGTCCCGTTGTTTGGTTACCTCGAACACGTTCATCGGGCCTTTGGCAATGAAAAAACCGTGCACGATGATTACTATGCTGCAACCGATCATCACTAGACTCTGTACGGCGTCCGCGAGAATGGCGGACCTCAAGCCTCCCTGACAAAAAAAAAAAAAATAAAAATGTTTAAAAAATTAAATATATTATTGTATATGTTAAGGCGTCATATCGGGTTTGAGAAGGTTTTGAGAAATGGTTTCGTAATATAGGTTTTTTTTTCCGGGTAGTCAGCCCGTTGTTGCCTAACACCTGACCAGACCAGCCGCTCAAGTACCCGAGTAGTACCTGTCGTACCTGAAATAACGAATTTCGACCTGTATAGAGAAATATTTTCTAATTGTTTTTGAAATATTTCTATTTAATCATTTAAAACAACGCGCGTAGAAAATAATACGAGCATATTTATTTCAAATATTTCGGCTAGCACCAACACGCAGAGTTTATTAACTTTCAGTATAAATGCGGATATTATACAAATCATTATATAACTCACGTTTTCACGTGACGAGAGTATTAATCGTCGCGATGGATTTCGAAATGTCATTTAGAGGTCGGATTTATATTCTCTTAAAATCTTTAAAATACCTATACGATGGTTTTAATGTTATTTAAAATATGAAATGATATTCTCTTGATATTCGTTTAAAATGCCATACATGATGTTTTACGGCGTGAAAAATGCAAAATATTCTTTTAATATTCTGTAAAAAAATAAATAATAACTTAGTTTAAATTTATTTAAATTAGTTTTTACTGTTACAATTTTAAATTCTGAGCGAAGCGAGACGTCTTACGGTCGTGGTTTTACGATTATTATTGTTATTATTATTATTATTATTTTTTTCTTCTGTAAAAACCTTTTCTAACCTTTTCTGAGACTTCATCTACTCCTGTGGTGTTTCCGGTAGAAAATTTTGTCTAGTTGGTACTTTAAAAAGGCAATTTTTCGATATATCTATTACTTTTTAAACGAGGCAGAAAAAACTACAAAACAAATGACGAACAAACGGCATAAACACGATTTCGTTAAACTCGATTTTATTGTTTCTTTTTAATTTATGTTGATTTCTGGGTTACCGTGGCCACAATGAAAAAACACGACAAATACTTTTTCGCTCAGAATCATTTATCCTTGCGTACAGATATAAATTAAATTCCTATCCATATACTGCTATACTAACTTCCCACCTACAACAGTACTTCAAAACCCATAGTACGGATTATGTACTTTTTAATACGTAATTATATAATTTTTATTTTAATACTCATATTATATTTATATTTTATTTAATGTTTTTACATTCCAGAATGGAACCCAAAAGAGCATATAAATAATTCGCTTAGTGTACATTTTATTCGTACAAAATAATATAATTATTTTCTCCAAAAAAAAAAAAAAAAATATATATTTACAAACGTTTTAATATTGTGTTATATTCTCAAATATTCTCTAACATTAAAATAGGGTTTTTTAATGCAAAGTAAAATTATTATTTTATTTCTAATTCTGTGTTTCACGAATCGTTAGAGATATTGTATTTAACTCTCCCATTAAACTGCGTATACTAGAGACAAATATGTAAAACCGTACAATTCCGACCTCTATAAATAATAACCGTTTTTTTTTTTTTTTTTAAGTTTATATTTTTATTTATCGAGAAGTTGTTTTCCAGACCAATAGGTACGTACGACCGAGTACTTGCTCGACCGAGCAGTCGATTTCGTTCTTATCGGACATGATATTATTTACTAACGTGATGAAATATCATATATTTCGAGTTCAAGTTGCCTGTACGTATACCGATTCACAGCCATCATCATTATCAATTAATTAACGCGTGAAGAATTTTACTATCAGAAAATGATTAAAAAAAAAAAAACTTTATTTTTCACCTTTTTGATGGATTTCGTAATCCCGACTACACGTTAGCATATCTACTGTAATAATAGTGTAGTTGTATATTATAATTAGGGCCCGGGTTTCAACGCAAAGTGCATATATTTTTTTTTTGAATGATATTGTACAACGCTTTCCAAGTACATAATTCGTTTCGTATAACACTAACTTCAAGGATGTAACATATTTATTTTGCATTTTTCGGCGTTCTTCTATTTTAATTGCATTTTTTTGTTTTATTTTTTTTTAAGCGTTTTCCGGTAATTTAGTTCGTTTTATTGCATATTTGTACATTTTGCGACTTGACAATTTGAATATATCTCATTGAAAATATTATTTAGAGATATTTTCTCCATGTAGAGTTTAATAGGATTTTTGAGGTTTTCCATGCGGATTGTCAACAGTTCTATGATTTCGATAACGTCTTTGTCTAATCTTTATTAACGGCTGTGAAGCTATCGCCCGGACTCGGACAAATAACAAATAATTGAACGTTTAAATCTATTGCAGTTTAAAATATAAAATCGTTATAAAACAATACGGAAAATATAATACTTATTGCGTAAAAAAACGCATTCGTGACATTTTATTTATTGCGGTTCGTGTTAATCCAGGCGTAAACGAGTGTTCAAAGCGTATTTTGGCGATGCGCGTCATATATTTAAATCCATCTAACAGTAACTCCCAGATTAAAAAAAAAAAATGCGCGTAAACGGTTTGATGCGAATTTTGGCGGGGAATTATCCACGGTCAATTTTTTTTTATTTTTAATAACGGTAGAAACAAAAAAAATGTTCCTCCGAACTCGGACCAGAATTCGTTTTTCGTTTGCAATGATTTATCGTTTGTGCAGTGTACAAACTCAATATTAACCCTGTACACACTTCTACAACGAATCGGAAGCCTAGCTTAGAGCGGTGGCCTCGAATTTGTTTCTGGTGGTTTTAAAACACAATTATATTGTCGAACGGCCAGACGGATTTATCGCAAGTAAAAAAAAAACATTTAAATACTAATCGTGTAATTTGTTGCTCTAATATTTATTTATTTTTCTGTCTTTTTGTTCTTTTGCGTTGGACCATTATTTACACACGAATTAATGCATACGGTCATTAACGCGATTGTTGTTTTAATTGCACGTTTTATGACGGTAAACCATTGCGCAGACGTCAAAATGGACCGCCAATATTAGGAACGGTAATAATTTAATAATTTCGTCGCAAACCTATGGAAACGAGTTCATCGATTTTTTTTAAAAATAAGTATGTATATTTGCCGCTAATCCGTGTACTGCAATTTTTGAATTTTTAAGTATTTTCTTTGTCATTTTGTGAACAAACAACACAATTCATTTCAGTAGCCGTAATATATGAAAATTCATTGTTTTGTTTGTATTTGTTGTTACTAACTATATAGTTTTATTTAAAATTGCGTGGTTTTTTTTTTTTTTTTTTTTTTTTTTTTTTTTTTTTTTTTACCTGCACGACTTTAAAAATACGAGTTTTTATTATCATTTAATGTTTGTAAATTCCCATCCTAATGGTCATTATACGTACCCGCGCCTTTTTTACATTACCTATATTATTCTTATCTCGTAAAATCTAACCGAAATATTGTATCAGGGGCCGATCTCGTACGTATACGAGGAGCATATCAACCCGATGATCGATGCCAGTTTTTATTATTTGAAAAATACAAATATATCCTATTTAGAGCAGGGGTTCCCAACCTTTTTATCATGGAGTACCACCAGACACTTTTATAATCAATACGCGTACCACCTCAATCCTAAAACTAAATTAAGAGTGAGGAATTTTTTTAGCGTATATTTGTATTATTTGCATTCATTTCTTTACGTTTTTATTATTTGATATTTATGAAAGTAAAAAGATCTTAATTTTTAGTTAAATCTAAATATTTAAATTTTAAATTACAATTTTCAAATTAATAATAAAAAAAAAATAAATAAATATAAATAATAATAAAATTAACGTGATATTTGTTGTTTATTTTGTACAAGGACATCAATATCAGGCTGAATGGAACTAATTTTCACTCTTAAGTCACTTTGAATATCGAGCCTACTTATTTTTCAAATAAAAATTTATCGATAAGAACTACAATAAACTATAGAGTTTACGATTATCTAAAATTCTAAATTGCTACGTTTACAAACCCCATGTCATCGACATTAAATATTATTTTGATAAAATTAGTTAATATCAAATAAACTAAACTAAATTAAATAATATTGAATGCAAATAGTAATAAAAAAAAATTCATCGCGTGCCACCTACGAGGTGAGAACCTCTGATTTAGAGTAAACGATCGCGTAGACGTCAAAACGGGACCGCCAATATTAGGAACGATAATAATTTAATAATTTCGTCGCAAACCTTTGGAAACGGGGTTCGTCGATTTCCAGGCTCGCGGAACATTGTAAACGTCGTCGTATAGACAGAAAATTAATTAAGCGTTCGGTACCATAACTTAATAAAATATTAAAGGCAACCACATCCGGCACCACAGACGAAATACTATTGTGTTCTTACCAGCACTGTGAAGAGTATGGCGATCGAGGATATCAAGACGATAGAAAACCAATACGGCAATCCCATCACGGTTTTTAATGCGACGCACGGCGTGAAAACTGTTACACCGAGGTTGAGTATGCTTCTGATGTAGTACGTGGCGGACGCGAGCCTTCTCACCATTTTCGATTTGAACCGCATGTCCAAGTACTGTATAAAAACGGTAATAATTATAAATAATAAATATAAAAAAAAAAAAAGAAAAGAAAACAACAATCGTTGTTTTATGGCGGTACAATATAGTATTAGGTTCGTTATTAATCGGGTAATAATTAATCGTACGGGATAAGTCCAAGGATTTCCGCCTACTAGCAAAGCAGCGTTAAACGTGCCACGTTGAACACTCTGTCCGTACGCGAAGACCAATAGGAAATCCGCTCGGTTTTTTTTTTTATCGAGAAAAAATAACGGTTTTTATTATTTTTCCTCCGACAGGATCTCACGTTGTAGCGATGCAATACAATCGTTAGACCGATTTAAGAATTGCCCCCTTCTCCCCCCCATCTTCCTGTCTTACGGACGACGGAGCGTATTGTTATATAAAACATTCAAAATATGTACAATTTCGTTACGACTACGCCGGTAATAAAATAATATCGTACGTTTCTTTTTCTTCCATTCCGAGCGGACACGCGGCGCTCACCTGTGGCTTGCCGTGACCGCACGCCAAGGCGGTCATCCCGTTTATTTAATCATAGAGTCGGCTATCTAGTCGGTTTATACGTCTATACGGTCGAAACTAATGGGAATCGTATTATTTTTGTTCGTGTATATAATATATATATATATATATATATATATATATATATATATATATATATATATATATGTATATGCGTATAGACACGAAGGTGTACAAATTGAACAGAACTACATTTCTGAAAGAAACGAAAAAATACCCAGTTTCTTGTTTGCGTTGTTGTTGTTTTAGGAAAGTTATTTAAATGGAAATAATTACCGGCAAAGAGCAATGTGAACAAATAAATCATCATCATCATCGACAAATAAATTGCATGTACGCGCAAACAAAATGTATTACAATTTTTTTACATTTTAAATTATAAATTAACATAATTTGTTATGTTGTTTAGGGTTTCGATGAAAATCATTGCCAATAATAATATTGGTCGTTTTTATTTTATTAAATATTAGCCCATTTGGGCGGTGCATTGCCGCGTGGCAACAAAATTAGATCGATTTTTAGATGCTCCCCGGGCATTGGGAAGCTTTAGTTGTCGCGATAGGATTTTCGTTATCCTATTGGCCAATTACGTAAAGATATGATTGGTGCAGGAATTATCGAGTTCATTTCGACCATCGTGATTACATCGCAGTCTGAAATATTACTTTGATGCTGATTAACGAAAAATGGATTTGACTATCGAGTATTATTTATTATTATTATTATTTTTTTTTTTTTTATAAAAAATGTATTTAATATGATATAAGCATTTGTATTAACTGTACGGACAAATTTGTCGCTCGACCTTTGTTATTGATTATTTATGTCTTGTACAGACGTACCGAGAAAAAAAAAATTTGTTAAAAATGTAAAAAAAAAAACTCCGGCGTTTAATCGGCGTAGAAAAAACGATAAAATTCTATCGGACGGTTTAAAATAATATTATATTTATCTAAAAGGTATACGTATTCTTGAATCGTGCGTCCGCCGCGGATATGTCTTTATGGTTTTTTTTTTATGTATTCTTTAACAAGGACTTTTAATGTAACACTATGCGATTTTATACCTCCCCTGGCCCCTCACGAGCTAGCGTGTGATCTTGCGAAAAAACAAAATATAAAATAAACACATACTAGACTAAATCGATTACAAAACGCGTCGAAATCGTCGAATAAATCGACAAATCGACGTAATCGTATGAAGTTTTTTTTTTTTTTTTAATCGTCTATAAGGAGCGTCCAGTTAATAATAGTAGATAATAATACTTACGACCTTTATACCCATACTATTAATATTTATCTCGCGTGACCGAAACTCACCTGATATACCGAAGTGATACCCAGGTTATAGTATACTGGTAGGAAAAAATACAAGACTAACGGAAACGCCAAAGACATCCCGTACAGCGTTTCCCACATTCCGCTTCCTCTGTAGTAAAATTCGGACGGATATCCTGTAAAAAAAAAAACAAAAAAAAATATTATTATTCAATTTTTACTTGTAGGGCACGCGCAGACAACAGATTTCAATAACGTCCAATAATAAATATTTGGGTTTTTTTTTCTGACAATTTTTTTATCTTTAAGGAGTAGTAAAACAAACCGTTCCATCTCGCATACAATCCTACGTCCTTCCTTATCCGTTGCTTTCATTTTTTTTTTTTTTTTGTCCACTCGAACGTACACGCATTCTTTTTTTATTACACCTTCCCCTATTGCTCTGGGCTTTCCTCGAGATCTTTTTCCGCACGGTTTAATTACTCCTCCGACCATTATTGTAATCTTCTCCTCATTATTACGTTTAAAATAAATTTGGGATTTTAAGCGAATACTTTCGTCCCGAATTATAATTGTATTTTAAACAGAACATAGTGAATATTTCGAGAAGAAAAAAATCGTATTTAAATATACTATAATTAGTATCAACTGTTTTTTTTTTCTTTTTAAATAAGTTTGTTTATTTTCCGCGAATCTGTGTATTGCAATCTTTGAATTTTTAAGTATTTTCTTTGTCATTTTGTGAACAAACAACACAATTCATTTCAGTTGCCGTAATATATGAAAATTCATTGTTTTGTTTGTATTTGATGTTACTAACTATATAGTTTTATTTAAAATTGCGTGGTTTTTTTTTTTTTACTTGTACGACTTTAAAAATGCGAGTTTTATTATCATTTAATGTTTGTAAATTCCAATCCTAATGGTCATTATACGTACCCGCGCCTTTTTTTACATTAACTATATTATTCTTATCTCGTAAAGTCTAACCGAAATATTGTATCAGGTGTTGATCTCGTATATATACGAGGAGTATATCAACCCGATGATCGATGCCAGTTTTTATTATTTCAAAAATACAAATATACCATTTAGAGTACACTAACGAAAGAAAAAAAAAAATGAAAAAGGATACGAAAAAAACCAATTCATATTTTTTTTAATATATATATATTTCATATGACTGCAGTATGCAATTACGACGTTTTATCAATAAATTAGTATTTCTTTTATATTTCCCAATGAAAAAGTAATAATAGTACACTAATAATGCATTTTGCTTAACGATTATATAGTGATGACCAGAGCTCGTAAGTTCATGTATTTGCATGGTTTTTTCCGTATCATAACAATAATAATACACATATACAAATAATTATAGAAAGTTTAATAGTGCATGGTTTTTTGCGTATTTTTTGGTATTTTGTTGGAATTATTACCGTATATTTTGTATAAATAGAGAAGATTAACATTTCTTATTTACTTTCCCGAAGATTTTTTACATAATCATAGTATTTGTTGGGTTATTTTCATTCTTGTATGAGTATAAATGCAAATGGGTTTTATGAGTTTCACAGTTTTCAAAAAAAAAAAAAAAAATCAAGATAGATAGGTAAAGATGAAAAAGCTTTGAGGACAAGTAAAATAACTGTAAATAAAATTAAAATCAAAAACAATAAAACATAACTTTTAAAAATTAAATATTTCAATAACTGAATTTTATTTATTTAAATAAAAATGATAATTTGAGACTTTTTTACGTGCACATTTGTCCAGTGCACAAGTGCACGAACTTACAAGCCCTGGTATTAACTGTTAATTATTTTCCTTTTTTTTTTTTTTTTTTTTAAATAACTCAATTAGCTGAAAAAAAAATTATAAATTAGATTTTATCGTTTTAAGATTTAAAAATTAAATATAATAAATGAATAATATATCATACTAACGTTCAGGTATGCTTATCGTTATATGGGAATATGCACATTTGACGAATTGACGACTCGATTATTAAAATAAGTAGCAAATAATTGCCAGTTATAAATTGCCATAAATCAATGATATTACCGGCACGAATAGTTATAATTTTAAGTATAATTTCTCATAACTCATAAGTATGAGTGCGTAATATTATCTCAACGTTACACTCGATAAATCATTATTAAAAGTTTACAACGATCATCTAGATTAGGCGTACGTATAATATTAACAAGACAATTTTCAATTAATATAATTGAACTGCGTTGAAAAAAAAAATTATATCATGTAACTGGTTCAAGGTTATTTCGCGTATTATATTTACTGTTTGAAAATTTCATGAATTCGAAATTCTGATATTATATTACTGTTTTGCACGTCTTTGCGCGTGTTACTTTTGTTCGAAAAACAAACCGCACATTATCCGATACGGATTTATTCGTCGGTAAAATTTAAAATTGTATTTATTATACCCGGGTACCTCTATTACAGAATTTCACTTTTGGCAATTATTTTATTTTTTATTGAATGCACACGCCTGTACAGTTTCCCATTTTAAACGGTACACAAAATAATGTTTATTTTATTTGTTTTCGCGCAGAATTCCTATTTTCTGTAAAAGTAAATATATTAGTATTTTTAGGATACCTAGTCTATAGCCAACACGTCTAGCATACAATTTAACGCTATTGATAATATATATTTTTTTTTAAATTCGATTAGGCAAAATGTAAATAAAATAATTGAATAAATACTTATCCGTTACCTATCGCGTTCAAGGACGGTTTTTCGTAAACATAGTTTTAAAGTGACGAGAACAAATTAATAAATAAGGAGGAAAAAAATCGATATTTCACGTGAAATATTATTATTACAAACGTATAAAAAAATAATGGAAACTGATTTACGATTTCGTTATTAATTTACTAATTATCGTTTCGTGTGAAATATTTCTCAAATTAACGTTATATCTCAATATTCCGACGTCCAGCACTGTTTTAAATGCAAATGCTCAGTTTTCAAATAGGTATAATAGTCGATAGAGGCATCATGAAAAAAAAAAATCCGTGACACGAAAACTAATGTACGAGAGGTAGGCTAAAGTGCCGGACGAGACACAAAGTTTCAAGGATATCTCTGAACAATTGTGGACAGTGCGAATTGGGACTGCGATAGTATGGAAGATCTAGTGAAGATTAGGACAATATTTGTGGAGTAATGCCGAGTGCAAACAGCAAGTGGCAGAGGAGAATTCGATCTGTAGCCGGCGTATTCGGGCGTAAGTGCATTTGTATTTTACGCGGATGAAACACGCGCGGAAATAATAATATCTACCCCGTGCGAGACACGGATGCGATCGGATATTTACCAAGGAAGACTTTAACGCCGAGAAAACCGCGGGCGATGGACAGGAGCATTGCTCCCATCGACACCGACCCCTTGGAAGCGAACACATAATCCGCTTTCGTCTGTTCCTTGGGACCGGATATCTTACTGTAGATGAGTACTGCGAATGACAACGCAATCAGCAGCAGAAAAACCGCATAGTCGAGTACAATACTGTGCATAGTTTGTGTTACAGGTCCTGGAAAAATAACAATGAAAACAATATTAGGCGTGGCTAAAAAAAAAAAAAAAGAAGAAAAAAGCGATATTTAAACATATTATACCGTGTCAACGGTTAATTTTTGTTAAAACCCAACAAAGTTTTTGGTACATTTATACTTTGATACTTTGTTAACCGCGATGTATACTAACTATCTATCTATCTGTAATAATAAAAGAAAGTGTTTGTTTGTCTGTCTCTCTGTATGTGTGCGATCTTACAACCGAATCTATCGCGCGTACAAGTTTGAAAATGTACACGCAGTACGTAATTATCGGGTCGGTGTACACCACAAGGCAGGATTTCGGACATTCAACCCCTGAAGAGGGAGTCTGACACAGAAGTTTTGGTATTTTCGAGGGGGGGAAAAAATCGAAATATTATACTTGACTTATGATTTATGGGTTACCCCGGCGACACGGGGAGATGCGTTAAATTCAATTTATTTTGTCGATTTCATGTTTTCGAAAGGGGTTTATTTCAAATTCTTCTTTTAAATAGTAAAAAAAAAACCTCGGGAGGCTTGGACACGGGCCGCAACGCCGGGCTATGCGTATAAATAACTCTAAAAATCACCGTGCGAAATTTCAGCACATCCGCGTAAGTAGTTTAGACGTTTTCAATTTTAGTTTCTACGATTTCTTTGGAGCGAGACATCTTCGCGGGCGTATTTCATTGAATAATCATCCACGCAAGTAAATGCGAGGCATTACGATAACATGATCACTGTTCTTGAACGGACTTTACACATTCACACGTAAGTATCGAGTATTTTGAAAAAAAGACCAGACTACCAGACCACTTGCGTCTACTAAATCGATAACCGTGATTCGAAACACGCGTTTTGTATTTTCCTTTTTTTAAATAGTAAACCGAGTACGACGCCAATGTTAATTAACAAAACCACGTCAATGGCGAAAAAATCCCTATAAAGAAACGTTCATGTTTAATTTGTTTTTTTCATTATGCTCATTACATTATCGACAAACCTCGATAAAAAATGACGATAAATTGAAAAATTTGATATGAGTAATGGAACTCCGTGGCATTTTTTTTTTTTTTCGTTAACATACGCGTGCAAGTAACGAAACGAATCTATTCACTTTATACGGTCAATCGTACATACAGATAATAACAAATATCGATATTTTTTTCGTTTTAAAACATAGAATTGCAAATTGCGAGTACAATTAAATGCCATGTACGTATTCGAAACGTAATCAATACAGTGTATTATAATATTGTTATAGAGATAGGTACACGATTTTTAACAACACTTTCCGTCCGTCTAACGCGCAATCGTCCCCACTTTTTAAATAATATGCACATTGTTACAGGAATACACACTAGTTAGTTTGTTATCGATGTGTACAACAATGCTAAACATTTTTTTTATTTTTTTTTTTTTTTTTATATATATGAAGAAAGTTATATACATATATATTAAAAAATACAGTACCCACGCAGTACCCACTGTAAATATTATCAACAATTATAAATGATGCGGTAGGCGAGAAAAAATTATTATTCCACTGCAAGTACTTATATAGATTATAGATATATAAGACGTTGCGCATTGCTATAACGATAACGTTAACACAATTTTATTTAATTTTTTTTATCGTTTTCTTGGTAAGTGATCAAAGGTACGGTGAATAAATTATTATTGTTACATCATTATTGTTTGTTTATTTCATGTGTACAAGTAATAGTAATAAAAAAAAAAAAATGCTCACATATTTCGCACCAATGCGATGGGTAACTGTTGTGGGTGGCAAGTTGGGACGGTAGTATATGGGATAGGAATTTAATTTATATCTGTGCGCAACGATAAACCGCAAACGAAAAACGATTCTGAGCGAAGTAGTATTTGTATTGTTTTTTCATTGTTGCCACGATAACACAGAAATCAACATAAATATATAAAAAAAAAATCGAAATATTATACTTGATTTATGATTAATGGGTTACCCCGGCGACACGGGGAGATGCGTTAAATTCAATTTATTTTGTCGATTTCATGTTTTCCAAAGGGGTTTATTTCAAATTCTTCTTCTAAATATTAAAAAAAAAAAAACTCGGGAGACTTGGACACGGGCCGCAACGCCGGGCTATGCATGTAAATAACTTTAAAAATCACCATGCGAAAAATAACTAATAAAACTCGAATTTGACGAAATCGTGGTTTTGCTGTTTTTTTTTTTTTTTTTTTTTTTGGTAGTTTTTTCTCCCGCGTTAAAAAACTAATAGGTATATCGTAAAATGACCTCTTCAAAGTACCAACTAGACAACGTTTTCTACCGAAACAGCATAGACGTGTACAGATCGGAAGCAGTTTTCTGGTGGAAAAAGTGTTTACAGACAAAAATAATAATAACAAACATCATTGTAAAACCACAAGATCACTCGTTCCGTTCAGAATTTAAAAAAAAAAAAATAAAATAATACCAGTAAGTACAAATTATTTGATATAATATAAGTACACTGCCCTCCCTCCCCACCATCCGGTACGAAAAAACTCCGTAAGTCACTATAGACCGTTTTTATATTTTGCATTTTCTAAAATGCATAACAACTCGTACATTTTACTTCACAGAGTACCGTATGGGTTTTTATCGTATGCAATTTTTACCCGACAGACGCAACGGAATGGAAATCAATACAGATAAATAAATGCTAAAATACTCGTCCTAAATTTTTACATTGATCCTCAAGTGTTAGGTTAATGCCTTATTTATGTGCTTGACTCATAAGTAAGAACGCCGTAGTAAGTAAGTGGAAATCATTGCGTATTTATAATTATTTAACGGCTCATAATATTTTATATCGAACCGCATAGAATTACGGGCCAATTATCACGGGTCATAATAAATCAATACAAATAAAAATATATACTCGACATTATATTCAAATGGTTTTTTTTTTTCAAAAAGTTTTTCGATTCGCGGGTAGATCTCGTGGCATATTTCCTATGATACTATGCCGGTTTTCTTGTTGAACCCCTCGTGGTTTCGTCATCGGCATTGTAAAATAATTGCAATTGCACGGTCGATGTTCATTCGGCGAGGCGGGTACCCCACTATATTAGATCCGGATCATAAATCAAATGTTCGTCGATCATTTTGAAATAATTATTCCGCTCGAGTTACGAACGGCCCGCCATGCACCGTATTATTTGATTATAATTATCGAATCGAATAATGCGACGATCAATCATCGTAGCAATAAAATTTTTACCCAAATGTTTGGTAAATATTCGGCTATACACTCGATTGATTTATGTGTACATTACAATATTTTATAGGCCGTCGAATATTATTATTGCTATTTTAACGCTTGCCGAATATTAAAATCACAACGGTTCGCTATATATATTCAATCGGACAAATATTATTTAACGAACCGTTATCGATAATATTTTGTATTTTTTTTTTACCGACACGACAAATCGAAATTAATCATAAACTATAGTCGACCATCGCGCGCGGCGTGGCAAATTAAACGTCCGTAGTTTTAGACGATTTTTTCGACCATTTAACCCAGGGACCTAAACGATTTTCATCAGTTCTGGTTCGGTTCTCAAGAAAAAAAGAAGATAAAAAACGGTCCCGGTTCTTAAAATTATAAAATAAGGATTCCGGTTAATACTGGTCGTTAAAAAATTCATAATTTCAATAAACAATATTACCTATTGCTTATTAGGATTTTTTTTTTTTTAAATTTTTTTTATACAATCTATACTAAGAAAAAAGTACAATAAGTATAATGTATGATTTTAAAAATTAAATGCAATGGCTTGGGTGTATTGGGAGAAAAGAAACCATCCAGTGAGGGTACTTCGGCGTGAATTTATATTTACTTGGTTATTAAGTATTCATAGTATGTTTATTTTATAAGGTGACCGGGATGACCATGGTCGCTTGAGTCTTCTGGGAGGATTTCCTGGGATGGAGGTAGATAGTAGCTTTTTGATATGGGGATTGGTGTGATTTTGGAGACGAAACTTAAATTTTGAATAATACGGCTTGGCTGTATCAGTGACTTTAGGTATGTGAAGAGTGTGGTTTGAAATATACGGAGGAGCGTTGGTTATAAGTCGGAGGATTTTCAATTAAAACACTTGTATTTTTTGTGTGTTTGGAATTTTTGCTGAGCTCCAGAGTTGAATTCCATAGAGCCAAACAGGCATAAGAAGAAGATTGTATATTTGAATTTTGGTTTTGAGGGATAGTTTTGAGAATTTGCCGAGAACAGGTCTAAGAGAGTAAATTCGTTGATTTAATTTTAATTTTGTTGTGTGAATATGTTTAGCCCATGTTAGGCGTTTGTCGAAGGTTAGACCTAGAGATATTTGGCTGTGTCGGAGAATGGTATTGATTTGCTGTTTATATGTACCGGAGGAGGTTGTCAACGACGGAGAGCAAACGTTAGCGTGTACAGATTTGTTTTTTAAATTATAAAACTACCAACAAAATTATTATTACTATTCACCCTACTATATGATGTTTAATTTCAAAAAAAAAAAACTGGTGTAGAGTAAACTTCACGACGAACACGTGTAGGTTTTTAGACGTTTTATCGGATCACCGGGACAGTCTATTCGATTGGCTTAATAACAGGTGAATTTTGATAGAAAACACAACCGATATGGAATCCATTTTAACAACTAAATATTATTATTAGTAGGTATTCTCGTCGGAAAAATCCATAATCGTTGTTCGACCTGAATGTTTGTACTATTTGTAGATAAAAATCGCTGACAGACGTATAATATGATTATTTCGAGTTAGAAATACCATAGCTATATAAATTATAAATATAAAAGAAAAAATATTTTTATGGATAATAAAAATACTTGTATTTATTCGATTAAAACAAAATCCAATTTAATTTAAATTGGAACGATGAGTCATTTTCTGGACCCGTTTAGAACCCAAAAGAACCAAAAGGCAAACATTAGTATTTTATTTAAAAGGTTTCAGTGCCTCTGATTTAACCGTCCTATCTAAAAAAAAAAAATAAAAGTACAGAAATCGATAAAACGAATTTAACACGCGTCTCGGAGTTTCGGCCATAGGTCTGAGTGTATTTATCCCAATTTTCTATCCGACAGACAGTCTTGCCCGGCGATTTCCACCACCAAACCTATAAAGTATATGTGCCCCGGTAACATTTGTAGTACGAAATGTACAGTTATAAAAAAAAAATTAAAGGTAAAATTACAGATATTCTTTAACTAGAATATAGTCAATGTTGATTTTTATTATTTGGCTGTTTAACCGTTAACATAACACGAAACTATAATACGTATTTAAATAGTATGGTCGCGCACTGGTTACACACCCTGTTTAGCGTCGTTACCGGAATCCTTTTACGGTACTGCGTGGACAAATCTGAGCATTGTTGTGAAATTTTTATTTTCCAGAACGAAGAAAAGAAAAAACCAAACACATCATAGTAAAACTGTGCAATGTTATCGGCACATTCGGAAATTAAAAATCGATTTTCGCCCGCACGGTCCGAAATTTAAGTGCAAAATAATTTCTGCTAACCGAGGAAATTTCCGACGCGGAAAAAACGTAAAACGATAAAAACGTAGAAATTTAACGAAACATTTGGGTTTATATTAATATGACGTAATAATTATACTTATAAAAATTCTTCATTGCGTAGTAATCTATGCGGTATTTCGACTATTTTTTTTTTTTTTTTTTTTGTTACCATAATCAATGTCGTATAACTCGTAATACAATAAAGTCCCCGGAGAATATTTGATCGGTTTTTTTATTTCGTTATTAAAATTTGCAATTTATATTTTATTAATAACACTAAAAGCTGTTAATTAATATATGCTAAAACATTGGATTATAAAAAATCTTTTTTAATACAACTTTTTTTTTTTTTTATTCAAAAATCTTGGTAAAAATGCTAAGAAATGCCAAAAAATGCCTTAGGCTTCAATCGAAAAACGACGAAAGTGCTTTTTTGTTGAATTTTCAATCTTGTTGCATACAGTAGATAATTGTTTGATTTTAGTTTTTTTTTAATAATAACGTGGAAAGCCGAGAAAAAAAACCGGGAATATTTACGCAATAACGGTTTTCTGTTATTTTCGATTTTGTTTTTTTGTAGTATATTAGTTCATAATAATCATAAAGACATGCCATTTTGACTGATATTACCTCTGTATTAAAAGAAAAAAAGAAAAAAAAAACGAAATTCCTGCGGTTAATGAAAATTAAAAAGTCAAAACGTCAACATTTTCACACCTAAAAATTTGTCGAAAACAATAAACAATTAAACTTACAAATTTAATTACAATATTAATATTTGTATTCCTTATCCCTGTGGGAGTCATAAAAAAAAAAAAAAAAAAAAAAAAAAAAAAAAAAAAAAAAAAAAAAACCGGAATTTTATTATTTTCTTTATATTATTGGGGCACCCTGTATACGTTAGTAATCACATAATAACACGAGAGGTATGTAGGTATAATAATAATTTTAATTTAAAAAAAATGTAAATAATTGTACTGGGAATTGGAGTTGATTGTTTAAAATACGTTTAGAAACCGGGAACGTAGCACGCGTGTAGATTTTGACGGAAATCGTAAAAATCACGGCGTTTCAAAAGAATTTTAACCGAACTTCGCTCAGAATCGTTTTTCGTCAGCAATGGTTAGGGCACGGAATTGAACGTAATAAAAAAAATAAAAAAAATAATAATAAAATATGTACTTATTAAAATACGTAAACGAAATTCAAAGTGTGTAATTATCCTAATCTTTCCTATTCTAATCGTTGATGAAACAACGCGAAACTGCGTATACTCTGTGATTAAAAAATTGGCGACGATTCGGTCACAAAATATTATCCTATCCAAAAAAACGAACGTTCCACTGACGTAAATGGGGGGCGTAGTATTTCATATTATTGGCTACAAGTGTCGAGTGGTGTGAGCTCGACAATTAATTTGAAAATAAACGAATTCCTAATTGTTTTTTTAAATATTTTTTCAAACTATTCACGGCAATACTGTGCGTGTGTGGTGGTGGGGGGAGGTAAAATAATCAAACATTACTAAAATATTTAGAAAAAAATGCACTTTTTTTTTTTTTTTTTACCGAATACGTGCAAATATGTAAAATAAATTTGGACTTATTTGGAATCGTCGAATTGAAAATAGCTCGACAAAAATATATGTATTTACAATAAAATCCGTACTACCCTGGCAGTAACGATATAAATTAAATATTCTTCTCTGTATCCTGCCGTGGTCTACTTGCTGACTTGTTATCCTGTACGAGGAGCGTAGCCGTGCGACGACGTACAAAACATTCGCAACAATGTACTGGGTTCGTTTTTTTTTTTTTTTTTTTAATAACATTATACGTATTTGTTTTCTCGATTGTACGGCGTCGGAAACGATTATTTCTAAGACTGTATTTTTTGTATTACCTTATTTTTTTTTTGTAAATTATTATAATATTTATATATATATATATCTAGCAGTTATCAGTGTTATTCTGTTAGTAAAAACAAAAACCGCCATTAAATATGTTCTAGTCCGTTGCGTTACGCTCGTACTGATGAATTATGATTATTTTTTTATTGTTGTTGTTATTATTATTATTATTAGCAGTAAAACGAGAAAAGACAAACCAAATTAAAACTATATAAAAAAAAAAAAAAAAAAAACAAAACGAATTGTTACAATTATTAGAGGAATCCAGGAGTATTTTTTTTTTTTTAATTTTTTTTTTTTCTTTTTTAGACAGTCATAACGTATTATACCTTATACGAAAATAATAACAATAAAAATTGGCGGAACGACAATAGTTTGATGGATGCCCCGTCGCCGGACAATGGGCACTTACGTACACAGTCATTTCGGTCCGCAATTATTAATTGTAATTTTAATGGTGACGAAATTGTCACGTTCGAGAAACGTAAACGAAATAATTTTTAAAAAAAAAAAAAAACCAATTTTATTATAGATTCCGTTTTCGCAATTAGACAAACGCACAAAAAAAAAAAAAAAATAATAATTATAATAATTATGATAACAATTTCGCATATTATTGTAAATAAACGTATTTTAAAACAATGCGTGTGTTGTGTACACCGCTTTAATAATTATACTCATATGGTGTAAAATTTTTTCTTTTTTTCTTTAAAATCGAATTGTTACAAATCAATTATCCACGCCTAACCAAACCGTATAGTTTTTTTTTTCAGTATAATTACTGTGTACGGGTGCGACGGCTCATAGTGTTTTTAGAATAGTTTACGAAAAAAAATACTCTTTAAAACATTCGGTTAATTTATATATATATATTTTTTTTTTCTCTCATTAATTAACCTCATTCGATAATAATCAATAGAATTACTATGCTCGCGTTTACACTCAACCAAGACCAAAAAAAAAAAAAAAAAAAACTCGATAAACGTATATGGGTATACACACATATTGTATATACAGGGCGAGTCTGGGTACATTTGTTACGTACCGGCGATTATCCGTACGGACATTTCAAGTAAAACAACAACGATTACGATTTCGGTTTTAAAATTTATATTTTATTCTCGACACGAGTAATTATGTAATCACGGTTCGTTGTTCGATTATCTGATTATCGAGAATAATCACAGACACGTGGATGCAGGATTTTTCGGCGTCAACATAAACACGATTCAGATTTTATTTATCTGCGAATAATTTTTATAAATACCATACCGGTACGTGCGGACTGACCGTCGGCGTCCCAAATCATCGGTGTCTCTCGCGTGCCCTACGGGCAAACTAAGTTTACTGAATTATAAATAGAATTATGCGCAAAACGGTGTACGAATAACGTCGTGCACGCTAACAACAGCCGAAGCTCGTGATTTTTATTGTTGTCCGATATAAACGAAATGCAATATAATAATTTCAATTGTGTGTGCGTTTTTTTTTTTCTTCTTATTCTTTTTATGAATTAGCGGGTGGGCCCGAGGATATCGGCGGGGGTAACGGAAATATCGTTGTTAATAAACGACGTTTGATCCGAAATAATCGAAATCAATAATGTCACTAGAAATCTACGTACGGCAGACAAATTCTCCGGTTCTAGGTTAAGATATATATATATATATATATATATTTATATAAACACCCTGTATAACATACATTGTAATTTTAATTTTTCAGCTACGCGCGGCCTTGTTAATTATAGTAAAAACGCAACTATTTCCGTAAACAAATATTTTCTCTATACTACAAGCGGCCAGCTGGAAATCGACTTATGGTATTAACGATGGGCAAAAACCATCGATGTTTTTAGTCTTCGGTATATCGGAGACAAAACATCGAGGTTTTATTCCGATGTTCTAAAAATTTATTTGTATTAGTAATTTTATTGTATAACAATTTATTTATTTATTCTGTTCGGGCCGGAAACGGGCAGGCGATCCGCTCGCGCAGTTCTAATCGCGTCTGTCCCTAGTGAACGTTTGTTTTCTAAAACGGGATTGACTTTGAACAAACAAAGAAATCGGTTAACATCTAAGCATTTAAACAACCTTGTATTTTTACAATCCTTTGATGATACACAATGGTAATGTATTCATTATATGACATATTTTTAAGAATTTACTTACATTTAAATATAATATAGTTTAATATAACCTATACCTTGAATTAAATTGTTTTTGTTTTATTTGGTAATTTAGGTATTCACCTATTTTTTTTTTTTTTTTTTTTTTGTTTCAAAAATAAAAAGGTTTCAAATCTCGTCTTCCCAGGCTTATAATAATGGGCTGTCGTCGTCGGATGACTTTTTTTCTGCTTGTTTATGCTGTGAAAATGTTTTATGTTAAAACATCGATGTTTTCCTCGAAAATCCGATACATCGATAGTATCAATGTTTAACATTTCGATGTTCGAAAAATGTTGCCCATCTCTACTTGTTATAATATCGACCCGAAAATACTGATTAATATATAATTTACGATTTTTATCATTTATTTATTTATATTCGTTACAGGCCGGGGCCCAAACACGAGTGAACCGTAAACCTTAAGAATATGAAATAACTGAATAACTCGAATAATTATACTTATTCAAGATGAAATCGACGCGACAGTAATTTAATGGGAATACGTTTGCTAAGTGCATCCATCGTACGATGAATTTGGTCGAGTGTTTTAGAGAAAGCGAGAGACATTTTTTGGCGTACAAATTCGAATTAAGACTAGGAAAGCGATGAGCGATTAACACATTGCCTGATAAACTACGACCTATGTTCCTAACCGTATTAGAAATTGCCATTGTTTCCCGAATTTTCAACATTACCGGTAACATGGAAGCCGGCGATCGCAGTTTAGTGACTAATATTCGATCCTAAATCGGTTATCGAATCGTACGCGTCAGCAGTTCCCGGAGCCGCCGCCGGAGATGTGTTATTTATTCGATATGAAAAATGCAATATTCGTTTTTTATTTTTTTTTTTTTTTTTTTTTTTATAGAGGGTATAACAATTACTGTAGCGCCTAGTGCAATTAAAACCGTACTACTAATAAACGATTTCGACATATATTTTAGTCGGCGCAGAATTGAATCGTATAACTACGCGCAAGTCAATGAACTTTGAAATTGACGGTCAACGACTAATATTATTATCGAGGATAGAATTTTATAGCATTTTTTCAAATTGGGTAAAGATACCACGGCTACACAGTTAGAAAAAATGTTTCTACACGTCAATTAAATTTAGACTTTGATTATAATCTTAAATTACTGTAAAAAATTAACCTAATTAATTATGTTTAAAATGTAGCGTTTTTTTAATTTTCCCCTCCCCCCCACCCCCGAACTGTCGAACGTAACAAACAAACGTCGTAAATATGACGAATTTCGATTAAAATCGAGTAATAATGGAAAAATATCGCACGAGAATCTTAAAAAAAATTTGTAAAATACGCGAAATAAAACGTTTAATTCTGCTTCTCTGTTTTTAAAAAAATAATATACAATTTCTAGTAAATCGGTCCATTGATCATTACTATTAATATAATCGTCGAATTTAAATATTACTATTAATTTTTACTATTTAGAAAAGAGCTACAAATAGCCACTGTATAGTTTTCAAACTGCGATCAGTTGTACAATTTTCTACGGGGCCTACCGTATTGTGGCGTTTTTCAATACTAAAAATCATTGTATTTAGATACGGCGGTATAGTTTTACTAATGTTTATTATTGCCAATTGGTTCTCAACAATTGTTTTTGTATACAAACATATTATATCATAATATAACATTTGTATATTTACACCTTTTATCTCATACAAAATTGTTTCACCTGCGTTTTTGAACGTGTACAAAATTGGAACATCGTGATTGTTATAATTGTTTTCTTAGAGAATAATACGTATAATAGTGTGGATTATACCTACTGATTGTGCATTATGGTTATAAAAAAAAAAAAAAAAAAAAAAAAAGTGTCGAATATATAAACCATTTTAAATTACATATTGTACATATATATATATATTTTTTTTTTAGATTCATAAAAATCGTAATTAATTAATGTCCAGGTTTTCAAATTTATTATTATTATTTCACGCGCATTGGGAGAGAAAAAAAAACAAAATTCTTTTCTAGACCACCCAAAACGTTTATAAACTTAACGTCTATTGCGCATCTTAAAAAAAACAGCTATTGCTATAGTCATTTTTAAACGTGTAAACGTGTATATCTTATGGCTAGGGCAGACAGAAATATGCCAAAAAAACCTAGTAATTATGTATGCGGTTATGCCCTAAAAATTACCAAAATATGCTCTTGAAAGAAAAAAAATAATAATTATAATATAGTGAAAGATAAATGTATTATAACAAAAGGTAGGTAATTTATATTTTATATAGTATGCTGTTTTAATAATTTATAAAAAAAAAAGAATCGGTGCGGTATTAATATTTGAATTTCTCTTCATCTGAAAACCAAAAAAAAAAAAAAATGATTGATGTATTTTTTATAATGATAACGAAAAATCTATGGCATCCATTGTCACGTCATAGCAATTGGTGACATACGTACTGTTTTTTTACAGCTACAGATGGAATGGCTAGGTTAGGTATGTCTTTATGAGTATATTTGTCCAAAAATGAACGGAAATAGGTATTATTTATTTGTATATTATGTGCAAACAAAGCTTTGCACAAATATTTATTAAAAGAATTGAGTTTTGTTGTTATAGGCAAAAGTCGTTGGGATATTTGTTGTTGGTTGCGCGGTATAACCACGAATATTTTTACCCGTTTAAACATGTTGTAAAACTGTAAATCTTTTTTCACACGTAACCACCACTTCGCATATTTCACAAAATAACATATTCACACCCGAAGAAAATATATGTTCACCATATTCAGTTATGTAACTTTCAGTACAAGTGTTTGAAGTTTTCATTTTGGGCATTTAAAAACAAAAAAAAAAAAATAATAATAATAATACAAATACAAATACAAAAATAGTAAAATCGATCAATTTAACGTACCGCACGAGTGTAAACCACGACTAAAGTGATTGTTCAAATATATATAGATATTATTATGCGATAACAATAACCTTATCGATTTATTAATAAATTGAATAACTCGCGACGACTTATTTGATTCACCGAGTTGAAAATGTCTTGATTATTTACGAAATCCTAAATGTTATCAAACCATTGACGCATGCTCTAAAATCGCACGAAATCCTAAAATATGCCCTAAAAATCCCGAAACGCGAAAATATGCAAAATACAATTTTGTATATACCAGACTCGTTAGGTCATGAAACACATTTTGCTATTAACTACCCATTCCTTTAATCCGCCAATAAAAGTATGCAAATGCATATCTCGGCCCGCTTTGAAATAAGATATTACCTTAATTAAGGGAGGGCATTTTATCGCTCCCTCCCCCCTGAAGCCCGCCGGCGTCCTCTTTGAGAAAGACTGAATTAATTCATTCGCGTAACCCGACCTAACCCTAGAGGAGACGTTTTGAATAAAATCGGAAATTCTCGAATTTCGTGAATGTCGCACATCATTTTCCGTAGAAAACTGCTAGAAAAAAGAAAATCCGGATACCAGAACATTTCGCAGGGTTAGTTTGACGGTTGGAAAAATCGTAACGAATTTATTGCGATTTAGCTACACAATAGTAAACGGACACGTTTCATACAATAATTAGATTTTTTTTTTTTTTTAATTTCTCAACGGAACGGGACAACGAAGGCAACTCAACGAAGTTATTAAAATTAATAGTTGAAAACGTTTTCCAATAAAAAAAAAAAAAATCAATAAATTAAAAAAAAAACCGATCGAAACACGTATACCACTAACTAATAAATTATGCACAGTTTTTAAGAACTCGAAAACAAAATAGGTGTGTTAAACATGTTTTGTCAGTTTAATTGTTCGTCACCGTGCGGTGTATTTAAATGTGCGTAATTTCAATGTCTTGATATTTGCGTAATAGATGCACAAATAAATGTAAAAACATATATTTCTCTATACCCAGTCGAGTTCAATAAATAATGAAGAAATTTTATTGGACGGAATCCAAAATCGTTATACACTGATGAGTACAATGATATTTAGCAGGTTTTTTCTTTTTTCTTTTTTTTTTTTGATGACGATCGCATTATTATTGTTTTTATTTATTGTCGAAAATATACAGGGTGTCATATGCAGTAAACATACCGTTTCATGTGTATCTATATTATTATGTATACGAACGTTTTTATTCAAATCCGATTTTCGAACATTTATTCCGTGATATATATTGTATTTTTCAAAAACTGCGTGCCAATTTTCTTTAGCCGATATTTCTCAATATCTTAAAAGTTATTCTTACGATTGACGATGGTCAATTATTGAGTTTGTACTTTGCTATAAACATACATGATTCACGGATGTACTCCAATAATAGCCAAAATAGGTAATAATTTTTATTACGATTTCAAAATTTATATAACGGCGGTATAAATACAAATTAACAATTTAACATTCAAATTCGAGTAACGGCTGTGCTAATTTATTGAAAATCTATAAAAGTTAATTTTTTTATTGAGAGTATGAAAATACATTTTGAACAATTGCATTACACGTGCCACGTAAATAATTTCCAAAAATTAGATTTGAAAATATATTTTAAGAGGGGAAACAATATTTGTACAGGCATTTATAAATAAAACGCGGATTTAATCGATAAATCCAATAATAGTTGATTAACCGTGTGTCGCCTTGATAGTTTTCGCTTTGGTCTTGGGGCCAAAAAATTGAAATTAGTTTTTTTTTTTTTTTTTAAGATTATAACATATTATGCGTACAATATTTTAGAAAGAGTATATATTATTTTTAGCGATGACCGCCGGGAGTGTTGATTTTTAACGTCCGGCGCCTATACCGAACAAATAATTAACGGTAATGGATATTGGTACTATGGTAGGTGATGAGTAACCAGGGAAATATTCTATAAATTAGTGCGCGAATACAAGTAAATAGAAATCAACGAATCGTCTTTGTCGGGCAATCGCGTTCGTCAGGATTGTTTCGAAATCCCGTGTTTGTATGTGTAGTAGGGATCGCACATACTAATACGATTTAATAAACTAACGGTTATACAGTCTGGGTAAAATTATATATAAAAAACAAAAAAAAAAAAAACAAATAGGACGTTTTGTATTAACGTTATATAGAGTATACAGCCTGTGTAAACTATTTAAAAAAAAATGCACATAAATTACGAAAAACATTATTGTGCAGGTGAAAAACAAAAGAAAAAGAAACGGAAATATACAAGAAATAATCGTTTGAAAAAAAATAATACCGTAAAACGTATGGAATAAAAAAAAAAAAAAAAAAAATGATATACGGAAGAGGGACGAAAATTAAATTTTAAGTTTGAATACCGAGTTTTACGATTCGTAATACGCAGTAGCGTGTTGAAGACGATCATCAACCTCATCTTGTCCCTCGTGAGCCGTGGTCAAACAAATGCTTATAATTATCACGGTTTAACTAGTAGGACATACCATCATATTGTTCTACATGGCCCTACTTAACAACACAATAATTATTATAAATTGTACTGTCGCACGGTGGGTTATAGGCGATTATGATGTTCAGTCGTATGTTTGGTATAATTAATATACGCACGCAGCTTATTTTTATTTGTTTTTACTATTTTTCTCTCACTTTATTGTCGTGTCATCGAAACGTTTTAAACGCCATCGGATGAGGTCATTGATGAGCCAAGTTTAAAGAAAAGCAAATTAGACTTTGTATTATGCGAATACATAACTAATATAAGTTGGTATTCATATCGTTACTATCGTTATATTCAAATTAAACAAAACGATTCCTGTTGTTGTGTTTGTATTGAAAAACGTGAATGGATGTGGTTTTTTAATTATCTAAATCCTTTTCCCCGCCCCTCCCAGGAACGCGTACGTGGTTTTTCGAGGGGGGAGGACGGCCGGACGCCCTCACCAAGAACAAATTCTCATCACAATCCACTCGCACCCCATCCTCACTCCGACCACAGATAATTTGGAAGTTTATTAATAATCCTTATTGTATTTTTGGGATAATCGTAAGTTATCGGTTTTAATGAAATTATTATCATTCAAAACCGAAAGCATAATTATTATAATAAAATATTATTAAGCCATTAAAACTATTGTTATTGAAAACAATATTATCTAAAGAGGACTGGATGTGAGGACTATGTGCTGCGTAGCACATTTGCGTTCAGTAGGGCCAATTATATGCTGTTTTATCATTGATTGTAACTTTATAAGTGTTTAAAACCAACGGTTTTATTATTAGAGTCAATTGATCCGTTATCGAACTTAAAGGTAAGAACATTACTTGTGTTTTATGTCAATAGTTTAATTTAAAAAGAAGTTTGTGAAATATCACAATTAAAAAATGCTTATATCTCGCTTAAAAATTTTTATACCGAAAACAAAATTGACGTACAAACACAAATGTTATTAATTGTATTACCCATAATTTTTTGAATTGATCAATCCATGTTAATATTAAAACTAACATTGAACATATATTAAATATGTACGATATCTACAATTAAAAAAAAAAAAAAAAAAAAGATATGAGGGGATCAAATTCCTATACCGCCCCCCCCCCGTGTGTGTATACGTCCTTGCCACTTTCCCATGCCAAATTCCTAAAGAAACCACTTCGAAATTTGTACCGGGAAAGCTAGTAGACATTGCATTATGTCTTGAAATTAACTAAAAAAAAATGCATTTACTATAAATTCACAGCCCTGTATTAAAATACCGAACTACAAATTTCGAGTTTTTAAACTACCAGACACAGCTTACAATATTTGAGTATGGAGAGGAGGGGTATATATTTAAAATAACCTATTTGACTGGTTGTTTACAAGTCGTACAATCGTTTTGTCGTCAACATAAACGAGAATATTATATTGACTATAATAATTTTTATATTTTGGTTTAACAAAGATTACAAAATGTACTTGACGCACGATGATAATCCAATAAAAATTAAATAATTTCGATTTTATGTACAACGAAATATTATTGCCCTATTAAGTTTATTACCTATTATAAAAGCTAGTCTCCATGTGGAAATAATAGAATTGAGAAGACAGACCATTGTCTAAGAACTTATAACTATACGGTCATATAGTTATAAGTTCTTAGACAATATTTAATATTAAAACATAACGCATCGACGAGGGGAAAGAATGAAATGAATAACACACTGATTATTAGATTTAGGTGTATCCACCATTTACATATTGCAATATTGACAACATTGACACGACCGGTCAAACATTTTAAAATCGAAATGATTAATAATAATTAAATCAGAATGGACACCCGGGCTCTTATCACAAGAACAGTCTTGAGAACAAGCAAAATATTATGTACTCGGAGTTGTCTTTGTAGCGAAATAATTTCGCTTACACTCTTACGTTACGTGCAGTGACACCGTTCGACTAAATTTGTACGATTTGTTCGTAAAAAATAAACACATTCACCGACGTCTGTCATTAATCGATTTGCTCGGTGATAGTTTTTTAACGATAACGGAATGTTTCACAAATAAACTACTTTATATTTCTAATTTATTAGAAAAAACAAAATAAAATAGCTTTACATTATTTCCACGTATAAAATATGTGTTTTTAATCAAATTATTTCGTTGGACTGGTTCGATGGATCGTGTGTAAAATAATACACATTTTACCTATTCATCAATCTATAATTAATATATTATAACAATAAATTATGATTAATGGTAATTTTCACGGTACATATTATTATGTATAAAATAAAAAAAATCTTGTATGTTTATAACATAGCATAAACGTATATTCTATAATTCTGTACGATGTTTAGTACACATTTTTTATTTTATTTTGTTATACATGGCTACACTCGGTGGAGGCTTTTGAAAGTTTGTTCTGGAGGGGATGGGGGATCTTTAGATTTAATCTTTGATTTTTAACATAAATAAAAAAAAATATATTCACCCATTAAACATTTATTGTATGAGTGTGAGTGGGGGCGGTAATAAATTCGATAAAATTGAAATTAAATACAATTAGCCACCTGTAGGCCCGTAACAGTTTTGATAGTGAATGTTTAAATTTTCCAAACGAATTTCGGGCCAGTGAAATTAAAATCTCTGTGGGCCGATTCTTAGCAATCCTAATTCAGAACGTTCCTGGTTCCAGAACGCCTCCGTGGATTTCCCATAACAGCACTATAAAACCACAGATGGACATTAAGAAATACCGAATATTATTAAATGTTATTACATTGACTCGCAATTCGTATATATTCGCCAATTATTTTAGGTTTTTTTTTTTAAATTATAAATTTCAATAAAAAAAAAAAAAAAACTAATTCACAGTCTAAAATAGGAAATTGAGGCAGATTCCTCCCTCCCTCCCCTTATAAACCGCCGCTGGTTACACTGGTACATATTTAACTCAAACTGAAAGTGATTTAATCCGTTCGGTGGATTGACAAAATGAAAAATGCCCCAGGTTTAACACCGAGCATTTATATTAAAATAATAATATTGTTACAGTATTTGGGTTTATTTCTAGTATTTACTAGTGTTGGATTTGAATAACGAACCTCGTCCGGAGCAATAGAAATAGTACCCAACATGTAATGTAAAATGCAAAAAAAAAAAAAAAAATATATCGATCGTTTTCAAGTTGAATATACAGTATTATATTATCACACACAAAAGAAAACTACCGTATGAATATAATAATAATAATACGACGATTGTTAAAATGTAAAACACATTTTGAGTCCTTGATTTGTATTTTTAGAACGCACTATAAAAAAAAATTCTACATGAATAATCGGAACAGTCAATAAGCTTGTTTTATGACACAATGCTAAAGAAACAAAAAAAAAAAATAAAAAATAAAGCGCGATGGATAATAATAATAATAATATATTAATATGAACTTAACAGCATTACGTTGAGTTATTGATTTTACGCGTAGACGCGTTCGCCAGACGATTAATAACATTTAAACTGATATAAAAATCATAAAAAAAGAAAAGAAAGAAAAAAAGAAAGAAAGAAATTCGAATATATTTCGCGTCACTGTTGTAGCTTGTGGCCGGAATGTTCGGATGGTATAGGATGGGATATAGGGCAACTTCGTTTACATCGTTTTGCCGAAAACAACGACAAATGATTGTAATCAAAAAACGATTCTGAGCTATAGTCGCTAAACTGGTAAGATTGTCGCTTGAATCGTGTTTTTACTCTTATTTTGTTATTTTTGACAATAACTGTAGGCAACTCGGAACAATTGTTCAAACGGACCACAGTATGGAAAAATCGAAACGTTTTTATTTCAAATTTCGATTAGTAAAACGTGTTGTCCGAGAAAAACAAAAATACACGTCTTAGTAAAACTAATTGGTTTCATCGGTACACTCGGGACATACAAATAATTTACAAATATTATTTTAGTTGTTCGTTCCAATAACATATTTAATTATAAAAATATATAATATATTATAATCAATAATAATAATTGATTATTGTTGAATAATCTCGAACATTTCCTTTGTTATCTATATAATACCACTACATTATTGCATAATAACGATTTGATAAAATATTATTTTGTATACGTTTTAAATTGGTTAAAATATTTATAAATAGCAACAAAAAAAAAAAAAAAAAGTATTAGAAATCCGTTGATAAAACAAACATTTAGATAACGACGGGAATCGTAAAAATCACCGCAATTTGTCCGTTGAATTGGATTTTGTTATTACAATTCGGCGGAAAATATTCGTAGTGGAATTTTCGAGATTTTTTTGCGCTATTATATGTGGATATATACGTTTTGTGATTTATTTATTTATTTTTTTTTTTTTTTTCAACGATTTGAGCTAAAATGTGAATGATGAAATTCGTTAAAACCACGGACAATTGTAATCTATTTTTGTAGCGAGTGATTAATAGAACTTTTAATTTAAATTGATTAAAATATGTTTTACCGAACTTGCAATTGTCATGTCAGGGTATTATTAAGTAGGCTAGGTAGCGTTTAAAGATTATAAGCTTTAAAAAATGGCACTTTAGGTTAGGTTGAAAAAAAATTTCAATGCGTTTGTTATAGATGAATTAATCTTATCAATTTTCCGCGGTTCGTAATAATATTCACTGGCGCGCTCAAATATATCAGACATTAATGTATTTTTTTTTTTTTTGCAATTCACCTTATATATATATATATATACATATATATTAGTAATTAATAGCGTTCCATTAGGAGCGCCGCTTCAACTTATTAGTCATCACAAAAAAATGCACGTCACACAGCTATTACGCGGACCAGCGTTTTATCAGTACGTTAATAAATTCAATTCAATAACCAAGGCTTGTATTGTTTTGTTTTGTTATGTTTTTTTTTTTTTTTTTTTTTTTCCCCATATGTATACAACGATGATTCAGTATTTTAGAACATTTCGCATTGGACGAAAATAATATTAAATTCGTCGTCTTAGATACTAATTTAATAATAATAATAATAAATAAATAAAAGACAATGAAATCAAATGACCACGTACAATAGTCAGCCAATAGTGATTTAAAATTTGTTTATACATTACTGGTGCGGGGAGAGGAGCATAAAATATAGAAAAAAAAAAAAAAAAAACACCACATGACGGTCAAGCATCGAGTGTGTACGTAGTCTCGCATAAGAGCGCCCTAGCCGTTACTTTCGTACTCGATTTAGACGTATAAAATGTCAAATATTTATCAATTTCGTGATATACTAAATTATATATAGTTTTTTGTACATTTCCTTTACCGATTCGGGTACCGGAAACATTTCGGCGTCAATTTATTTCCTACGGCCCATCTACCTGTGTTACGTTACGGTTACAATAAAAAATTGTATTTCAACGGGCATCGCCCGAGTGTGCGTCTGGTTATCAAAGTGTTGTAATTTTTAATTTTTTTTTTTTTTTCATATATATATTAACCCACGCGATGCGTTCACAGTATTATCTCGCACACACAAACCTATTTATGATGCTCATTGTGTAATTAACCAAAAATAATAAAAAAATGATATCGGGATATAAAAAAAAAAAAATAACAAATTGCAATACTATAATAATTTAAATAAACTCGCGAACAACACGGAGAATCGAACGAAATGATAATATTGCGACGCGCGGTATAGAATATAAAAAAAAAAAAAAAAACGGTCGCTTAACAGTTCGGTGTATACAAAAGTCGAAAATGAAAATCGCTAAATCGGATTATCGCGTTGATAATAATTATAACACGATCAATTATAATTACCGTTGTAAATATTCGACAATTTTATACCCGCTTTTAATTTATTACCTTTACACTCGTCTTACTCGCAGTCGTATGCCCCAATTGTCGTTTTTTTTTTTACTAAACGCCCGATACCTAGTGAATTTGTAACAAGAGCGTCGTATTTTTACTGTATCTGTCTGCCTGACGGGCGACATTGCGAAATCACATTACACCTATTGTGACGGTTTATGTTGAAAATCGGAATTTAAACACAATAAATCGCAAAGGTAAAATATTTACAGCCTTTTAAAAAAAAAATAAAAAAAAAAAGGAATCAGAAAACCAACACGGCTGATGTAACTTTAGCCATCACCTTGAATCATACATTTCTGACCATTTGCCTAATGTTAGGCCTTCGATAAAGTGGCAGATGCAAATATGTATATGTTGTAATATATGTCACAAAGTAAAGAAACAAACAATGAAATCGTAATAAATGATAGAAACGGAATACAAATTAAATATATCAATAATTAAATCTAAGTGTGTGTATCAATCCATTTGGTTATTTATTTATTTATTTATTTTTTAATTCAATGAAATCTATCTGGTTGTTTGTTGTAAATTAAACAAGAGTTAACCTAACCTTTTTTTTTATTTTTTTTTTTGTCAGGTCTCAACGATTGTTTTCTACGATATTAAAGAGTTACAACAAAAATAAAAAAAAAATCGAAAATAATGAAACCATTGCTGTAAATTCTCCCGGTTTATTGAGAAAACTAAAACGAAAATAAAAACAATTAATGTCTTTAATACATCGACTAGATAGTACCGAAATAATAAATATATTTTATTTTTTACTCAACATTATCTCAATACGCAGTTAACAATATAGATTTTGTGTAGATAAAGGCGATTATTTCACCTTCAATAGTTCCTAGTGCCTTAGTAGGTGATTAATTATATTATTTTGGCAATAAATTCAAGAATTTTTGAGCTTTACTTCTTACGTTAATACGTCTTAAGATCCATATATGGAAACAAATATACTTTTTTTTAAATACACGTGTAATACGGGACAAGGCAGTATTTAACCGAACGGTGGCGCTCCTGTCGAATCACTGCATTCCAGCTGCCTTTTCCAAATGGGAAATTTGCATTAGTTTAAAAGGAAAAAAAAAACGTTTGAGATATATAAAACATGTATACATACAAAGTTTACTAGGTAATAAACATGGCTCGAAAGTTCAGGCACTTGCATGTTTAGTTTTCTACATAGGAAAACATGCTCAGAGTGAAGTACAAACCGTATCATAACAATACTAATAAAAATACAAAGTTTAATTGTGCATGGTTTTGCATATTTTAGGGTATTTTGGCATATTTGGCATATAGTAATTATAGATAGATAATTACTATAGATACTTATACAGATATAGATCTTATACTTATATAGATCATTTGAAATTATTAGCGCATATTTCGTATAAATCGAGAAAAATTATTATTATTACTTTCCCGGACATTTTTGCATAATTATTAGGATTTGTTTCGGTTTATTTTTATTCTTATAGGCCTATGGGTTACGTCAGTTTGCGAAAAAATGGAGATCGGTAAAGACGATAAAGCTTTGACGACAAGTAAAATAAAATAAAAACCAAATGAAATAAAATAAAACTTTTAAAAACAGATTTTTGTATTAATTGAATTTTTTTTATTTTGTTTTGCGTCGAGTGCATATTTTTAGAATTTTAGTACATATAAATGCATATTTAACACGTTTTTAGTACATAAGTGCATGCTTATTTATGCGTTTTTTAGTACACGAACTTACGAGCCCGGGTAATAACTAATAAACTTTAATAACTACTTGTATTTATATGACTTTAAAATATAAACAATTACTACATTACATAATAATATGTGATTTTTTTTTTACAATTGTGTTTAATAATTTTCAATTTATGTTAACATTTATATTTTAATACAACATTACAATGGTAGTTTTCTTGCTTTTATATAAGCAAATTCATCAATGGCATTATCAAATTGTTGTTACTATTTTTTTTTTACTATTGTTAATATAGTCTATATAACCTACTGGCAAGACGACTTTGACCTATTGTTGATCTTAGATAATTTTTTATAACTTTCGGATTGCTGAATCTTCTTTCGCGTGTAGCTGTAGTTACAGGGTGCGTTAAAAATATTCGTAATACCGCCTTTAATTTTAGATATAAATCTTGTAAAAAAAAAAAAAAAAAAACTGATGGATATGCGCTTTAGAATATCTGACTGAGTTGTATCCCCCCGACGTTAGTCATTAATAACAGAGTCTGATAATTGAAACTTGCAATTTCAGTATAAAACTCTGCAGCATTTAAATTTCGATCAAACTTCAACGCCGTGTCGTTAACCCGGAGTTTTATACTTTTAGAGTTAGATCACGCAATAATAATTGTAATTTAGTAAGTTGTTAAAATAAATACACGTCGTTACAAATATTACGCGAAATAATTATTACATAAGTAGCGTTGAAATTTGAGGCCCTGCCCCGATCTCTAGGGATCTCTAGTATCTACGCGTACGCGGTTATACGTATAGGGTGTCTAAAAAAAGAACGCCGGATTTAGAACTGCTATAGATCAAATTTATTTATGTATAAAAAAAAACATGTCATTCTCTTCAAAAGAGGTTGAGGTTTGAACATGAAAAATAATATCGGCATACGCCCCCCACCCGCTACTCGTCCTACACGCGATCCGTGGTTCGCCGGTTTAAGTTCATGTGTTAACTGCACTTTGTACGGGTATAAACGCAAAATCTTTTGTTAATGTTCTTTGCATTGTTGTGCATTTCTTGTGCACGACGGCGACACGATTTTCACGGACTCGCAGTAACAGAATCGCGCACAACAGCAACATTTGCTTCACTCTGGCCACTTCAAGGTTAGGTTAGGACATCCGGGGTTTTTGATGTCTTGTACCCAACCGTGTTCTTCGAATATTTTAATCAACCGACCAACAGTTTATTCGTTCGGTGAATTGTGATGTCCGGAAATTGTACGGAGTTCAATTCGAACAGTCGCCATCATTGCGGTGATGAGTATTCACGGTCGAAACTCGCGGTTCGTCACTGTACTTTTCCGCGGTGATGGAACAAAAACAAAAACCCTTATCAACACTCAATGATAACAGATAACCAAATGAGCAAAAACAGTGCTGCCAACAATAATAATAATAATGGTGGACTTTTTGAAATCCGGCGGTCATTTTGAAGCGCCTCTTTGAGACTGCTTTACATACAGCGGCCGGTTACCTCGTGTTCAAAAACGAAGCAAAAGAGACAGAAAAAAAAAATCACTTGCACTACAAACCGAACCACAACGGCCGCACGTTTTATTAGTGTACGCGGGATTATTGATAACGCCGTTATCGGCCGACAAACGGTTTTCAATATAAATCGGCCGAGTGGCAAGCAGCGGAGAGCACTCGACGCGCTATTATGTTTCGCGTACATAATGCATTTTTATTGTGCAGTCGCCGGCACAATAATACACGAGTATACGCGTATATTGTATTATTTATATTGTATGAACCAGTGGTTCTCAACAGGGGTGACATGGATCGAATGTAGGGGTGCCGCGAAATCCTCGGCGAAATGAATGAAAATATGAGCCATTTTCGAATAAAATCGTACTTATGCCGTCATGGAATTTCCATCGCCGTCAGAACAACGTAATAATCGTTTACACTAAACGGCATAGGAAATTATTATCTTTATATTAAGTCTATATATAGATTTTAGATCCCATAAATACGGCTGCGCGACAATGACTCGCTTTTTCCACCATGATCCCTCGAATCCCGCAACATTGTAAAAATCACCAGGGTCAAATCTCTTATCGATCGTTCGGATTTTATACGTTTATCATAATTATTCAATATTCTTATTTATGTATTTATTATTTTTGTTCAATTTAAAATATCAATGTTTATTCAACACTAAAGCTAAAATTAAAATGCGTAATTATTATTATTTGACGGCGTACTGTATTTGTTATCAAATGTCTTCTAAAATATACAGCATTTGGATATTTCGATGTTAGGGAGACGCGTGGGGTGTGTGATTCTTGTGGACAACGAAACAAGGATCGGTTGAGAACCACTGATATAAACCAACGATGTACTCGTCGTGCGTCGATCAATTTTAATCCGGTGCGCCGGGTTTTCAATGAGTCGTTCTAAATACGAGTATTGTTCGCGCGCGATATAGATAACAATTATACTGTTATCGTCGCCGTATACAATATTTTAATAAATATATATATATATATATATTAATCATTACGGTTTTGTTTCTATATCGATCGGACGACAACAGAATCGAAAACACGTCTCCCGGACAAAACGCCCCGGGCAACAGGTTGGGCGCGCGCGCGCTCGCGTCCGTCTCGTCGCCCGGTCACCGCGGCGCGCCGCCGGCATACTTATGAAGTCGTAAAAGACGTGGAAAAAAAATACAAAAAACACTACTGTTTATTGCTAATAATTGGTACTGTTGTAAGAAATAAAAATTCGCCAAAAAAAATGATATTTATAACTCAAATATAGAACAATAATAATAATAATAATAATAAAAAACACATTTTTTGTTACTCAGTTAGGTTGATCAATGGACAAATAGTTTAATTAGTTGTTCTAAAAATTCGATTAAAACGTACAAGCGTCGGGTATAGCTCTAGCCGACGCGCCAACAAACTTATCGACTTGAAAATGTAAATTTGACATTAAAATGTTACAGTTATCAATGTCCAATAATAATAATTTGCATTTTTAAACATTTTTTTCGAGTAGTTTTGACCGGCTAAATATGAATTTCAGACCACTGTGCCGCCGGCGGCATTGACGCCGAAAAACCCATTGTCCTATAAATAAATACGCACTCGGCCGAGCTCCTCCCGTATTCGTTTACTTCGTCTTTGGAATTGAAATTTCGCCAAGGGGATCGGATATAATTCGGTTTTGTTTCTTTTTCCATTTTCGTCCGACAATACCGATATCCGTGGCTATTCGTATTTCGTCCCGTCGACCGAGCTGTACAACGATACGAATATTCGGTAACAAAAACAAAACAAAAAAAATAAATAATATGATTTCAATCTGTATTTTTATACATTTTCAAATCGGACTTTCGGAAATTAAATCTGATTAATAATTCGCTCCAAATGGCTATAGAACACATTGCGTTCGACAGAGGAAGCAAATATTACGTATTACGTCCCTACAAAATCCGTTGCAAAGCGTTTGCCGAGTAAGAAAAACGAGCCGAACGTGCGTTTTATGGCGAAAACGAAACAAACAAATAGACATTTGAAATTTGCAATAAATGAAAAACACCGTAAAATGCATTTTACATGAAAAAAAAATTGAAAATGTCAAAACCTACCTAGTTTGTACAACACGATTTTCTCGTAATAAGCTGGGGGAAAAAAAAAATTAATACGACGATATTATCTATTATTATAAATATATATATATGTTTTTATACGATACCTTTCCGGTGTTTCGCGACGTAGACGATATTATAGGATTATAATTTCCGGCGCGGAAGTTTCGTGCGGTTTTTTTAAATTACAATTAAAAATTGTTATTCTCGATTTTAATTTTATTACGTTTTGCTTCGGTTTTCCGGGTTGTCGGACGCGGCGGTCATCGTCGGCCGGGCGAAACTCGGCGCCGTTTTTTCGAATATTTCTTTAATTATTATTAACCCGTCGTTTGAACCTAAAAAAAAAAATGTGTATATCGTTGAAACGACGGCGAAATCAATCGGCACTCGACGTAATGATAACGATAGTGTATTTAGAATAATTTATGGCGGATTTAATTATATACGTTATTGTTAACGGCAACGTCGAAAACCGGTTTTATTAAAATATATATATATATATATATTAAAAATAAAAATATATTATACTTTTCGTTACGACGGCGGCAACACGGTGCGATAATATTGTGAAAAGCGGTAAAACAAAAAAAAAAAAAAAAATAAAATACAAAATCGCGTGAAATCACCGCAAACGAACGGGACGGACAAACGACAGAACGTACGATTCACTAGACCGCATGTGAACTGGCTGCCGTTCGGGTCGGCCGACGGCGACGGCGCAACATCGGAGAGAGAAAAAAAAAAAAAAAAACCTCAAGCGCACGACGGCGACGGAGGCGGCCGGCCGGCGACGACGCGACCGACGGACGCGGCGTACGGCGCACCGCCGCAACACCACCGGGCCAGATTAATAATATATTTTATTAACCGTTTTTTTTCAAACAATAATTTTCTTCGGTGAAATATACAAATAATATTACGCCGAATTCCCCGTGACCGACGTGAATCAACACGCGCTGTCTTAAACAATTTTTCCGCCAGAAATCAAACGGATACACCGTACGTTATTAGCGAAAATGTAATCTTGGTTTAACTGCCGGATGAAAATGTCAAATGTGTTACACGGGTCTTTAAACGCAAATGTAAAATACGAATTTTCCGCACCTTGGTCGGTGGCGAGTGGAATATTTTGAAGGATTGTAATACACCGGCTGAGTTGTTGGACATCGTTGTCGAGTTTTTCAGTATTCGCGTATACAGTTTCCGAAAATTTGATTAAAAAATTTATTTTTCATAATATTTACATATTGAAAACGTGACTCGACCGGACGATGTGTACAATTCACGCCGAATGAATAACCGTTTTTTTTTTTTTTTTCAGTATAATTCTCATCGCTTTACTACATCGACCGGGCAATGGACCCGATTGATGGGAAACTATTGATTTGAATTACTACGCTAGTATGCTAGACGAAGAAAGAAAATATCAGAGGAGAAAGGTACCCCCTCGAAGTTGATGGATCGGAGCGAACTGTTCGCCTTTTAGGCGGTAGACATGTTAACGGATCGAAAAATAAATTAAAAAACATTCACACATCGTAGTAAAACCAACGCTCAGAATCTAAAACTCGATTCAAAACGTCACGTACCGAAAACCTCACCCGAACATTTAAAATGGTTATAAACAATCGAAAAACGCCAGAATATTTTGAAAATTCGATCGCGTCGATAAAGCGCTAGTTTTCGTGCACTCGGCGAAAACTTCAGTTTCTACGACTATTTTCAACGGAATAATCAACGAAATTACTAAAATCGAAAAAAAAAAAACCGAAGACACTCCTGTGTTGCTGCTCGTCGTTAGGAAAACTACAAATAAAATCAAAAAAAAAAGTTCGAATTGGGTGGTACTACGTATTAGACGAAATTCGGCATCGTGTCGGATTCCTATAAAGATTGTGATCGAACCGAGATTTTCGGTCGAGAACTTCTTTATAGACACAAACAAAACAAAAAAAAACTCAAATTTATTCATCTGTTCTTTCGGAATCCAAAACGTCTAATGTAAAACACGTATCACGGGTACATAATAGTTTGATAACTATTATTATTTTATTTTTTTATTTTTTTTTTTTTTTTTATTTAAAACGCCAGAAATCCGATGGACCGATAAATGTTTAAATCTTTTTATAACACTATGACGACATTATATACGTCCGAGTATGTAGTACGTTATTTTGTTTCTAAAACGCAATATTGTGCCACCGCTGCACGGTAACCGTGTGGTATGCCGCCGTTAGCTCTGCGTGTGTGCGTTTTTGTTGTTGTTTTCTTGTGTTTATTGGTGCCAGTCCAAAAAAACGAGATTTACGAAAAAAAAAAAAAATGAAAAAAAAAAATAAGGGGATAATATTTTTAGTCTATCTGTATAGGAAGTGGGGCATCGCCTTCGACACCGCCGCCGCCACTAGAATACGGGACCTAACCTAACCTCTATGCGTGTTTCTTTTCTTTCTTTTATTTCTTTTCTTTTTTTTTTTTTTTGTGATTCAAGTGCATCGCCGCGGATTTCATTTGACCTTGACGGTTTTATAAATTCGTTGATTTATATTTAGCTCGCTCGGTAAAACGTAAATAATAACGATATTAACAATAATGTCAATGGCACATAATGATTTCGTTTTTTAAACGCATCGCTCGTTACAAGATGATGCGTTTTCATTAGCCGTACAATATTCCAAAACCTTCGCATGTTGTCGGTCACAATATCATATAATATGCCGTTGTGTAGAGAACAAGTAAAGTTTTACTGAATAAAAAGAACGAAAAAAAAAAAAATGAATCTATAAAAAATACCGGATAATACGTCGCAACCATGGGCATCAGGCCACTGTTGGAGATGGAGAGTTCGGAGGGTGTAGAATACGTGGTAAATGAGTTTATAAACAGGGTGTTTCATTGCGATATTTCCTGAGACAACGAAAAAGATAATCGAATTCTATTTTTTTTAAAAATTTTTTTTTTAATTTTCTTTTACGATTCACAGGAATAAAGACTACAATTAGTCTTTATCCGTCATTATTAGCATTTCAATTAAATGTCTACGTTCGGGTAAAACATATAAAAAAAATTACTTTTTATTGTGTTATTTTCGAATTAATTTGTAGGTCAACAATTTACAGAAAAAAAAAAAATCCTATAAAATAGCTTTACCAAAACAAATAAATACAAATGATTTATGAATATTTGTAGTCCTTATCCCCGTGAACCGTATATATATATAAAAACAAAACAGAATTTGATTATCATCATTATCTCGGGAGATATCGTAATGGTACATACCGTACAGGTGGAAACGATAAATCATTTTTTCAATCATAAAACAAGAGCCTGAGCGGTGCCCGGTAAACCGAGGTGAGATAATTGTTTAAGTCGTGGTTACCCCCCACCCCCTCTCACCTCGTAGATTTTTTACGACTACATCATTATTTTGAACGCATTATTAAGAAACTATTAAATTTTTTTTTTTAAAAAAATGCACCTTATCAATGCGCAAACTAGTCAAATTTTACTACCGGGCAACTGCCTCTGAAATTGGCGATTTCTGAAAGGATAGGTTGTTGTTCACCGATAGGATATAAAAAATAAAAGCACTTATTATGCGAAACCGACGCATTCCTCGTTGCACTCTGAATCTATAATGTAATATATTACATCCTCCTCTTATGACACATGTTTTGCCAACTCGTTGTAACGCCATCACAAAATAATAAGAGTGAATTATGTAATTTCGGTGTCGAGAGGGAAATTTTTTATTGCTATATCGGAAAGTGCATATTACTATTATATTATATTAACATTAATTATGCTCATTATCGTTTGACGTCAGTTCTATGTGTTATTATATATATTTTTTTTTTTTTTTACATTTATTATAACACTACCGAATGATAAGACGGACACAGCGGTAGCCCATAAAAAAAAAAAAAAAATTAAATTACGATTATTTACGTGTCATTTTAATTTTTTTTTTTACATTTTTTATTACTTATTTACCAACGGTTTTCGGTAAATAAAACAACATAATAAAATATAGTAAAATATGTGTTAATATACGACTCCGAGCGAAATGGCATCTAGGATTTTTGTTTGGTGGACGGAAAGCTAAATAAAACGTATTGACAATAGTGTTAGTTCCTAATTTTTTTTTAAAATATATATGCAAACCTTAAAACACGCATGTGCAGTGACGTATTTTGGATATAATTTCGGAGGGGGCGGGGGGTTGACCATAATTTTAAGACCATTACAAACCAGTTTTACTGATAAAAAAAGACATTGAACTTACAGTTTGGTTATAAATATTTTAATAGGCATAAGTAATGAAAATACTAATCCATTGGGCCATGTTTATTATTTTTTTTTTTTTTTTATAATTCTGGTGGTGTCCAGACATGGAGGACACCTTCTCCAAAAAAAAAAAAAACGCAAATACACTCGTGCACGAACTTCCACCCACTTGTTTATTAAACAAACTACAAGAAATAATATAGTTTAGTAGTATAAAGAGAAAAACAAAATAGTTAAAAAAATGTTTTTATAATAAAAATTATATTATAACTTAAATATTAATATTTGCACTTTGGGCTTTTATCTAATTGCGGCGAAGCTATACAATCGTATTATTAGTTTACCGGTAATCACTCAGTATGGCCGATATAAATATAAATTATATTTTATTGTTGTATTTCATATGTTCTAATCGTGATAATTCGTAATTTTTACGATTTAAACATTTAAATTTGGTACACAAAAAAAAAATAACAAAAATATTGACGGTCAACCATTTCAGGAGGGGCTACAGACTCGTTAGCCACCCACACCGGGTGCGCTTTTTGTCCGAGAGTGAAAATGATAGGTAACTCTCACGAGTCGTAGGGTGATCCGATTTCGATAGTTTTTTATTTTTTTTTTTGAAATGACTACTTTTTAGAGAATGCATTGGAATTCGATTTTTGATTATGTAAATAAAAATTAGAAAATAAAATTAATTAAAAAATTGGCGAAGATTGGCCTTATTTAAACTCGAATTATAGCGTTTAGATATAAAATATTAAAAATCCGAGTCCAACGCGCCCTGCAAAAGGTAGCCCACTTTCCAACGAAAAAAAAAAAAAATCAAAATCGGGTCACCCTACAAGTCGCGAGAGTTATTCCTGTAAAGCATGTTTTTGAGTAAAAAAACGGGTCGCGAGCAGGCCCCTTAATAATAAATTATAGTTAAATTTTTTATTTTTTTAATCGTTACCGATTATGTAATATAATTTTGCGACAGTATTAAATAACGATTAAAAACAATTACGATTATTAATTGTATTATATTAGACTGGTTAACATCGGAGAACGTGATATTAAAAAAAAAACAAAAAAACGGTGGGTCCTTTTCGTGTTTTAAGAGTGCGATTTTTTTTTTTTAATATAGACAAATATTAATTATTATTATTTGAAAAAAAAACCGCTGTCTGTATTTTGATAATTTGCTTTACGATAGTTGAATGGTGAGGTTATATCGTACGTATACCAGGGGCGGGAGTCTTAAAATAAAACATTAGTTTGATTAATGAAAAACATCGCAAACGGTATTATTTTCGAAATATTCGTGTAAAATATTATTTGCTGAACAAATATTTCAATAAAATGCCCGGCGTCTATGCATTCGTAGACGATACGAAATTATGAATTTGCACTTAATGGCGAATCGAACAACCGGGTATGTGTTAAGTCGGCGGTTCTCAACCTGCGGTACGTGTACCATTAGTGGTACCAGAAGAAAATCTCCCTTCATAAAAAAAAAAAAAATCGGAATGAATCATTATTAACATTAAATGTTATTTGGTTTATTTGATGGTTTGATGGAGGTCGTTTGTAATTATGATAACGGTATTCTCTTTAATATACTATAAATCGATACACTTTAAATAATAAGTAGATTAAACGTGGAAAGTTATTCAAGACTTTAAAGTTACCAATTTGGAGCCCGATTTTGACGTCATCGTCCCTTCAAAACAACACCAATCGTCTCGCTGAAGTAAAAAGTAAACCATAATAATTATAATAATTTTACATATTTAATTTGATTTAATTTAATTTCTTTTTGTGCATCAAATACTTTATTTATTATATATATATTATTTTATATTATTTCATTTTGTAATTCCTAATAAAATAAAATTCTATACATATAACATAAACATATACATTATTAATAAGCAAAAAAAAAAAAAAAATGGTCAGGTGGTACGTAAGAATTTTCAAATTGTGTAGGTGGTACGCGACTATAAAAAGGTTGAGAACCGCTGTGTTAAGTGATCGCGCTGAAAACAGCAAGTATAATAATAGGCTACTGAAGAGAAAAAAAAATAGTTCCTAAACTTGTAATAGTTACGGTTTAAATATTTTCAAGTAGAATTATAGAATGCACATCGGTTAAAAGTTCGAAACATACCGAACACTATTCGTGAACCTTGTGTCAAATTCTCGTGCAACTCTGGAGATGAAAATAATATTCGTTTTTCATAAATCGGGAAATAGTACGCGAAACGCTATGATGATGATTTATGCGGTTTACGTCATGACCCGAACTTTGAACAATTATAAAAATAAAACAAACATGTCGAGTCTCTCCGACTGTTTTCGACTGAATAACGATAAAATCGAAAATAACAGATATCCGTTCGTGTGTAAATTGTCCCGGTTCCCCCCCCCCCCTCGGGTTTTCCACATTTTTTAAGGAAACTACGAGAAATATCGAAAATCCTCTAGATCAGACTTTCTCAACGTGGGCGTTGATAGTCTTCAGGGGGCCGTTTAAGATCCGAATAAATGTGGGGGGCAAGACCATGGTCGGAAACATAAAAGAAAAACCGGCAATACAGTGCGGGTTGTATTAAATACGGATTTATCGAAAATCCAACAAATCCATCAGCACCAATGTGCCTTATTTGTCAAAAAAAACATTTTCAAATAATGCGATAAAGCCTTCTAAGATTACACGATAATTTTAATAAAATGCACTCGGATAAGAAAGACAAAGTTGTGGTATATTTTCAAAACACGGAAAAGAACCTACGTATCTCAGCCAACAGTATTGAAGCTTTTTCTCACGGCTTCTGAGCAAGACGATAGCGGACTTCGTGCTTTGTACAATATCCCTTTGTTGATTGCTAAATCAGACAAACCGCACAATATTGGTGAAGATTTAATTTCACCGGCATTAACACGTTGAACGCCGATGTCAACCAGTAGTTGACACGACTAAACAGGCGCCTGTAGCCGATGTCAACACGTCGTTGACATACTGTAACCTGTCTCTTATTGATTGACACACACGGACTATACCAATTCTACGCTCGGCGACGGGCGCGCTCATGCCCAATCGCCATCGGCGTTTAACGTGTTAAAAGAAGTTATAAAAAATGTACGAAAAAGTCCTTTGAACATTAGCTCTGTGCAAAGACGAATTGATGAGATTACATTGAAGATGATTATCACTATGCAATTATCTGACGACATTTCAATTTGACTGCGGACACTTACGCTTGTTTTTAAGTTAATTCGAGCCTGACATTAACAAACTCGTTGAAGAGCATCGGGTTCATCCTTCACATTAGATAAGTTTCAACTTAATTTCGATAAAAATAATTTTAAATATGATCGAGTATGCGTTTTAATTATATTTGTATTGCTCGCATTTAAAATATAAGTTTGAACTCATATAAAAGATATGAGGCATGTTTAAGTAAATATTCGCAATAACTACTGTTTTTAAGGCACACTACAGATGATAAGCATAAACAATTTTATTTTTTTTTGTGAGGGTGTGGGCGGCACTAGAGAATTGTCGATTCTCAAAGTGCGCCCACATAAAAGCTACAAAATAACTATGCCTACGTTTCTCGATTGCAGCAAGATTTTTGGTGGAAAATCCGGGGAGGGGGAAAAACATTTCATAGTAAAACCGATACATTCCTCGGTCCTTGGTCAGCATCTGAAATAGTTCAAACAATGTTCTAAAATAATCGGATGTTATTCGATCCTAGTGAAAGTCGTTTACATTTATTTATTTTTTTTTTGTTTGATTTATTCGTATATTATTCGGCCTATACCTCCTCTCCAACCATTCATCGCTTGTTCTTTATCAGACTTTCACTTATTCCGAAAATAAAATTAATAATAGTAGTCGTAATTTCGGTGTATTATAATATATATAATATTTATACTACTCGTATAACCGGCTACGACAACGGTTGTAAATATTTATTTTCGATAAATTCACGCGCGAGTTATTATCTTCGTTAGATAATTATCGTTAAGGAAAATAAATTATCGTGCGTGTAAAAAAAAAAAAAAAAACCCCAAGGTTTCCTTTAACGTACAAATTAACGTTGGCGTATTTTTAATTTGAGGGGAGGGGAACCGGGTAAATGTGGGTACAAAAATTCAATCGCCTTATACTGTACAAACACACACGGCGGATCTTCGAAAAACTCGGCCGGTGTTCGACAACTACGTCTGAATAGGATATAATTGAACAGAACCGAATACGACACGATTAAAAAAAACGTTGGTAGGTGCCTTACTAAATAATACGTTCCGTTTGCCGGGTGTTTTTTTTTAATTTTTTCGTTCAACATAATATTATTGCGAAAAAAAAAAAATTAATAATTACATATATTCGCAGCGAAAGATAATAATAATTTAATTTTTCCGCGTACATAAATTTTTTGCTACACATTTTAAATTATACAGGCCGAAATCGTTTCGATAAAATTGGACGCCACACACGCATGTGCATGTGTCGCGTCTCGGTTTTTTTTTTACGAACGCACGGCCATAATACGTACTCGTGTATAGCGGATTTTCGTCCGGCCGAACCAATTCCGTACTGTTTTGGGTATCGACAGTGAAGCGAATTGACCTACAATAAGGCTACATAAGAGAGTATCTGTAATAGAATATTATAGATAATAGGTATTTGTATAATACGGCAGGCTTAATCCACTTGTAGCCATATTCAATATTCATAACAGGTCGACCACGAATTTATTATCATACGATTATTAAAATTTTGTATGATTGTTATGTAAAAAAAAACATACAAAAATAATTGCTTAATATTAGGGTATTACAGATAACTGTACGACGGGAATTATAAGTTGATAAGGTGGCTTACGACGACGACTTAACAATTGCTTCAATAACGTTAAACGTTATCAATAAGATTATTCGAGAGTTAGGATAATCCTAGAGAAATCTTACTTTTCTCTCCCATCCCCCGGATAAGGTTATATGACGACAATAACACATTCATAGGCGATCGATTAGTTGTCGACTATTATCGGGGTATTACTAGAGACAAGGAGAAAAATGAAGAAAGAAAAAAAAAACATAAAATATAAAATTTTCGTTTTCAAGACGAATTAATAAAACAAATTGTACCTACCACGAAATAGTACGTAGAGTACCGAGAAGTAATTCTACATTTTACAAAATAATATAGTTGTGAGTTTTTTCCCTGTATTTATTGCGAATTCGGATGACTATTCACAATTTCCCGAAGTTTTTTCGGAGTTAATGCAACAAAAAAAAATTAAAAATTAAAAAATATACGAATTATACATGGGTAGGAATGCGGAAACAAACGTTAAAATATTAAAATTCCTATCTAAAATCAGTTCTGTTTCCCTAATTTCGAGACATTTTACTATACAGATATACTGTACATACCATAACTATGGATACAGTACTCTTGTACGTCTGTTGTTGTTTTTATGTTTTTTTTTTTTTACCGAGATACGAGCGTAATATTTTAAATAATGATATTTCCCATGATCGTTTTCAAAAAAAAAAAAAGAAAAAAAAATTGTCAACACAAGAATAAAAACTGACGTACAAACACACAGCAGTGGCCGGATTATAACTTGCCAGTCCGCGGTTACTCGGATTACAAAAAAAAAAAAAATCTCCAACTGAGACCTAAAACTCGTACGGGTTATTAGGCAAAAATTCATTTTCCAACTATTTATTGGCATTTAAATTTTTTTTTTTTAAGTTTAAATTGACGTGAAAATTCGTTAGAAACCCGAACAATTGATCTGGTTACACAAATGAATACAATTACTAATTTAAATTTCACCATAACAATTTTACCAGCTCAGAATCGTTTTCTAGTTTTGCAATGATTTATCTCCGCGTACATATATAAATATAATAACTGTGGATATTCGACCCGCGCAACAAGTGGAACGTCAGGTGTTCAACATTTTTTTTAAACGTTTTTCTTGTACGCAATGGTTAAGAAATTGTGCAAAAAGAAACAATAATTTGTATAAAAGAAAACGCGATGGTATTCCGCTAAGTCTCGACTCGTCGGATCCGGCCGAAGATCGTAGTTTTTAATTTAAGGAATACTACCGACCCCGTATATAATTATCGTCTAGGTTGGTCTCGGTTTGTCGTCCGTCATCGTCCGTCGTGGCTTTCTCGTAGCGTTTATTGGTTAACTTTTTTTTTTTTTTTTATGTTTTCATGTATCGATTTATGCGAATAAATATGAAAAAATAACTATGTTTTGACAAAAAAATCTCGATCGTCCATAGGGATACCGGTAAATATAAAATGTAAAAAGTTAAACGTAACGCCACACATTCAATTTGTTTTTAAATACCGAGCGTTACGATAATGTTTCACTATGAACCGTACATTTTTAATTTTTTATTCGAGTATTAACTGGAATAAATAATTTTAAAAAGCCATTAAATAATCAATAGGTATTTGCGATTTTCGAATTTTGTATGGATAAAATGTTGTAATTTAATTTAATTCACGTTCAAATCGTACGTGAAAATCCGTTAGAAACCCGAACAATTGGCGTGGTTACACAAATGAATACAATTACTAATTTTGAATTCACCATAACATTTTTACCAGCTCAGAATCGTTTTCTGGTTTTGCAACGATTTATCTCCGCGTATATATATATAAATAAAATAATATAAAAAAGTATAAAAAAAAAGCTCGACCGTCCATAGGGATACCGGTAAACATAAAATGTAAAAAGTTAAGCGTAACGCCACACGTGCAAATTGTTTTTAAATGCCATCACCGAGATGTTTTCCAGACGGATTGGCTATCGTGGACGTTTTTATTGATCGTTGCGTATCAATAGTGAAATACACATTGTGAATATCGAATGTGCCGAAAATATTAGAAACCATTAAGATGAAATAAGTGTAATATTGATAATTAGAGTTATAACGGGGCGGGCGGTCGGCATAAACGCATGGCCCTGGAGCGTCAAATTATTAAATACGGCCCCGATAATAATATTTAAAAAAAAAACCAACAGCACGAAATCGGTTTTGCCGAACGGAAATACGCGAGCCGTTTTTATTTTTAATATATTTTTATTATATAAGTATAAAACCGACTGTTGTTGTTGTTGTTGTTGTTGTACACACTTTAGGGATAAATTAATGTATTTTTTTTTCTTTTTATTTTTGCTCAACTAGAAGACGCTATGCAAATATACGATAATAATTAACGAATGATAAACGGCGCGACGAAATCAAAACGTAACTTTTAATAACACGGTAAAAAGCGAATATCAAAGAGATTGCCGAGGCCTCGTCCCGGCGCGTCATTCGTATTTCTCGCCCGGTGTCCTAAACAAATAAAACAACATTATCGTAACCCGAATATTTATTTATTTTTTTTTTTTTACGGTTTTTTTTTTCGGAAAATCGGCGCGTATCATATTATATTGTATACACTCGACCGGTTTTTCAAAAAACATTATTATTTTTTTATTATCGCATATAGCTAAACACATATAATATATATTATACGATCGTAACGAATTGGTTGTTTTTCTAATATATCATTATTGCGTACGGTTGTCCGATCGGTACACAGTATACGTACGGCTACTGCGTGTACGTGCGAACGACTATTTAAATCCGGACGTCGCGTTCAATAACTGTTTAGCGAAATTTACGGGCGAAATTCGGGTAAATTCTATATAATTATTTAGTGGAATAATTCGACATCGCCGACGGACGACAAACCGAGACGATAATTATATACGGGTTGGGTAGTATTCGTTAAATTAAAAAAATAAGATCTTCGGACGGATCCGACGAGTCGAGACTTGATGAATTTTCGATTTTAACGCGTTTTCTTTCATAAACATTATTGGTTTTTTTTTTTTTTTGCACAATATCTTAACAATCGCGTACAAGATAAACGTTTAAAAAAAATGTTGAACGCGCCTGACGTTCCACTTGTTGCGCGGTTGGGAAGGTCGAATATCCACAGTTATTATATTTATATATGTACGCGGACATAAATCATTGCAAAACAAGAAAACGATTCTGAGCTGGTAAAAATGTTACGGCGAATTTTAATTAATAATTGTATTCATTTGTGTAACCACACCAAATGTTCGGATTTCTAACGGATTTTCACGTACATTTGAACTTGGAACGTGAATTAAATTAATTTACAACATTTTATCCATACAAAACTCGAAAATCGCAAATAGAAATTAGTTCAAAATGTACGCTGTAACATTATCTCAACGCTCGATATTTAAAAACAAATTTAATGTGTGGCATTACGCTAAACTTTTTACTTTTTATATTTACCGGTATCCCTATAGACGATCAAGCTTTTTTTGCCAAAACTTAGTTATTCGCATAAATCGATACAAAAAAAAAAAACATAAAAACGAATAGCTCCAAACAACTCAAAAAAAACTAAGAGTATCTACACTACATACAGATACATCGGTACATGTATCTGTCTTGTTTCTACTGAATATAGTTGACATAAGAATGTCGATGTCAATTTGGTATTAGATACGAGGAGACGAGAATTAAACTGTAGGTAACTTTTTTAACACGTGTAAAAAATAAACAAGTTTCAAAGACAGGAATTATTTATTTATTTTCAAAGACAGCAATTATTTTTATTGAGTATACATTTTTCTAAATTTTTAAATGGAAGACGCGGTGACACTAATCGTTCAGAGATAGGATCGAGAGGCGGTAAATCAGATGGAAATGGAGAATAACAAAAACCGTTAATCGTAGCAAAACGGGGAACTTTGTTACTGAGCAGAGTTTTATAACAAGTATTGCACACGCTCATATTATGAGAATCTAAGTCTGGGTATTTTTCGAACAAAAAATCTACGGCTTTCTGGGGAACGTGCTTCATATCTTTCTCGAACCAAAGGCGATCGCAAATAGCGCAGGAAACACCGAATTTATTTTAGATAAAACGAAAATTGAATTCGTTATCAGCGACGGGAAATTCGTCAATACAGACATTTCGCGGCGGTTCGGTTATCGGAATGACGATTTTGAGCTTGTTCTTTAAACGACCGTCGCGGTAACATTCTCGGTGTCGGACAAATTAACAGAATGACCCCCAGCCATAAGACATATACATGTCAAAAAAAAAAAAAGTTAACCAATAAACGCTACGAGAAAGTCACGGCGGACGACAAACCGAGACCAACCTAGACGATAATTATATACGGGTTCGGCAGTATTCGTCAAATTAAAAAAATACGATCTTCAGTCGGATCCGACGAGTCGAGACTTGGCGGAATACCATCGCTTTTTTCGATTTTAACACGTTTTCTTTCATACAAATTATTGTTCTTTTTGCACAATTTCTTAACAATCGCGTACAAAGCAAACGTTTAAAAAAATGTTGAACGCGCCTGACGTTCCACTTGTTGCGCGGTTGGGAAGGTCGAATATCCACAGTTATTATATTTATATATGTACGCGGACATAAATCATTGCAATACAAGAAAACGATTCTGAGCTGGTAAAAATGTTACGGCGAATTTTAATTAGTAAATGTATTCATTTGTGTAACCACACAAATTGTTCGGGTTCTAACGGATATCCACGTACATTTGAACTTGGAACGTGAATTAAATTAATTTACAACATTTTATCCATACAAAACTAGAAAATCGCAAATAGAAATTAGTTCAAATTGTACGCTGAAACATGATCGGAACGCTCGATATTTAAAAACGAATTTAATGTGTGGCATTACGCTTAACTTTTTACTTTTTATATTTACCGATATCCCTATAGACGATCGAACTATTTTTGCCAAAACATAGTTATTCGCATAAATCTTTACAAAACAAAAACATAAAAACGAATAGCTCCAAACAACTCAAAAAAAAAAGTTAACCAATAATCGCCACCATACGGTTATTATTGGTATCGAATCAACTGCTTGCGTGATACTTATTCGCCGACACCAAAATATAATGAAATAATTGAAGAAAAAAAAGATAATAATAATAAAAAAAATGTGATCATTACAATTTTAAACATATAATATATTATATATTATTGCATATATATTTTATACATATCCTTTTCCATGTAATATTATATCGTTTCCGAGATATTCCGTTTTTTTTTTTTATTTTTTAAATTACAATCTGTTGTTTTTCGACTTAATTTTCGTTGACGTATTATTATTTTAATAATTTTTTAACATTCGGCACGTTATTATGTGGTAGTAGGTGATAGATAATTGAGTCACTCACTCGCGGCACAACATGAGTTTATTATTCTCTTCTTGTGTCCGCCATACATAGCGTAATTTTTTAATTATTGCTATTTATCACATAATCAATGCAGAGTAAGTAAAATGGCGATTATATAATCGAGTATTCGGATTTATAAGGAAACTTTCAATCCGATTTCTCGTAACCGTTTTTATGAAAATATAAATATAGATCGATTCGATAAATAATCATTTATCTAGTGTTAGCTAAAGATGATAAACTATACTATTATAATATTACTATCACGGCAATAATTTAACGCAAATTGGAATTAACAGACCAACCACGTCGTTCATTTTTTTTCATTTATCATTAAGGATTAGGAGCATTTAAACAGAATTCAAATTGTAGACAAATATAAGCGTTTAAAAAAACGAAAAAAAAAAAAGCTTAGGTTAGGGTCCTGAACAGCGTAAACGTTGATTCTAAACGGCGTTTATAAGATAATCGATCAATCGTGGCCATAAACTCGGTTTGAAAATTAAATTAACGTTTTCTTTGACGTTGAGCGAGAACGGCCCGTGGTGTTTTAGTAGTTTTGTAAAAAAAAAAAAAAAAAATCAAACAAATTACTATTTTATATAATTTATGTGCACTGAGATTTTTTTGCACAAAATATTCGAATATTCACAATACGTCACATTCGTGTCATTATATTAATTCACAATGAAACTTTTTTTGTTGAAATGTTGATATAGGAACATAATAAATATGAAACGTACGATTTAATATTACGAATTAATTTTTAAAAAATTATAATTTGTGCGTAAATAAATGATAAAAGATAAACTGAGACTAAAAAAAAAAAAAAAAAAAATATATATATATTTTATATATAACTATACACGTCGTAGTATAGTCTCTGATGAGAATTATAACGAACAAATATTATTCGAAACATTAATTCAAATTTTAACAAATATATTATATTATAATTATAATCCATTAATGTTTTATTATACATCGTTAAATAACACTTTAATCGTATTTTGCCATGTATCATATTTAATATGTTTACGGTTTTCAATTTTTTTTTTTTTTAAATTTTTTTTTATCAAATATAATAGTAATAATAGTTACGGTATAAAGTCGTTCAAATACGAGTTTCGATTCTTTAATTGTTTGAATCTGAAATCTAATACTATAGGATAAAGGAACTGAGATAAGCGAAATTAGTTTATAAGTATGCCGAATCACGTGTCACGCTGCGAAACTGTAAACACGCTCAAATAATATTTAAAGTGAGTATAAATTTAAAAAAAAAAAAAAAATAAAAATATTTTTCGTCTGTTCCGAATTTAAATATTTAAACATTTACATTTGTAATTTTTACCGTAGGTATCGCGTTTCGGATCTTAATATTGATAAGAATATTAAAAAAAAACCGATATAATTTATTTACGAAACGACTAAAGTATTATTTATTTCGTTATATAATGATCTATAGGTGTACAGATTTTTTTACGCAGAAAAAAAAAAAAAAATAAACGAATTGCTCAAACTCTAATAGACAGCCTGCTGGTAACGTCGTAATAATTATTAAACCGACACGTTTATGTCCCACAGACTTTGAATGTTGTCGATAATAATGCGTTTCGCCAAACATAGTGTATTCAGTGTACCAGGTTTAACGAAAAATCACCGGCGGCGGAAAACGTAAAATTCGAAATCGGAAATTTTTACACGGCCCGATAGTGCGGATAAGTTATCGTTAACAAACACTACAGTAATCGCCAAACGACAAATTTTTATTGGATTATTTATAACGTTGGTAAACATACGACCGGATTTATGTGTAATACCGCACTTCATAAAATATCGTAATTACGACCACGTGTTAGATTTGTATAACCCGTTTGGCTCCCCGAGTGATCGGAATGGATTTCTGCACGGACTTAGTAACCGTACGTTTAAAAATCCATAAATATCGTATAGTAAAATGGCTCGAAATTTCGGAAACAGAACTGATTTTAGATAAGAATTTTAATATTTTAACTTTTGTTTCCGCATTCCTACCCGTGTTTAATTCGTATATTTTTTAATATTTTTTACAATAACTCCGAAAAAATTTTGGGAAATTGTGAAAAATCGTCCGCATTCGCAATACGTACAGGGAAAAAACTCACAACTATATTTATATTGTAATATGTATAATTACTTCTCGGTCCTCTACGGACTATTTCGTGGTTTGTTTTATTAATTCGTTTTGAAAACGAAAATTATATGTTTTATGTTTTTTATTTCTCTCTTCGTTTTTCTCCTCGTCTCTATTAATACCTCGATAATAATCGACAAATAATCGATCACTTTCGAATGTGTTATTGTCTCCATATAATCTTATTGATAACGTTTAACGATATTAAAACAAATAATATTTTTAAGTCATCGTCGTAAGCCATCAAGCTTATAATTCCCGTCGTACAGTTATCTGTAATACCGTAATATTATGCAATTCATTTTGTATGTATTTTACATAACAATCATACAAAATGAGAAACCGCAATTTTAATAATCGTACGATAATAAATTCGTGGTCGACCTGTTATGAATATCGATTATGGTTACAAGTGGATTAAGCCTGACGTACAATACAAATACCTATTATCTATAATATTATTATTAACATAGCAATTCAATTTACTACTCGATTAGAGAAATAGTTAATTTTTTTTAAAGAAATGTTATAATTTATAGATCCGAGATTGGGGACGACTTGTGTCATAGACGTGGTCTTCCCAATGGTGTTTTTCCATTAGGGTCATCCCGTAACATATTATATCTACCAAATTTTCTTAGTTTCTACACACACGTGACCCGGCCATTTGAAGTCATCTCGTTTTGATCTCGTCCAGTCCAGAAGCGTAAAAACAATTTTTCACGATAAAAATACAGAGGGTGTTACTGTGGGGGTCTCTTCCCGAGACCCCTTATTCCCCTCCGCCCCCTACACTCTAGGCCGCATATATGAGAAGTACTCACCCCCTCCAACTGTGGCATAATTATTATTTTTTCTTTTCAGCCAGTGCTCAAGCACTCGATGGAAAATGTATTATACCAGAACACATAATTCTTTGTTGAATATTTATATACAGTATTTTTAATGTTTATAAAAATTTGATTTGTGAACCGAAACTGCAATGCGGTCCATTCCGGGCCCTGGCTCCGGCACATTCTTCGGTACGAACATAACATAAAAGCACTAAATTATTGTAGATACAAAGCATATCTGCATGAAAATAGAATTCAATTTTTTAAATTTTTTTTTTGTTGTTGTTGTTGTTCATAAAGTTGTAGGTATCTATATTTTATTTGGGGGGAGGTGGTGAAATGATATATTTTTCGCCTGCCCACTAATCCCTTTACCATTGTCTTCCACTATATATTTGGTCTGTTATATAAATCTCTTGGTACTGCATTAAATCTGTTCCATCAATCCCCTGTTCGTGGGTTGTGGCCATATTCTCGTTAGAATAATTTTCCTTTCAAAACCCTTGGCCTTAATTCTTCTGTCTGTCTCGGAGCATTGCGATCGATAAATATGTGTACCCGACTCTATTAATGTTCAACGTAAAATTGATTTTAAGGCGATAGTCATCGTCCATGACGTACCGCCACACCAAACTGTTCACGGGGCACGGATGCTTCAACTCGTTCCTTCGCCGGATCGGGCTGGTTCCGTCCCCCGGGTGTTCTCACTGCGGATTTCCCAGCGAGGAGAACGAGGTGGATGACGACGCGCTCCACACCCTGATGCGCTGCGAGACGTTTGACGGGGACAGGGAGCGCCTGGTCCAGAGGATCGGTCCGTTCGAACCGGGCGACTTGGTGCCGCTCATGCCGGAGTCCCCAGACCACTGGGAAGCCGTGGTCGACTGCGCTGAAGCCGTCGTCGCGGAGAAGGAGTCGGCAGAACGGCAGCGCCAAGCCCTCGACGTCGCCGGCGTGCGCCTTCTTCAAGCGTATCGCCGAAGTCGTTGACAGCGGCCCCGTAGTCGCTGGACCGCCGGTAGGAAGTGTTCCCTCTACAGCTTTTTTTTTATTTTTTTATTTTGGTACCGGCAATACCCCCGCCTCCCGGAATGACCGTGAGGCTCTACTTCGGGAGGCGGGTCGCCATCATTTATTTAACAAAATGAACACGTACAAATGATACACAAAATAAAATCCCGTATTCCCCTTCGACGGGGCGGGCTCACATTATTAGTGTACAAAGCTTCGCGTCCCTACCGGGGAATGGACAGTAGCCGGGTCGGAGCCCACTTGCTGCCCTTACACTAGTAGGGGGAGACACTTCCTACCGGCCCCACGGCCGGCGGTCTGTCGTCTGCGGGGCCGCGATCAGCGACGGCGGCGTCGAGGGCTTGGCGTTGCCGTTCGGCCGACTCCTTTTCCGCGACGACCGTCTCTGCGAAGTCGACCACGGCTTTCCAACGATCTGGGGATTCCAGCACGAGCGACACCAAGTCGCCCGGTTCGAAAGGACCTATCCTCCGGACCAGGCGCTCCCTGTCCCCGTCAAACGCCTCGCAGCGCATGAGGGTATGGAGAGCGTCGCGTCATCCTCCTCATTCTGCTCGCCGGGAAGACCGCAGTGAGAACACCCGGGGTGCGGAGCTCGCCCGATCCGATGACGGTAGGGCAAGAATTGCTGTACTATATTTATGTGAGCCCGCCCCACCTTAGGGGAAAACGGGAGTTTTATTCATTTATTAATTGTTTTTTAAATTTTCAATAAATGATGGCGACCCGCCTCCCGAAGTAAGTGCAACCCGGAAACGCGTTTTTCAAAAAAATTGCCGGTTTATATATAAAAAAAAAAAAAAAAAAATTAAAAAAAAAAGGTGATAGTCATGTTGACCTAAATAAGTCAACACGTAGATGATAGAGTCCACTTATCGCCCATTCGAATTCGTCAGTTAGTTTCTTTGCCTAGACATTTGAAGTGCATCTTTCTCGAGTTCACAGGATCCCACGTTGAGGTTTCGTCAACTCCGTCTTCCTTATTCTTATCTATTCTAACTACCATCATGTACCCGTACCATGTGCGTTTATTACAAGTACTATTTTTTTTTTATTCTGTAAGTCTACTGTAATTTAGATAATAAATAATAATATGATGTAACGGTAAAACAATCGACATAATATTGTTATTCTTAACTCTGTCGGTTTTCGCGGAACAATTACGTTTAGCATATAGGTCACATTTTTTTTACAACTGTACCATATGGTAAAAGATAATATTATTCGATCTTGGTGATTTGTCCGAATAGAAAATCATTATTCTCCTTACTGCCCGTTTTCCATAGGATTTCTTAATCGTGATAATAATAATAAAAAAAAAAACCCACTAAAACACAAAAGGAAATTTTACAAGAATCGAGTAAATTATTGTTATAATAAAATGATTATAAGTAGCCCCGGTTCGGTAAATAATTAATTTGTTTTTTAACTGTGCCGTATTATTATATGTTATAACATACGAAACTATTGATTTGTTTTTCTTTTTATAAAATAAAAATAATTCCTAAGTGGACATTTTGTTGACCTATTTATTACTACTTACCGTACGAATACCATAAGCATGTTTGCTTTGTGATAAAAACTCTCTGTTCGAAATGCACAATTACCGATGTTCATAATATTATTTTATCGTCTTTATTCTGACAACTACAGTATCCGTCCGGGTATCCGTGCCCGATTATCCCGCGGAGGCGTCACTTTCGAAAGGTTGTTGTTTTTTTTATTAATAACTACGCCATCTACAGGGCTGTGAATTTGTAGTAAAATTAAATTTGTAAACTTAAAATATCATTATGCAAGTACGATTACAATAGACACGTTCACTCGTAATACGTATATATTTTTAAATATTTAAATGCAGTTAATTTAGCGCATATTGCGCTGTCTTTTTATTGATATTGAGTGCGTTAATTTCACAACCCTAGTCGAGTCGTTATTATTATTTCTTTGTTTTTATTTTCGTGAGATTTTCATATTTTTAAAAAGTAAAAAAAAAAAAATCACTAAACACAATAATTAATATTATTATTATTATTATTACAGTACGATTTTCCGCTGGAACAATGAAAAAAACTTACTTCTTGCATTTTATTCATGTAATACAATGTTATCGTATAATAATAATAAGTTTGTTTTAAAATATTGAAATATAACGTATTATAGTGGCAAGGACACGGCCGAACAGAATATATATAGAAGGTGTGTTCGAAATAGTTTTTTTCATTTATTTTTATTTTTATTTTTTTTTTCATAATATTAAACAATACCTCCCGGAAAACTCCTCTGTTCGATATTTGTGTAAAATCCAACTATTGATTTTTGTTGACCTCGATTTCCTATAAATCCACCGGACCAAACTTGATTTATGTGTCTTTGTTTCGGTTTTTATTATTTTTTTTTTTTTAACGCGGATTTTTGAAACGCCCAACAACGACGACAACAACGGCCATTCATTCATTTTTGAAACAACAACGGTTGTTCTCAATAGTTTAAACTCGGCGCTCGTCTTTCTCCGAGTAGGCGAATATTGAACATTTAATCAACGTATAGATCAATTGCAATTGCGTCCGTTACCAATATATTTTACAACATAGTTTTTATTATTATGTCCGATGCTCGAAACCGATTTTTCTAGTTTTTTAACCGCAGTTTTTCCAACAACAAAGGGGGGGAAAGAAATGTTTAAACCTGACGAATGTATAATGATTTCTCAATATATCGGTTAAGTGGGGAGGGGGGACAAGTGAATTTCCACTCCCCATCTTTTTGACTGTAGTTTTATAATTTCGGGGTTTCATAATCCCCTGAGTTTTACCACAGATTATAAATAACACGATTAATCCACGTATTAATATCGTTGATTTATTATGTGATAATATATTATTTATTATATTTTTAAAATTGTATCCGAAGCGTATACGAAAAAAAAAAAAAAAACAGCATCTACCCGTACTTTTCAATGTCCGTGAGTCCGTAATCATTTTTTCCAAGCCAAAGAAAAAAAGAGCCAAAGCCAAAGAGTAACATTGAAACTTTTCATATTTATTTTGCAATTCATTCTTAAAAGAAATTGTTTTTTTTTAAATGCAAAAAAACTGATAGAGCCCGATTTTTTTTTTAAAACAATTTTCTAGAGAATGTTTTTTTTTTCAAGTATAAGTTATTTTAACACGGAGATGGGTGCGGGTATTTCACTATTTTCGCCCACCCTCTCACCCGGGTTGAACGTCAAGTATTGACCGCTAATTACATCGGTTTCGGACAATAGTTACCCCGGAAGAACGGCACGTTGAACCCAGACAACGAGCGTTGTGGAAGCCGGATTTTCAAATTTCGATTTCTATAACTGGGGGGGGGGGGCTCATACTTGAGTTTTGAAATTTTTTTATATTTTTATCGATTTCACGGTTTCGGTGACTCCGGTAAACGACACGGTCGTCTCAACATATAGCCGGCAGTTGACCAACATATCCGACTTGTATAATTGTTCTTCCATTAAGGTAAAACAAATACGAAATACTTTAATATAATTTTTTTTTTTTTTTATTATTAACTATGTGCTTATTCATCGAATACGCGCGCGGTCATTTTAATAAATTTATCGGTGTAAAAACTTCGCGGCAATATTAATTAGGTTAAGGTCGGCCAAATCCCGCTACGGCCGGGGACGGTCATATTACGATAACGGTTTATAGACAAACATATTCCGATAAACCGAAATACGACTGAAAAAAAAAAAAATGGAATATTAATTTAATTTTTTTTTATTTTTCTACCGTTTTTCAGGTTATTTTTCCACTTACGCACTACCGCAGTTAATACCGTGTCGTCGGTAAATTTCAATTTGTTAGCCCCCCGATACCTCGGTATACATAACATTGTTTTTTTTTTTTCTTATATAACAAAACAATACGAAAAGTTTTTTCTTGCCCGTTTAACCGTTTGAAAATTTCCCTTTTTGTCATCGCGCGCGCGCGCGCCGTAATTTTTTACCGGATTTATATTTCCGTTTATGACATATACGCAGAAACAGTTGCGTTTTTGTTAACTGCCTGTCGGACGGATTCTCGTACATTACAAATATTATAATCTAGCAATATTATGTAGTCGAATGTTTCCCGAGACCGCGTTAAAATTAGGTTAACTAGTTAAAAGAACGTATCGCCGTACGGTTGATTAAAACATTAAAATATTCGACGGCGTATTTGAAAATAATTTATGGTATTTTATACCTACCGATGAATTTGGTGAAAGGTCGCGGAGTTCGTTGCGAAAAATAATTATGCAGTTAGACACGACGTTATATCGATGCACACGCACGCGTGATGCTCGCAATTACGCCAATTCACGATTGACTTATTTACAATAATTATTAACGTAACCCGTACGACAAATTATCCTGTTACACTAGACGAGTCAGTCCACCGAGTCACTGTAATAATTTAAAAAAAAAGAAAATTAAAAAAAATTTAAAAAAAAAACAAATACACTATAAAAAAAAACCAATTTAAAACTAAAACACATTAGTTAATTATTAGTAATTGAATAATAACACAAAAACCGCCAGAATAGTTTTTGAAGATTACATACCACGTGTGGAATGTGCTAATTCGTAAGGTCGTTCGGTTGTCGGTTTGTCGGGTACGTTTTCGTACGTTTTCCCGTCCGATTTGTATCCATTGTCGAGGAAAATCAAAAAAAAAAAAAAAAATTACCTTTGGAACGCTTCGAGTCGATCCAAAAAACACTACAAGGAAATTTCTATAAAGTCTCTGACAGTACACAAATACAAGACAATCGTTTCACGTGTGAAACGTGTCGCATTATCACTCTGTTCGTTCCTGGATGACGACGACGACCAAGTCCAGATCGGAGAATCTAACGTGCGAAACTAACAATTTTATTCAAAAAAAAATTGCGTGATATAGTTAGTTGTGAATTTTATGATTCATTTCACCCCGTCAAACGAGCTCCTAGTTACGCCACCGAGTAAAACCAATACGATTCTGAGCGTAAACGTTCAGTTTTAAAATGCCAAATGGTTTTACGATTTTCATCAAAATTTTACTTACAAACGGATGATATAAAATAAAAATAATGTGTCTACGGATTTACGATATTTTTAGAAAAGGCAAAATTACAACTTGCGATGAACCACGTGTCAATTTTTTTTTTTTGAGACATTTTGAGAATTCAAAAACAATTAAATCCACATAATGCCAAATGAAAATGAAAAAATTAAAACCAACTAAATATAACTGAAATATCTTAAAAATATTTCCGTTTTCTGGAAAGGCCTATAGCAATATAAGTATTCGGTGCGAATTTCCGGTCTGTGCGGTTGTTTTTAACTGAATTGAACAACAAAGATACAAAATCGAAAATAAAATTAAAAACCGTTGTTTTTATTTTTTTATTTTACCTCACCCCGGGATTTCCGCATTATTAAGGAAAATCGTAAAACGATCGGCTCAACGTACGCCAGCTAGATAGAAAAATCTACAAAAAATGTATCCCCTGTCGTTTTTCGATTGGCAGAGAAGATTGCCGGTTAGTAAACCGTTGGTTACAGATGGAGGGAAAAAAAAATCACACGTCACAGTAAAACGCTCAGTATCTAAAACAAACAAACGAACAAAAAAAAAAAAAAAAGGGCCAGCAACATCCGAACTCTATAATTTCACTATAGTAAATAATTTATTATTGCGGTCAATTATTCATCGTGCCGGCCGGTTTGAATTAATTAATCGTAATCTGGGGCCGGGCCAACGAGACGGACCGCGTATGACGTGATCTCGTCTCCGGTCCACTATAATGCGCAACCGATTTATGTAATCGGAGTGATGGGACGTGCGTCCGCGACAGGGTTCCGTGCCAAATTTAAGCGACGCATTAATTTAATTATAATATTATATTTAATACGTCCGTAGGCGTACAAAAAGAAAGAAAAAAAAAATTAAAAATAAAAACGGTCGGCGGTCTTGGGACAGATTTTTTTCAGCCGATCGTCGAAAACGCAGGTGCCTCGCGTTTGGAAATTTGCGCGGTGTTCCGGCACATCCCAACACGGAAAATACAAATTCGCTTTTGGCATACAGTCGGATAATTTTTAGTTGGCTTAACCATCTATTCAGTTTTGTGGTCAACAAATACGACAAGTTGAGAGAACCAGTGGCGTGCACGATGAAATAAAGTTAGGGGTTACATCCGCCCCCCCCTTTCTATTGGTTTAAAAATATAACATTTATGCGTATTTATTTGGTGATTTAATTAATTTTAAGGAAAAGCTTGATTTTTTGAATAAAACATTACCATATTTGGATCCGGTTCATAAACTAAAATTGTGGGGTCTTGATATAAGAAGTTGTTTAATCGGTTTATGTTTTTTTTTTTTTTTTGTTGTAATTCAGTGTAAACAATTCGTAGTGGAGTTTTCGAGTTTTTTTACGTATTATTATATGTGGGTACACATTTTGTAATTTATTTTTTTTTTAACGTTTTGAGCCTAAAGTAAAATTCGTTAAAACCACGAACAATTTTGTAATTTATTTTGTAGCGATTCATTAATTTAAATTTATTAAAATATGATTTACCGAGCTTGCAATAGTTACGTCAGTAAACTATTAAGTAGGTAGATTAATAGTTTTAAAAGTGGCACTATTGGTCTTATAAATAATTTTAAAGTGTTTATTATAAATAGGCGTAAAACGTGAAAATAATCACAGGTTCATGATTTTATTGAAATACCTGTTCGATAATCTATCTGTAATTTGTTATTATCACGTGGAAGTAAAACTGTTCAAAACAATCGGACACGTTTTTGTATATGGTACAAATTAAAATGTAATTGTAAAATAATAACCGTAACGAAACACAGTGTGCTAACCTAACCACTTCTCAGTGGTTTTACGAACGTTAATAATATTTTTATTATTTTTTTTTTTTATTCCATTTTGAATCCAATAAAACACCGTGCTCCATGCCACAAGTGGCACGACTTACGGTGGTCGTGGAGGAATCGAGGGTTAAATCCACCCCCATTATCTCAAAAAACAACATTTATGAGTTATTAACTTAGTGATTTTAATCTTAAAATCTATATAGTTTAAGCCCTTGATATATTAAATAAAAATTGGCATTTTTGGATCCAATTTAAAAAGTCACATTGTCGGGTTAGGATAGATGATTCTATACGGTTTATTCGTGATTATTGTTCGGGTATTACATCTGTTCTCAATGAACATTTCCGGGCACGCCACTGGAAAGAACTATAAAAAAAAAAATTGGTTGATCTATTTAATAGCGATTACAACTATAGAAACTCGGATAAATCCGTATGCAATTATTTTATACGATTTTTATGTCTGATATTACCAAATGGTTGCAATATGTAAAAAGAAAAAAGCATTTAAAAAAAAAATTGAATATTTTAAATTTTAAGTTTCTGTCAGAAATATAAACCACACAGAGTCACAAACTCAGGTCTATAAATATAAACGATCAAATAGGAATAGGAATTTTGAATCTCCTTAGAATGTATAGTATTCTCGTTATGAATTTAGGGGGGGGGGGTATATAAATCCTAGAATTTCCGCACTGCCGAGTATGCTAATCCCGGTATAACTATACCCCCGGGCATATGAATTTAGGGGGTATCTTTATCCTAGGGAAATCGCACAGGGGGAGGGGGATATAGTTATCTTGGGGTTATGATTTGCCTGTTCCGCCGGCCGACCGCCGTCCGCACAACAACAGGTGTCCTCCGGAGAGCAAAATTATCGAAGTCGGCCGCTGGTGTGTGCCGGCACACTCAATTCCCGAATATTCTTTATTATTTATTATAATTATAAAATGTTTCAGCACACCTAGTGCTATTACAACTTTTTAATTTTTACAATTTTATTTGTTACAAATTTAAATGATTATAAATTTATTAATGACATAATTATTAATAGTGAGAATGATATAATAATGTGTTACATATATGAATATAATAATAATAACGATGAGGTCTAGTATATTAATAATGATCTTCATTTTCTGATGATGAGTCTTCTGTGTCTGTTAAAAGAATGTCCTGGGGAAGTCGAGGCCGCAGACGTCTATTGAGTGTTTTTTTTCCTATATTGTAATGACGAGCACTGTCCAAGTTTTTTTAGTTTGGCGTGGAAATTTTTAAATTGGGTTTTAATCCTTGTATTTATCAGGGGTATTTCCGTGTCATTATGGATCTGGCGATTTCTCATGAACCACGGTGCTTTGAGACATATCCTTAAAAATTTATTTTGTAAGATTTGTATTTTATTTATTTTAGTTATAGAGGCAGCGGACCATACAGGACAGGCGTAAGTTATCAGTGGTCTGATTATTGCAGTGTAGAGAAGGAGAGAAGATTTCATTTGGAGAGTAATTCACTAAGGGGTAGAGAATTCTCATCCTGGCATATCCCTGAGTAAGTTTTTTATTTATGTGGATATTCCATGTCAGTTTTTCATCGAGAAAAACTCCAAGGTATTTCACCGAGTCATCTTTTTTGTTCCATTGTATGATCTGGTTGTTTACGCTTATATTTATTGGATCGTTATATCTTTTTAATGTGAATATTTTAGCCTCGCTTTTAGTCGGTTTTAGTTTCAGCTTCCATTTTTTGAACCAGGAGGTAATTTCGTTTAATGAAGATTGTAGTTTTTCGATTGATAAGTTTAATACGCTATCTTGCGTGAGTATTATTGTGTCGTCCGCAAACATTGTTGAGAGTTGAGAGTTAGGGGGATTGGGGATGTCATGGCAGTAAATGTTAAATAGCGTTGGCCCCAATACTGATCCTTGTGGGACTCCAGATTTGATTTTGTGTTGTAGAGATAGATCTGTGTCTATCTTACTTGGAATGTTCTGTCTGTTAATATTCTTTAAAACCAAAACATTTTAAAGAATTTTAATAAAACGGCATTCGTTAAAAACCCGTCCGTTATTTTTACCACGCCGGTACTTTAAAACGAGCGGAATTTCTGTCCGGTGACGGTATAGAGGTACTTTATTCGAGAAAAAAAAAACCTGTATAGATTCCCAATAGTTTTCTAAAAAAAAATAATAAAATAAAATAAAAACTACAATAAATATGACGATACGATCGGTTATATAGCTGTTGATCTCCGGGTTACCTTGTGGGCAAAGGAAAACAAACGCGACCGATTCTATAACCTTGTCGGTTTACCGAGCTTCGCTCAGGTTCGTTTTTTCAATTGCAATGATTCGCCGTCGATTCCCATTAACCGAACCTAACCTGACCTCGCATCAATATTGCAAGCACACATATTGTTACCATTGATACAATAATATAATATAATGGGCAATTGACTATAAAAGAGTATTTGTAGAATATCAATTATATTACTGTCCAGATTCAATATTGAAACAAAACCGATAGCTGCAGAGACCGCATCGCTGTAAAACGATGAATTCGAACCGAATCTCGAAATATTAATATGTTTAACGTTTGAAATGGAATGCGATAAATATTAACAACGGCCAAAACGGTCACGAGTTCAACGTTAAATCCGCGCGTTTTACGGCGGCCGAAATCAAACGTGTCCGCGTTACAATACTTGATATTAACAATTATGTAACGAGTAACAATTTCTAGATTTTGATTCATCGATTTGTTCGTACACAGTGGTTAATGTATACATTTTTTTTTTTTTAATAACCGTGATGGGAACCGGTTTTTTTTTTTCAATAGTTACACTGATTAGCATTTTAGATCCCGAGTGCAGCGGAAAGCCAAGCTTAGTTTTTTTACCAAGCTGTGGTTGTTTTTTTTTTTTCTCGATAAACATTTGTTCGATTACTAAAAAGCTGCGCGAAAGATGTGCACATTTTAATCTAGATTCCCGAAGAGTTTCTCTGGGGGGGGGGGGCAAAAAAAAAAAAAACAAAAACAAATGACGATTTATTTATTTATTTATTTTTTTTGATTTCTGGATTACCTCGGGGACGAGGAAGTAAACACGACCGATAACCTTATGCCAGTGTAACGAACTCCGCTCAGGTTCGCCTTTAAAACTTTATCCTGACCTTCGAAACTTCACTCGTACCTACAACCCCCCCCCCCCATATTGTTCGGTTTCGTTTGTATTTAGAATTTTTAATGCTTATTTTTTTCTATTAAAAATATTTTATAGAGCTATACGAGGTACGCTATCGAAATTCTAATATATATTATTGCGCCGCGTCCGTCGCTATTATTTTGACCGGAACAAAATTGATTCTCTGTGCCCCATTGTCAAGTTCAGAGTATACAATTTTCTCTTTACGGGAGTTTCTTACATATATATATATATATATATAATTATTATTTTTTATTGTTTTTTTCACTATTATTCGAGATCCGCCGTTTCACGGTTTATTGTTATTAGGTATTATACCGGCGCGTGTACACCGCTAAGACGTCAAAAGAGCAACGAATATTTTGAACGATAAGCGCAAAATTCGATACTATTATTTTCTGATTAATTATTGTGTATTTTTCACCCGTCGTCAACATTCGCGAAACATATTCACTCCGGTCGGCCGGGATCAAGGAAATCTATAAAAAAAAAAAAAAAAAACTAAGACGCGTCCTCGGGAATACAAACCGGGGAACATATAAAACATAAGCACGGACGGTATAAATATATCGATTACAACCGGATTTTTATTATTTTTTTCTAAAAATTTATTACCGCATTAACCTCGAACTTTACACTAAATAATAATAATAACTATAATGCGACCTAAATAATTCGCAACGATTTTCCGTACTATTAATGCTCAGACACAACAATCAACGTTATGCGCCCGATTGCTTTATTATTTCAAACGGTTATACGAGTTATACTTGATAATTTATTAATAATTTAAAAAAAAAAAAAAAAAAAAAAACCACAAAATATTACGAATATTCAATGTGACCGATCCGGCAACTCGTGACATCCATTTCCTCCCCCCTCGCGTTATTTTATTATTATTTTTTTTAAATTATTTTTAATCGTTTTAATCAGATCATTATTATTCGATATTTCGTCGTTCTACGAGCCGCCCGCGATTAAAAACGAATTTTTTTTTTTTTTGTTAACGACGATTACCGGCCGAGAGCAGAGAGTTGACAATCGCCTAATACTATTATAATATTCGGTACAACGCCACGAACGGAATGTATTTAAATATATCCTGTCGCCAATAATAATATCATACGTATGTCACACAATAGTAGTTACACTATCGTGATAGTGGGTATTGCGATCATGTGATCGATAGTGGAGCGAATTGTTCGATAGGAACGTGAAATTATGCGACAGTACGGCACGGCAGTGTAAAAAACGAACGCCATAGTATTATGCAACTTTCACAGTGGTCTCACGATAGTCACTGTAAACTTGCACGACAGCGGCGACAGTTGCTTTCGAGATAGTTCGTGATGTACGAGACATATTCGAAAAAAAAAAAAAGGGGGCCGTCTCGTCGTAAAATAATATTATAATCATAAAAAGAAACGGGGTTTTTTATTAGCACATTTCGTTACCGGCAAACCAACTTCACTTCCAAGCATTTTTCGCGCATTAAGCTTCTCTAACCCATCCGCGCAGAAGGTGCACCGGCTGAGGATTTAACCAGTTGACGACGGCGTTCTTGAGTACCTCGTGGTGTTCAAAACGTCGTCCGCCGAGCCATTGTTCGAAGCGCAAGAAACGGAAGTGGTCGCTAGGTGCTAGGGTGGAAAAGTTCCCGACGATAATCTCGGATTTTCCCCGTGGTTTTGGCAGCGGAAGCGCGTTCCCGTGGAGGAGGATTCGGTACCTCCGACCTGCCAGGTCTCAGCTCATCGTCTCGCCCAGTCGTACGTTTATTTATGAAATCACGGCACGTTTCCTTCGTTTATTATTGCAGGACCTTATACCGGGGACGGATCCCGATGGATATCAGCGGCCGGAGATCATTTTGCACACAAAAGTCGTATTGCGGCGCACACTTCACAGTTGACCCGAGCAACGATTGTCGCGGACATTGTTTTCTGCGTGTATTGGCGAATGCACTTCGATAGTGGGCATATATTGAATTTGAAAAAAAAAAAAAATGATAAATCGCTTATTTCAATAAAACGATTCTGAGCAGAACTAAAGTGTAATAATATAGGACTATTATTGTCAATTGCATAAAGAGTGTGTCTTACACTGTGAAATTACGAAATATGTGATATAATTAAAAAATTAATAATTTTACGTATCGGAAATAATATGTGACGAACAATTTTAAATGGCTATAAAAAAAAAAATTATGACTACCGGTTTTAGAGTTTTTTTTTCAAACATATTTAAAATAATGTAAATCAAACCATAGAAAAAAAATGTCAGGTCTCAAAATCCAAAATTTCCCATTTTAAGACTTAAAACCTTGAAAAATTCAAAATGCCTTATAAATAGCCCAAAATTTAAATTCGTTGACCATTTTTTTTTTTTTATGTCATTATATTGCAAAGTTACATTTTATGTGAAAATTTCAAGTTTCTAGAATAATTATTTTCGGTATTCCAATGAAATAATACAATTCGAGTTTGACGAAATCGGGTTTTAGCCTTTTTTTTCGTCGTTTTTTCGTAGTTTATTCTGCCGCGTTAAAAAACTAATAGGTATCGTTAAAATATGTATATATTTTTTTTTTTTTTATACGAAACAGGAAAAACTCGTAAATACAAATAAAATATGGTGCGATAAACAGTGGTGGGCGTGTGGGGGGGGGGTGGTATGGTAGGTGAGAAATAGTTTTCCCACAGACGCATTGATGACGAGTAAATTCGGAAAAGAACGGAGGATCCGGGTGGTGATTCATTATTATAATAATTGATTTTACGAAATCGAATGAATAACCGAACATTGTAGCAGTATTATTAATATCAATTGTAATAGATTATTTATTTAACATTCAATGATCGGTATCGGGTGTACAAACAATAATTGATGACACTGCCGAATCGAACCAGCTGAAACCAGCTTAATAATGCGAAATTCGTCGAATATAATATTATAATATCGGTCCGTGCGATAAGACGGACGCTGAAAATCGGAGATAATATTAGAGTAGTTGAATACAAAAAAAATTGAAAAAAAAAAAACATTTTGTTATAAAACATACAACGTTAATTTGAACAAGTATACAAAATAGCAATGTATAACAAAGATAAAAAAAATATTCGTGTTCGTTACGTTGCAATAATAAACGTATAATTGGTAAACAGATAAGATTTTTTTTGGACTAGGTAATGGTTTTTGAACGGCGTATTATTGCATAATAATACAGCGAAAACGCTCTCGTCGGAGTTTATTTCATTATTAATTAAACAGATAACTGTGAAACCACAATACTCGCGTGTACGGTTTCTCTATATAGGCGCGGACCAGATACTCGTTGAAAAAAGGCATGCGTCGCAATCACGATTTTACGCGTCTATAATAATGTGTATACCCCCGCGTAGAAAACCTATTGAACAAGTCCAAAACTGTTAGGCACCTTGACAGTAAAGCAATGTAGGATGTCAGCAACAAGTTATTCAGACATATCACGAATAGGATTGCACAAGGGGAACAATAATTATTGTTCAACAATACTAATATACTATATACATTTGAAAGCCCGGTAAATATTTCTTGAATATATTGTACGTTTGGCGTGCCTCGTAACCAAACCTAACATTGCCCAGGAATCCAAATTCCTAATTCATTTATATTATGTTCGTGCGAGCTAGGGCCCGCAAAAGGTGAAATATCAGGGGCAATAACTCGATAGTTGATATTGAATACAAATGTAATTGCGACGGCAGATGGCCGGGGAAAAAAAAAATAATGGTCATTCGATATATTGATGACACTGCCGAATCGAATTGTATAGACAGAAACAGCTGAATATAACCGATCATTATAAAAAAAAAAAAAAAAAAAGGGGCAATTTATGTATGTGCTAAACCTCGTATCGTAATTTCGAGCATTATTGTAAAATCATAAATATTGTCACCGCATACAACTAAATAACCACTAAAAAGATTCGAAAATTTCAATTAGCTATAGATAACTCTCAAAAAACGCTAGAATAATAATCGTACCGCGTTTAGAATGTTTTATGATTCGATGCACCGGTTGTGTCATTCTTGGACCACTACGCAAACGATTCCCGGGCAGTTCTCATTGTTACACGAATCGAACATTCACGGCGTCTAGTATAAGCAAACCTACTACCTACCTGTACTATGGTGTGTAATCATCAAAAAGTATTTCCCTACGCCTTTACATATTTTATCATATTACCACATTTAGTAGATTTTTCGATCACCCCCCCCCTCACCCCCTTGGCGTAGCTGTCATAGGGTAAACCGGAGCAGTGCCCCCGGCGTTATTTTACATGGCCAATTTTTTGTTAATGAATAATTATGACCAATTACAGTTTAAGGGAAAAAAACACATTATCTAGTAGTTAACTTTTTTTTTTTCTGGAGGGCGGGCCGGCGGAAAAACATTAGCACCCGGATGCGCCAAGTTTACCTGAATACGTCACTTGGGTCTTGGACAAAAGTACTTAACTAGTAACTAGATTTTCAAAACAATCAAACATTATTTATTCATTTTTTTTTAAAAATGTAAAAATTAGTATGCATAATAATACAACCGGAATTGCAGTTAAATATAATAATAGGGCGATAAAACTGACTTATATGGCCCCATTTAGTTGTACAGTAACAATAATGTTCATAGATAGTATCTGTACACTAATTGTTTCCAAAATTGAGCAACTCGGTCGTCGATCAAAATTGGAAATCTTGAGTGCTTTAAAACGTCAACGTTACACGTCAACACAGTTGTGAAATTATTGTTTAATTCACCGACTGGCTTGGCGGTAGTGTGGATATTATTCGTACTAATCGTTTATTAAATATAAATAGACGTTTATAAATTGAAATGACTTACTCTTTTCCGTAATTTCAAATTTTTTTAGTGTCTCTAAAAAAAAAAAAAAAATTACGAACAATGATCAAAATAGCTGAACACAGTCAACGGTAAAACAAACCAAATTTTGAAATTGTACGGTTTACGTTACTGGGAAATTGAGGACTTTGGTAAACAGTGTTAGAGGAAAATCTATAGACCAGTACTTGGTGTAGTCACAGGATATTATATAACAAGGGGCAAAAGGGACCAATGGATTTAGCGGGCAGTTCATTATTATCCGTCGAAAAAATGTATAATACAAAACCGTATCGTTTACATAGTGAAGTCGTTGAAAATGCTGTAGCAATACGAAGTGCCGATCACCGACATCAACGCAGCGGCAATGGTCAAAAGAACATTACCTTTGGAATACGCCATGTTATCTCGGCGTTTTTTTTTTTTTTTTTTGAAACAGAACGCAAAACAGAAAAATACTTTAGTATTTTCAAGTTTCGATTAAAACAAAATCCAATTTGAACAAAACGTTCAGCTATTACTACCAGTACCGACAACGATCTAAAAGAACCGCAGATATTTGTATTTTATTTGAAAGGGGTTCCGATTCCGGATCCGGTTACTCGAATTGAGAAATATGGGTACCAATAAACGTTCCGGTTATCAAATTTTCATCGGCGGTTCCAGTTCCGGTGCCCGGATACAAGATGGCCAGTTTTATTCGTTTTGTCGGACAACGGGAGACGAGTAAACGTAAATCGGTCGGGCAATTCGAACGGCGAATTTAGCTGGCCGAAGTTACACACGAGTATGATAAAAATAATGAATTTTATTATAAACTTTCAACACGATAATGTATAGAAATTATTAAACTACGTGTACGATAATTTTAAAAATTAATACAATAATAACCTAAACATTTTAATTTAAAATTTAACAATTTTTTTATTTCCTATGTAAAACAAATAATTTTCTTAAATCGAATTTCGACAAACGAAAAAAAAAAAAAAAAAAAAAAAAAAAAATGTACAATAAACATAATAATTTACTATTTTACGATGGTACAATTTTACATTATTATAAAAAAAAAAAAAAAAATAATAATAAAAAAACGAAAGTAATGTCCGAAGAATAAATCCGCGTTTGCTCGTTGTCGAAGCTCTAACGCAGGTGTTATTGTATTTTTATATTGTTTATCATACGTTACGAATACTTTTCCTTAGACTATTTAGTATTTACAATAAAATATTGATTGAGAAAATCGATAGAAATGTAATAATCACAGACGTCCCCCCCCTATCGTATTTAACGGCAATATTACACGCGCATAAAACTAAATGAAATTCAATTATTTTTTATTTTTTTTTTTTTCCTATATACAAAGAAGTAATAATAATACATTTATCTTTACGGGCGAAAATGTTCGTCGAGTACATCGTATAAAAAAATACATTTGAGGAACAGACAAACGCGCGATGTTCGTTAGTATTATTATTATTATTATTTTTTTCTTTTGTTTGTTTTTTTCTTCTTCTGTTTTTTTTACGTTTTTTCACAACGCTACGTCGGCGGGCGCTGTCTTGAAACTCGCCCTCCTCTTAGGGTTACGGCGCAACGTACCCAGGACGTTCATCATCTCGTTGACGACTGGCGGTGGTTCTTGTTTCTTGACTGGCGCCTGTTTCTGCAAAACGATATCGCGGAGATTATATATACACATGATTTCGAAAAATGACAACGGCAACGGACTAGGATTTAATTGCCGAAAATTCGAACATACTTAATTTGTTAAGTGCTTCATAAAAATGTATTAAAATTGTATTCCCTGTTTAAAAACGAATCGGATCGCTCCGCGTTCGTGTTTAATTGTTATACAATAAAGTCGAAAATCCTCACGGGCCGTCGTAAGACCTGCACGTAGAATTATCGTGTCGACAAGTTCGTTGCCCAAAATAATCAGATATTGTATTTTACAATACATAATACAATAATAACTCATGGGCCGAAAATTCCCGGGCCTAACACATAGATGGCGCTAGTTTTTTTTATTGGAATTTACCTCATTTATAGTTGATACTAACCTGCAAAAGACGGCCGTTAAAATTTTATGACAATCTGTTCGTTAGTCAGTGAGTTATTGTGCTAAGAGTGACGCTACTTTTGTTATTTTCAAAATAATGGATCAAAAACGATTTCGTGTTTTAATTTTACATTGTTTCTCGATGGGAAAAAATACCGTTCAAGAGAAGAAATGCCTTGGAAAGTGTTATGGGGACTCCGCTCAATCAGAAACAAAAATAAAACGTTGGTATGCTGACTTCAAACGTGGACGTAGAGACTCTGATGATGCAGATTGCAGTGGACGAGGCAAACGAGGCGATAACACCAGAAAACATTGAAAAAAATCCACAAAATCGTTTTGAATGATCGCAAAGTGAAGTTTCATGAGTTAGCTGACATCGTAAAGAATATCAAAAGAACGTGTTGGCTTTATATTTCACGATAATTTGTCCACGAGAAAGCTCTGTTCAATGTGAGTGCCGCGTTTGCTCGCTGTTGAGCAATAACAACAATGTGTTGATGGTTATAAATAATGGTTAAACTACATGAACTAAAGATCGAATTGTTTCCGCATCCACCGTATTCTCCAGATTTGGCTCCCGGCGACTACTGGCTATTCGCAGATCTCAAAAAAAAAAAAAAAAAAAAATGCTCGCCGGTAAGAAATTTCGCTCGAATGAAGAGGTTATCAGTGAAACCGAGGACTATTTTGAAGGAAAAGATAAAAATCATTCTACAAGAATGGTATTCGTTTTCTTTGTGGTGAGGCCCGGGAATTTTCAGCCCATGTGTTATATCGATTATGTGATTTATTTAGCGAGTATTTTCAAGACTTTAATGATTTATGACTTAATAACACCCCTATGCGGCGTTTACCATTAAATAATAACAATAATAATAATTATTATTATTATTATCTTTTAACATTTTTATTCAAAAGAATATTTACAATCCATGCTACAAAGACATAATAAGGAAATTAGAAACTAATAGAAACTAACAATGAAATACACGAGGGTGGAGGCCATCCGGCGATAGAACCCGACGTTAAATGTATTGGTTTCGCAAATTATTTATAAACGGTCAGTATACGACCGATAACCATTGGATAAATCTCGGTTAAGACGACGGCGTGTGGGACGAAGCAAAATTATTATTCCCGATTCGTTTGTTATATTGGTAATTATTCGTCGTTTGAATTTTATATTAGAATTGTTTAGATATTTATGGTTTACGATTTAATATTTAAGAAAAAAAACGATTTCATTAAAATATTACAACCGGTGATATCGATTTCCGATAATTTAAACTATCATAACTACGCAGTATTATATGAAGGTATTCGTACAATACCGGTATTAAAAAGTTTAATACTACAGTATTAAAACAAAAAAACAAAAATATGCGAACGTATGTATAAATCGTTTTCGAAAGTAATATCCATACGATTTATTTGTACGCAGATAGTTTTGTTTTGGCGAACTACTCAAATATGCATTCTAAATACATTTAAAAAAAAAAATAAAAAATATCTGTACTCGTACTCTCAAAATATCCATTCTCACCGACGCAAACGACGTTAATATACAAACGGAGTTTATAAGCGGTGGCAGTGTCCGCGTGCCAGGTCCCGCCGAATGGGGCGAATGCCCCGGAACTTTTTTTTGGCGGGCGGGTGGTAATCAGTGGCGTCGTGTTGTCGGCCGGTTACACTTAAATAGCCGACTGTTTTGAAAATTATTTTTAAGACGGGTAGGAGTGGCACGGCAGTTAATTTCCCCCCGGGAGCACGCGAAACACACGCCACTGTGTATCAGACAAGCTACCGATCGCGGTCGGTTGTCATTCGTACGCTCGGCTCGGGAATCGGATATAAACGCCATCCGTTTACGTTAGTGATCGCGGACGATCGGTGGTATTATCGGTTTGTACCTCTTTGTCCGTAGCTTTCAGACTGAAACGACCTCCTTTGATTTGATTTATTATCGCGTCGATGGCACCTGTTGTGAAAATTCACGTTTTAAAAACACATTCACCAAAACTAATCCGTTAATATCGTTTAGGTTCTCGTGCACTTGCCGTTTTGAACTTGCGGACCCTTGTTCGGCGTGCTCAGGCCCAAGTAATTGCCCATTTCTTCGATGGCGTTGGACTCATCGGTATTCGTGCAGTTTAACGTGCTCACCGTTTTCAACTTGATGCTTTGCAGATTCGACGTCAAAGCCATTGGCGGTGGCGGCGGCGCGGGTGGCATCATCATCGGCGGCGGCGGCGGTGGCGGCGGCGGCGGCGGCGGCGGCGCGGTGCAAGCAGGCGCCGCGACAGACGATTTGGTTTCGTCCAGTTTTTTCCTGAGTTCGTCCACTGAAAAATACACATTTAAATTAACATTTTTAAAAAAAAAAAAAAATTAATATATTTATTTATGAAGATAATTGCGTTAAGTGTGTCTTTACAGATAACATTCAACGGTAGAAAATCGTTTATTGAAATGTTTTTCTTTGGGCTTAGAACGGCAAAAAAAAAAACACGCATTGACACTTATATAAGTCACCGATTATAAAAAATCGTGTGAAAAGTTCCGATTTACAAAAAAAAATAAAAAAAAACCGTGATTGTAATAGAATTCTAGCGCACGTTTTATATTTATTTTTTTTCTCCTCCTAATATACTCTTGTGCTACGATAATTTCTACACTAAGACAACATTAAAATTTAATTTTTAAAACAATAGTCGTACGTACACTGAGACTCGGCGATTTCCGCCCTCTGCTGAGAACATAGTAATTCCGCTTCGGTCAATTTCAATTTTTCTTCGTAAAGTTCGATTTGTTCGGATTCACTTTGAGATTCTAATTTGTCCTGTAAATCCGCAGTGAAATAGTATAAATATAGGTACGACGGCGACTGCGTTTTGTCGGGATTTTCAGCGCTCACCTGTAAGTCTTTCAACTGTTCAACATGTTCTTGCCTCTCTTGGCTCAACGTCCTCTGCAATTGTTCAACCTCGAACAGTAGTTTCATGATTTTTTCATCCGAAGCCGCGTCCATCATTAGCAATTGACTTTGGCGGGCGAGCACGTCTCTCTCGGATTTCACCTACGTAAACCACCGACCACGATTATCCCACGATATCCCGTTCCGAAGTTAGTAATTATTAATAAAATCGTAATTTTACTTTGTTCGTGTCGCTTCGGATTTTTTCGCCCTCGGCCTTCTCTTTCTTGTACCGCTGGTGTAACTCTGTCGTTTCTTCCACTACTTTACGGCTCACAGACTCCAGATTTTCGTGTTTCATCTTCAGTTCCTATAGAAATACATAGTCGTTAAATTCAGCACCCGGATCGGAATTCTGACCCGGCAAACGAATATTAATTGAACACGGATTTTATAATAATTACTTTGAGCTCTTGGTCGATACGTGACCTCATCCTGCGTTCTTCTTCCAGCTCGGACGTCAAGTCTACCGTCTGCTCTTGCGCTTCAAACTCTTGGAGTTTGATTTTATTCAATTCCGCTTGTAGCCTCGAAACTTCCAGGGTGAGTTCTGCAAACATAATATAATACGACAATATTATAGCATTAATATTATATCTGTTAGTTTCGTATTTTGTTTAATCGGAAACCGTAGTTTTTACCTTTTATGGTTTTTAAAAGTTCTTCCATTTCTGTGTCGTTTTCGTTGCCGTCCGTATCGTCCGTCAAATCGTCCAACGTTGACGGTGCCACCGACATGACTTTTTGCATTAACGCCGAGCTCCTTCTTTTCAGCTCGCGATTTTGTTTGTACCACTAACCGAGATGGGTGCAGTATTGTATCAATTAAAACGTACATAATTGTCGGTTACGAAATAGTTAATTAATATTTAATTTGTTTTTTACATACCTGCGAAGCTCGTTCCATCGCCTTTTGCAACGTGCCCGTCTCCAGTTCGTACTGTTGTTTTAATTGATCGTATTCCTTGTACATTGCTTCCGAAACTGTATTATGGAATTATTATTCATATGGCGCACACCAAAAATAGATAATATTATTATTAATAGATTATGTAATGATTATATATATATATATATATAAAAACACGCAATACGCACGTTTCCTTAGCTGGGAGAGTTGCAAGGTCCTTTCTGACAATTCTTTTTTCGTTACTTGGAGATCTGTGTGTAGCTTTGTTATTTGGCGTTCCATGTCGGATTTTTCTCGCAACACTGAAATTAATATAATAATTTAAACAAAATCGTTTTTTCGAAAGCGAGGATAGGAAAAACAAAAGAGAAGGAGAATTTGAAACGAGAATGAAGAAAAATTAATGTGGACAACCACCCAACATATAGGGAGCCGTGAAGAGCCCCGCATGCCAGAAACGACCGACTCACAGAGGTCGGACCAGGGCGACGATGGACGACCCGGGTGCAGAACTGCAGAAATATGACCTTAGGACGATTGGAGTGGTGAATGTGGAAGTAAGAGCAAAACATGGAGAGGTTCGGAGGAACGTGATTATTGCGGTGATGGGACTTACGGGTTTCCCTGGTATACCATTAGAAAGATTGAATACTCACGTTTTTGAGACTGGGTCAAAAGAGTTTTTCGTTTGGTTTCTACGTCGTCGTATTTGGTTTTCCACCGGTTGTCGACGCTTGCCGAACCGCCGGAGTCCAGAACCGGCAAAGACTTGACAGCGGTGGCGGTGGCGGTGACCGCGGAAAACTTGGACGGTGTCATCGATTTGACGGCTGTAAATTTTGGGCTGCTAATGTCAGAATTAACGGCGGCGCCGCTGTACTTGGAAGACGCCATTTCCGTCACCGAATGAGATGGAATCGGGGGTGGCAGTGTCTTAAGGGCCGTGCCGAATTTGGACGCGACGTCCGAGACGACGACCGCCGACGGTCTGGCCGAAAATTTTGATACCCTCACGGGGTTCAGGGACTTGTTTCCGCCGTTAACCGTCGGACTGCCGGAGTTCCTGGCGATCTCGTTGGTCAGGTAACTCTGCAGAAAGCTGCTGTTTTTAGTTACCACAGGTTTTTCGACGTCCATCGCCGCGTTATCCGGTTCTTCGCGAATCGTCTTGAACCTCGACATCCCGTCCATGCCGTTTTGCTGATACTTGTTGGTCGTAGTCACGTGGTGATTATTGTTATTGTTGTTGGTGTGTTGATTATTATTGCTGTGATGGTTATTGTTGTTGTTGTTGTTGTTCTTCTTCAACGTCGACGACGCCACCGGTTTGCCGTAACTAAGTCCCGGATGTGGATTATACGGTACCGTACCGTTGTTTTGGCTAAACTTGTTCCGTAGACTTTGCACGCTCATGGTGTGTAAGTATACACGTCGAGAAATGATGCGGTCGGACTGCGTGCAAACGGGTCTCGACGTAGCAAAACTGCGGGAAAAAAAAAACCAAAAAAATTAACTATAATATAGTCGAATAACATTAAACCAGTGGTGTATCTAGGGGTGGGGTGGGGCGAAGGGTCCATTTTTTAGCTGTGTTGTTTTAATCACGTAAAATCAGGCAAAATAAATCGTTCTACACATTTTAGCATTTATTTATTGTAACAGATGCGTTTGTTTTTACTCTATTGCATGTTGCTTTGTTTTGTTAGACAAAAGACTTGGTTATGATCTACGGTGGGCGAGGATTGATTAGAATTGATTAATCATTACATAATTTACATAGAGCTACCGAACGTCCAAGTAGTTATAGATCGGTTTGTATGTGAAAAAAAAAAAAAGAGATTAATATTACTTTATACATTTTTATTATTATTTATTTTGTATATAATATTTATAGTTTATACCTATAATCTGTTTCTATTAATTGACAAGGAGAGGAAAATAATTATAAAAAAAAAAAAATATATATTATAACTGTTGCCTTTTGTTGAACCGAGGGAACCCCTTTTTTGTGTTGTATTACAATTTTTAGCCGTACTCCCCTCAATTGAGCTCCAGATTGCATTAAATCGATGATGATTATTGTTCTACGGTTGGTTTTTCGAAAAAGTTTTGCGTAGCAGCGGATATTTAAAAATTGTCTATCGGAGAATATAAGATTTTTTATTGTTATTAAAAGTCGAAAGACCGCCAAAGTCGCGCTGCAAACTGTTCACGCGGGTGTCTTTCTCCCCACCGAAAATATTCCCCAGGTTGGATGTTTTCGTACCTATTAATAGAACTTTCCAAATTTCCTTAGGAACAACTAAATGAAAACCGTTTACAATACGCCTACGCGAAAATTCGTTTCATAATATTAGATGCGTATGCACCTACGTCGTGTGTACACCCGCTGACATTTTCGACGTTTGAAACGGGAAATATTTTTAATACCATTATACAAAAACAACGCAAATGTCTTTCACCCGGGTACGCGTACAACACAGACGACCACATCATATATGAAAAAAAAAAAAAAAAAAAACCCAAAGGTCATAATTTTACGGTCGGCTGTCACATTTGCGCACATATTATTCGTCTGTGCGCGTAGTACACACGTGGTCGTAAAAGTGGTACCTAAAAGTAAACGCACAATGGCGTGTAATATATCAACGTGAACATATTCAACGAATTCCGTTTCGATTAATAAACATCAAAAATTATATATTTTTTAAACCCGGATACCTATTACGGCCTGTCCGGCAAAAAACGTATGTTTGTAGGTAGTGTTCGACGTGCAACTACATATATTATAATATTCATCGACTACTATTGTCTTAATGCGTACCGTAATGTTATAATACACGACCGTATTTTATTATCGTCATTAACGATTATCATGTTCGTCGATTTCGTAATTATTTTCGATTTTCGTGTTACAATTTAGAACAGGGCCTATTTTAGTGTGTTATAACACCACAAGTATGTATGACTGAATATTAATTCCGGCACTCAAAATGTAAAAAAAAAAAAACCCCTGATCTAACATACCCTAATAATAATTATCGATAATCGATAATTGCTTGTAGTGAATTTTTGAGATTTAGATGTAAAATAAAATTCAAACATATTACTTTAATATTTTTTTTATGCTAAACAAGTTGAAAACATGTGACGATAAAAAAAAAAAAAAAACATTTTTACCTACAGCTCAATTTAGTTTAGGAATAGTGTGGTAGTAAAAAGTTAAGGAGTACATTGTATTTCAGAGCCTCACACGGGTCTGCTTCCGCAGGAAAAAAGATTAGTGTATAGTACCGAAAATTACAAAAAATAGGCCCTGATTACGTTTTGCACGGCTAAATAAACAGTCGTTTGTCAGCAAGACGACCAAACATCACTATTACATTTGCGCCGGATGACGTCTTGTTCCCGCCGTTATCAAAATTGTTTATTTCGACATATTTCACACGAATATGTCCGGTAAAAGCAAAAAACAAACGCGTGTAGCAAAAAGAAAAACCAACAATTAGAAATGCGCCTAAATCCGCCTTCCGCCTTCAAAATCATTTTAAACCATATTGGTAATAGATAATAATAAATAAGACAATATAGGTCTTATTCGCCGATATAAAAATCAACTAGACTCTATGAGTAAATCGCAAGCTTGGCAACCATACGCCAAGACGGCAAATCGTTTTGATTAATCCATGAGAAATTAATTGTTTACGCCATGAATTCATGGTTAAACGAATACAATAAATTGCCCTCTATCACACACAGTTAGCAGTTGATTTATATATATGGATGGTATTATTATACGAGTTATTTTTAAAATATCTACACATCGTATTTCGATTTATCCCGTTAATATTTCCTTTGATCGTTTTTTTTCGTAGGAATTTTTTTGACGGTCGCCATTCATTATACGCAATGTGTCTAGCGGTTAATTTACGGCTTCGAAACGCGACCGCGTGTAGGTTGATTAACATAAAACCGTCTGTACAAACCGAATATAATAATAATAATAATAATAAGTTTAAGTCTTCGCGGCCGGGTATAATATAGTCGGTTTATCGACAATTCAAAAAAAAAAAAGAAAAAACTTATAAATGCACACACAATAGAACGAAGTGGGCCGCTGTGGATGCAAGTAAAACGACCATAATAGATACTTCGAGCTTATTGTTGTTTTTTTTTTTTTTTGTACAAAAACCGATTATTATTATTCTCGTGTGTGTGTGTGTGTTTTTTTTTTATATCTCTGATTGTTCAAGACCAACACGCTCGACGACTGTTGCCGGGTAAATTATACGTATATATATATATATATGTTTTATAATAATAATATAATACATAAAGAAACGTTTTTTTTTTTTTTTTGCTATACCATCCTCATCCCACTCGTAACAATAACCTTCATGATTATCCGGCGACGACCCCTGCGCAACAGGTTCCCGATTTGTATCAGACGATGCGCTCGTACACGTAGTATTAAATAACATTATAATATTATCGTGTGCAAACGTACGTTATTATCACTTATTTTTATAACGCTCGTCGCAAAAGCCCGTTGTAATAATTTTATTCATCGGGCGTTATTTTAGTACAATATATTATTATTGGTGATCGGGTGCGGGCCGGCATAATACGTCAGGCCGGGAGGAGAGTTATTGAACCTAAAATCTAAAAATACCTATATATAATTTTCAAAATATTCTGGCTTTTATCGAGTACCACCATCTATATAGGAACTATTCGAAAATGTCAAGATTTGATTTTTTTTTTTTTGTGTGTGACGAGGGGGGGAGGGTTAGTTAAGACCGACACAATATTTTCAATTTTTTATGTTCAAATTCGTAAAACCCGGAAACAATAGTTGGAATTTACTCATAGTTTGTAGTTACCTACAAAATTAATACAGCGTTCAATTCGAATTCTACTAAAAATGGCCAACCTCCGCTCGGAAAATTTTTTTTCATTTTTGAATATTTATCGTTGCATACAGTATAAAATATATATATATATATATATACAAAATATATGTTACAGTTGAAAACCCGAAATCTTTGTCATAGCTTGTTGTATAACTAGTATTAACCTGGACCCTTAACGTCGGAACTAGTTTTAATTTACTTTTTTTTTTTTTGGTTAAAACTAGGTGTCTGAAATATATTGATCAAATCTGAAATTATCTAGGGGAAATTCGATTTTCAGAAGTAATTTTTATACCGTTAGTTTAAATAAAGGCGTTCATTAATGTCCGTAACAGGATAGTCTAACATTGTTATTTGTTACGGCCGGGTAAAAGACCGATCGTGGCATTTAGAATAACACAGGATCTGATTTTTAAAATTAGATTCGACTGATTCGTTGTTTAAATTCGCGGTTAGGTTCTAGTTCTAATTCTAGTCCCTAGACCAGTTTTGACGGATTTCGGGCTGTAACACATATACTAAATCCCCCTATATATTATCCTACCTTCCCAACTACTCTCCTACAATAGTGGCAATACGAACGCGATGAATATCAGCTTTTCTATTTTTTTTATAACTCAATTGTTTTGTTTTTTTTCGATATTTATTTTCGTTCGGGCCATTGACGTGAAGTTTATCTCGTCCCTCTTGGCGAGAAACGTTAATAAAACATTTTATCCGAACGGTATCTGGGACAAAAAGAAAAAAAAAAAACCGATTGCACACAGGAGTTTATTACAATATTGCAGAGGTTTATTGGCGACGAGTTGTCGTGGCTGCGAAGCGAGTGGGGACGTATAATTAAGCGCCGTGTCGACATCGTAGTGCCCCCCGTACACCTGTGCGATTATAAAAATATTATTTAAACGAGTTTATAGGGGGGCGGGAGGGAGGGGGGGAGAAACGAATAAATAAAAAATTCTCGCTGACCGATGGCCAATTTTATTATTATTGTTGTTTTTTTTTATTATTTTTTTTTTTTCTTCCGTCCGAACGGTTTCAAAACTGCCTGCAAAATGGTTTGGCACACACACACACTACGGCAGAGCGGAGAGACCAGCGCCGCCGCCGACGACGACGACGACGACGACATCTGTCGGCTGCGCGGCACGCGTATACCTATATGGTATTAATTATTCGTAATTTACCTTGAAATCGTCACCGGGCAGTATAGATAAAAAAAAAATGTAAAAAATACCGAGTACCGAGTACGTGTCGTGCACACTGCCCGTACCAGCAGTGTCCCACCGACGACAAAAGAGCCGTAGAACAACAATAATATATATAACAAGGTACCACCACGCGCATACGTTACCTCGAACGTTTTCACAATAATATTGCGGCGTGTGTACGTTGCAAGTCTCGTTTATTATTACTATTATTTTTTTTTTTTTTTTTTGTTCTACTAGTATAATATTATTCGTATATAATGGGCGCGATTAATCCGCAAAACCCCGGAGAATATTATTATTGTTATTCGTGTGGTACGAAATCGCATAAATATTATCATACACGTAACCCACGCGATGACCGACCGAAAAATATATATATATATGCCCGTGTATTAATCCGGCTTCTCTCGTGTGTGGAGAATAAAAATAAAAAAAAATGTATTTTTTGTTGTTTTTTTTAGGCTGTCTTAGGCTAAAAATTGGCGGTAAGGGCGACCGCTAAATGCGTCCGGGCGGACGGATATTTGCAACGGGCTCGGTGCAAGTAAAATCGTGAACTATTCTCGGCGAAAAAACCGGAACGTTGAAATACAATGCCGGGCCCTATAGCTCGGACTTTTAATAGGAAACGCTAAACAATTAAAAATTTGCAAAATACAAAATTCGTCGATTTTCTATTGTTTTGACAAACGTTGTTGCGGACAGCCGAATCGCCGCGGTTTTTTAACGGCGACAATTGATAATACGCACAAAAATACTTTGGACAATATTGGTTTTCTTTCTTTCTTTCTGTCTTTCAGTATTCCGAATGACAAAACGTGTGTAGCCCCTTTATAGCGTCCGGCTAACTCGTATAGATCCTATAAAAAATATAATATTTTTTATATCCTATAACGGAGTGTTTCCCGACCCGTGGGAGGGCGCGAACGCATTGCTGGGGACGTGCGCGCGCGCAGTGATCATTTGTTAAATTATTTTTGTTTTACGCAAACGGGGAGGGTCGAAAAATGATTTCATTATATTATTTACTATTATTTATATTTTTTAATTATTATTATTATTATTATCAACAAAATAAAGTCATTGCCAGGGCCGGATTTTGTAGCATTTACTAATTACTATAGGATACAGATAAAAAATATCAGAGTGATACATTCTTTTTATGCACCAGGGTCTTCAAACGTGGCGTTTAATAACGCTAGGCTTTTTCGCACAATTAAAAATTTTGAATGGTATTTTTCAAGTTTTAGTGTTTTTTTTCTTTTTTTTGCTAATATTATAATTTAACTACATAAATCTCGTTTATATTGAACGAAACAATAGTAGAAAAAAATGTGTCGTTTATGTGAATCCACAAGAAAAATACTCACATTTCCGTTTCATATTATAATCGGTTTTACTTGTACATTTGTTTATTGGTAAATAATTATTTTATAAATATAAGTTTTTTTTTTTTTAATTGTTAACGGAACAAAAAAAAATTCATTTTTTTTGCTATTTTAGCACATTTCGGTTAGTTAAAACGCTATAAAATCCGAGCCCATTGCATATATATAGTTTAGTTGCAAAGCACACCGAAGAAATAAGAAAATTCATCAATTTTTTCAATTAATTTCGGGTTGGGGTGAGGGTGAGAGGATGAGATATTTTGAAAATCTACAAAGAGTGCGTACAATAACAAACGTTGGGAACCAACAGCTATAACGTGACTTATAATTTTTTTATTTTTTTTTTTCTAAATATGTATTAATATCTTGCGGCGCATTTATGCGTACTATTATATTTCTACCGCGATTGTCTCGCGTTGCAATATTATTATTATCATCATCCCGCTGCGTTCCCGACCCGAAAATCTTGTGGTAACCGTGAATTATAGTAATCGTTTCTATCGTTTGATAATAATGCCCGCGAGTACTCAACGCTTACGCCGGTTTCTCTACGACATTCGTGTATTCCGTTACGGACACACGGTATTCGATTATTTTAAACACATTTATATCGTAGTAATATTTTTATTATTATTATTATTATTAATCCTCCTTCACCGCCGCCATAACGATTATATTAGTAGGGCCCGGGGACGTTGTCGCCTCTTTCGTTTGCTGCCGATTGATTTCGTATCGCCAACGGTTATACGTTATGAGTAAATGTGTAACTCGTGTAACTGTCGCCGTATTCGAATGCGATAAAATAAAAAAGTACATATTCCCGGCGGTAAATCATCGCCGACGAATATATTGTGTACAACGGATTCCAGAAGATCGCGGATTCCCCGTATGATTTGGACAAACGTTCACGGTTTCCTCTTTTTTTTTTTTTATAAGATTATCAAACGAGTTTTTACCGAGATTACTGAACATTTTTACATACGATTTCCACGGTGCCCCGGAACATTATTGAGATGATAGTTGTCGAAATAATATCCAAGTCTATTAAAAATGTCCTGTCGTGTATTCCGCGGGCAAGAGACGATTATAGTACAGGGTGCGGCGGAGCCGACTAATGAGTTTTGAGGAACTATAAATAACCAACATTAAAACTTCGAGAAAAACAGTCTGTTTGAGAGATCTCATTTTTTATAATTATGTTTTAAAAATGATATCTTCAAGATATCGCGGCCGTCCGGGACAATACATTTCTGTAGGCGATCTCCGAAGTTTCGGTATGATTGGTTTCGATTGGTATGGCCGCGATTACTTCAGTGATTCTCTTCTTCAGGTCTCATATGGTATGCGAGCGATGTTTGAAAACCTTATCCTTAAGGAACCCCCAGAGGAAAAATCGCACACGTCTTAAATCGGGGGAGCGTGCCGGCCAGCCTACGTCACCCCTCAGAGAGACCAACCGCCCAGGGAACGTTTGTCGAAAATTAGCAAGCGAAATTCGAGCTGTGTGCGCTCTAGTCCCGTATTGTTAAAAAGCATACGTTTCCCAACTCATGTTCTTCAGCCATTTACTCCAACCTGTGCTGCAGATTAGCATTTTCAACATCACAGCATTCCCAAAGCAACCGCGTGGTTCCGGGCAGAGCGTCTTGGCGACCGCTCAATTGAGCCTCTATAACCAACTGCACATCATTTTCGGTGTTTCTTACCGTTCTAGATGTTCCGTGTCCACGTTCGATTAGGGTACTTTCAATCTATTCCAATTGCCGAATCCAAAATTTAATAGTGTTAACACAATGGACAGATTCGTTGCGTGGAATGCCAAGATGTAGACGATAAGTCCTTTGTGCAGTAATCACAGAATATTTATTTTCAAAATACGCGCCTACGACCAAACCTCCTGTCCAGACCATGATTACGACTAAAAACCGTGTAACTCAAAATGGATCGCTAATATAAACCTGCGCTTATCTTATCATGGCCTCGTTAAACACGTCGGTCGGCTCCGCCTCACCCTGTATATTTTAATATTACCTCTCCTGTATGGTCGTCGGTAATCAAATTGATTTTTACCGTTATGTTTATACGTATAATTGATTTCGTCTGGGTGCGAAAGAGATCAAGAGATCCCAAGAGTTCCCAAGAGATGTCCGATGTCTACTAAAATCTATCCGCGAATTCCTTTAAGATTATATCATAAAATACTAAATATATTTTCTACACCGATTTGCCCGTTAGTGCCGATTAGTGCCCTCATTGAATACTTTCAATTATTTTATGTTTTTTTTTAATCACGTTTTTAATAGTTATTAAACGTTTAAAAAAAAAAAAAAAAAAAAACCCAACACATTATTCAACCATTAAATTTGAAATTAGTTTTTATTATTATTATTATTTTTTAAATTGCGATATTTGTGCAATCGAATCAAATCCAATAATAATGTTCATAATTTATGCACAGCAGTTGCGTTTCGCTATACACGATACTTGTAATATTATTATGTTAATTTCACTGTCGAGTAAAAAGGAAAAACAACGCTTGGCGGTGTACACCGGCGCGTTTAGAATTTCACGTCATAACACCGTAGGCGTTGTACACGGGACAAATTATGCGAAACAATATTTTATATACGTTACAATACGTTTTCGAATAGACGATATAATATCATTTTACGATCATTTTTTTTTTTTTTTTAAATACAAAAACGATTCAAAGCAAATTGAGATCGTATTATTCGCGTTTTCCCCGTTACCCCAATACATAGATATTGTACAGCTGGCTGGCGACCACGGAAATCGCCAGAAATAAAACCGATTTAATTTTTACGAAAAACTGTCGGGAATCTAGAAAAAAACGTTTTGGATTTATTACAATCACGGAGCGTTTGGCTTTTTGTCGACCGAACAGTTTCGCATCGCAGTACAATAAATATAATAGCTCGGAATCTAAAATTTAAAATTCAAATTTTCATCCGGTTAAGACCCGTTCTTTTTTTTTGTTTTTTTTTTTGCACCTCGTTTCAAACGCGGTGTATATATTTTTTTTAGATTTTCTGCCGCGCGTAATACTATTGTACCATTATGTTCGCAGTATTATATTTTATATACAAATGCAAAGCGTTTTATAATCGAAGCGTACGTATATTGTACCTTACTGCGCACATACTGCAGAGTTGTATGTCGTATTAACAAACGACAACGTGCGCTTATTGTGGTTTGGTATGGAAAAAAAAAAAAAAAAAAATAATGAAAAAAATGAGAAGATAATACGTAATAATAAACATATATGCAAATCGACCGGAAAGACGACGGCAGCATCCCGGCGGGTTTGGGCACCATATGTTTTTAGGGTTATATATATATATATATATATATATATATATATATATATATATATATTCGTATATAATATACGAGAGACCAAATCGCGGTGTAGGCGGCACGAACATTATATATTATATACGCGAAGGAGAAGAATATAAAAATATCGAAGACTATAAAAAAAAAAAAAAAAAAACGGTAAAAAACCAGTACGGCGTTGTTTGTCGTGTAGTGTCGTCGTTACGGGGCGAGGAGACGGACGGCGCAGTAAACGGGTTACAATAATCGTGTCCCGGACCGCTGCCGAGGATTACTTTTGAAATTTCCAACGATGATTGAAAAAACTCGAAATCGGCACGGGCGGGATTTATATTTCGAGCGGTGAGCAGATGGGAATTTCGACGGGAACAATCCATGGGACCGTTGCGGTCGAAAAACGATTCTGAGCGTAGCGGCGAATGGAAAAAAAAAAAAAAATAAAAACATTTTGCTGTGCGTAACGAACAACATTTCTGTTGTTGGCGATCGACAAAAAAAAAAAAAAAAAAAATAATAATAACAATAAACTGTATAAACAGAAAACCGTAAAATCGGGACGTAAAAATTATTAGTGATGGGCCGACGTAATTTTTTACCGATATTTTTTTTCAATATTCCGATACACGATGCTATCGATATCAAACCAATAACCGATATCCGAAATCGAAAACCATGCGTTGATATTAAAATTAACCGATTTTACAGTTGAAACTCCAGAGACAATTCTCTTACTGAAAATATCGGTTTTCAACAAAAATATTGAATATCCTTAATCACGTTTTATTTGTCTTCTTCATAAGCGTTTGAATAGCAGATTTTGATTGAAATCTTAAATATCGCGAAGTCTCACGCAATTCTATTCTCCGGTTTACGCGAATAACGTTTGTGTAGTCCGACAGATACATTAACCCTAATTTGAAAATTTCACACGTTTCCCCGGGGTATTATTGTTCGGTTAAAAAAATGTTTTCCACGAACACAATAAGTTTAATTTGAAACCGCTTGTGTTAAAGTTGAACAGTTTTGTTTTAAAAATATCCCAAAGTCCGGGTTAATCACATTTACACTGTGACGGTAAACACTTTTATAAAAAAAAAAAAAAAAACCAAATTAACTTATTTTACTTAACTGAATCGATATTAATTTTCATTTCGCCCCTCCAAGCCCTGCTTATTTATAGTTTGACTAACCCGCAGGGACGATTAATATTTTTTTTTTTTGAAAACATTTGAATGCATTTCAAGGTCCCTATATTTTTGCTCAGAATCTAAATAATTATTAGTAGAAAAAACTTGTATAATTATGGGTTTGTTTTTTTTTTCTCCTTTGCTCGTCAATTTAATGATATCATCAGAGAATAGAATATATCATCGCACGTCTTTATAATAACTTTTACCATTGTCATGGTATAAGTAATTAGTTTATTATTATTTATTTTTTTTTTTATCATAACCGTACGTTATTATAATAATTGTATGCAACGACGACCGTGTCCACGATTTCAACTAATTGTTAATATTTGTCTTTACCGAGTATACACATTAAAAATTTGATAGTCTCATTATGATATACTGCGCCAATTTAATTATATTCTTTTTTTTTTTCGACCATTTAAATGCAGAATTAAAAAAAAAAAAAAAACCAAAATTAATAAAATAAATCGGTAAATCGAAATTCCCAATATCCACCACCGGAGAGCTGATTTTCGGAAATCCCTCTCCAAGGCGCACACGGACCTGTTGATCAGTTTCCGTTAGTAAATTTTCATCAGACGCCTGGCGGCACTTAACAAAAACCAATAGAGGAGGTGTGATTGAATGCGATTCGATGCCTTTTAAAAAGGTTTTCACCCTCTTATTTCGGTCAAAAAAAAAAAAAAAAAATGATAATAATTATTGTAATATTACGGTAATAATATATTCTGATAATTGCGTATTGAAATACCAAACGAAGCAATTGTTAGTTATGCGAGGTTTAAAAACGACATTATCGTTGAATCGCCAACTCGGTAGTTCTAAATACTAATTCTTCCGCGGGCCACGAAACATTCGCGAGTTTTTGCGAGGTTTTCGCAGGGGAAGAGGAAACAAACGACGATAGAAGAATTGAAGAATTATGTAATATATATATATATATACCACGGCGTGCCTAATCGAACCGACTCGATTGTATTGGTGGTATTGTAGTCATGCCGCCGTTGAGGTTATAATCGCACGGCGTTTGTGTACCGAAGACTAGCGAAAAAAAACAAGATAGAGAGAGAAAAAAGGAGGACAAAAAAACCGTCGCACCCGGATCGACCGTATGTAAATAATCCAATGTTATACCCATATACTGCAGAAACCGCTGTTTATAACGGCGGCTGTAAATCGATTTCGTTACGGTCCGTCGGAATCGCGTACCTATGAGTTCGTGCGCAGCTATATATAGGTATATCAAACGCGGATCGTGTTCGCTCGTGCCCGTTGTTGTTTTTTTTCTTTTTTTTTTTTTTCTTCTTCGGTCGATTAGTATTTAAAGTACACGTGTATATACTCCGGGGACGCCACTGCGTCCACCGAAAAAAATAACACCAGAGATGACATCGAAAAAGAACAATTATCCTAGCAATACGAGCTATCGACAAAACAAATACCATCTACTTGAACGGTACTTGAAAACGTCTTGGAAACAAGCACTGCAATTAAATCCATTAAAACATTTACGTTTACATATATTGTCGTGCGGGCGTGAGGCTCGGACCTCGGGAAAGCACGAGAGAGTGTAACTCGAGGCAGTAGAAATGAATGAACTGAAAAAAGTATTGCGAGAAATCGGGGATCAAAGTAACACATATTTTGTTTTTTGACATCTAATTAGACATAATATGTTTATAAAAAAACATATTTGAGGGCCGGATTCAAGGACCGAGAACAAGAGGACCTTCTACTTTCATGACGTAAAGACCCTAAATGAGCAGTCGCAACACCTATGCAGAGATGAAGTTCCTGGCAACCGACAGGCGACAGAGGCACTTGGCTATCCCGACAACGCTCTGTCTTTAGAGTATAGATACTCTAAAGGTTGATACTCCGCAATGGAAAGCTGACGAATTTGTTTCGATGACCGGATATAATAATAACAGCGATTAGGATGCGAAGACCGACGCGGGTGCCGGTCACGCTTGATGAAAAGAAGACTAAATTATTAAGAGATTCAGACAATGGAGATATTCGGCAGACGGTAGGAAAAGGTGGCGGCAAATATTATATGCTTGGAGGGCTTAGAGGTTGAGGCCCACAAGAAAAAAAAAGATACCTTATCATACAAATTGACTTGCGTTGTGTCGGTGTCACATATTCAATATCGTTGGGTTCGATCCGACGATCGTAGATCAGCATTTTTTTTTTTTAGCGCTGTTTTAACTAAACCCGTCGCCGTTTTTTTGTCGACTTACACAGGTTTACGCTTTAGGCACTGATCTCCTTGGAGTATTGCCAGGTTTGGACCGACGGGTCGATTAAAGTTTTTCCATTCACGCTCATGATTTGGCGGTAAATTTGAATCAACCAATCAGCAACGATTTGGTGTTGAAATGGATCCATCATGAACGGTAATACGCACCCAGAAAAATCGTTTAAACGACTCAAGTGTCGTTTTACGATCTAATCTGCCATATACTACTCGCATGAATATTATTGTCGCGGTATTAGTACCTATAGCTATTTTTTTCCGCCAGGAATTTCGACGTCCTCGACTTACCTGCGTTCCTTTTATACCGTTAGATTTAAAGACATTGATATCCCTCGATACTCGAAAACCTTAAAAAGCACTTAAAACAATCGACCCCCGCATGAAAAAAAAAGACGGCTAACAAAACACTCGAAATTCCCTCGATAAATCACCACGCTCGAAATGTACTTGAAATTCCAATAATAAAATAAAATCGAACCACTGGAATGGGGCGATATACTATATTTTGAATATATTAAGGTTTAAACCTTTATAAATAATATGTAAATGCAACGTAAGAATAAAAAAATACAATAAAACACATTGTAGAAAACGAGAAAGTGTCCCAAAAATGGCACTTAAGAAATAAAAAGTTAAACGCGTAAAAAAGATACTGTTCATGGGTGGGTTACACTTGTAGATGAGAAATTATACTTCGTCGGTATTTTGTAGGTCCAATATGTCCAAATTGTCCAGGGGAAGAAAAAAAAATACATAAAAAAAAAAAAGAGTTTTTTTTTTTTTTTTTTTAAATAGAATTATCGATTGAATTTTAATAAAATTATTACCGAAATGATAGATAATGAGTACTAAATTGTCATTTAGTACAAAATGTAGAATACTATTTGTGTGGTGTTGTTTCTACGTTTACATATTCAAATCAAGAAATAGATACGAAACAAAAAAGTTCTCTTTTCGTTTTTTTTTTTGATTGGAGCAAGTTTTCTAGTAGAAAAACCACACACACACATCGCATTTAAACCAATACTCGCTACTCTCAGAATCTAAAACTTGCATGAGTTGTGTTGGTCATTGTATTGTTCATTTAAGTATTATTGTTTTAATTTTATTTAATTGTTTGTATTCATATATGTTTGTTTATGCATTGTATAGCACGACGTGTTTACCCAACTTATACGATAATATACAACAACTTTGTTTTATTTATGTTCATTTTTTTTCTGTAAATAGAAAGTAGTGAATAGTTAAAATAGCAATACGTTTACAATGAACGTTTTAAAATAGCATAATAGTCTCGAGGCAGGAAAATATTTCCTGGGGGAGGGAGGTGAAAATTAATGTTCATAAATATCATACTCTTTTACTCTTTAAGTACTCGTAGGTTAGGTTAGGTTAGGGCTATATATATATATATATATTTATACATGTTAATCTATTTTTTTGTTTTTTGTAAGCTTCATGGGAAACAAAGAAATAACAGTAATAACTATTAAATTTATAGGCCAGGTGATTTATTTTTTTAATTTTTCCCGATATTTCGGAGACGGTTTGAACCACCGAAACCCTCCCACAGCGTTCGTCCCTGTATCGCGGTGCATGATTGAAATCGTTCTAAAATTCTACCCCCTATTAGAGGTTTAATTTGTATCGTCCGAATATGCTGGCCCTGTGATTCGAGGAAGATTAATTATTACGTTTTGTAATATAACAGTTTACGTTTAGACGCTGAGGAACGGGGGAAAAAAAAAACCTGACACACTCGTAACTAGAGAGCCTATACAAGGTCTGTTCAAAAAGTACCAGGACAAATTTTATTACGGCTAATCTACACACGATAACGTTTCAAATTGTAAATAGATGTATTCCCGGTGAATTAGTGAATATTTTTTTAACAAAACCCGAAGTCGCTATCTTATCTCAGTTTAATATTACACGTGGTTAAATCCAGAGGGTTTTTTTCGTTCGCCGTTTTCGACATGCCTGTCGAATTAACGAACAACGCGTGTGCATCAAGTTTTGCTTGAAACTTGATAAAATAAATGATGTAAAATGATGAAAACCGATTTTGGGGATGATTCATTAAGTGGTTCCGTGACTTTCGAGTGTTTTAAACGTTTCAAAGACAGTCGGCGGTCAACTGAAGACGATCCACGTTCTGGAAGACCGTCGACGTCATCCAGAAACGATGGCGTGGCGACAATTTGCGAAAAAAAATACGAAATGGCCGCCGCCGAATGGTCACCGTTCGTGAGTTAACAATGCGAATCTCAATTGAGTCTTGTCATGCAATTTTACAGGAAAATGTACAGACGAGAAGGGTCGCGCTGCCAAATTCGTTCCGCGATTGTTCACCACGGCAACGCACATTTAGCGCTGTCCGTGTTCGTGTATTTTTGGCCGATAAAAAAATTGCTGTGGTCCCGCAGACTCTCCCTATTCTCCTGATCAGGCCCCATGTGATTTTTGTTTTTCTATTCCCAAGACTAAAATCCGCGCTTAAAGGACGACGGTTTCAAGACGTAGAGGAAATTAAAGCGAACGCGGCAACAGAAGTCTGATAAATTTAACTCTGGTACAGTTCCAAAGGACTTTTTTTTAAAAAAAAAACCGGCAAGTTCGCCGGGGGATCACTGCATATTGTCCGGAGGTGAGTATTTTGAAGGAGATACCTTTAAATAATATGTAATTTTATTTTTGTAATTTATTTTTAATAAAATCCCGGTACTTGTCGAACAGAGCTCGTATACAACAGGAGGATAGTGGTCAACTAGGCCTATCGATGTTTAATGGACTTTCGTTTTGTCTGATTTGTTAAAACGGATTCTTTTCGTTCGATAAACGACGGGTCTGGCGGGGCAGTAACGTTCGCGCGGTTCCTGCCATAGCTGACGACGATTGGCAGACCGACACAGCGACCGTTAAACCGTCGCGATCAAAAAACGATTCCGGACGGTTTTATATTTACACAATTGGTCCCGATTAAGTCCTTTGCGGCCAATACACGTAGGCAACACAGAAATCGACAAAATAATATACCACCACCGGTCTCATAATATTATGGTTTTTTTTTTTTTTATCTTTCAAATAGACCACCATCATTTTTTTAGTCATGTACGACGTGAACGATTCGGACAATTTTTTTTACGAACATTAAAAAAAAAAAAAAAATAAAGGACTTATAACCGTTCGTTGGCGGTGTAGGTGAAGGGAAACAAAGGCCAAAGGTAAATCGGAAAATAACGCGCGACGTGGTCGGCCACATAAAAACGAACGAATCATTTATAGAAATGTACGCGCCCGGAATGTATTTCGATAACCGAGAGTAATTTAACGACGATTTCTTTTTTCTTATTTTTTTTTTTTTTTTTTTTGCTGGTCTTTGTTATAAATTTAAAACCATTACATAAATTTGTTTTTTACGCGCGCACCGCAGATAGACCGGCCTTGACGTAACATCGCAGTACAATATATACGCGTATATCTATGTTTAATGCGTCTTGTATGTCACTCTAAATGGTTAAAAAAAAAACTACTATATATATATATATGTTTTATACCGCTTTACCCTCGTCACCGGTGTATAATAATAGTAAAAAAAAAAAAAAAAAAAATAATAATAATAAAAAAATACGCTCCCGTCGTTTCGAATTATTACATACCGCAGCACATCGTATATAAGCCGCGCAACGAAAGCGCAATACGCACAAATTTTTTATTATTTTTTTATTGAGCAGGAAAAAGATAACAAATTATTGTCTACTACGAAGAAAAAGTTAATAAAAAAAAAAAAAAAAATAGGCAAACATTTTTTTTCGGCCGCATTAATAAATTTGATGCTCTTGATAAATGATCAAAAAAAAAAAAAATTCAAAATTAAGAGTTTCACTTTAGAATATCTATATTACAATGCGAATCGAATCATACGGTCTTATTACGAATCGTCTTAAAACACTCGTAAACAAAAAAAAAAAACAAATAAAAAAAATGTAAATCGTGATGAAGAATATTTTCTTTTTTTTCGGCACGGTTTCGCCAAATACGAAAACCGTTCTCCTTGTCAACACACACTACCCTTAACCTTAACCTTGGATCTTCCTCGATTGTCCGCTAAACAAAAATGATTCTGTTTGCGCCAAGGAAACCGATTACAATTAGTCTTATTTTATCGGATCACTCCGACTATGGTGAACATTGACATTCACTTAATATTCCGAAAACGAAATTTCATACGACATATATTGATAAATATCGTATTGCATCGGGTCGACTCGTAACGTTGTATATTTAAAACTCGACAAAAACGGATATTTTACGACGAGTATTGAAATATTAATAAAATTACACGCATTTGCATGGAAATTACAGTTTCACTTGTACACGAATATTCGATTCGCGTGCGCCCGGAAAACTGTACTAGAAGAGCACGTAGAAACGATACTTAAAATAATCTATAAACGGTTATATTTTATGAATCTTTTCAATTGGGCAACGGGCGAGTTTAATTGTCAATAAAATAAATGTAAACGATTAAGCGCAATTTATATTTTTTTTTTTTTTAATTTTTTTTAATAATCAGTGCGCGCACGCGTGTGTGTGTGTGCAACTCGAATAAAATATTCGAATGGGTTTAATTCGTTATAATAAGAGTGGAATACCAATTACGGTCAACAGAAGGACGCCGCCACCGTCAGTGTCGGCATAAAGACTGCGGCGGTCGCAGGCTCGGACAAAAGGAAAAACTTTTCCAGAGAGACCGCGTATTGATTTAGGTCATGACCGCGGTTCGCGAGTAGGATTGTACTTGACCGTCGGTTTTTGTTTTTTGTTTTTTTTTTTTCCTTATCAGATGCATAAATAAATAAACGATACGCTCGCAAATATGCATATCGGTTTTTTTTTTTTTTTTTTTAATAGGAATATATGCGGGGGGTACACGCGTATACACTGTTATAGATTTCGTTTGCATAATATATATATATATATATATATATATATATAAAATTAAAAAAAAATACCATTATTTATGATATTATAATAACAAACGCGTTGGTTTCCGCGTATCCGCCGAATCTTACGAAAATCGTAAACGCGATATTATTATTCTGTTCGCGTTCGATACAGTCGAACAGTCCCGGTTAACACGCATTTTTTTTTTTTTTTTTTTTACTCTAATTCGCCTATACCCCGCGGATAATTCAAAGTGCCGATTTTATCTATAAAACTATACTAACAACGGAAATACATCGTGCATTAATGCTATCCGTCTGATGTAGAAGAGGAACGACAATATATAGATTTTCAATGAATCGAGGCGATTTATCGAAAACCAACTAAACAGAGAAGGACATTAATTTACAGTTGACAGTGCAGAAATATAACTACACATTCGGGTACCTACTTGGGGTTTCGCTATATCTGCCGCGACCAGTCCGATGTTATATATATTTCAATGTACGGACGAGTTGAAATAAAAATATTTGTCAAAGTCCACCTCGATAAGTAGACTTGACGAAAAGTTCAAAAAAAAAAAACAATCAATTTCAAAACTCTTTTCGCTTCGCTAGATCAACCGGTGGGCATGCACGTCTGGAAATAAAACACGTTCAAATTCCTATGGTGTGCGCGTGTGTAACGAAGACAGCCAAGCCACCGCATTTAATACTCATAAAAAATTGTTCTTCGAAATGAATAACTACTTTTCCATCATAACACCTATAATCGTATAAAATTCGAGATGCACTTCCGACGACGTAATGCGAACTTACAATCCGATTATTACTAATTATATACGTTGTGGATAAAAAAAAAGTTCTTCTCGAGAATCTCTTGGCACGAGGCCTTTCGGACGCGCAAGGCCCTGGACAATGTCCAGTCTGCTCTACCCTTCCACTGCACTTGAATGTACGACGAGAATATATTTTGTCAATAAATTATATATATATATATATATATATATATATATATATATATATATTCACGATAATAATAATTTTATCGTTAAGAGTTGTGCCAAAAATATTTTCTTTCGGAAACGTTTTGGTTATACTTTTATGAAATTATCTCATAAAATAGTTTAAATGTCGTATATTTCATTTGTTACGAAATATCTTACCATTTTAAATATATACTCGTATAATCGAATAGAATTTCCGCGGTACCGATGTTTGCTCAAACAAAGTTTTCGATTTCTTTTGTGTTCGGATTTTTCGTCCTACAACCTGTCGGATTGGACTCAAACGATGCCCTTTCCATCCCAGTTGTTCTTTATATTTTACACACAAATCATTATTCATATTTCGTTTTTTTTTTTTTTTTTTTTTGGACGACGAAAGTATAAAGAGTAACGCGCAGGATTATTTATAATATTGAAAACGAATAACAGACGAGAATAAAAAAATACAACCGTAGTCGTGTGTAGATACATAGTAATAACAATAATAATAATAATAATAAACTACGAGAATATTATATTCGTGTAAATTAAGAATTTCTATACGCTCAAATAAGCTCGAAATTTTTTGTTTGTTTTAAAAAATATTCTTTGATCTCGGCCATAATGTCAGTTATTAATAAACATAATCTTTTAAGCTTTAATAGTTCATATAATATATATATATATATATAAAGTAAATATAATAATATAACCATTAAAACATTACCTGTAATATTTTTGGAGGCCTTCCAACTATGGTATGATATTAAATTGTATGCGTGTCCATACGAATTTATAGAAGGTCGAACATCCAGATGGTCGATTGGAAAAAAATCACGAATTTCGCGCGAATCGTATACGTTTGTTGAAATGTGCCGATTGCCTAATTTTAAGTATTTATTTGTTGTTGTGGTTGTTGTTTTTTTCAATTCGCCGGGCGTTTCAAACACACGTACCACCTCGCATGATATTATGAATTACACAATCGAAAGACGCGTGCGCAAAATGCCGGACGAGCGTTTTCGTTTTAGGTGCGTACGTATATAAATAAATAAAACCGACCGGACAGAAATATGCAATAATTAAAACGTTGTTTCACACGGATCGTTTGCAAACGGGCAGACAGATATCGTGCATACGGTCGACACGTCGAAATGCACCACGGAGTTACCGCGGTTCGATCCCTGGTGTATGACTAAAAAAAAAAAAAAAAAAACCGATGCACCGTAACCGTCTCCCCGCATAGGTTTTTTTTTTCTTACCGACGTCCCCGTTTCTAAAATTACATAAACTCGGCCGTTCGGTTTGTTTTTACTATATAGTTTCGGCAGAGTTAAATAATAATTAGTTTGTATTTTTTTTTTTTTTTAAACGTGTCGTCAAACAATTTTTCGTATATGCAATAGCTTAACCCTCACGAATTGTTGTTCATATATAATATTCCTATAAGCGGCAAACGCGGTTTGAAATCGGATCGGTGAAAAAAGAAAAAAAAAAAACGTTTCCGTGTGAGCGATATGTGATAATACACACCGGATAAGGGCACCCTATTAAACTTTGCGGGTATACACCGTAATAAACGAGACGCAATTAGTTTTGTCGGCGGGAGCGGAATGTTATTTTTGAAGGGTACCCGACCGGGGCCGAGGTTATACGCACAATTTTATTATTATTCATTTATTTATTTATTTATGTTTTTTATTTTTTTTTATTTCCCCCGTCCGGGTCTATTCGAACGTTTCGACGGATCCAGTAGCTCATAGATCACATCAAGCTCGCAGGTTTACTGCCTCTTTCGAAAGTAATCGCAATCAGGATGAAGGTGTGGGCTTCTTACACGTAGGGAAATCCGTGTGATAATAAGCGGCCGTTTGAAAATGATAACGATCGAGCACGAAAAATGGCGACGACGAACTCGTTGCCAACCACACAAAATCGTCTGATATTTTATGAATATAGTTTTGTATTTATTTGTAGAGGTACGCGTCGTAGGCATATGATACTATAGACCGCGAATAACGCATATTACACGTATAAATGATAGATGTAAATATATTATGTGTGAGAAATACAGACTCCAAAGAGGTGTTTTCATGGCAGTATAAGAACAAAAACTGTTTATTCCATGGTGAAATTATCATTTACCACGATTAATTTCATTTAAAACGCGAATTAATTGTTGATGTTACGGAGTACGGATTTTAATATTTGATACGTGAATAAACTGTCATTAAGTTACTATTTAAGCTACATTATTCGTTTGGTTGATCCGATTGGAACGGTTAAAAAATGCTGTAGGTGTTGTTCAGTTAGAACAGGACGGGTAAATATTTTCATATTCATATAATATACATATGATAATTTTAATAATTTCAAGTGTTTACACTATGTTATAGTATTGTAAAATAAAGGTCTATGTACAATATATCCCGCGGAAGAATATAATTCAACTGGAAAAGCAAACATTTTAATAAAATCGTCTACGAGAAAACCTCTTTAGTTTAGTCTCTTCTTTCTCGCGTACACCGTGGTTTAATTGTTCTCTTACTATCCGCGGTTATACGTATGTCAATGGTTCGCAGCGTTGTCAATTACAACCAGATAATTATTGTGTAACGCAAATACCATGCGATCTACACCGCGACTTGGTTTTGCAAACGGATCGATGGTGGTTATTTTCGATTGAACAAGTCCCGGCATGAGCTCGCGAAGCTGCGGTGTACAATTTGTTGGGTTTTTTTTCTTCTTCTTCTTCTTCTTCTACAATTGGGTAATTTCGCTGGCGACGGACGGTTGGCAGTACTTTTTCGTTTACGCGCCGTTATCGCATTTGTCGGATCCTTATCATTTGCACCGACGCCGGCCGGACAAATCGCATTCGAGACGATGCAAAACAATAGTGCAAACCGTGTTTATTCTTCTTCTTCTTCTCCGGTTTTTTTTTAAAGGCCATTGAGGACCATAACCGCAACACAAATTTGCTTCCATCTGTCTCTATCCTGAGCTATTACTTCCATATCTTGTATTCCAAATTCTTCCAAAGTATTTTTTACTTTGTCCGTCCATCTTTGTTTTGGTCTGCCTTGTGGTCTTTTCTATTTTAATACCGCTTTCATTAGGCTATTTGACCTCCATACGTGGCCGGCCCATCCGATTCTTCTATATTGTAGTACTGCTTCTATGTTCGGTTCTTTATATAGTTGTTGTAATTCTATGTCGCTTCTACTTTCATATTGTTGTGTGATATTATTTCGTTTTGGCCCATATATATTCTTCTTAATATTCGTCTCTCAAAGATCGCTATTTTGTCTTCATCTCCTTTGGTCGTTGGCCACGTTTCACAAGCATATAGAAGAACTGGTCTGATAATTACTTTGTATAGTGTAATTTTTGATTTAATTGATACATGTTTTGATTTAAATATGCATTTGTTCGCTGCAGTAGTTCTTATATTAATTTCTTCGTGATTATTATTTATGTTATTTATTGTAACACCCAGATATTTAAAACTATGCACCCTTTCAAACTAAAAATTGTCAACTTCTATATATTCTCCATGATTTTCTCGTCATGATATTACTATATATTTTGTCTTCGATTCGTTGATTTGTAATCCGATGTCAATAATAATAATAATAAACCGTGTTTATTATTATTATTTACACAGTATACGGGAATCGTCAATAAAATCGCCAACAGCTAACACGACCGCGGACAACGGCGGGTAAACCGAACCTAACCTAACCGAATAAATTCGTTTTAGCTGCCGACGACGAAAATATTACCGTTTCCGTTCCAATTCGGTGTACGCGATCGGCGGGTTTCGCGTGTAAAAGTATATTTATCGACGTTCTATTTCGAGAACTAGGCGGCAGTGTTCCTTGTTTCCGCCCGTCGGTCCCGCGCTTCCTCTTTGTACTCTTGGCGCCGTCCGACGGCGACATATGTACACCTAACCCCAACGTAAATGCGTATAATTAAACCGATAATATTATATGCCGTGTACTTGGCGACATCGTTCCGACCAGACGAGTCCGTTTCGGGCTGGTGGAATCGTGTATCGAAACGTACATTTTATCGATACGATTACAGAGATTACAATAATGCCGGGTGTGACGAATACAACAACAACAACCACAAAAAAAAAAAAAAAAAAAGACACATTTCCGACATTTATCGCCGAAAATTGCAGCGTCGACAGATTTACGTTTCCCATCCGACGTGAGACAAGTTCGAAAATAAACGTATAAACGTTGGGTTATAGTCTGCAACGAGACAATCGTTGAAGTTTCGAGAATAGGGATTTCGCTTCGAGTCAATACTCAAGTCTATTGGTAATTTATATTTTTTTTTTTCATAAATGCTTACAATAATTTATAATCTAATTTTAAAACTAGTCGCCCAAGACGCGTAGATTGTTTAAAACGAATTTTGGCATTCATTCCAAGTACTAAAACGCCGTCAATCCTGCACGTCATATTATTATGCACACTGATAACAATGTTTATGCCCTAACTCGACTAAAAAAAATCAAGGCAGGATGTTCTTTGGAAACTTTCCATGTAATATGACTTCCCAGCGAAGGGGGAAAAAATGTACAAAATTCCTATTTGTTCGCCGATCTGGCCCAGAGACATGTCGTGGGAGGCGCCCAATAATGGTCGGTCTCCTAAAATTATTATTTTAAATTTTAGTCTCCAATTCCTCTCTCTCTATCCAAATAAATCTCCAATGTTGATCCCGGAATTTTTATGAGAAAAAAAATCTGATAAACCGATCTGTTTATTGTACCTGTACTGCATTTTACACGTACATTTAACCAGCCCCCCCATCTCACTTTTGAAAATTTCAATTTTTTTTTTTAATGCGATTAACATAAATTTACACGGATAAACGTTTCTCCATCGCTTCGGGTTTTTTTCTTTTATATAACGCCTAAGTTATATCAAACAATGTATTTGGATGTTTTTAATACTAAAACTATGCATATTGCGGCGACAGGCATACAAATGTTAAATATTGGCATAAAAAAAAAAAAAAAATTAAAAAAACAATTTTACTTTTGTAATGGGTACGTTTTCAATGTAAAATTAAAAAACATAACCTAACTAAGCAATTTAAAATCATTTTGGGAGATGATAAGAAATCGCCTCCTTGCGATGTCCTTTGAATTGCGCTAAATTATTCTTAATATAATGTGATATCAAGCTTTAAGAGACTACACACTATCTTTTTCACTATTTATTCATTATTTCGACCATTAGACTTTACACCAATCAGCAGAGTTTACGTGCGGCCGATCGATTTACGTCCTGGGAAATTGCCGAGCTCGTTAATGTTAGACCGGGTCGGCAATAATGACCAAAGTATTATAATACGGACGTCTCGAATTAAGTCGGTTTTAGAAATTTGCATGCCATGCCACCTATCTATCTATACCAACGTAGGTTGCATTGTATACTTGCGTTACACCTACGTGCGTAATGGCTTTTGTAAAAGAAAAAAAGGTCGATTTTCGCGGAGGTCGTCGGACTTTGCCGTCGTATTTTCAAACGTCCGTAATAATACGGTGAAAGTCGTCTAACGGACGTTAGTAGGGTACCGTTTATCACGATTCCGACGGTCATTTACACCGGCGGTCGTCGTCCAAAGCCCGTACAGGACTAATATCTCGGAGATATTGTATAACAGACCACACGCGAATAAATTTACTAAAATAATTGTACTAACCAAAGCGGCAGATGTATTTATATACGATGGTTGATCGTTATCGACACGCATAAATCACACTGCGCGGTTCTACGCGATCGCATCTCCTCGTCGCTTATGCAAATTACGATTTTGCCGTATATAATATACTCCTATACAGGTACACGTACAATATAATATATTAATAAATAATATAAGTTTCTTATTTTTTTTTTTTTGATTTGCGGAAAGCGAAAACTGTCGTAACGACTTTTTATTATTATTTATTTGTTTATGCGTCCGTGAGAACGAATTCGTTCGCGGTCTACCAAACGGCCGTTATGAACTCAGAAAAAATAACTTAATAACAGATATGAAATTATGTCTGTGAATTCGTGGCTAAATAAAAACACAGGTATGTTGCGAGAAAACATTAGACAGTTGGTGTATAATATTGTGCTCGTCGAGAGCCCAACGAAATACATAATACCGTGGTGTACCGTTTATATTATCTACGGACTAAAAATAGTATTTGTCGTTTATTCCATGATAGTTGTTATTGTATTTTATGTTCCACGTCCGGACGCCGAGCGCAGTGATAACAAAAACGGATCGGCGTGCTTGTTAATTTAGTATTATTTATGACGACGTATTGGCGTTTGAAACAATATTAAATTACGGGAAAAATAAATGAATAACACAATTAAGTATCCGACAATGTCGACAATTTTTTTTTTTTTTTTGTCTTTTTCAAACTAACAAACATTTTTCGCGACACAAACAATATATTGTACACTCAATATATTATTATATTATATTGCCGGACGAACAACACGACACGACGTAGGTGAAAACCGCAAATTTTAAGTTATTGCAACGTGCTGCAGCAACAGTCTGGAACAAAGTTGTCGACATGATGGCGCAGGGACGTGAAAGAGGAAAATACCGGTTGTTGCATGTCACGTTGCTGTTACTCGTACAGCGCAAAAACACGTGTCGTTTACTAAATATACATTTTTTTTTTTATTTAAATAATATTATAATACAGTCGAACTTGATTATCTCGAACTTTTTCTCACGAACATTTCGTGGATAACTCGGACGTTCCAATTTGATTGGAAATCGGCAAGAAGTGAGCGATGAACATTTTCCAGCACTGAATAAAATCGAACGGTTCATAGTACGATTTAATAATGCTCTATGATCTATAATAAATATTACTACTTTTGTTTATAAACAATAAAATAGGATCGTGGTAAAATAAGTAATTGTGTGCCTACTGCTATGTATAAAAATGATAATGGTGATTTTAAAATAATAAACAATAAACGTTAACGTATTAAACAATTGGATTTAAATTGTATACTTGATGGTTTTTTTTAAAAATTTTTTTTTTGATATTTTTGTTTTTGTATAACTCGGGTTTTTATACGGGTCGCTTCAACTTCGAATTAACCAAGTTCGGCTGTAATATATAATTTATCATCTCTCTGAATATCGCGAGTCAAGATAATACATTTATTAAATGATTAGAAATTAAATTATACTCAACTATATTCGACATTAGGCGTACACATTTCGGCGTTGTAACCGTGGGGGCGGTTTACTGGATTTCGTTTTGGCGAGCTAGTTTCAGTAACCTGACCAGTAAATTTACTATAACTGTTTAGTATTTCAGTGGCCGGCTATTTATATTCTGTTACAGAGTTTACTAATTCGCGGTTACTAAAATGGATTGACAATAATAGCAAATGGTGATAACAAATATTATAATACCGGGTCCTAATGAGTTAATATTGAATTTACAATTACAGTTCACATACGAATATAAATAAATCGATTTTAATGATGTACCATCATGAGTAGATATGTGTATGTATATCGTTTTGTAGGTAACATATGATCGGATTCCGTCATTTCGTTCTTCACGAGAATATAAAAAGACAATTTTGACTGTATCGGTAAACGATTTTTAACCGGGCGCCTCTTCTCAGATCGAATAAATTGTTATCATATAGTTAATTAATTTGCGTTAAATATTCAATTTGTATTATTTTTTTTATAGTCAAATTGTCAATGGAGAGTTTACGGATTTTGGTTATGGCGATCCATAAACCGTTTACTAACCACGGTAAATAAAATCAGTAAACCGTTTACAGCGGCGCCGAAACGCGCCTATTTATAATATTATTCTAATAAAAATATCAAAATGGTTTTTTTTTATTTTTATATATATCACGCAAACACGTAATTAATTTAAAAACTAAAATGTCTGGCGATCGTGAATTTTCATTACGTACAAATATACAATTCGCGCTGTGTATAATATTATTATTATTATTATTATTTGTTTAGTTGCTATTAGATTACCGCTAAAAACTATAGATATTTTTCCGGGCATATAATTACGGTGGGATTTTTTTTGATTTTTTCGGTTACGAGAATCCGTTTTAAATACATAAATGTATGTAATGGAGCCACCTGTTGGCATTACGACCGAACGAATCCCCCGTGTCGACCACGCGGGCAGTATAGCTGCTGCTGATACGCGCACAAGGTGAAATTATTATAATACAAGGTGACCCGATTAGGCGACATAATTATTTTATTTAACAAAAATAATAACGTGCCGTCGTGCTGGGAGACGAGTCATCAATTGATTTGCGCGTCGTAATATTTTATGACGAAATATTTCAGGCCGGCTGTAAACAATATCGAATATAATAAAATTATACGAGTATAATAAAATAATATAATATCGTCGAAAAATCGAGCGTTCGACGCGTACGAGTGGTGTTTGGCCACTATATAATGTTATTCGTGAGAGGGGGAGATCATAACATCGTAATTCAGTAGTAAATATTATTATTATTATTACTGTTGTGTGACATATAAATTACGGATTGTTGGATATGTGTTGTTTTTACATAAATCGGTGGTAAAAAAAAAAAAAAAAAAATAAATAAAATACTGCCAATGAAAATTATTGCGCAAAATGGTTTGTCCTCGTCGTAACGATTGATCGTGTAAATCCATTAAAAACAAAAAAAACTCTTCGGAAAACCGACATTTACAATACACATTCCGGGTAGTAGTAATACTCAAAAAATGAAATTTAAAAAATAAATCGAAAAAAGTAATTTATTTTGAACTGACTTGTTTAGTTAAATAACCATGAATCATACATTTTATTTGGCATAAAACTAGTTTAAAGCCAAGCCGTTTTTTCGTTTATTATTATTATTATTACTTTTTTTTTTTTTTAGTTGTGCCATTTGCCCATTTGAAATTGAAAATTAAAAAATATATATATATATATATATATATATACTAATCTGTAGATTTGGACGGTGTAAATGCAATTCGGCCGGCTATATCGTACAAACCAAACAAATAAATCCAACTCAGTTCGTGAGTTTAAAATCTCCATAAATTAATAGTTCGGAATTTACAAGAGAAATACATATTTTATATCTGGACAGAGTACGCGGACTTTTTAACGGATAACTAACACATATTCAAGGTCGAAACCGAGGCGGCGAGTCTTTGTCTAGGTCTGAGCGACGACGTCCGATAAGTGACGCATCGGCGCGCGTATAACTGAATTTAGCCTGTACTTAGAAGTTAGAATCGGTGACAAATTGAAGACCGTTAAAAAGAAATCCAGAAATACGGTGAGTAAAAATAACGCGAAAAAAAGAATCTAGCGCTCGTCGGCCGAAATAAATTCCGCACGTACCGTTTGAAAACGGCCGAACACAACAGTCGCGGTGGAAATTGACAATTTTTTTTTTTTTCATTCTATTTGTACGCGTTTTTTTTTTTTTTTTTTGATGACGAACACGCTAAACGTATATTATTACGTACAAACGTTCAAATACGGACTATCTCTACAATATTCTTATCACTAGAATAACGTTAACCCATATACGTACAATATCGTTTTAGGCAGGCGCTTATCTGTCGTTTGTTTGTTACGGTTCGAGTGTATTTACCGTTTTGGCGTCCGCGTGTTTTGCTGTACTGCAACCCGAACGTATTAAAACTCTACGATTCTACCGATTCGCACGTATTATATTTGTATAGGATGATTTTGAATCACGAGAGAAAATTGGCGCCGCCGTCGTCGTAGGACGAAAAACGATGCCGGGCGAAGTCCGATGAAGACGATTTAAATTGAATATTGTATTGTTAATGCGTAACTACGGAATAAATTACAATTGTCCGTGGTCTTTTAAAAACGTAACGTTTTTAACCGTCAGGCGTGCGCGCAGGTTTTAAAGAGGATTCATTTATCATTATCATCGTCCACTCATTATACCGGATCAATGCCGTTTAACATTTTTCGCGTGCATATCAACGCGGTTTAGCTACCGATTCCGCTCCGGTTCCAACGGTAAGGTTCCCGTGTTCTCGCGGTGTCGTGAAAAAAAAAAAAAAAAACAAAAAAAAAAATACCAGCTTATCGAGCTCCGCTCAGAATGGCTATTCGATTGGCCGTTATTCGGCTATAAACTAGTAAAATTACCCTACGGCCCCGAGGAGAGGTTATACAATTTTATACCGTGTCGGATGATATCACAACATTTCCGTCCGTATAAAACCGAATGTGACCGGTCCGGTCCGGACGGTGTCGCACGGCTATTTACAGTTCGAATAACGAGAGAATATTTTGACAATTGCACCACCGCGTCTATAGAAAATGCCGATCGAATGGAATCGGCAACGGCGGGAGCAAAACGGTCTAGCCCCTGTATATCTAAATCAACGATTTGACCCGTTAAATCGATGGTAAATACAAATACGAGAAAAACCTAACCGGAATAAAAAAAAAAAAAATATATATATATATATAATAAAAAAATCATACCGAACACGATTCGGGTTAATTGTACACCGATGATTCTTTGGAAACTATATTAGTAGTACACAATATACACATTACAGTTAGATTATTATAAATTATATTGTGCCTGCGGATTAAAAATCGTTACAATACATAAATTATTATTGTTAGCAGGCAAAATTAGTACGCCTTGTCGTATATCGTAATAATATTAAATATTAAACCGGTGCGGTATCTGAAGTGGCGATAAATATTGCATTCGAACTCCAATATAGTTTTTTTTTTTTTTTTTTTTATACATAGCGTTATAAATTATAATTTATAATTATTATTGTGATTTTGCGATTTTCTTTGTAGCCTCGGGCGAACGTTATTTTATAACGTCAATAATTTTCGCAATCGTGTCCGTGATAATAATAGCTAATAATAATAATAATAATAATAATAATATTATCGTGCGTATCGTGCGGACACGAAAGGTCTGTACATTTTTTCGTTTGTTTTTTTTTTTCTTTCTTTCTTTCTTTTTCAAAAAAGTCGTGTAAGCCGATACTTATATACGTACTACAGCCACCCAGCACTCACTCGTTCGAGAGTATCGATAATAATTCCATTGTCCGCATGCCCCGGGTACGGTTGATATTATTCGGTTTTTTAACCGAATACAATTCAACAGACGAGCAAATATCACAACGACAAAATAAACAAATAAAATAAAAAAAAAAATAAAAATAAATAACTACGGTTTTATTGAAAAACCGCTCAACGCTGAGCGGATTATTTATCGTTGTAGTATCGTCGATATTATTATTATCAACACCCCCCGGGGGGGGGGGGGGGGCTGGGAACTTTTTTTTCTTGTTAAATACAAATCAAAGTGGTTTTTAAATTCGTTTCGCGTAAACACTCGGAACGCACCGTACGGTAGTTTTCTGTTTTTCTTTCTAGAAGTTCGAAATTCGGAAATAATATAACGTCTAACGAACCATATATTTATATATTTATTCGATTTCCCCCCCCCCGCGCCCCCCTGGCTCGTGACACGAATATCGACAACGCACAGAGGCGCACGTTTTTTTTCGTTTTTTTTTTTCCCAACTACGTTTCCTAATATTTACCGTATTATTTCCACTAAGTTATGACGTTGCAATGTTTGTTTTCGGTACGGATATCTGCGGCCGCGACAAGTTATTCCGGTACTGTGTGCGTTCGGGATTAACGGGATACAGTGAAAATCCACTCGGCTCGCGCGGACACCGAGACTTTTTTTGCGGCGCAATTATTATATTATTATTATTATTATTAGCGGTGTTGGGTTACACTCGTCGTATTATATGCGCGTTGTACGTGCTCGGCGGTCGTAACGCGCCGTACGCCATTTTGTATATATTAGGGCCGTGCCTGTATTGAGGGCGTACCGAGAGCGAAAATACCGCGCGGCCGAACGTTCTCATCGCCCCGTAGAAATCTATCGTCTTGTGCGACACGGCTCGCAAATCGTCCGAGATCGAAACGAATAATATATTGAAAAAAAAAAAAATTAACCAACTGACTAACCGATTTCGTTACGCCGTTCAGCGTCTTCAAGAGGCACGCTAAGATTTCCGACCCGACGGCCCGACGGTGACGCACGCGGGTAACTCCTGTAACTTCTTCGTTCTGGGGCGGAGGCGATACGCACACTATTTACAATCCGCACAACGCATAACGGTAAAACGGTAATAATTTGACGATCAAAGGCTACTGAATATAATCATTACCAGTGTGTAGAGTTTATTTTTTACAATTTTAACTGATAACAGATGCGAGACGTTAAACGAAAAGCCGTTTGGGGACCGTTAGAAAAGTTGAGCATAAAATTTAAATTTGATTTTTTATTATTATAACATTTTTGCGTTAGTATACATACTACAGGAATTTAATTATAGTATTAGTTATAGGTATATATAAAAAAAAAAAAACTCTAGAGGGGATCTATTCCCGAATCCTCACTCGCAAAACTCACGCCCCTTGCGACGTACGCGTATTTGATAAAAAAAAAAATCTACTCCATCAAACCCGTTTAAAAATCATCATAATGGTTTTTTTTTATTTTATTATTCAGAGACGCCAGTATTATTATACTTTTTACTGTTGCCCGCAACGGAAAATTATACCTACCCGGTAAAAAATTACATCATTTTCGAATATTAAATTATACATTCCGCGATATGCAGGAAAAAAAAACGGCTTTTTATTATTTTTATTACTATATTGAGGCACGACTGTTGTTGTTGTTGTTGTTGTTTTTTTTTTTTTCTTTCGTTTTAGTGGTAAATTACATCCATCATACAATAATAGCTGTACACCGTTTAGTAACGCGTAAAACAAGCTTGGTAGACGATTTATTTATAAAAAAAATCAAAAAAATCTTGTATACGTCAGTCGTTAGCGAATTCGTGAAATTACTCGTAATAGATTTTTTACTTATTTTCAAGACTGTAATGTATATTTATTATTTCGCCACTAGGTACTGCAATTCGGCGAGCGAAATAATAAATACTTTACGATTCGCTTATTTCTACTATTCGAAAACGAACATTGTCGGCCAGACTAATTTTGACGACTGAATATAGCCGTTTAAATTTGAATTATTAATTTTTATTATACTAAATAATAAATAAATGGAATTATACGGTTTTTAAGAAATCGATAAAGTAAGTGGGTAGGTACCGTATATACCAGATTTAATTTAGTATTCGCTCTCGTACGGTCAATTTTGAATTTAGAATACAAGTTGATACGTACAAAATGAATCGAAAAAATACGATATTCGAAATTGGGATTGTTAAATTAGATAAAAAAATTGTACACCAGAGGGATTTATGAACCGAGTAGTCAATATATAGTTCCATGTCCCACAAACGTTATTCAATAATTTTCATTTTTTTTCCCCTTCTTCTTCAACACATTGCTCATATACATAGAAACTATGGTCTAATTTTTTTTTGTTGCGTTTTTTAGGGAATTGTGTGCATACGGTCATGTTTTAATGTTATTCGGTCATTCGATACATTTTTATACTTTTCTTGGGAATATATTTGCATTTTCATTAATATTTTGGTAGTTTCTGTACGTGTAAAACACGCATATTTAATTTTAAAGAACTTCCACTTCAAATATTTATCGTATTCGATATTTCTTTATCTCCTGAAAGTCTAGAACTAAATTTGACTGAAATTTTTTTCTCAAAAATATAATATTTTTTTGAATTATTTTGGATATGCAATGTTTTCTATATATTATTTGAATCATTTTTGCGAGAAAATAAACATTTTTAACGGGGGGGGGGGTGTTTTTTTTTTTAGGCTAATTTGTATGTCATTTTATAGATATATTTTAGAAACAATTGTAGGTCATCAAGTTCAGGGCTTTAATGATAATATTGATGTTATAATAATAATCGATAAAAGGCTTATAATCGCGGTCGTATTATTTTTTTAACTGATTATTGTTTTATGAATTTACAACAACGTTAATACAAAATCATTTACATTTCACTTGAACATCAATAAAATTAGAAAATCGTTATTTGTAAAATCATAACAATATCAATCTGTAATTTCGTTATTAATATATCGTGACTTGTAGCTCTAAAAAAAGCGCCAAATATGCATGCACTTATGCGTTTAAAAAAAAAAAAACCCTATAATATGCACTAAAACTATGCTCAAATTGTAATCGTCGGGAATTTTACGGTGTAGACCAGTGATTCCCAATTAGTATGAAGCCACCGGGCCCCTAGCTAAAACTTAAATTTGTCCGGGAACCCATTTTTTGTAAATATAAATTTCAATTTTGTTTAAATGTGAAAATGAAAATGAAATGTTTTTACGGTTTGTTTTAATTTTACACTCCTTTATGTAATAATAAAAAAACTTATAAACTCGGATTAAACACGTTACTTTACATACAACACTATTGCAATTACCCTTTACAATTTAATTGCAAGTTACTCAAACGATTTTTCGAGACGAGTTCATTTTTGTTCGTTATCTCGTTCAGGTTCGCGGCTGGATGCTCGATTTTTTTCACATTGTAATCAGCGTTGATATACGTAGTCTACGAGTCGATGTATTTGTTGTTCGCGTAACAGTTAGGCAGAGAAAGCTCGTTCACAACTGTACGTTGTGCCAAAACGAGATCAAATGTCTTAAAGCTTTCTCGGCCGGTTGCTTTTGATCATTTATGTACTCTTAACCGAAAATCAATTAGTTTTTTTTTTACCGTTGAATATGAAAACGTTCGTCGTTCGGTTATTTATCAGATCGATCTGATTTCGTCTTGGTCCGCGAGAGCGCGACATCAACACGCGGACCCCTTGGGGGGGAGGGGGTGTGGTCGGCGAACCGCCAATTGGGAACCACTGGTGTAGACAGCGCGTTTACTGTTTATAATTAAAATTAATAATCGTGAACTAATCTAATCGGCGATTCACAGCCGTTTCGAGGAAACACGTGCGTCCGCGAACAGTTAACAACCGTATTTTTGAACGATAAAAATTAAAAATGAATTTCAGTTCCACATTTTCGGATTGTATTAATCAAACGAAACGAAACCGTACGGCGGTGACAATATTTTGCGATAATTATTTATCGTATTAAATATTTCTCGATATGTATAAAACGGAATATCGAATATGCCCAAAAAACATACATAAAAAAACCTCAAAAAAAAAAATGAAATTACCATGCGATTCGCGCGGTGTGGAAAATACAGTAAAATAAATAATAGACCGAATGCAGAATGTTCGAAGACACACGGGACAGACATACACAAACATAATTAATTTCCAAAAAAAAAATATCAAACTGTATCACTTCGTATAAATACAATAATGATAAATGTATAACCAATGTAACCAATGCGGTTGTGTACTAATAGCCTATTGTAGCTGAGGTACTTTAGTTCGATAAAAAAAAAAAAAAAAAAAAAAAAAATAATAAAAAAAATTACAAATCTTAGCATAACGCGTATTTGTTTCGTACTGTGCTATTTTATTGATCGTGTAAAACGAATATGCAAGTCCTCTGCCCTAATAACAACTTAGAATTATAATGCGATTTTTTTTTTTTTTTTTTTTTTATGCATATTTTGCTTATTAATTTACTAGAACTTCCGAGCCCTAATAAATAAAGCGCAATAGTAGTAACTGCGCAAACTTACTGAGCGACAGAAAAATATCGCCTGGTTTTCGCGCTTAATAACTTTTACAATATTATTTTATTTTTATTTTTCTTCAAATATACAGTAATAATTAAATAATAGTTTTATCGTATCCGTTATTGTTCTCGACCGCCTCCCCCTGCTGTCTCTCTGTCAATAGATAAAATCGCGGTTGTATCACTGCACACGGTATAGAGACAGAGAGAGGATATAAAAATAAAAAATAAGAAACTACGTACGTAATGTATTGTTGGTTTTGTAGATTCGTATATTTTTACACGACCGGTTTCGATTTCAAAAATCATCTCCGAGTGTTAACAAAGTTAAAGAAAATAAATAAAACGCTAGCGTACGACATCATAAATTATTATTATTATCTATACGTATGTACTTTTTTTTTTTTTTTTTTTTTTATTCCGATTTGTCCAATTATGTTTAACGATTTGTCCGAGAGTCTGTTGCCGATAAACGTATACACACAAAAACGCAGCCAGACGTTAAGGGGGGAAAGGAAAAAAAACAAACCGATTTACCATTTGCCTAACGACCGCTCGCCGCCGTTTCCAAACGAAATATAATACCTATAAAGTAATTTTTTAAAATCGTTATTTTTTTTTTTTTTTTTTTTGCCGCGATCGCAATATTGGAAATCGTGTACGCCTCGCCTGTTTAGTAATATCCGTGTTTCGATTTTCGGTTCGGGGGCACGACATTTTCTAATAACCTAATATCCTCGTCCTGCGGTGAACGTTTTCGCGGACCATCATTTATCACTATTATTATTATCATCGTTATCTCCTCTGGTCACGTGTACATAGAGTGAAAGTCGTGCGTACATAAAAAAAAAAAAAAAATATGTGTACGCGGATACCGGAATGCCCGGGCCATTCGAAACATCCCGTAACGTAATTTAACGATACTTGTAGAGTGAGTATAATATCAAAAGAATACGGCGGACGTAATTATTTAAAATATATTTTACATAAATATTTAGGTGCCCGCGGGACTCGTCGGAATATGCGAACAGAAAAAAAAAAAAAAAATCGAAATAAATTTTACGCTAATATAATAATCCACGGTAAAATATAAATTCTGGCGTGTAAGAAAAAAACAATTTGAAAAAAAAAATAAAAAATAAAAAAACAACAGCTATACGCGACCATGGGAAATACGTCGTATCGTTACGCGCTGCAATAAAAGGTAAAAAAAAAAAAAAAAAAAAAAAATACGACGTAGCGTAATTTTTAGATTCCGAGCGTAACGAGAAATGTCTTGGTTTTCATACTCTTATAAAAATATGGCGTTTTTTTTTTTTTGTATGTCTCTGAACTATAATTTTTAACGGAAATCTTGTTACATCAAAAAAAAAAAACTGGACAAATAACCTTTTCGTTGCGGTTTGGCGCTTTAATTTAACCAATACGAATAATATCCTACTAGGGGTGATAATTTAAAATGTACCTCCCCCTCCATTGATATATTTTCGACAACAGTGGCCCACCCGTGGTACAAAGTTTGTCCAACCTATATTTTTTATTTATTTATTTTTTTTTTTTTTGGAAACTATTGGAATCCGAGTTTCGGGAAAGTTTTTGCGAGCCAAAATATTCGAAACGTCAATTTTTTTAAATTTTTTTTTCTTTAAATTTCTTCAGTGTATTTTTTATTTTTTGCGTTAATTATTTTCGATTGTATGTGTTTAAATTGTTAGAATTAAGAGTTGACTGTAAACAAATCAAATCTAATGGAATGGCTATGATAAATTTGATGCTCGCGAACCTCAGAAATCAGTTTTAAAAATCTGTAAATTTAAGAAAAACTTTTTTTTTTACCCAGCTTGAACCTATAATATCACGAGAAGGGCAAAATAATGAAAAACAAAATCCTCGTATATATATATATATATATATTAGGAAAGTCTAGATCTATATGGGCTATATAATTTTTTTTTTGAAGAATTCAAAATGCGTACCTACCCCTCAATTTGTTTAAGTAATAAGGAAAAATAATTTGGTGAAAATTTGGACTCGACGTATTTTCCTGTGCCGGAAAAAGAGTTGAATTATGGGCACGAGAAGATTGTTTTTTTTTTTTTTAGGTTTTTATTATTCTTTCGAATATTTCAAAAACTAAAATATTTACGAAAAACAATTTGAAATTATAATTTATAGAAAATAATTTTTTCTCTAAAAAATCATTATTACCACTAATGCTGTTTAAATCATTATGTCGTACGGAGAGAGAAAAAAAAAAACACACACACAAAAAACAATAAATATTTAAGGTAAACGGTGTACATACGATTTACCTATTACTACACAAGACGTCACCTGCGGTTTTTGGTCCAGGCCTATAATAATGTACGAGTTGTTTTTTTGTTTTATTTGTTATTTTTATCCGGTCGGTATGCTAAACACGACCGCGACGCCTATACAAATATATTATATGAGTCATTCGTCTACAAATTATTATACCGGCAAGTATAATATTAATATCGTTTTACTCTTCCGCGCGTGAGTCACACGAACGATTTTCGTTTTTTTGTTTTTTTTTTCCCCCCTCATCATATTGTATTACGAATATTATTCGAGTCCGCGGAAATCGGCTCCGATCTCGCGGCGTCATAAATATTGTTTAAACGATAGTTCATTTTTTTTTTTTTTATTTCGTTTTCGTATTCCGCCGACATCGAGAATCGAGAATTTCCCGTCGGAAACCAGTCATCGGCGTACCGGTAGTTTGAGACGGTTAAAAAAAAAAACCGTCTGCCCGTCAACAATTATTAAGTATTATATTGGCGACACGATATCCGACGCGCGAACGCGTTTTTAAATTGCACGTATACTTGCACAACGATTGGCGTATCGCAGTCATAATGTCGACTTTGGGAAATTAACCAAAAACGACGAATCGACCGATTTGTTTTAACTGGTTTAAAACGACGGAGTTATCACCACCAAAAAAAAAAAAAAAAAAATCATAAATAAACTTACACTGAGATAAATTTAAAATATAATAGTTGCGTTACGAATTGTTCACGTTTCCCTCGACTATATACTTATATTATACTCATAAACGTATTTTTTTACAATAATATTTCGACTTTTTTTTAGACTTACTGCACGTGTCTCTCGGTTTACGATATTCGAGTGAAAATACATCATTTTTTGACCGAAAAATTAATACTATCGTGATTGGTGCGCGTTTAATTTCACAAGAGAAACTCGTGAATTTACATTTTATAATACTAACCGAGTCTAGATCAAATTATTTATTACAAGTAATAACTTAGGTATTTTACCTAACCAACAAAAATAAATAAATAACTTATTACTTAACTTTTATTTCTCTAACTAGTTTCTGGCTAGAAATTTGACTAAATGTCTTTGCAAATAGCAAAATAATTTAATTTTAATGCGATTCTAATATCCGCCTAGGCGTTTAACTAAATACTTATAACGATTTGGCCGAATCATAAAACAAACGGAACACATTATTAATTTTCATAATTAAATATTTGCATATTTATTATTATTCTGATTTAGAATATGAACATAATACAGAAATTGTGTAAAATATTTATAATTTCGTAATTTATAGTTAAATCTTTATAAAACTTTTTTTTTTTTGTGTGGCGTTATACATAATTTTACATATTTACTTTCGCGAAAATATTAACACAACTTTCAAATTGCAAGTATTCTTCAGAATACGTCGTCACAGACCACAATTTCGCACCAACTATTTGCCTGGTTAGGTTTATTTTGGTAATATTTAGGTAACTATTTTGATCATATAGCTACAACACGTATGATTCCCCGCAGTGCAGACGATCGTGGTCGTATTATTTACCACCGAGGAGTGAGGAGTACGCATTTTTGAAAAACCGTTTATAGGTCATTTGTTTAGATGTACGGCCATACAAACGGTCCTCAAAGGTCAGAATATTATCCAAAGGGGGTTTTTCGACTGTTTTGCCATTTCATTATACAAAACTATCATTTCGGCATGACAGTTTATATTTACACGTTTTAAAGGCCGACGTACGGCGTAAAACCCGTTCGAAAATCCGCCACATATTCTGTATTTAGCTATCTGTTTACAGACATCGACAGGTATCGTGTCCGAAACATCGCGTTGTATACCTCTACAATACTAGTGACTTATCGTTGTCATTATCAAAAGGCAAATTAAACATTTTCAACGTACGGAACATTTCGGAAGAGACACAAAAAAAAAAAAAACGTTATTTTATCGTTTTATAAACCAAAAACTCTTTACAGCCATATAAAATAACAGTGACTTACTGTCAAAAACTTGCGCCTTATTGCACCTAGATACCATATGCAGAACGATTTGTGTATTTTTTTTCCCATGAAATAATAACGAGATGGCCATTTTTCACAATTCTTATTTTAATATCATAAACTGTGCCTTATCGCACTGTCAAATAACTTAATAACCGTTTCACATAGTTGAATACAGTGATACCAGTCGATACGACACATTTCCACAGAATTGATATAAAACCTGAAAATGGCCAATATTGACTTGTGATCTTTTTCTCAGAGACCGTCCAATTGTTAGACAAATATCATAATATATATATATATATATATATAATGCAAACAAGTGGGATAAACCATTAGAAGACGGAAAAATACACGGAAAAAAAATTGAAAAAGTATGACATAAAAAAAAAAGTACAGTAAAAGTTTTAAAACTGCAAATTCACAACATAAACTCAGTTTTGTTTTTCATGGTCGTTCGATATTGTAATAAATTCGAAATCTCACGAAATTTTTTTGTATACTTAAACAATCATGTCCAGTGGTTGTAAATCGATATTATTACAAAAAAAAAAAAAAAGGTTTTGATACGTTTCATATAACTTTCCATAAGTTTATACAACAATATTCTACATCTTTATAGCTAGCCGGACGACATTCCATGAGGTGACGCGATAGATAAACTTTGAATTTCGGATATGTCGGCCTGGGATATTTTGACTGGACGTTTTTGGTTTAGTACTTACTGATCACTAATATTTCGTGAAGTCACGTTCGCTAATTGTTATCGTCCACCGGCATAAAATAAATACGGGTACAACGTCCTCTTATCGCCGCGTTCTATTTGGAATTTCCCCCCGAGACGGTGATTCACCCGATAAACTTATCGCACCAATATTAGTTTGATTATATTATATCACAAAATATACTGATTATATATTATTTCATAGGTTGCCGTAATCGGTAATAATTGTTTGATCGGAGTTGCCCAATATAATACCGAACGGTTTGGAAACATGCCCGACCGGGGTCTACGGACAAAATGTCAGTAATAATACTAATATAATTTCAGTACGGATAGAAGCATATATTATTATATTAAATCGAGGGGGAGGGATGTTTAACGGCTATTACATATTTTTTTTTGTTTTCGAGGCCGTTCCCATATAAATAACCAACGGATACGATTTATTAAACATCACGTCACACGATTGTAAGAGTGCAATAATTACTAATTTACCCGTACGTTTCTATATTACTATCGTATGTTAAACCCGTTTTTTTTTTTTAACGCAAAACTATCTCTTTGATACCTGCACTCCCAATATTATTGTCGCCCGGGTGTTGTTTGGTGTGGAACCCACTTTTTAGGTACTAATTTTTGCGATTTTCAAACCTAAAAACAAAAATCCCATAAATTTACGAGAGTTTCAGGTGAAAAGAAATGTCGGTGTTGACGTATCATAGACCAATTAATTCTATGGACGGCGAAAATTAGTCAGCAGAAATATTTTTCTTTTTTTTTTTCCATGAAAATGATAAGCACCGGTTATAATATCATCAATAATAACATAGAATCTATGGCATAGATTATATGACCATATAATATATTAGTGAAAACAGCAAACAATTTATTTTTATTTTCCCGGTTACCTCCTTTTGCCTATAAGATGTCGTATGATTATTTTCGTTAATTCTATGGTGTGTAGAAAAAAGATGTACGTTCCATTAATTAATAGGCCTACGATTGAAATAACTAAACCAGCCGAGGGTGAACAAAATAATAGTATTAAATAATGTATGATCGGAGAACTGCATGTCCCGTTTTTAATTTCCACACAAAAATAATCATCTACAAATCCTTATTAAGGCCTATCTGGCCTATCTTTATGCGCTAAACCATCTCAAATACGTACCCTCCAAGCCTTCCAATCCATCACTCTTCGCATTATCTCTTCTGCACCTTGGTACGTATCAAATTCCACACTTCAAAATGACCTCAAAATAGAAACAGTTAATCATTAGCCACAAAACATTATAAAAAATTACAGTTTCACTTTAACACTTTAATCGTTGAACTTGCTTCCAACTCGCTTCCTAACAATCCCCCACGCAGTCTAAAGAGGAAATGGTGTCGTGACTTATTAAATGATTGACGACTGTCAAACCATTTAATTTAATTTAATTTAAGTTAATAATTAATAAAAAAAAAAAAAGTTAACGTTGGGTGCTATCGCTGGATGGGCCCCTCTCCTCATGTGTTCAGGTTGTATAATTTTTATTGTATGCTCATATTCGCTTATTATGCCTTGTATAGCATAGATTGTAAATATTCTTTTTTTTTTTTTTTAATAAAATAAAATAAAAATTTCCCCGCTTGACAATGTCGATTTTAAGTTATTATACTTTTCGAGATAACGAGTTGGAATAAAAATAAAAAAAAATCACTCTGTACACGCGTGTATTAGATTTATATTCCATGTTCTGTCGAACGAACGAGGGGATAAAAAAAAAAAAAAAAAAAAAAATGACGCGTTATTAAAATATACTATAACTATTGATTAGAGATATCGTATCAACAATTTTTTTCTATCAACTACGGACAAACATTGTCATTGTATCCGAACCGAGTAGAAGGGTGACGGATACAATAGTTTATCATTACATTATTATTAATATTTTTATTAGGTCAAACATGCGGGGCATTCCGGTCCGTATACGTGTCGGCGGTGTCGCTCGCCGGTTGAGTCATTTTTTTTTTCTTTTATTTTTTTTTTTTTTTTCTACACGTGTTTTAATAATAATTATTGTCGGGCTGGTAATAATAATTGCGGGTTACGTGATGTGTTTGAAACGGTTGAACAATATATTATGTATTCAATAATAATAATAACACCGTACGGAGCGGTGGCACAACCGGACCTTCCCCTTTGGATCCCCGTCGTATAATATAAAAAAAACCTATAGGTTTTACTCACATAAAAATCGTTTATTTAATCCCGGCGGCAATCGATGTGACGGTTTTGTGGCAAAAGTCTTTGGACGCCCACCGCTTGACGAAATTCCGGTTGCACCACAGAGTAAACGGAGTGAAAAGAAAAAAAAAACCGAACGAGGAAGGTCACTTGGTTGTAAAATTAACTCGGCCCCGCAATCCCGTAAAAGTCGGTGGTATTAAAAACCCCTCGATACGTAATCATTTAGTTAAAACAAAAATATAATACACTAAACCGGTAAAATAAGACGCGGTCGTAAAACCGCTAGCGAACAGCTGCGTGTCGACTATAAAAGACCAAATCGGAAGTGTTTCACTCCTTGTAGTAGGCAGGAGCCGCTTATACGCTCGACATTTCTTCTTCCCCCGGTTTACAATCTATGATTGGACTGCTGCAGCTCTCCGTGTTTCCCTGCCAAAACTCAAATCCCTCAACTCTCCGTATAACTTTTCATTCCCTTTCGAATTTACGGTATAATCGTAGACATACAAATGAACATGGAGTGGGCGTAGGAAGATAAATACAAAAAAGTTGCCGTGTAAATGAGGACAGATAGTCGCTGTAGGATATCGTGGAAAAACAAATAATAATAGTAGTTTATTCCACGATGTCTTCCAATATCTATCTGTATCTCTCTTTCGATCCTGATTTTCAAAGCCTATGATGAGTGGGGTGAAAAGCGCAGCCCGTATCTTTAATTGTCTATGGGTATAATATTATATTAACCATCCTTGGTCTTCGTCGTACTATTTTTCCCCGATCGACGTCAACTTACGATCATTGGCTTAGTATCAGTGTGTGATCTCAATTGTTTTATTATCACACCTATTTTTAAAATTTTATTTTTATAATTTGAGTTCGTAAAATATTCACTTTTTAATTTACATGGATTTTATATAGTTCGGGATTGGTCACGGATTATATCTATACATTATCTGAGGAGGATATTTTTCGAATGGCACAATTGGGTTATTAAACAAATTAAATTAAAAACCGGACGGACGTTCCGTTCAGAATCTAAAAAAAAAAAAAACAACTTTGTGAAAAATATTCCAAAAGACGTTGATATTATTCAGTTTATGTCTACCGACTCGAAACGTTTACCGATTATTATTGTTGTTTTGTTTTTCGCAATTTATGTGTCGTGTCTACAGAACCGTTTTCGTCGTGAACGAAAATTATATGATACTGCAATATTGCAATTCTGCGCGCCTGGTCGAACAAATAGTTATAGACGAGTGCCCGCCAAACACCTGCGGATTGCTGAATCGCGTTTATCATTTTCAGAGGTTATTCTTTAAAATCGATTTTTCCCCTCCCCCCCTCCCCCTGTAATAGTCTAGTCCCGAAATCGTTGGTTCTTCTTCTTCTTCTTCTTCTTGGTTTCTTCGCATCTATCAGCGGTAAAGATCTAAATTGAATATTAAAAAATGGTCCTAGGTGGTGGGAGAGAAGCAAAACTATAGAAATAAAAAAAAAACTTTGACGGACTACGGTCGAAACATGATTATTACACAGATTTATTCATAATCTGCGCTCCTTGGATTTGGAGGATAATTGAACAAAATTATGCCGGAAATATGACAAGTTTTAAACGGAATCAAATTTTTAGACAATATAGAATATTTATGCCGAGAATATATTATGTCGTTCATATCGTCGTCTAAGACCAGCATGGCCAATCTCAAATAATACGAAATTACGTTTATGATTTTAATAGATCGGTTTGTCGAGATTTGACCGACAGGGTCGCTGTGAAAAATCAAAATGTCCTCATGGCCTAATTTTTTTTATAATAATCGTCGAACACAACGCGAGTAAATCACTGCAGTTTTTTTTTTTTTTTTTCCATTTGTCGTATACTTGTTTTGTTTTTCTCGAATTTATCAGCTGATGATGATCGCGTGCTTAAAATAATTAATACGATTTACTTCTGTTGTGCCCCCGACACGAAATATTATGTTTTCCCACCGCGGACGGCAAAAAAGTCACGTTCGCGATATTATCTATTGCCTTACTTATTATAAATAAAAATTTCTGCACGGGGACACGGACTGTAAAAAACAAATATTTGGTACTTCGGGGATAATAATTTGTTTGATATGGACATTTTTGGCCGTTTAGTCATTTCGTTTAGAATTGTTCGTACCTACCTATTAAATAAAATATATGTATACGAAAAAACGACGTGTTGTTTTGTCGTTGTTTTTTTCTTCTTTATTTTTTTCAGTTTTTGTTTTTGTAACGAGGAATTGCCGGCGACAAACCAACCGCCTGCACCCATGACTTGTTGTAATAATAATGATAATTTTTTTTTGTAACAATTTGCGAATTATTCTCGGGCGCACAGTGTTTTAAACTTTTTTTTTTTGTATACGTTTTATACATAGTATTGTCGCCCGTTATAATTTATCCGCCGCACAGGTTTCTTTTGTCCGCGCGCACCGGTCCTTTTGTTTTTATTTTCTTATTATTCGTTCGTTCTTATATCGACGATTTATATCGACGATAGTGTTTAGAAAAACGTGCGCGCAAAGTGCGGTTTATACCCGACGTGTAGGTATCGTGGAAAACACGAAATTCCTTTTTAAAACCGCTCGCACGCGCCCGTTTCGTCCCATAGTGCGCGGCGGTTGTAGTTACTAACTTGGCCGTGCGAGATAATCGTTTTTAAGAGGACGTCACACCGGCATTTGCCGTCTGCGTCTATCTAACGGGAAATATAGCAAAAATTACGTTATACTCGGAACGTAAATTATCGGGTTTAGGCTGCGGACTCCCGGGTTTGAACGCAAATAATACATTTTTCAGAGGAGAATATTTCCGAGCGATGTGCGGTAGCTTTTGTTTGTACACAATTGTCGTGCAAAAAAGTTACATCTATATGAAACAAAAAAAAAACAACAATAACCAACATGGCTATAACTTTTGTGTCTATTCGTTACATTTTGTTATTTGCGTTCAGACTCTGAGTTCGACCTAAACATGTACGGCCATATATATGGCCCGTTAGATTGACAGAGACGACAAATGTCTTTCCGTCTTGATTTCGCGTCCAGCAAAACTAATTTTTCGTGGCTGTCGGTCTTGATGGTATTAAAGCCGTTGGGATCGGCTGTTATCAAACATAAAAATAATAACATAACAATATTGCCTAACCGCGTTTATTTTACAGCAAAAAAAAATAAAAAAATAAAAATAATAACAATAAATCTCGGTATAATATTGACAAATTAATTCGATCGACTTGCGATGAATTATACGTATATTTTTTAATGTTAATTGAACGCCTTAATTTTAAAATTAACGTCCGGTCCGATGGCGATTTTGTGGTTTTTTTTTTTTTTTTTAATTTAACCGCTATTTCGGGCACGTCGGGTTTTTTTATCGATATTTTTGTTCGTTAGCCCAGACACGGGAGCGCGATGGGTAGATGAAAAAAAAAAAATACTTATGTCCCGTTTGGAAATTTAAAACGGTCAGAACAGAAATCAATGAGTATTATGAACATTAAACGCAGACGGGCGTTAATGTACCTTACCTTTAAAAGCTTGACAACAGGTCAATGCACTGGTGTGTGTGTGTGTGTGTGTGTATATATAAAAAAAAAAAAAAAAAAAAACCTAACAGTACAAAATCGGTTCTGCTGCACGCAAATTCGCTATTTCGCTTCGTTTGTAAGACGGAAACGACTGCAATATACAAGCGCGCGCGTTTCGACGAAAAAGGACATTTTCTGGCGGAGGCTGAGCGTAGTCTTGTAGCAAAAAAAAAAAAAAAAAAAAAATAATAAATAATTAAATGAACAAACAAAGAGAGTGAGCGAGAGAGAGGAGTGTCAGAGCGGAAATTTATCGGTTTAACTCGACCCGTTTCGCCCGCGCGACCTACGAAAAAACGTTTTAAACAATATTATTACAGTACGGTAACGCGCGCGCGGTTTGTGTTTTACGTTCTCGTTTCATTCGGCTCGCCCGATTCGTATATGTATATATTATTTATGAAATGAGAGACACTTGTATTCAATAATACAGTGTACACGTTACAGTCAAAACCCGAAATCCGTCAATACTCTACTAGTCTCCACGAACCCCATTCGCCACAGCCGGGTTGGTCGACTAGTTACAACTAGAATTCGCCCGGGACCCTTTGCGTTGGAATCAGTTTCAAACCATTTTTTCTCAGTCAGAACTAGTTGTGCGTGAACTGTATTGATGAAAACTTGAGTTATCTAGGAAGAAATTGATTTCGAAGAGTAGGTGTCATATCGGCAGTTTAAACTGCCGATTTAAACTACTGTTTAAACAGTAACAATCAACTACTGTAAATTATAATATGTCCGGTAGGTTAGGTTAGGCGTTTGTTAATGTCCGGTACAGGATAATCTAACATTGTTTCGGCGGGGTAAAAAAACCATCGTGTCATTCGGAATAACGCGGGATATGATGTGTTAAAATTAGTTTCGACGGGCTCGTCATTGACATTTGCGGTTAACTCCAGCTTGAACTTGTCAAGACCAGTTTTGACAAAAGGGAAACAAGTGGAAACTAGTTTTGCCTAGTTTTGACGGATTTCGTGTTTTAACTGTAAGATGTTTATGCACGATAAAATTCGCATTATACCTAATAATCAGGGGCGTATTTATAGGGGGGAAGGGCTGACGGTCACCACTCGAAATGTTCGGGAAACAATAAGTGGTATTGTGTAAAATGGGGGGGGGGCAGATTTTGGGGCCTAGGAACGGTATTTATGACAAAGAAATTCGTTATCGTCGATGATTGGTATAATACTTATCGCATAATAGGTCGGAATCGGACATCATAAGGCGTCTGTCTGAGGCTCCGAAGGCTTAGAATCTCGACAAGAGATAGTCATCGAGTATACTACGCCCTACACTTACGCGGACGAAAAACGCACGACTATAATAAGAAAACGGTCGAGAAGTATTTTTTTTTTTTTTTTTGTTGGCATTTGTGGAATCGTTATATTATTTGATCGTCTATCGATCCGTCCTGCTGCGAATTATTTCCTCTGAAATCGATACTCTGTACGGGTCGTGTAGTGTATTGTATCGTGTTTCTCGTATACGCACAGTGACAAATTTACGTGGGTGGGGGGGTGGGTGATAAAGAGAATAAATTCCTCCGTGGGCAGTGATTAAACGTATAGTTATCGTAATAATATTAAAAAAGTACCATCAATTCTATTATCGCATAAACGGCTGTATTGAGTAATTTATACGTTCGCATCGTCGAAACGTTAAAATTTCCCCGGTCGGGGTCTCGTCGACGTGTTAAATGCAAATAAAATAAAATTCGATTTTTGCGTTACGCGCGGATACAAGTCGTAACCGACAATGAGTAATAATCATTGTTATCGTCAATAACGTTATGAAACTCGAAATTATTGTTTTATTGGACTCCCCCCCCCCGTATTATAGCGTGTTTGCTTGTCTTAGGCATATGGTAGGCAACTGGCGGGTGGAGAACGCGGCTTTTTTACGATTTTTTTTTTTTTGTAAAATTATTATCCGAGTTATTACGTCTTAATACCACCGCGATAAATACTCTTGTAAATACGCCGCTGTGTACGCGCAGGCGAAATTATACGTATGTGTCGTGATCGAATGGAAATGAAAAATAATAAACGAATAGGTCGGGCGGTGCATAGTATTTTCGGAACCGGTAGCAGACGACCTCGCTCGACGGGACGCCCAACGCGGGATTTCCGTAGGAATTCCTGAAATACCTGCGCGACGGGCGTACGTCCGTATAATATTTGTTTTGGGCGGATTACAAAGGAAAATAAAAAAAAATATATATATATTTATATATAAAAACCGTTTGGATGGACGGAGAAATCGACCGGCCGGCGCGCCGTGAAATAAAAATAAAAACGAATTACCGATAGACTCGCAGTAAATAAGTAACAATATAATAATAATAATAATAATAATACTATGATAACGAATTATTCGTCTCCGGCGATAACGCGTGGATTTCGACCGTAGAGTCCGTACAGGACGGTTTGGACGACCGCGCCCGTCCGTGATAAGCGGCAAAAATAACCGCCGGAAACCCGATGGGAAAATATTCGACGAGAAAATTAATCGATTCCCCCGGTCCCGAACGGCGCGTAAATTCGTCCAAAACGATTTCGAAACTCCCCCCCCCCCCCCGGGGAGTGTTAAGCGAGTGAAAAATGGACGGCGTAAACCATGAAAACAAACAAATTCATATTTCGACGGTATTACTACAATCAATAAAAACAACAACGAATATTCTTAATCGGACGGCGGTCAAAGAATCAAAGAAGAAGAAGAAGAAGAAAAAAAAACCAGAAATACCGTAGAGGGTAGGTAAATCACTCGGCGATGAATACTATTGCGTACACCTGCGGGTTCCTGAATACTCGAATGAGATAACCAAAGATTTGCTATTAGATTACACCCACTTGTAAAACCGCCTCGTCGGTTCGAGCGGCCTGATTTTCAATCGACCGGCATTCGAATCGTAATCGTCTGAAAAACGCTCCGGGAACGTAAAAATCGCTTTTGCACATTGTCTAGTGCCGGTAAACCGAGCCACGATGTACGTGACGTAGCGCTCTATAAACAGGTGTCGTGGCCCAGAGTCTGAAATGGAAACCAGCGCCCACCACACCCTTTCGCCCCGGAGGGAGACCAAAATCATTGTTTTTGTTTTTGTTTTCTGTCGATAAGACGGCAATTGTAATATTTTACGGCGCACAATACGATAATTAGTTTGTTTATCGAAAAATATAACGAAACCGTCATAAAAATGTCATCGACACTAATCGACCGTTCAACCTTCGTTCGTCATTCCGTACACAATAATATACCGACCCCGAATTCATCAAATCAACACCGCACACAACGATTCATAAAACATAGTAATACGGTCAAAGGGGGGGAGGGTAGGCTAAACCCCCCTTATTCCTCTCCCCCCCCACACACACACCGGTAATTTTTAATAGCCCCTACGCAAAACGGAATTTCGTTTTCTGTCACCGACCCCGGGAAACCGAATCCTAGACTCGCCACCGATCTCTATGATCGTTATCCTCATGAAAGAAAAAAAAAAAACGAAAATTACCTGTTTCGTGCCAGCCGTTCCGGACGTGATCCTGGCGATTATGTCCGCGGTCGTAGCCGTCGGGACGGAAGCATTTCCGAACAATTTGCTGGGGGGTGGGTGGGTAGGGGCGCCGCACGGCGACGAAACGGTTTTTTTTGTCGATTGCGATACGATGATTTTTTTTTTTTTTTTTTTTATTCCGTCCGATCGAGGATATCGGAATAATTCCCGCGGGACGGTGTAACGTTGAAACGATCACGAATACCGTACGGCGGAACAGGACGCAACGGACGCCGACGAACAACTGTACGGGCCGCGACAGCAGCACCGCCGATGATAAAAGACTAGCGGAGTTGTTATCGAAGGCCGCCGCCGCCGCCGCCGCCGCCGCCGCCTCCGCCAACGACGCGACCGCCACCGCCGCCGCCGCCGCCGCCACCACCACCGCCGCCGCGACCGCCGACACTCCGGCAGTGGTCGCCCCGAACCGCTCCCGCCGCGAACCGATTGCGTTTGTTGCTACGATCCCGCGGCCGTTTCGAATTTTATTATAATAATAATAATAATAATAAAAAAAATTCATATTATTACAATGCGTTCCTGGCAAAGGTGTGGGCGACGGTGTTTATTTCAGTCCTTCTATCCCGGGGACGAGAGAAGTAAAGAACAATGTCACCGGTCAAGTATTTAGCACAACGTTAAATTGCATAAAATTGCATTTGGTTTTTTTTTCTAGTTTTTGTTCATGTAAGCTGTATAGGCTGTATGCACCTACCCAATACCCAACATAAAATTATTTAAAGTAACGTTTCAACGTTACCACTACACACGCTAATATGTACCTAAACGCTAAAATCGATTTCGCAATACAATACAATCGGGTAAATTATGAAAATTATCGGTACACATTAATTCGCTAATGGCATAAGTAGAAGCAATACCGAACAAGTTATATATATAGAAATTATTATATAACATCGTATTTATTTTAATGTCAACCATGACGCCATAAAAACGACCGATAACGACTCATTTCCAATAATATGTAGTTGACGTAGTAGTGTCGAACATTTTTTCGTGGTGGTATTTCTTGGGCTGGAGCGGATACGCCTCCGGTTACCCCTCCGAAAGAAACACCGGTGGGCAGTAACTGCCTATAGTTTGAACATACAAAGTACTTGATACTTGTTTCCTATCAAGTTATGCGACGAGTAACGACTAGTTAAACAATTAAATCAATAAGTTAGAAATGTATTTTCTTAAATAATATTAACGTCGCGAGGCTTGGACGACGACCAAACTCGAGAAACAACTTGATAGCAACCTGAGAACATTCGGGAACAGAATCTGGAGGGAAATATGTGGACCCCATCATCGTATAGGAGTTACAATAGAGACCTGTGCGATGGGATTCAATAGTGGGCGTAACGAGAAGACTTAAAGGCGAGACAGTTGGGTAACGAGGCAGCTACGGGACGGAAACCTCGAAGGGAATTTCGGGCTTCAACGACTCATCCACCCGGAATTACCAGTTAATTTATAAATACGCTTTGATAGATCAACTGAACACGAATAAAAATATGGTGTACGTTATTACTTAATCTATATATATATATATATATATTTAAGCCAAATTTTCCCTATTACCCCCCCCCCCAAATATGCCACTGCTCCGGGGTAATATTATACTATCTGGTCTCGTTACAAAACGAATATAAATGCTAAACTGTGTTTCACATAAACATTATTAGTAAATCAAAAAATATCAACACAAAAAAGCACACATCTTATTGTCAACTAATCGATAGAGGTAAATTCCTCGCTTCGGTCAGTCTTAAGAAAGAAAGAAAAAAAGGTTGACATTTGTATGTTACGCGTAATTAAAGTTGCAATGGTGCATCTCTTCCCGTCGTACAGTATGCCGAAAACATTGGTAGTTATAATTAAATAATAGAAATAATTTTCGAATTATATTCAATTTTTGGGTAAATAATTGGTGGATTAGTATGATGTGAAAACCGGTAATTTTGTATTTTCCCGGGTCGAAATCACTGTCCCAATCCGCCACAATTCTGTAACATGGCAGGGGTCGCCAACTTTTTCAAACAAGTGGGCTACATTAGAAATTTTAAGTCTGCAGTGGTCGACAACAAGGTGATTTTAGGTGGAAAATGTGTTTGATGAGCAAAAAAAAAAAAAGGTCATCATAATCTAATATACATCTATTTTATAGACCCGTCCGTCGGAGCGGATAAACGTTTATTGTAAAAACTGAAATTGTAGCACCTACAATTTTACTTTTGTTTTTAAAGCCCGTAAATAGTGAGTCAGAAGCATTTAAACGCTTTTTTTTTTTTTTTTTTTAAATTCACCATCGGAAAATGTTTTTTTTTTCTTCGCTAATAAGTATGCTGCTTTGAATGAACTTACATTTCGGTCCAATTTATTTTGATTTTTAAATACAGACTGCTATTGGTTCAGTTTTAATTTCATTGGTTTTAGCTTTTCTTGTCGTAAACTGGATTTTTTTTTTTTTTGGAAACTTTAAATCGAAATCTGCACGTATAGTTCGATAATTCCATTTTAAGTATCCACGTTCGAAAACTGAATGAGTATCTCGGCATAATAAACATACGGCACTTGCCTTTAATATCAACGAAAAAAAAAAACGAAAAAAAACTCCAACTTTCATTCCTGATTAAAACAATAAGTTTAACACATTTTATTTGCATTCATTTTGTTACTGTATACATATCTATAATTCATTTTAATATTTAAATTAGAATAATAATTAAAATAATACAATTTAATCAAAACGACCTCGGATGCGCGTCGAGTATTTTTAATTGTAAATATAATTATATTACAATTAACTTACCTGCATTGCCCGCAGTGTCGTGTTTAGGAATCACGAGAATGAAGTGGAGGGACTTAAGATGATTTCCCCACGGTACAAGAGTCGTGGAAAACTGCACCTCCCCCTCGGCTGCATCCCGCAACTATCACGGATTATCAAGTTGGATTATCCACACAACACGAAATCTAATTTTCCCTTTTTTTTTTTTTTTTTTTTGAAAACGTAGCTCGTTATTCGGCGACTTCGTCCGATGGAATTTTTACGTTTCGATGACACCGAGGAAAATAGTAATAAAATAGTAAAAAAAAAAAAAAAAAAAACAGCTACTAATTTTATTACCAAACGTACGTATGACCGAACACTATCGCCTCCATGCAGCCCCATCCATTATGTGATAATAAAATTTATAATAGTTACGTTGTAATTTATCGTAATAATTATATTTATTTATATTTTTTTTAACCACGACGGACGATGAGGGGGAGGTGGTGGTGGTCGTAATCGATTCCTCTGAAAGCAAATTGCGTTGACGGTTACGATCATCTAAGGCTCAAACCATTAAGCTAGAGAAGTAAGAGAGAGAGAGAGAGAGAAGAAAAATGTATACGCTAATTTTTTCGATAGGCAACAATTTCAGATCTATTTTGCATTATAGATTATAATTTCTAAAACGTGACAGTTTTGGCCGTCCACGATCGTAATAACACGTACGGGAATTATTCGCCATTCCCGAGGCGTCGACTAGGAGAAAATAAAATATCGCACGACTTGTACACAAACGCGTGCCCACGGATTAAAAAAGAAGAATAACGAAAAATGTTAACGATCCAATATAGACGTAGATGAGGTACCCGCTTATATTGTTTTTTTTTTTTTCATTTCTTTTCGCTCGGCTGTGCACTATTCGTCGTCGTTTCGAACGCCTTATTCGAATATTATTTAATATATATATATATATATATATATACGTATAATGTGTCCAACTGATTAATGGCGGCAACGATATGTTTTTTTCAAGGTTCTGCCGGCGTTGAAAAAAAAAAAAAAAAAAATTAACGTCGTTCCCGACGCGATCGTACGGTCTGGTAATATAGTAATGTGCACTTAATATTATACGGACTCGCGGCGACCTGCGACTCTGCGACCGCATATAAAAACTTATTATTTATTTTATTTTTTTTTTTTTCTTCTACTGTCGCCGAGTGAAGGTACTATTGTAATAAATATTACAATAAATTGCGTTTGGATCCAGAAGAAGAAAAAAAAAATTTAAAAAAATAAAGACACGGAAATATATCGCACAAAATACATCGCAGCGTGATTGTATATATTTTTTTATCGCCAACAATATATGGCCGGTAATTGTACGTTAGGTAATTAACTACGATTCGAGTGTTTAAATTTTAATTTCGGTTTTTTTCCCCCCCTTCGATCGTTTTTTATAATATAAAATCGCGTAGAGACTTTCGATTTTCAAAAAGCGACTCTCGTTTAAAATGTGTATATATATATATATATATATATATATATAAATATATGCCTACCGGATGCAACGTATCCATTTTTAGACAACTGTTATTTTTGTGAAACAATAATAAAAAACGGTAATATTACAATACTATACTACTTATAAAAAAAAATAAAGCTGGTGAATAATGGAAGTCGAAACCCACAAAGGGCACGTCCTTTATAATGCTTGTGACTAATCCTCATCACTAGGGCTGGGATTTTAAATGCCCTAAAATATCGCTAAAAATGCCTTTTAATTTATTTATATTAGCTTAGACGGTAAAAAAAAAAAAATGTGTTTGAAAAAAAGTTATTTGGTTTTATTTGTATTTTAAATGGTATTTTACGCTATTTGGTGGATATATCTATCTGACTCAATTGCTTCTTAACTACTACTCTCATTCATTCTGATATCTAAAATAATTAAAAAACTAAATTTTAATATTTTACGTTATAGCAACATTGCACGCGTTTGATTTGCACCCAGCTATAATTGAAAATTTACGTTCACTGCATTAAAAAATTGCAAAAAAAAAAAATGCTCTTAAAACTGAGAAAATGCCGTAAAATCGTCAAAAAAAAAGCATTTTAGGCTAAAAAAAACACGCTTACTATTTACGGACCTGCGTTTAGGAACACCGGAAAAAAAAAAAAAAAAATGGGATTGCGTAAAATCCCAGCCATTTCCTATCACTAACTAAATTTCATTTCTGTGTGTAGGGTTGTTCAAATCCAAAAAAAAAAAAAAAAACCCAATCCCGTTGCAGTAAAATGCTTGAATTTATATTGAAATTAAACGCGACTTGTATTTCATCAATCCGTCTAAAAAACGACTATAATTTCCGAGTTTGAGGTGAATTAGAGAGTCACTAGAAGTGTCCAAAAGTAGCGGCAAAACACTGAATGGGAAAAACGACGAAAATCCAAGATTTCACTATCGTATAATTTTTTTGGGGGACACGTACGGGAAAAGTGGGAAAGCCGGTCGGGAAAAGTGCAAATTGGTTTTTTAAATCCTTGTCGCATATCACGGTAATATAGAATTCGAAAAATGACAGGCAAGTGCCAGTCGGCGGTCTCACCGCTTTCGGTTCTAATTCTGATAACAATTCGATTAACATTTACGTATCCAAAAAACAAATATCGTTTTTACGACGGTTAGCCGTTGCACAATTCTCACTCGCGTTCACCGCGAGTTTACAGCGGAATAATGTATTTTTCAAAATTGTTTCTTGTTTTTTTTTTTTTTTTTTCTTCTAAATTTGACATTGTGCCCGACTGTTTCCCGCGGTAAAAATACATCCGCTTCCCCGAGATCTTATATAATCTTATCAACACTAATCAACAATTACTATTTTTTTTTTCTTTTTTTTATATTTCTATGAATATTTATCGAGGTAAACCTGCGTTTCCATCGGTTTAGAATGCGTTTGGTTAACTGCTTGATTAACATAGGTAAAACATTCAACGAGCTGCATATATTACAATGGAACAACAATTATTGCAGTTGTGTGAAAATAAACAACCGCGCGAAAAACATACGTAACCCGGAAACTTCTCGTGTTCCTAATGGAATTTAGATATTAAAATGCATTTGGTAATAAGTATATATATATATATATTGCACCTATTGTATTATCGCGTTAACGGCCAATGCAGGCCGCATGCGAAAAATGAACAAACTATGTCGTTCGGATAAAATATTCGATAAAATATAATTTAAAGCCAAAAAGTTTCCCCGCGAACGCATATTATAATGTTCCGGAAACAATAGCGATAGAAATAGTAATCCATAATACGTACGAAGCGACCGAAAAGCGATATCAATAGTTATGGGGAAACGTCTAAAACAATTGATATTCATACAGGGTGCGGCAGAGCCCACCGACGGGTTTTGATGGGCTATAAATAACGAACAGTAAAACTCAGAGAAAAGGTTTTTTTTTTTTATTTAAATCAGTATTCAATCCCATTTTTAAAAATTATTTTTCGAAAATTATATCTAATTAAGACGGCGGCCGTCAGCATTGATACACTGTTGTAGACGATCTCCGAAGCTCTCATATGATTTTCGGTACATTTCGACTGGTACGGCCTCGACTTCCACGTGGAATGGTCTTTCATGGAGCTGCCGTGGGTTATTTGTAGGCCTGTATCGAAAATTTTTTGTTAATTAACAGTTCCAGAAAGATGAAAATGGGCCTAATCGCTACAGAAAAAAGTCGATATCGGAGGAATTTGCAGAATAGTCTGCTGACAGAGATTTTTACCGTTGCCGTAGTCAGTAGCATTTAACTCTTGGACAAGTATTAATTTATAAGGGACGGGGAATGATAAATCTTCGTGAAGAATTCTCCTCAAAGAACGGTCTGAGATTCCCAAAGCTACAGCGCTAGTTTCCGGGCTGAGCGTCTTGTGGTGACCGCTCGTTTTCGGGGGAGTTCTTACCGTTCTGGGTGGTCCGTGTCCAAATCTACTTAGGGGTACTTCCGGTTTCTTCCAAATGCCGTATCCACAATTCGGTAGGGTTTGCAGAAAGAACGGATTCAGCACGTTGAACGCCGAAGTGTATTCGAAAAGCCCTTTGTGTAGCGATCGCAGAATGATTATTCCACGGTGTACACCTGTCCAGACCACGATTACGAATAAAAACGGCATTACCGTACGATTCAAAATATACCACTTTTTAAGGCGTGCTCCTGTCTTATCACAGGCTAATGACCTCATTAAACTCGTCGGTCGGCTCTGCCGCACCCTGTATAAAAAATAGCCTCGGGAAAAAGGGGTAAAAACCGCGTAAAATATGCGAATGAGCGTAACACGTTATCGATTTTTTTTTTTACATTTTTTTTTTTTTTTTTATTATATATTTATATAAATAGAAGAAGACAAGTAAATACATTTTAATAATTTTTTTTTTTTTTTTTTCAAAATCCGTTCGTATACGTTTATTACATCGATTATTAAATATTTAAAAAAACAAAAAAACATTATTATTTTTTATTTTTTTTTTTTTTTTATTCGTACGCGCGTACACAATTATTGTACGTTATACTCGCGGATAATGCGTAATGAAATGAAGAAGATGAAATGAACAAACAAACGAATAATGAAAATATCAAATATCGATAATATTAATTTACAATTATTGTCTCTTGTACTCGAAATCTCGTCACTACACTATACTACGAAATATTTAAAAAATATTATAATATAATATTGAAATAGCACATACATATTATAGGCAATAATAATAATATTGTGTTTGTCATGATACACAAAAAAAAAAAAAAAAATTAGCTACTCAGTTATATTATATAATATTAGAGATTAATAATAATATTATTATATAAAAATTAAACTAATAATAATTAATTATTGTCGTGTGTTCGTAATAGGTAACGTTAACAGTTAACATGTTTTTTTTTTGGTTTTTTTTTTTTTTTTATCAAAAATCTAAATACCCACTTATTGGTAGTCGTTTACACAGAGGTAATTATATATATATTGTATTATAATATACTTAAAGCTATGAATTATATTAAATTATTGTCATCGATTATAACTTTGTTGCCGATATTATCTATAACTTAATATTATATACGCGCTTAACATTTGTTTAGGTTTCTTATAATTAATTTATTAATCGCTATAGTTAGACTGAATTATTATTGTCATAGACGATATCCAGTAAAATAATTGTTAAAACAAAAAAACAAAAAAACAACTCTTAAGCGATTATTATAATATTATTATTTTTTTTTTTTTTTTTTTTTTTTTTTTTTATTCTTATTCACCTAGGAACGATTATTGTCCATGTTTACATATAGAGAATTCAAAATTTCACTCTTTCGAGCCCTTAGAATACACTAAGCAATAACAAGTAAAATACATTTAAAATATTATAATAATAATAATAATAATACCATATTACGTGAAAATTATTGTCACCAAAAACACAGATTTGTTTCTTATCAAATATAATAATAATAATAATAATTATTACACTTACGTCTTAAATATATTGAAAATAAAATAATGATTTGACTTTAGGTGCCCGGGAAAACGGTTTACGGGCGTTGTAACGAGTTGTATTCGAAATTTGTTTGGCCGGCGGAACGAAAATATGCGATTCCGACGGGTATCGGAACGAATAGAATTTGAAAAAAAAAAAAAAAAATCATACGGCGTGTGCGCGTATTCGGGAGACCGTAAATTATGTCGTGCCGATCAGATAGCTAATCAACTGGTCGTTTCGTGAATAAATATGAAAATTTCGAAACCGTCCGATTATGTAAAAAAGATAAATCGGACAAAACGAATGTTTTCAACGACCGTTGTTTTATAAGAAAAATCGCGAAAACACCGTCCGGACCGAATGTGTTTTGCACATTATCTGTTTATTTAGAACAACCGTCGGCCAAAGCTCTGTATGCGTTTTCCTCGGTACCTTAAAAAAAAAAAAAAAAACCTAACAAAAATCAACCCGTTGGCGATTATTATATTATTATAAATATCGTATTGTAGGCGCTTATATTGAAAATATCTTATAACCGTTAGGTGTATTACAACGTACGTACACTTATAATTTTGTTACATTTAAAACATATATATATAAAAAAAAAAAAAAAAATCAAAACAAACATTTATAACATTCGACAACACCCTCTCGTCGGAAACCACACGATAAATGCAATATAACAATGCAATACGCGAGGCAAACGAAAACACGTAACGATTAAACAAAATGATAAATTAGGGGTTTTAACGAAATTTGTTTAATAACGATAAATATTCACTTTCGTATAAATTATATAACAAGCACTCGGAATCCCGTGTCGTTAATAATAATACGTCTGAAAACCGAGAAAAAAGTACTGGCATTCGGATGGATTTCAGAGACACGGCACCGACAAAAAAAAAACAAAAAAAAAAAAACGGTCCTCTTACATTCGTTCGGAAATGTAAATTCGCACGGATGCGCAAACGCTTTTTTTACAACTGAAAATCTTTGGCGACACCGAATCAATCGTATTTTTTTTATTTTTTTTTTTCTACGCTTTTCTACCGAGATCGACAACGTGTAAATGTATTTACGTAGCCAGTAATTACCTATACGACACGGGTGGGGGGGGGCGTGTAAAATAAAACAAAAATTCAACAAAAAAAAAAAAAACTAACAGGCCTATATAACAAGAATGCCCACGCGTATTTCATGTTGTATTTTTTTTTTTTTTTTTTTTAATAACTCCGCGACAACGGAATACGAATGAAAACGATTTGTACACGGTCGTTGTATTATCGTCCGGTTTGACGAGAGAAATGTAAAAAAAACGATATATAAGTGTTATCGAACAATACGCTTAACGATAATTACGTGTAATATAATAAAAAATATTCTCTTAAAATATAATTTGTTTAAAAAAACGCAACAAAACAAACCGTAGGTAGAAAAACAAAAAAAAAAAAAAAAACGATTATATAATATATTAAAAATAATCATCACTTAGAACATTACGTTATTATTGTCATTAGGTAAATATTATTGTCGGTATTATTGTAATTATATTAGAATAAATTTATATATATATATAAATTAATGTACGCCTTAAAATTAATCGACTAAAATCTAAAAAAAAAAAAATTATTGTCATTGTATTATCAACATTCGGTTTGGGGGGGGGGTAGTTGGTGGGGCGAGGGGAGGGAAAATATTTTTCCTCGTCGGACGATGCGATTGCGGTGGCCGCGCGGCGTACACATCCGCGGGTACGATTACACGTACGAGTTCGGGCGGGTTCCCCGCGTCGTCGAGTGTTTTTTTTTTTTTCGTTTGGTTTTTTATTATTATTATTATTATCGTATATAATTATTTATCATTATCGTTACGTTGAGCAATACTATATAAAAAAATCCGAAGCGCACCCGTCCGAAATTATTATATTCACAATAAACGTAATAAACGTCGTTCCAACACGTCGTCCCCCGTTGGAACGCTCGCAGTCCGCGCGATCTATTTCAACGGTAATAATCATTGTCTGCGGATCGGTCGGAATTGTCAGAGTTTTAAACATCGTCTGGCCTATGCCGGGCACGGGGCTCTAGTTTTACAAGAGAACAGAGAGAATGATTGGGTTTTTTTTTTTTTTTATCAAGTTTCCTTCTCGAGACTTCGGCACCCCAATTAACCGCCGCTGTGGGTCCGGGAAGTTCTGAAATGCCAGGTCCCTACGGGTTTCGCAATTATTTATTTACGAGTTTTAAACTAGCGTCAAGTGGGGTTTTTTTTTTTTTTTTATCGAGTATATAAAAATAAAATAAATCGCGAGCGGATACGGTACGGGATACAGTCAATACTCGTGGTTATTAGGGGGGCTAGATGACGGAAACCTGAGATGTGCCGGGGACACGCGGAGTAGACGAGACACTGGAGGATGCGGACGACAAGTGTAAGAGTTAAATTATATAGGTGACCGCGCCCGGAAGGGAAATACGGAGGGAAAGCAGCAAAAGATTTGTCAAACGATCGAAAAACGTAAGAAATAATTAAGGTTTTGACGAAAAAAATTCAACTAAAATATAAGCCCACGACGAATTGCGTTTATACTCTTACGAATGGCGTAAATTTTTTTTATAGCTTTCCATGTCTCTACATAACTGATCAGAAAACGAATTTTTACGGCAATCGTTAGTGAATTTCGGAATGAATTGTATTTATAAATTTTTTTTGTTTTTATCGACCCCTCCAATCTCGCCGTAATACTATCCTTATTAGTCTACATTGGGTGACCATTTTCCTCCAAAAACGAGATACCTTAAAAAATATCAATATACCGATGAATAAAAATATATATATATATACTAATGTGATATATTCAGCTAGTGGCGTATCCAGAATTTTTCTTGAGGGTGCCTTTGAATAATGACGATATGGAAATATTTTTCGTTATTTGTTATTTTAATTGACTTTTTACGTTCAGACCGAAAAGAAATATTAAAAACCCCGTCAATTTGTAAACGCTCACTTCGAGTCTGGACATTTTTCACTTTTTATTTATTTATTTATTTAATTTCATCCAGTGTAGTCAACCACGAATTTTTAATGTTTAATTTTATTATTTTCGATTTCGAGCACATTCGGCCTGAAGCGGTTTGGTTGTTTGTTTTTGTTTTTTTTTTTTGTTTTTTAAGATACGCGATATTACAAAATTTTGTCAATTATAAATGTAATAATTTTTAATTATTTTTAGTGTATAATCGCTGTAGGGAAAATATGGTCGAGTATATTTTTTTTTTTTGGGGGGGTGCTGGAGATGTCATAACCCCTATATTACAGGACGGTGACAATCACGTTTTTTCCGGTAACCTGTGGGGGGGGGGTTGGGTGTAGGGAAATGGTCTGGGTTTATTAATTTGTTTTTTAACGAATTTTTTTTCTTGTTGCTGTTGTTTTGTCCATCGGCAAATGGACGCGGCCGCGTACGATTGTGAACAACAATACGCGCACACACGCGCACACACACACATACTTACAATCTAATATCGTTTTTAAAACGCACGCATAAATATTACAAATATAATTTTTTTACTTAAGGTCTAGGCGGATAATCATTCTTAATCATATAGTTTACTATAATGTGTACAGCTCACGAGCACACACACACACACACACACATATACACACACACACATACACACACAGACAAACATTAAAATATCTTTACAAATGATATGTTTTTGTTTTGCTCGATATTCTTAATGTCGGATAAAATATTCAAATATTATTCGCGGTGTCCGCGTTTCCGTTTTTTTTTTTTTTTTTTTTTATTCCGTAGTCCGGCCACACCGCAACCGCGCGATAATTATATGGTTTTTTTTTTTTTTTTATTAATATACTCGTGGCGACCCGAGAATTTACACGCCGGACATATGTTTCTCCGGGCCCAAAGACGATTTACCTCGATTTACGTGGGATTTTTAAAATAACATCTAACGGTGATCGGCATTTTTGTTTTTTGTTTTTCATGTTTGTAATTTTTAAAAAAGATATAAATATTAGTTTTGTTAATGTGTACGTGGAATGTATTAGATATTGTCAGCGACAAAAAAAAAAAAAAAAAAACAAAATGAACACTCGTATTTTTTTTGTTTAGTTTTTTCGAATCAAAACTAAATATTTAATAATAATTTACCGCTTTCAAAGCGAATGTGTTGAATACTTTGACGAACAAACCCGATGTTCGTAGCCCGTAAGAATTATTGTAATTATCTGAAAAAATTATAGTGTAACATCGTTGGTCCTAGAGAAACGTATTTCCGAGTGAAGACCGAAATCAAATTTTTTTTTTATTTTTTTTTTTTTAAATTCTCGGTCCACCCTAACCTACACACGACCATTCATAAGCCTGACGACAGTTTATAAAAACTAACAAAACCATTCGAACTTTTTACAGGATTTCGTGAAGTTTTTTCTCTTCCCCCCCATCCCCTTACCTCATCGAACTTTATGTGATTTTTTTTTTTTTTTTTTGTAACGTTTTAACCGTCGACAGTGTTCGTTTTATCGTATTATCGCAACGGCGAGGGAGGAGTAAATATAAATATCTGTCTACAATAAACTAACCTGTATTTATTTTAAACTTTTTACCGGATTTGTTTTATTTTATTTTTTTTTCGAACTAAGCGGATTATTTTATGATATTTTACAGTACTCGCGAATATCTAGTTAATCTTTTTCCCGCGATCGTTTTCCACTATTGTCACATTTTATTATTGTTGTTTTTATTTTAATCTCGTCGAGTTTTTATATTTAGGTTGCTTCGGGGGGGATGTGTTCGCCGTACGGGGCAGCTTGGAATGATTCGGGACGACAGAAGATGTTAAAATTTGAAATAAGTTAGGCTTATAAAAAAAAAACGCGCGATATAATAAAAACTAATTATTATTGATACTATCAAATACCCTTGGGGATACGATTGGCGTTATGACTGACCATAATAGTAAATGTGTGAACCCATAGATTCGTCGAAAAAAAAAAAAATTCCCCTTATGCGTTGGGGCGACATGAAATAAACGAATTAAATCGAATTAAAACCAAGGAAATATATTTCAACAATGAATATTCCCGACAAATTTGCTGCAGTATACTTGATAAACACATCCGAGTAGTTTCCTAATAGTATTTATTGTCGCTTTGAATGTATTTTTTGTTTAGATTTAAAGACCTTCATATGTTGGCACAACGGGATTAAAAACCTAATAAAAAAAAAAATCGATAAATCGTCTGAATACAGCGGAGTATATGCGTATACTTCTGACGCACGTTAAGTATTCTAATTTAGAACGGCTTTATCAGGTGAGATTTTTTTATGAGGGGGTGGGAGAAGAGATAATAAAAACTGTCCCGAAGCGTCAAAATCCGTAATACGCATTTGAAGTTTCGTTTCGCGTTTTTCCATTTTTCCGGTAAGTTTTTATTGGGTCGGTCAAGTGAAATTTGTTCGGGGGGTGGGGGAGAATTTTCGGATATTTACGTTTTTGTATGATTTTTTTTTTACATTTGTTAACTGTTTTACGTACGGCAAAACGGTAAAAAAAAAAAAACGCATATTATTGTCGCGTAAATACGGAATGGCGATCGAGAATTTATCGTCGACCAGAATTTCGAAACGGAAAACGGAATCACCGGTAATAATATATTTGTTGTTTTAAACATGATCGTGATGTTTGAACACGTGAATGTTCGCCACCGGGTCGATAGATTATAATCTCCGGCGGAACGCCGAGGAAGAGAGAAAAAAGAAAAAAAACACACACACACACACACACACACACACACGGATAATATGATTTTTTTTGTTTTTTGGTTCTTTCTGGACTACGGGAGAGTATTGGTGGAGAGTAAAAACGCGGGCGTAAACTTTGTGGACTTTACGGGACGAGTAGCCGATAAAAAGCCGCGAGTGTTGTGAGTGCCTTAGGAGACCGGCTCGTACAGTACGGTCGCCGAAGAATTGAACGGACGGGCTGGGATTTCTACGGGACGGCAAAGGGGTGGGAAACCGAAAAAATCGTGTGTGTGTGTGTGTTTTTTTTTCGTATTATTATTTTTTATTTTTTTGTTTTCCTATCGTCCTCGGCGTTCGGAGATCGTTGGACACGGTGACGGCTGGGGCGACGGTGTCGGCGTTTACCGGACCCGCGCGACACATCACAGTAAACCGACGATCGTGAATATCCGCCCGACCGCGTACGCCGAGAACAGCCGCGCCGTGGTCGCGGCGTACACCGACTTCCAAGACGGCGGCGGTGCGAGGGCTGCGGTGGCGTCGTTCTTGTCGTCGTTGAACTTGTAACCGGCGTCGACCACGTGTATTTTCCATCCGACGTTCGTCTGCGAGTAGCTCTGGAAAACGACAAACACAACGGACGTGTTTCAAATATGATTCGTTCTAATCGTAACCGTCGGTTTCCCCCCCCCCAACCGCCGGGCGATAGGGTGGTTATAAAAAAAAAAAAAAAACTAAGAGTATCTACACTACATACAGATACATCGGTACATGTATATGTCTTGTTTCTACTGAATATAGTTGACATAAGAATGTCGATGTCAATTTGGTATTAGATACGAGGAGACGAGGATTAAACTGTAGGTAACTTTTTTAACACGTGTAAAAAATAAACAAGTTTCAAAGACAGCAATTATTTTCATTGAGTATACATTTTTCTAAATTTTTAAACGGAAGACGCGGTGACACTAATCGTTCAGAGATAGGATCGCGAGGCGGTAAATCAGATGGAAACGGAGGATAACAAAAACCGTTAATCGTAGCAAAACGGGGAACTTTGTTACTGAGCAGAGTTTTATAACAAGTATTGCACACGCTCATATTATGAGAATCTAAGTCTGGGTATTTTTCGAGCAAGAAATCTACGGCTTTCCGGGGAACGTGCTTCATATCTTTCTCGAATCAAAGGCGATCGCAAACAGCGCACGAAACACCGAATTTGTTTTGGATAGAACGAAAATTGAATTCGTTATCAGCGACGGGAAATTCGTCAATACAGACATTTCGCGGCGGTTCGGTTATCGGAATGACGATTTTCAGCTTGTTCTTTAAACGACCGTCGCGGTAACATTCTCGGTGTCGGACAAATTAACAGAATGACCCCCAGCCATAAGACATATACATGTCAAAACGACAAAAAAAAAAAAGCTGACATTGTGTTTTTAGCCTATAGTTGATCCGCAAATATAAAACGCGGAACCGCAGACCAAGAAGATTATGAGGACCGGACGCGCGTGATCAATAAATAGTGAGGGGGCCGGGAACCGAACACTCGGAATCCAAAAAAACACACCTAGAGAATAATTGTTATATCGTATTTTTTTATTTTTTTTTTTTTACATATTACGCGCCTTATATTGTTTTGCCTAGGCACATCAAAAATCCCGTACGCTTATTGTTTGGTAGAATATTTTTTTTTTTAGACAATTCGCCCTAGGGTACCGTCCCATTTTGCGCTTAGGGGCCCGCTCACGACCCGTGTTTTGGCTCAAAAAACGGGAAAAACTCTCACCACTCGTAGGATGTACTTATTTCGGTAGGATTTTTTTTTTTTTTTTATGTTTTTTGTTGGAATGTGGACTGACTTTTTACAGGGCGCATTGGACACGGATTTTTAATATTTTATTACTAAACGCTATAATTCGAGTTTAAATATGACCGATCATCTCCAATTTTTTTAAATAATAGTGTTTTGTAGTGTTTATTGACATTAACAAATCGTGTGCCCCGTAAAAGGTAGTCCGTTTTCCAACAAAGAATAGAGAATTGTCGAAAGCGGATCATCCTACGAATAATGTGAGTTTTTCTTGTAAGGCATGTTTTTAAGCAAAAAACGGGTCGCGGGCATGTTTTACATGTTTAAACAATTCTTAAACGTTTATATCTGAACAATAAGTAAATTAACTGTTTGTTACATGCAAACAAATCGTATAAATAACGATTTATTTAATCAAAAACTGGAACTATGTAACTTTTTATGATTAAAAAATTAACTATTTTAAATTCTGACTGTCGCAACCTATTTATTTGTTATATTTTACATTAAAAAAAAAAAAACACCGTTTTTGATAATTTCAAGTAATAAAGTAACCAAAGTATGGATACGTAACAAAAAATTTGTTTGTTTTAACATTTATATGTGATCTTTTTGTAAAATTATTATAATGTAAAAAATGTATTAGACACGTCTATAATATCATCTAACGGTCCGGGTAAGACGGGTGAAATGTCTTTATTTTTTTTTTTATTACAATAATGCTAATTAAAATTTTTTACCGTGCAATATTTAAAATCTCACGTACACACCGGTTTTGTTTAATATTTAAATTTCAAATTGTTTTAAAAAGAAAGTAAAAAAAAAAAAAAAAAAAAACCGGCGTAGTTATCCTGGAGTTACAAAAATTTGGCGTCTCGTCTTATATCACGGTCGTGTTCGCATCAGCAAATATTATGATGTAATAAATCAAAAAAAAAAAAAAAATCTCAAATTAAGATTTAAAATAGTTAAGTAAGGCAGAGGACCTGCAAGCATTTGCATATTTGTTTTACACAATCAAAAAAAAATAGCAGACCATGAAACAAATACTTTTTATGCTAAGACAAAACTAGATTTATAATTGTATTTACCGTATAAATGCATATTTTGTTGTTTTTTTTTTTTGCCAAATATTTAATACAATTAATAGTTTTCTCGATATTTTCTCCGTCCGCGGTTTTATCTCGTTTAATAATAAGAAACAACCGAAATCTGATAGTCCGAGTCCGAATTAATTTTCAATTTTTCTCGTATGAATACGGTTGTGAAATTGGATTCTCAATGGAAACAATTCCGTGCCGTTAAGACGGATTTTTCATTTTTTTTTTTTTTTTTATGTAAACGGTAAACGCGTCGTCTACGCCATAATGTCGCGGACAGGACGGTAACGATGCCGTTCTAAGTGCATTTTACAGGGTTTTGGGTTTTTACGTTGTGCTCGGGTATTTAGTGGTTTTTTCGTTTTTTTACTCTAGAGCTACAAACCGCTACCAAGTCCTACTCTCGTTACCACAACTCGCTCTTCGACCATCCTAGCCAAAAATCTAACCAATCCAATCCAATGCCTGGCAACCCTCCCAAAAGATTAAAAAGAAAGTGGTGCCGCGGGACCTACTTCTCTAATTTAACCCTATAACACTGATCAGGAGTGTCACCAGTGGGCGGCACCTTCTCCTTCATGTCATCCGACAGCAATCTAAATTGTAAGCACTTAAGCTTATTATACATTAGCTGTATAGATTGTTTAAATTCAAATAAAGGAGAGAAAAAAAAAAAAAACTCTAGAGCTACAAGAGTCCTCTCTGGCACTTGTTTTTTTTTTTTTTAGTCGTTTGTTAGGCAGTTCACATGCGTCGCATGCCGCGTATTCGCACACATAGCGCCCGCCTACGTGTACACATGTCCCGCAACAGTTATACGCCATCGACACGTTTAAAATAACGCCGTCGCAGTTATTTGGGGGGTGGCGCGCAACGTAATTGCGCAATAATTTTACGAATACGTATTATGTAACGTATATGTTTTAACAACAATACAATTACGTTTACACGCGATTTTCGAATTATTTCCTCTATTGTTGTGCGTACCCAATACACGGGTAGTCGTCGTGCAAATAGCGTACGGTCGGGATATCGTAAATTAATTAATAAATCATTTTTCGCGTTAATTTTTTTTTTTTTTTTTTTTTTTTTTTGAGTGGATTTTGATTGGATTTATGCGGGTTCCCGCGTACCGTGTACGTTTTACCGTACGTGTTGGCCCGCCGCACGTGTTTGGGCAACGCGCGCGCGCGCGCGGAGTAGATTTACCCCCGAATACCCCTGCCGGATGGAAATTGCGAACAAAAAAATAATAATAATAAAAGTCAAGAAAGTACGGTATTTAAAGGAATCTAATTTATATCGGCACGAGACGATAAATCATTGTCAAAAGGAAAACGATTCCGGACGGGTTAATCGTGTTTTGAAACGCCGTGGATTTTTACACGGTTATCGCGCGAATCCGGAACATCAAACACGATTATAAAATAAAAGAAATTGATTTTAAAGAAAAATGTGGCTACGAATTTTCGACATTTTTTTTTTTTTTTTTTTATGACCAATCGATAAACTCATAATGAACCATGTGTCAAATTTTCCGGTATTTTTAACCTAATCAAAATTGATAAACTATACATTGTCAAAGTGCCAGAATGTACCTCTTATAAAGACGTGATACAAGTAATCGTTAAAAATGTCGAGTTTCTTTATAATTATATTTAACTGAAGAACAAAAAAATAAAATAACACGGAACCGTTGTTAGTATTGAGTGAATAATCCCAGTTTTCTTCCCGGCCCATTCCTCAATGCACTAACTAGATCGGAAATGTAATCAGAATAAAAAAAAAAAAAAAAAACGAAATAACCAGGAAAAAGGTGTAATCTTTAAAAAAAAAAAATATAAGGTTAAAACCATGTGCGCGTTACTGTTGGTGAATTTTAGAATGTATTTTTTTGGGATGTAAGGTTACAAACCTCGGATGGCGCGTACCGAATCCATTGAACGGATAACGGACAATTGGGTTACGATAAAAAAAATGCGCGATTTCCGACCGAGACGAAATAACTTAACATAATATTAATTGGAAATTGTACAGAAAATAAAATAAAAAATAAATATTAACAATAGTCACCTGATAGTAAACTGTATCCGGCGTCTCCTCGAGAACTGTCCAATTCAATACGGCTGGGGAACCGTGTTCTTCGCAAGACAACTTCAAGGAGTCGAAAAAAGCGTTGAACGTTTCCATTTCAGACGAACGGTCGTAAGACTTGAACTTCCATTCGCAAAACCGACCGGCTAAGATGAGAAGGTACAGAGTAGTAACAATTGTAATAAAAAGGCATAATTAAAGAAATAAAAAAAAAAAATTAAAAATTTCGAAGAAAAGTTCTACAACAATCAATGTTGTCGACGTCTACTACAAAGTAAAACCGGGAATGTTTTCACCGTACGAATTCCTTGATTTATTTATTTATTACCGTAATATTATTTTCTAAAGAGCAGAGATTTTTTATTTAAAAAAAAAAAAATAAAAACGGTTAAAATCGTTCTCCCGGATTGTGTGTTGCCAAGTCGATCCGGATGGTTTTTAAAAGGAATGGAATCGATCGAAAACCATTGTTACATTTAATTTTTCTCATTTTTTTAACAGTTTTAACTCGCTATTAATACCTTTATCGATTAACTCATCAAATCGAAATCAGCACGAGTCGTTACCCGAGTATTTTTAATTTTTTCTCTAGTTTTTATGAAAATTATTTTCAAGATTGCTACTATCTCTACTTAAGAAGTTTCGTTCCTGAGATTTTGGGAGTTTTGAGACCGCGAGCGTGACAACAAAAATATTGTTCATAATAATGTATACCACTATAATGGAAGCAAGGTAGTTGCCCGAAAACGATAAGCAATTATTAATTAAGCGATACCAAAACGCCGGAAATGAAAAAAAAAAAAAAAATGAAAAAAAGTATTCTGTGGTATAAAGTGTGCAGAAGGATAGTGTTTCCCGGGCGAAATGGAAACAAAAATGTATACTTTATTTTATTAGATTATCTCCTGCAAGGCTACAATTATAACTATTATTTTCTTAGTCAACCATGACCATAGTTATTGTACACTATAGCAGCACCTCCCTCCCAAAATGTTACAAAACATTATTATTACGGTATTCTCGAAATTGTCGTAAAAAACCCCTAAAGAAATATAACATCGGACTCCAGTTTTGTCGGACTCGCATTGTTATCTATTCGCAGAGATATCGCGGTGTCGGACGATAGAATATCGGACACGTTAAGCTAACAGCGGGTTTGGACATTGCCGCTGTAATTTGTCGATTATTAGTTCATTTTTTTAAATTTGTATTCATCATGTATTCGTGTCGAATGAACAAATGGGTTTTATTTACTTTTATAAAGCGCTGACGTATTATAATATTTCATCGAAACGACAATCCGACATTCCTACTATTCCTACTATTTGTTTAAAATTACTGTAAAACCGTTGATTTTATTGTATACTAAAAAAATATATAATACGCATAATTCCGTACAAGTATTTCAAGTGTAAAATTGTATACAAATGTATTATTATTAAATCACCGGTAAAGGTTACTAATAGACTAGCACGATTAACGTACGTTATATAAATACGTATTTGTAAAGCCGTACAGGAATCAAAACCTAAAACTAAAACCTCGTCATCAGCACGCCCAACTTATGGGAAATGCCAATTAAACCGCGTCTGTGTAGTAAAAAATGTTGATTTATTTTTATTTGTTCGGCGTCAGGAGACGAATTATTTTTTTCCCCGGCTAAAACCGACGGATTTGCAGGAGATAATAATAAAATACATTATACGGAATGACGAGATTAACAGTAAATACCGAAATATCGGAATCGCACTGTTTAAAAAAAAAAAAAATAATAATAAATGTATGGTTAAAATAGGTTTGTATTTTTTCGTGAAGTGGAGCGTTCTCATTCCGTTCGTCAACCGAACATTGGTCCGAAATGCAGCGGCCCAATCTTTAATTTCGAAAAGAGTTTCGCTAAAGGCCCGGCCTGAACATGGCAGGGTTCGGCGCCCACGGCACTGGGCCTCTTATCGTTTTTTTTTCCCGACAACTACCCTGTGCCCGACTAATAATTTGTACCCGCTGTGGGAAACGGATAACCATCCGAATCGTATACTATGCCAGCGAACACCCGCTGTTCCTTGTTTGCGTCGGTCTTCTGACCGAATCCTCCTTCGGGGCTGTCAGTGATGTAAAGTGGATGGTAGTGCCCGACCTTGTTCGGATCGTTCCCTGAAATTCAATAAAATAACGCCCGTGTTAGTTTGGTGCGAGCGCGATTTTTAAAAAGGATAAAAAAAACCGCGGGTAGGCGTACGCCACTGTCGTGTACTGTAGACGAGCAATTTAATTGAGGATTGTAAAAGCAGTAGACCCCAGAACCAATTATCGGAGCGAGGGGGAAAAGAATTTGTTTTACGGGACGGCCGGAAGATGGGGTACAGAGTAATTATTAGTTTACATACTGTGAAAGCAACGGATAAATCATTGCAATAAAAAAAAAAAAAAAAACGATTCTGAGCGGAGCTCGGTTATAGTATTATTCGTGGTTTTTCCCCTTGTAGCAAAAGGCAACCCGGAGATCAACAGAAACAAAACCGACGTATCGTAATTTGTTGTCAGTTTTTTTTTTTTTTTAAAGTTTTTTTGATCTGCCGGTAAAATAGGAAACATGTTCAAGCAAAGTACCACAGGGCAAAAAAAAAAAATCTACATCTTTATAGATAAGCCGTGGAAAAATCGAAGCGTTTTTACTAAACAAAACAGCGTTTTCTGAAAAAAATTTTTTTTAAATATTTTTACCTCCTTCGACGGTGAACGTATACGTCTGTTTTCTCTCCACGTAAATTTCGGGTATCAGTTTTCCGTTGATGTACCAGACCACGTCGCCCGTGTAATGACCTGATGATATTATTATTAAACGTTGACAATATTTATTACACTTTTTTTGTTCATATTAATTTGTTTTATTGTTTATTAGCGAAGATTGTTTAGACTATTTTATTAAATATTACGTCGATGATCGACTCCAGAGCAACGGCCTAGTCAAAAACAAAAAAAAAATGTAAAACAAATTTAAAGTTCCGGGACTGTTTGAATTGCGCGCCGACGGGACGTCGTCGAATAATGGTACGATTGGCATCACTGGTTACTGTGAGACTTCTCCGAGCACATCTGTAGGTTCTCGATAATCGTCAATGTTTGGATAATACAGATGTTTATGTAAAATATAATTTTCGCGTTTGACGGTTTCGGGACGAATCGAATAGAAAAACGACTGACACGCTTTTTGGCGGGTCGGAGAAGATATTGGTCATCCTCACTGTGACGGTAGAACATTTGTTAGCTGGCAAACGCAACTTCCAAATTTCGAATTTCATTTCAATTTCGCTCGTCGAAATGGAAGATAAATGCTTTCCAACCCTCCCCCCCCCCAAAAAAAAAAGCTACTTAATATTTCCGTTAGCCATCCATTCAAAGGAGATGACAGAGAATCTACAAACACAAATGTGCTCAGGAAATCGTACGGAAACCAGTAATGGAGAATCTTACCCCGTTCTTCTTGTAAAATACAATACAGGATGACCACCTATCCGGTGGTTATTATGCGCAACGTGTTTATCTCGTTAACCTCGAGTTTACGAGAAATAAAATAAAATATCAATTTCGACATTGAAAGTTCAGTATAGTTCGGTACCGATATTGTTATTTTTACGAAAACGCAATACCGCCATCCGTCTATAATAAAACCCCAGTGTAAAATAATATTATATATTCGACCCGACGCTGCGGCGGAATGCATAAAATATTCTAAAAAAATAATACTAAAAAAAAAAAAAAAAAACACCGCAAACTAATTTATCGTAAATAATTATACGTAATAATATGTTTTTGATGATACCGCCACGGCACACGCGGATGGGACGAAATATATAAACGAAAGAAAAACGCCAACATGTAATATTATTATTATATTCAATCCGTCATTATTAATATTCACTTCGTTTTTTTCCCCTTTTTTTTTTTTTTTTTTTTTTTTCCATTGACTTTGGCCAATGATATTGTCGTGGGCTCGACTTTCGTCGCGGTCGACCTCACGCCCCACATAGTTTCCACTTCTAATACGTTACCTTCTAATATTATTTTTACAAACAAACAGTATACGGACCGGATGTGGTTATTCCCAGGTTAGGCGTAGCCGGGAAAAAAAAAAAAAATAATATTCAAAACGGACGTTTTTAAATTTTGCAATCCAACGATGATCGTTCATTTCGGAAAAGTGAATTTGTCGAGATTTCCGTCGTAAAACCTAATCAGTTTTACGTTTTAACGGTGCATTCAATTAGGCACTCGATTGCATCAAACTGTTATTACAGTAAAAATAGTACGCGCTTTTTAACTACGCTCGCGGCTACGCCACCGGGGGCGACAAACCCCCGCGATTCGTCACGCGAAACCACAACGACAAAATCAACACACGTGTCTACTATTATACGAATTGAAATAATCAATTCCATTAGGAATTTTCAAAACCTAACCTAACTGCAGTCTGCACGTGTGGGGGCGATACTATCTGAAGTTGGAAACTTAAGCGTGACTTACCCGTGATGGCCTTGTAGCCCCGGTCACCGCCGGACGGCCCGAGCCTGGCCACGAACTTGTTCTCGCCGATGATGATGTTTAGCGGCCACGCGGACAGCGCCGTGTCGTCGTCCATGTTGTACAGGGACATCGAACACGTGTGGTCGTCCTTGGACCCGAAAGTTATTCGGATTTCGTCTGCGAACAAATTGCCATGTAAATTCCGTTCGCAGATTTCAAACGGTAACCACCATGCATATAATATCGAGAAAACGAAAATATTGAGCCTGGTCTGGTTTACGGCAAAACGGACTTGGACGTTTTCTCGTCGATGATATGCGAATAAGAATGCCATGACGTAATATTGGTTCCGGCGAACCCCCCCGGAACCACGGGACGTGGAAAATAAGAAGATCAGCGAGGTGACAGGATTATCAGTTGCGCGAAGGCCGGAGAAACCAACGTGTTGGCCGTGAATCAGACCGGAACCGGGGATGAGACGGTTTTTTTTTGTATCGCAACCTACGGGGGGAACTCTACCCGACAGGGCATCCTTGAATCCGATGAGACCTAGAGGACGTCCAAAAAATCGATGGAAGAATGGACGAGGTGTAATGAACCGGTAAGAGTGAGTATACAAAATCACTAGGAACGGAAAGCAAACGTTTTTGAAGAATCGCGAAGCCGAGAAGAAGAGGAGAAGAATTCTATTAGAAAAACTCGCCTATTTGTAATACATTTTTATATAAAAAAAAAAAAAAAAAATTACTGGCAAGTAAATTAATATTATTCCGCCAATTAATATACTCGATTTCGTTTTCAAATTTTCGTTATGCAATCGTTTTCGATATTTGTCGACGTCGTTTTCTCTAAATGGTGTTTTCCGTTGGTTTCTCCCCCCCGCTCACCCGAGTTATAATGAGACTAAATCCACAATAGTTTTTCTGGCCCCTTGTTTTCTTGCCGCACACGTCGCACCGATATTGCGAAAAAGTATAAAACGCCACGAATAATTTTTAAGGCCGTAAACGTGTACCGGGAAGAGGCAGGACAAGAGAACAGAAATGATTTGTTCTTCGTATAAAGGATAGGAAAGATAATCGATTTACGTACTCTAAACGAGCAGTACAAGCCTTTTTCATTTTGATAAAAAGTTCGCGTATCAAATAATACAATTGTTCTCTGCCCTTACTACCGTAAACTATTATTATTAGCTAATACTGGCCAAAGCTATCGCCGTCGCCGAAACGCAACACCAAAGCATGTTTTTATGGTGCAAATATAAGTCAAAAAATTCTCATACGTTTCCCCAGTCATGGTAATTGAAAGTTCGATAAAAAAAAAAAAAAAAAAACCGATAATTTTATCGTTAGTACATTTTTAATGTACTAAGTATTAGTGTTGCAAATTATCTAGATACATTTTTTTTTTTTTTTTATCTTTTATTTTATCTAGAGGAAAATGTTCCATGTATCTTTTTAGTAATTACTTTTAGATATACGAAACACGTTTCATAACGATTTATTATGGAGATTTATGCGATAAATCTTTGCTAGCCGAAAACGATTCTGAGCAAAGTCCAGTTAATCATGTTTTGAAATATTTAAGATTTTCATCAAAATGTACAAACGATGAAACGGCACTATTACATTACCCTCGAATTGTTTTTATTCACCATTTAGTATACAATTCATGATGAAATTTGTGTGGAATTTCCGTGCGTTTCTGTTTGGCAATAACAGTTTTATTCAATTAATTCGAGAGGAAAAAAAAAAAGCCTATGAATTGTTAAAATTGGCCAGGATTTTTCGAAAATTTGTCCACGCCTAGAAAGCGCCTATTAATAATATTGATTTCAGGTTTCTGCGATCGTCCGGCACCGGGTCACAACGGAAATAAAACCCTCGTAAATAATGAAACCATTAGCGTACATATTCCCGTTTTTCCCAACTATTAAGAAAACTACGACGGAAATAAAAAAATAAAAAAATGTCATTTTTTTTTCTTAACGCACCGACTACATCCAAAATGCTATCAGGGAAGACGCTATACTTGAAATGTATAGCAGGATGTATATGGCGGAAAAGTCTTTTTCAGATGGTGGGGGGGAGGATGACTGTAACATATTGGTTTTTCGTTCTTTGCCACGGTGATAAAAACGGTCTAAAACCGGACGCGTACGCGCAACGGGGTCCGTATTGTTTTTTACGCGGCAAAACCGACCTTTGGTGACATCGTAGAAATTGTGCGCGCCGGGCTGGTATTTGTCGACGAGCGGCCCGATGGCCCCGATGACCAGGGCGTCCATGTCCACGGGCACCGCCTGGTCGTTGATGGCCTCGTTGGTCTGCACGGGCCGCCGGTACACGACGCACGTGACGCCGTTCCGCCGGGTGCCGGTTATCAGGATCGCGTCGTCGCGGCCGCCCAGCCGCTCGTCCTGGCACACGCCGTTCTTGCCCTGGCACTCCATCGTGGCCAGGAGATAGTAGTCTTCGGCGTGGAACGAGTTTTTCGCCTGGTCGTAGTACGCCACCACCACGTCGCCGCCGATCATTGTCACTCTGCCGACGGACACGGAAACGAGCACAACGTTAGAGCGTTTCGATTTGATTTTTTTTTTAATATTTTTAATAGGGGGGGGTTTTTTTTTTTGTCGGCCTAACCAAACCGTCGAAAAACTATGCGCGTCAATGGAATGTATTCGCCAAAATCAAAACCACAACGAGCGACGGTGCAAATATATTTTTATTCCGTGCACACGGAATAACCAAAGGACATACACGATAACTTAAAAAATAAACGGAAGAACACTACTACGTCATTATTTCAACGTCGGTTTTCTCGTGTTTGCAACCCCAGATAATGCGATAACGTCAACACAATTTTATAAAACAGTAGGGGGTTTCAAGGGGCACAGCAAGTGCTCCTTCTTCTCCCCCGCCCCAAAATCACGCCACTGAATATACCGGCAAGGCTGGTAAAGTTGACGGGTTATTTATCATATGAGTCACAGTCGGGGGCTTTGCCCCCATACACCTAAGCATATCTCACATATATTTTATTACTACGCACTGCCACAAGATTAGTAATATTTTAAAAAACCGACCACAAACAACCTCGGAAAATAGAGAAATACGTGTTTTCAAATGTCCTACTTTAAACTTTGATGCTGAGGATTGTGTCAGTTTAATAGATTGGGGATGTCTCTGTACATGTGGTTGGGCCACCTCCACTAACAAAACTAGTAAATAAGCACATAGTATTCGAGGCAAAGGGTGACGTAGATCTGGTGTGCAGGAAAATATTGAATAAAATCTCTCAATCAGTCGAAAAGTTGGTAAAATTAGTAACTGATGTTAGTGCTGTTATCTATGAGCTAAAAAAAAAAAAAAAAAAAATAAAGTATGTATTAAAAATAATTCACTATAGAGGCTCGTCGTATCACACAAAATTTCAAGACAAAAGAAGAATATAATTTAGAGTACTACTAAATAAGCAAATAGTAAATTATATTATATTTTTTTTTTTTTTTTTTATGTAAAAACATGTTAGTTTAGGTTGTAAACGTTTTTAATTTATGGTAATGTCTATAAATATTTATTTATGGCGATTGTTGGGATATTACGAAATTTCTCGCAACAAAATGATGTCTATATTTATAAATGTTAAAATATCAAAATTTGTTTCTCGTAATGCCGTGCATCTATTTTACACCCCGCCAATTTCATTTTCAAAAAAATAATAATAATAATAATAAAAATCGTTCCACCCTAAGTTTGTTACGTATACATTGTACCGCACGTAAATGGTTCTTATCATATTTTTGATGGTTTTTTTTTTGTTGTTTTTTTATGTAATTCAGGGATAAATAATCGTAAAGATTTGGCACTTTTCACTAAACACCAATATATTCCATATTATATCAAAGATACCCATTAAAAAATCGACCTCCGGGATCCTATCTCGTTTGTAGTTCGCGTTTATGTATTTTAACGCGTGGTACAAGAAATTATGTAAACAATATGATACTGCTTATAAAATAAAATAAAAAAACCACGCGGAGCACTCTGTATAATAATAAATTAAATCATATTGGGGGTTAGGATAATTTACATAGTTGTTTTTCTTTTTTTCCCGTCGAAATCTGTTCCACTGGCCGGAGATAAAAAAAATCAAACCGTTTTCATTTCGCATATTTTTACATAATATTCTTAATATTCGTAAACGCATATTATTCCGGGCGCTGTTTCCGTTTTATTTTTACAAAAATTATAATTACGAATTTAAAGGAAAACAATTTTAATATCCGCGGTACATTACGAAAAAAATATGCACAATATTTTTAAAGTAGTTCTCCGGTCAAAACGTAATGTTGTAGACGGATTCATCGTCCGACGACTGAATGTTGTTGATTTTACAAGCTGACCTAAAAAATATATTTAAAGTATATTTAAACCTAGGCCAGTGCGATTAATCGGATATTCGATAATTTCGATAATCGATTATTGGGACTTTGATACGAAATGATAACGTCAATTTTTCTTGTTAACATAATAACGACGTAGCCTATTCGTTAATTTTTTTATGATATTTAAAACGAGCGAATCGCACGTTTTGTAATCATTAGGCAAGCGGATTTTTATGTTAAAGCTATTGGCGGTTGACAAATGTTTAAAACGAGAGAAAAATATGGTATATATATATTTTTTTTAGGACGTAATGGGAAGACAGTACGATACGTATCTGTTAGTTGACATAAAATCGATAATAGTTTCGATATTGTCGAAACTAATCGATGAATTAAGTCGATTATTTTTGATGAAAATAGATATGACGGATATCTATTACATTGCAATATACACTTATTCCGCGTGTTTATTATATTTTTTACCCACTTGTTTGGATTGCCGCTGAGCCCGAACGCCATGTATTGGTCTTCTTTTATTTTCCCGATCAACTGTACTTGGAGCCAGTCGCCTTGTATTTCCCAGTTCACCTGCAGTTTGCCGGGCAACAGTTCCCGGCAATTGTTCATCTCCCAGTGTCCCTCGGGATCCGACGTGGTGCTACTCGTCTACGATAATTATAATTAGTCATATACGTAATATTGGTTTTTTTTTTTTTTTTTTTTTAATCATTTTTTCCCTGTCGGTTAAATCCCATAAATCGGACTGCGTCCGACTTAAGAGGACGTGATCCTTGCACCACCCATTGTGATTCGATTGTAAATATTGCTTTGCCCCGGGGACTCTTGCGCTATTTATAGTCGGATTAACGAAATTTCACAACACATTACAGAAGAACTTTGTCCGTGCCGTGGCGTGTCCTTTTTTCTTTTCTGATAGCACTAACCAATCGTTTTTTTACAAGTATATTAAAACACCAAAAATAACCGAAAGTTTTCAAACCGATAACTTTTATTGTTTTTATGTTATCAAAAAAAAAAAAAAAGGCACGCTACGACGCAGAGAAAAAAAAGTTCTCCTGAATATGCTACGAAATTTCGGAAGTTCTACTACGAATACGAATGTTGTCCCACCCGAAACGGTTTTTTGTATATATTTTATTTTTTTTATCATAATTACACAGAAATAATATTTGTGATAAAGACAACGGGACTACATTGTACATTGATTCGATTGTGTAATCGTGAAAAGTGTTCAATGCATGTTCAAATAAAACCGAAACAAAAACAAAAAATACCGTTCAAAGTGATTTTTAGGATTTATGATAATTAGAGACAACAACGTGATCTAGGGGGAAGAAAAATTTGTATTTCCATGTACACGGACGAGACGGTAGGTATTCAATATTAAAAAGTAGTATTTTTTTTAGAATTACACAAAAGCATTAGCATTAGTTTTGTAAAATAATATTTTAATTAAATAGCGTTTCCTAGATAAAGTTGTGTTATACAATTTACACCGCGGGCTGTTTTACGTTAAATCGTTATACTGCTACCGAAATAAAATGATTTTGAACAAAACGAACACGACGTTTTCGTTTTAAAAAAAAAACGTGCTCGGCTACCGGCCGGTAATTCTACCGTAAAAAGTGTTTTGCGCGGGCGAAACTACTCGAGCTGTAGACTTAAGAAATCGAATTTACCCGTTACGCGAAACGTTGATCGAGGTTTTTTTTTCCATACAACAGAAGACAAATAAATAAAATTATCGTTGTTCTAAAATGCGATGATAGTTTTAAGTTTGTTTTTTTTTTTTTTGTAAATCGACTAACTAACTTTTTACGTAGTAGTGATATTGAAAAACTAAACGATATTTCCGCGAACATTTTTTTTTTGTGTTTAATTCACGGTCACGCGATAAATACTCGTGATTATATTGTACCGGATAAATCGATTTGGGATATTTATCAGTATACGTCAATTTAAATAATTTTTTTTTCATTTGTTAAATTTCGCCTGCACGCCGCAAAAGCCCTTAAACACGGCGTGCGGGACCCGACGAATTCACGTTCGTCGGCATAATCGATTTCGCGGCAAACGTTTTAACATTCGCGTGAATTGACGACCCAATTGTCGAACGAAAAAAATGTACGCGAAATACGAGCGCGTGCCAGTGTTTACCGCCGATAAAAAACGCTCGGCGTGTCGGTTAAATATTTAAAATACCGAACAGACAACCGAAACAACACCCACTGGTAGAGCGCCGTATAATAACGCGGCCCTTTAAATTGTTACGATTTACACACGACGAATATTTTTTTGCGAATTATTTTAGTGAAATATTTTTATTGTTACTTACCGGATTGTACCACCACTTTGGCTGTATGCCGTAACACGCGTCCACGAATCGCAGCACATAAATAAAATACATTCGTTAACTATATTGATTACATATCATCACAGGCGTTAAATATAATATTTTTTTTATTATTTTTTTAAACTATTACGACTGCAATAACCACGGGATCCGAAGCGACCGGAATCAACCCGAGCGGAATATTTATATATATACGAGGTGCGACAATAAAATAAAGAGACTTTTTGAATAAAAGTTGTTTATTTTAAAAATGTTATAATTTAATGATTATCACCTTCAAAGTACCTTCCCTCAGCATCAATACACTGTTGCATACGTCGCTGCCATTCTTGAAAACAGTGTTGCCAATTGCTTTCATTCAGCCCTTTTAGAAGTTCTGCCGTTTTCATTTTTACGTCATCAACTGTTTGAAAATGGGAAAAGAAATAAGAAGGAAATAAGAAGAAGTCACAAGGGGCAAGGTCTGGCGAGTACGGGGGATGTTGAAGTACAGGAATTTTTTTTTCAGTTAAAAAACGTTGAATTGAAAATGCACTGTGAGCTGGAGCATTTTCTTGGTGAAGAACCCAGCCATTTTTCCATAGATCTGGTCGCTTCCTTCTGACACGTTCTCTTAATTTAATTAATACCTCTTTATAATAATATTGATTAATTAATTTTGTCGATTTTTTCAACGTTTTCGTTTGTTGAAGACGTGGTAGGACGTCCAGAACGATCATCGTCTTCGACGTCCTCCCTTCCACTACAAAACCGTTTGTGCCATTCAAAAACACGAGCTCTTGATAAACATTCTTCACCATAAACTTCACATAACATACGAAACGATTCCGCGGCAGTTTTTTTTTTTAATTTAACAAGAAATTTAATGTTAACACATGTTGTTCGATTTTTATATCTAACATTTTTCGGCAGTATAGTCGAACTCGCACTAATAACAAGGCTACTAACGTATAAGAAAATGAATCGATGCCATCAGTGTTCATAGTACTTTTAGATAAGTGTTTTCTAATCATATTTCAATAATCGTTTTATAGATAACGTTAATAGTTTAGGTTTTATTCAAAAAGTCTCGTTATTTTATTGTCGCACCTCGTATAATAATAATAATAATAATAATATTGGTGTTTTTTCTCTATACTGATAGAACGACATAAGTGAACATAAAAAATTGGCCATGTTACTAAATGACTCGTAACTAAATATCAATATTTGGATATTTATACTTAAACTAACTCCTAATTTTATAATAATAATATTGTTGTAGGTGAGAACTGAAAGCATGAGTATAGCGTGTTATAACACTCATATTCCATTAAAATAAGTTTCTAAATCAATATAAACATTAAACATAATTTGTCATCATCTCACTGTAAATTTAATTTTCAAATTCGTTTTGTGTAAAATCGTGTTTTCTGTGTTATGTCGTTGTTGTAGCAAACAAGCGACATATATTTTTTACTAGATTCCGGCGTCTGTACCGTTTTCCAAGTCCGTTTTATGGACCGACTATTGGGGGGATCTGTACAATCGCGGTGTGGCGTCAAACCGTGTTCGCACGCCGTCAACAATTAATTCAGTACTGCCGACATCAGAAAACAAATACCGTTTTAACACCGGCGGCGTTTTTTTATACGAGACGAAACCCGGTACACGAGTTGTTATGGATAGGTATATCCGAACTCCGGTTAATGCGTGCCCGGATGCGTTTCCGAATTCGGGAACGATTTCGACCCCATCCCCTATCGCCAATCTGCTCTTCGCCGGATAAACTTTTCGGCGCCCAAATGCCCCACGTCTATATGACAATTCCAATAGGATCCGACCGGGAGGTCGTTGGTAGTGATGGGCATATCCGGATTATCCGAATAATTTAGACTATCCAACTCAAATTTGCTGATTAACGATTCTTTTTTATAAATTTAATTCTATAACATATTTTTCGAACAAAGGTATACCATATTTTCAAATAAATTTTACTTGATAGTTGTAAGACAACATGTCCGTATAAATAATTATTGTTGTAGTATAAATTTCTCTGATCTTCAAAAAACCTTTTTCAATAACCATTTGAAGGCTATGCAGTAAAGATTAGTAAATTAGAAATGTGTATTATCTACCTATTTGAAACATTTCGAACGATCGTTATGATACGGACTTCGATATAATATAACAAATGAAAAAGTCATATAGGTATAAAATAATTTCAATAACTTGTTGTTTCGATAACTATTAAAAAAACTATAAATAACCAATAAAATTATGATAAGTATACTATAAATCATAAAACTTTAGTATTAATTTATCGTTAAATTTCCATTACAATAAAATAAAATAATTTATTTTACCATACTGTAAGTCACATAAAAAGAAAATCCATAAATCCGGATAATCCGGGATAGTCCGACAAATCCGAATATGAATTTGATTCAAATCCGGATTTGGATATCCGGATATTCGGATAAGTCAGATATTCGGATTTCATGCCCACCACTAGTCGTTGGTACCGGTCGTGGGGACAGAGTGAACCCGCCGGTGGCATTTCGACCGGTCTGGCATTTAAACTGCGGTAACGTTTCTTAACCAACTGGATTGTTGGGATTTATTTTCGGTGCAATCAGTTGATTTATCGTATGGTTTATTGGTAAAGTTAATATTAAAATAAATACTTTCGCGAAATAAACGATATAAAAATTATAAATACAAATTCCAGAAGAAAAAAAAAACTACAAGAGGGTTTACGTCGCAAATCGTCGTCTAGACGAAATATTTGTAAAATAAAAATATAAATATAACTTACAATATAAAACATATTATTTTACTATGGTTAATAAGCAGTTATAATAAACGATAAATGGATAAAAAGAGGGTCAGGCGTGTATAAATTGGGAACAAGTAGCTGCTAAAAACGAAATAAAAATATTTTTAATTTATATAAATCGCGTGTATTAACTAATAAAATATTTAACAAAATAAAACTAAAAAAAAAAAAAAAAAATTAAAAAATAAAAACATTTAATAACAAAATATTATTGAAAAAAAAAAAAACGGAACGACCGACAACCGAAAAAATATAATTGTATGTACCGAGAACGATATAAGAATCACTAGACGGTAAAACGTCACAGCCGAATACAACGTTAGGTCATTGGTTATCAATTACCATTATTATTAAGCACAGGGGAAAATGGAATAATCTTACCCGATTGTCGGTACAAGTCTAAAAATGTATCAAGGAAATTAGTGTCCAATATGTAACCTTAAAACCCGGTGTCGATGAAATACCACGAGGGGTTTAGAGTAAAATAAATTTGTTCTGAAAACGTTAACTCTATGATTTATGTGGACAAATCGTTATTACACCATTCAGATCGCCAACTAAAAATTACGTCAAGACACTAATTTAAAATAGCGCGCTGTGATAAGAATGATAAAATATAACCAATGATAATATATAACCAATGATAACGTATAACCAGTGAGAATATATAACCAATGGGAACGTCGTATTTGGCTGCGGATTAATGTTGATTTTATCGACGAAATAATAATATATTGATATATCAATTCATCCCGAGTTTTAGGGACTTAAACTTACCTTTTTTTTTTTTTTTTTTTTTTTACAATTAACGCGAAATTATTATAATTTTAAAGGCGAAAAGCAAATGTTAATAATTCGCTATTATAGAATAATAAAACGGTGATATTGTTCGTACGGTAGTTGTAATACCCCACGCGTACGTTCGGAACATTTTTTTTTGTTTTTTTTTTTTTATATGTGTGTTATTATACTAAACTCTCGGCACGATGTACGATTGATAATTGATGTATGTATTTCGCACACCCCCTGCCATCACCCAAATGAGACTACGTGTAATACCGATCGGAAAAAACGCCCGGCGTCGGCGACACGCCCCGGCGCGTGTGCACGGGAACGTATCGGCCCCGGGACGGTGACGACCCTGCACGTATTACGCTTAAGGGGCCGAAGCGAGTGGTCGACCCGGGAAAGAACTGCTGGATAAACTCTAAGTAACCGCCGGGCTTTTTGGTGGGTTTCGGCGGTCCGCCAACCACACTACTCACGGTGATCGGAGTCTGGCCCAATGCCGGCGGCACGTCCAAGTCATCTGGTATGATGACGTGGCCGAAATTGTGTGTGTGCTTCACGCACCAGACGGCCAGCCAATCGATCGAGTGCACCGTCAGGGTCTCGGGCAATTGGATTTCGATGTCCACGCCCTCGTATTTCTTTAACGGTTCCAAGCTGCAAAACAAACGGCGTAATAATTGAATTATTTGACAAGTTGACGGTTTTAAATGTCTAGAGGTTAAGTATATAAATAAAAAAAAAAAAAAAAGACATTTTAAAAAAATAATTACACGCATAACGCAGTAATTATGCGTGACTTGGTTCGGCAAACAGAGGGCATAACACGGCGATAAGTGTACTTACATCGAGGTTATCCCGGAATCGGGAATGTCTGTGAGGCAGAGAAAACGATGGAAAACGTTTTTAATTGACCGATCATACGAAACTATTTGAATGCTAAATGATCAGAGTGGGTTGGCCATGTCTGGCGGGCAGTGGATAGACACTATAGGACTAATACATAATAAACGGTTTTAATAAACGAGTCAAGTGGAAGAGGCCAAGAAGTAGGTCCCGCCAGCAATGGCTCGACAGAGTAAGTATTGATTTAGAAAGCCTGGGAGCAACGGGGATTTAAGAAGGTCGGAGAGGACGATGGAGAGTCTTGACGGTAAACGGCGAAAGGCCTACACTCACGGAAGAGAGCATAACATTCGGGGCTGGATTTAGAAGAGGGATGTGGGATTCCGGCAAAATTAAATTTATCAACTCATTTTAGTTATATTCGCCTTTAGTACGTATACCAAAACCGACTGATTTATTGACCGTAAAATATCAGAATAAAAAATTGCAGGGCATTTTACTCATATTTTTGACTATTTTTCAACGTAGTCGCCGTCGCGTTCAATACACATTGCGTACCGAGACACCAGCTTGTGTATTTCCTCCTTGAAGAACTTTCGCTCCACGTCCTTTCTCCAATTCAACACAGCCAATTTTACTACGTCGTTGTCTTTATGACGTCACCCACCCCCTCCTCTAAAACTTCTTACAGTTCGGTAAAAAGATGGTAGTCGGAAGGCGCCAAATCCGGACCGTGAGACGGATGGGAACCAAAGCCCTCAAGAAGTTCGACTGTCAGACGAGCGATATGGGGACCGGGGGCATTGTCGTGCATGAGACGAATCCCAGAGGTGAGCAATTCTCTTTTTTGTTTTGTTTTTGATAGCCGGGCGAAGTTGTTTTTTTTTTTTAGGGTTTCGCAGTAACGGGCCGCATTTGACTGTTTGACCTCGAGGTAAACAATCGATTATGAGGATCCCCTTTTCATGTGAAACCGTGTATGAAAAGCGGAATAAAATGTTTAAAATCGAAAGAAAAAAAAAAAATAACTATTTTCGCGTTGCTATGCGAAACATCTAATCGAACATTTTCGGGATAATATTAGTATTATTATTTAGGAGTTGGCGAACTATAATATTGTATAATATCGCGTGCGTACCAGTAATAATAATAATACAAAAAAAAAAAAAAAAAAATGGACGAAACGCTCACGGTCGGCCAGACGAGTTACGCGGAGAAGCACAGGCTTTACGAAATGTACAGGGTACGTATGGTATACAATACGGTATTGTAAAAAAAAAAAAAAAAAAAAACCGCATCGATTATTATTCGTACGGACGCGACGTTGATAATTCTATTTCATATTTATTATAATATACGAGATTATAAGATGATTTTTTTTTATTATCATTCCGGAGACGTAGGTAGAATACTACTAGTCGTTATAAACGTAGATACGACGTATCCCCTATGCGGAATGTGCGGGTTGTAAAATATACGACCGCCGCACAATCCGCAGACCACACTCGCCACATAAATAATACAGACGTCGTATTAGATATTCCGAGCGAACGATGTGTGTGTTTTTTTTTTCTTTCTTTCTATTTTTTTTTTTTTTTTTTTCTTCCGTCCGTAAATAACGTTCTCAGCAGAAATCCCGGTCCCGGTTTAACGAGCGGCACGGCGGTCTTTTCCGAACGGGATATTCGGATCCGGTGGGCGCGTCGGGAAAACGGGACAATTTACGGCCATAACGGTTTCATTATTTTAGGATTTCGTCGGCAACAATCGGAATTGTCAGCCATTCCTAGACGTGGACCGATTTTCAAAACGGTCTGCCGATTTTTTACGTATTTATTGGCATTTTCTAGTTTTTTTTTTTTTCTTCTTTTTCGTTCGGTTTTACGCGGATAAGACCGTTTAAAACGAGCAGGAACCTATTTTTGCGAAATAGTTTCTGGTCTACGTGCGACGCGAGTATTGCCGCTTTGCGGCCTGCGGCGGATTACAACTAATATTTTGCCGATGTACCGTATGTTTTAAATTAATAAAAACCGTTTTCCAGAATTTGGTCAAGGCCCTCGCCGTGTGCCAGCCCGAGGACGTGTTACGGTTTATCTTATGGTTTCTGAAACAAGGTCTTTACCGGGACTTGCCGAAAATTGTGTTGATCGCTCCGCAAAATATGCGCACGGGTAAATCGTAACACTATTATTGGTATAGACGGGATGTTGACGACATTTTTATTTTCTCCTCTTTAAAATTCCGACATAATGTGTGTCATAAATATCCGGAAATTGTATTTTACATTTGCAAACGTATTATTTCCCCTCCCCCCCCCTAGGTTTTTGAAACGTAATTTTTCAATATTTTTGATCCTGAGCGCAGTGAGGAATGTATTACTATGATGAGTTTTTTGGAATTATCTTTTAGCTTATAGATATCCAGGGGCGGAGTAGCCGAATGCGAATGGAAATGCGAATTTTCCAGCTAGACGTCGCGGTTCAACGTTTCTAAACAATAACGATTTGCTGAATGACTTGTGATTATTATTTCCATCATATTTACCAACGCTTATAAATGCCTACTATCCACTGATTCTTTAGCAAAACTAACTGAACAAATTGAACCATTTATTGTAATTTATTAATCAAATAGTGCTTGAAATAATTTCTACTAAGTAGAAGTTAGCACCTAGTACCCGGTAACTAAACGACTGTTTTGGTGTATCAAATAAATTATTATTGAAAATGCAATGTTCAAAAAAAAAATAATTTAAACGTTGCAATCGAACGCGGCGAGCACAATTCGTTTGGTATTTTGTTCGCGGAGGAAAAAAAGTCGGGCGGCCCGGATAAATTCCAATCTCCCTGCCTAAATTTTATATCCCTGTCAACATCCTATCTCGTGATCGTATCGTACGATCGTGCAAAAGGATCGGCGGATCATTTGGCACAGATCCTACAAATTACATTTGTAACCCGTCAGGGTTTATTCATTTATTTATTTTTATCGTTTATAAACAAAGCGAACGTTGCGTTGGACTTGGCCAAAAGCACCGGAGCGGTAACCATCGACCGGCGGAACGTAATGCGAAGACGGCAGAGAAAAAGAGTTTGTATACCGCGAATATATTATTTTATCTGTGCAGCATCCAAATCGGTTTCCGTGTATGAGTTAGGTTAGGTCGGGTTGGGCACCGAAAGAAGCGAAAATCACTCCGAGGGCGGGTATTTAGACTGGAGCTGGTTCTTTCTGTCGGACCGGGAATACCTTAACGTCTGCGTATTATATTATAAGTTCCGTTTTGTATATATCGTAAGGGAATGTAGTCACTACATTGTGACAACTAATTTTAACGGATCGATGTGCTTCCGGAGCCACCAAGGACACGTAAAACAATTGGATCAAACGGAACCGAAAACGTTTTATAAGAAATGATTGTATAATGAAATAATATTCGATAATATTATAAGACAATAGGAAACACGGTTTGATTGATTAAACAAGTTAGAATCTGTATCGTTAAATGATCCAAGTTAATAACACACACGAATTACATCAAAGAATTTCCTAACGCCAATTTTGAACACCTTCGGGAGTAAAAGTTTGGCGATGAATTTGATTTTGTTAGATTAAAAAATGAATTGACCGCGTGGAATACATATGAAGAATTTTCGAACGGCAGTCCGTACGATTTGGCTAGAAAAATTATATTAAACGATTTAGTATTGGCTTCTTTCGTGAACTATTCAAACTTAGTACGTCCGCTTCAGTTGAAAGATTATTTTCGCCCTTGAAACGAATTAAATCCTATCAAATATCAACTGGACATCATCATCATCAATGCAGACTAAGTTCTTTGCCGACAATATCAATAGTAAAATAATTATCAATGTAAACTAAAAATGATTTAGATTTTCACGGCAGAGTTACACAAAGATACTGATACTGATGGATTTTATCTATAAATAAATAAATATTGTATATTATAAAAGTATGGTCAGTTTTTTTTTTTGAATTGTAATGTATCCATCTGTAAGGTATGTAGCAGGAGGCCAGCTAACGTTTTTGTCTCCATAAATATTTATACGGTTTTCATGAACAAACGACGGGGCCAGGGGTGGTAATTTTCACACAGATCCTCCACTGCTGTCGGTTAAAACGGAAACAAAAGAGAGCACACCAGCTAAACAAATCGACATCCGAATGATCGATTCCCCCCTCGCGTTACTTAGAATATATTTCAATTACAAATCGCGAATTCTCCGCGTACATTGAAACCTCAGAACCGAAAATCAATAGCAAACAAACGCAAATAATATTATAACCTTAGTGCATATAATATACAAATCAGAAAAAGAACACGTTCCGACAAAACGAAACACTTAGAATTTCCAACCGATGTATGTATGCCATGCGTGCACGATAAAAAAATATTATATGAAAAAAAAATGTTCCACCGTATCTACAACAAATAAATACCGGGATGTCCTAAAAGTCTGTAAAACGCGGAGGGAAAATTGAAATCGGTTTTAAAACTGTCCGGGGACGGATTCGGATGTTGCGAAATTAATATCGTTTATGACCTACGGGGTAATTATATTGAAAAACGCGATAGATGAAAATATCGAAAACCTGTGATGTGCAGGTGGACGATTTGCCGGGCGATTTCATAATCTCATTGACGGAGTACATGCGGGCGAAAGGGGCCGCGGATAAAGGATGGATTCTTTTGGGTAAAATACTGCGACCATAACGGCCGTGAGAATTTCGATTATTTCTTTTTCTTTTTTTTTATAATTTTCGTTTTTAATCCGTCTACGAATGGTTTTACAGGCATCCCGAACAGCGGCGAAGAAGCCGACCGGATGATAAGCTTGGGCATCCTCCCGACGCACACGATTGCGTTGAACAACCAACGTGAGGCTGAATAAAATTTAAAAAAATCACCACGATCGGGTAAAATATTATTACCGTTTTCCACAGGCTCGGACGACCGCGACGCTCAGCTAACGCACGCCGATCGGCAGTACGAGAATTTGGAATTCGAAATCAAAACGAAATTCCGGTCCACGTTAAAAGTCCGTACAGACGATACGCCCCGTATTAGTGTCATTTTATGCGAAACCGACCATTGGTTTTTTTTCTTTTTTTTCTTCAACACCTCAATAGCAAATAGCGAAAATAGTAATAATAATATAATTAATTATTGTTTGTGGCCGTGCAGGAAATTTGCGTTGTGGACATATCGGTAGCCGAAACGACGGAATTATGTCTGGAGCGAATATTACGCCAACCGTCGACCGGTCAACCGTATAGGCCCAGGATAGCTCTGGTCGGCCCCAGAGGATCCGGGCGTTTCGTCACGGCCTGGGCGATATGCAAGAAATTCGATTTGGTTCACGGTAAACGAAAAATCTACCGGCAAATCGACCGATATGCCGGGTATACACCGAGCCGACGAAACCGCACTCCCGACGAATCCGCGACAAACGGGTGACGTGCCCGTCACACATAATGCGCACTGGCGACATTTCCGTGTCCACTCAGAATCGGGAAACACAAAACGAATTACTCTGTTCATCCCGTTTTATATTTCGCGTGAACACGGCCGTGGTCGTGTGTCGAATTTTGACGTCCGACAAATTCAAATCGTCTATAATACTCTATAATCGTTAGGCTGGGCGCACACATATAAAGAGCAAAACTGCTCCGAGCTGAGCGGAACGTTTTGTTCCAAACAGCTCGGAACAAATTCCATTCACACTGACAAAACAGAATAGAACAAGACACAATAACGCTGGATTAATTTTTGTTATTAAACACCAGTTGTCTGACGTCCAGAGTTCTGACGATGACGACGTCATTGTGCCGCTTATGTGGCAATTTTTATTAAATAACGAAAGCAGTAAAAAAAAAAAAACGCAAAATTTGGATGCATGAAAATAAACAAAAAAACGGTTAGAAAAAAAATACGATTTTAAATTGTTTGGCCGAATTACGTGAAGACGAGTTTAAATTCAAAAATTTCACTCGCATGAGTTCAGCAACGTTCGATTTCATAGTTTTCGTATTAAAATAACGTGTTCGGTAATGTGTACTAGTCGTAAAATAAACAGGTGACTTTGGTATTCGTATTTTGCTCGGAGCGAAAATAGAACCGGCCCGATCAAGACCGGACATGTTTTGTTTTGTCTTGTCGTGTGTTGATATCGACTGATTAGTGTGCGCGCGGCGATTACTTTGCACATGTTCTAATTGATGTCCAAACAGCTCCGAGCTGATCCGAGCTGCTCGGAGCAGTTTTGCTCTTTAGACGTGCGCCCGGCCTTACGCTGCGATCGTTTTCCGGTAAATCACGATTGTCATAAACATTTGGCCTCGTCAATCCGTTTTTTTTTTCGGTGTACACGGAACGTCGCCTGTATCGTCGGATTTGTCGCCGAATTCACATATTGAGTTTATTTGCTGTTTCGTTTCGTCGGACTGGCGTGTAGTAAATACCGATCGTAATACCTATAGTCTATATCTATTGTTCTATAATGTAATATTATGTACGTAGTCGACTTCGAACAGATGTTAATCCAGAACAAGATCGACGACGACGGCGCCGATGATGTTCCTCCGGAGATTTTGCGTTCCCGGCTAAAGGTATACGCCCATACGTTATAACCGTGTATCGTACGATTCCCCCGGGAATTGTCTCGGGGCCGATTCGGCTGCCGACCGCTAAATGTATAATATTTTGCGCTTTTTCGTTTACAAAAAAAAAAAAAAACAAAAAAAACCAGGAAAAGATAACCTTCTCGGAGTGCTTGAAAAAAGGTTACGTGCTCACGGGTTTTCCGCGCACGAGAAACGATTTCGAATGGTTGGATTCCCTGGAAATGGCTCCCAATCGGTGAGTTTCGTCGTTTATTTCTTTACAATAGTCCATTTGTTTATCGATGTCAAAAAAAAAAAAAAAAAAAACCCAGTTAAACAAATGGCGATTTTTTCTAGGAAGATTTTCATTGTGAATTCGATTATGGAATCTACTTGATATTTTTCATTTATTTCAATGTATTCTTCGGTCACTGTTAGCTTTGGCGGTTAATACAACATAATATCGTATACGATGTGTTTCTCCGGCAGTGTAATCTTTTTGGCCATCGACTTTCGGGATTTATGCGAGCGGTCCAAGAACAGGCCTGTCGACAATACCACAGGCACCGTCACGAGCCTGGATCAAGCCGCGGAAAAGTTACTGTCTGGCGTGCTGAAGTTCGAAGAGCACATGGACTTGTACCCGTTGAGCTCGCACCAATCGGTTTCCGATTTCAAAAATTACTGCGACCGTTTACAAGTCAGTACACGACACCATTCGAATTTTGACCACTAGGATCTAATATGCAATTCGAACCGGGAAATGCACTTTTACGCGTGACAGCAATGCAACTGTCCCGTGAACGACTTGAGTGCTACGTGAAGGGCATTCAGGGACTGGAACCTTTATGGTTTTATCGGTTCTGGTTCTTAAAATAAAAAAAAAATCCGTCCCGGTTCCAATTCCGGTTCTTAAAAATGCATAGTCTCAAATAGCATTGCCTATTGGTTATTAGGACATTTTTTTTTCTAATAAAAAAATAATAAAACGACAAAATAAATATTTGGTGGCAATAATAAATTCTGTTCTTACTATTGTTATTCACTGTACATTATGTTCAATTTTAATAAAATGGGAAAGTCATTTTCAAGTAAACTTCATAACAAATTCAAGCATATTTTCAGAAGTATTATGAGAATATAATTCTCATTAGAGGATACAGAAGTATCCAGTATCGAATCCTATAAACAACTAAATATTATTATTCGTAGGTATTCTCGTTGGAAATACCCATAATCGTTTTTCGACCAGAATGTTCGTACCATTTGTAGATAAAAATCGCCGGTGGTCCTATAATATGGTTATTTCCAGTTAAAAATAACATAGATGTATAAATTGTAAAAAAGGACACGTGTCCTTGTTATTTGATTAAAACAAAATCCAATTGAAAGAAAATGTGTAGTTATTACTTAGCACCGATCCTAACGTAAAGAACCGCAAAAATACGTGTTTTATTTAATAGGTTTCTATTCCGGTTCCGGTTTCTTGAAATGAGAAATATGGGTTCCAATATAGGTTCTGGTTCTAAAATTTTCTTCAAGAACCAATTCCAGAACCGGGTATTTCAGTTTCGGTGCCGGTCACTGATAGTAATATAATATGTATGTAAACTCCGAGTTTTTCCTGACCAACGTTAGGTTTTACTTAGGAAATACAATCTAAACACTCCATGGAAATTTTAATCGTATATTCCATGTAAATCGAGTGAAATGATTGGATTTATAATTTGGCGAATTGACAACACAATCGCAATAAATTATGTTAAAGAAAACGTATCCTCCGACCATGTAGACAACTGCTTCGGCTTTCAAACTGGAACTTCCAATAGTATAAACTTCTATTATGGCAAAGACTATTTTTATTTTTTTAAATTTTTTTTTTGAAACTCGGGGGTTCACTTAATTCTTTTGGGTAAAATTGAAGTATACTCTCGGGACAGTTTAACAATTGTCTAAAAATCAGGAGATTGTCTACAATCGTTCGTTACGAGTCTACACGAAACGTCCATATACATTATTTTTTGACCCGCAATTCGGTGGTATTAACGACTTTGTGATTCTCCGGATGTAGGAGATGCTCCATTATTGCGGGAACGACTGCTCCATCGTGTTGGCAGACGGATCGCTGGTCGATAAGATATCGGAATGCATCACTTCGGGAAGTCCGGCGGTGGACAGTCCGAGGCCTCAAAACCGGATGCCGTCCAGGCTGACCGATACTCTGAACGAGAAAATGTTCCCGTCGTACAAGACGTCTGCGACGTCCGTTTGTCCGATGACGTCCAAAATCGTCAAAAACACTCTAAAACGGACGACAGCTTAAGGGTTTCGGTGGTTTATTACGACGTCCGGCAAATGCGTTTTGATATACTTTAGGATCGGTTCCAAGCGTCGTCGAGCTTTTTGTGCCGCCATTTTCCCCAGCACCGTACGTTAGGAAAGTAAAACAAGTTTACACCACGCAAAATAAAAAAAATCGTATCGAGTAATAATGAGCGTACGCGTACTACCGGCGGAAATTCCGCGGGTTTTTTTGACTATATTTATTTATTAACGACAACTCGCTATAAAAATAATTGTAATAATAATAATACCTTCCGATTTCGTTTGGCAATTTCAATCCGTGAGGCGACGGTTTCGACCCGTTGCCGACGAAGAAATAGGCATCCGGACCCAAACCGTCGTAGTGTAAATTTGGTATGTAAAAAGTTCGTGCGTCCATAATTGTAATGTTGCCCGATCGCAGGCCGTGAGCCAAACGTTTGAACTCGGGTAGTTCTCGAGATTTCGGCGGATTCATGTTGGATGGTATGGTTACGTCGCCAAAGTTCACCTACGAAAAAAAAAAAAAAAAAAAATGTTTTAAAAAATATTCGCATAACTTAAAAAGTTCGCGATAATTCGTCTTTGTCACAGTGCCCGGGTGGTGGTGGTGGGAGGGGGTACATCACGCCAGGGCACCAGATTTCAAGGGGCCTTTTTTTTTTCGTTCTTCTCTTTAAAGACTTTAAAGTCAATAGATTTATAGAAAATGTATACAAAGACGGTATTTAATACCTTGTTTGTAGTTTTTGTACGTGTACCGTTTAACGAATTACCTATATAAATAACTTAATATTGTATAATATGATTACGTAAGCAATCTGTAGTCTATTTTTAGAGGTATGCATTGATTTTACAATGGAGTATGCGGTTTTTTTTTTACCGTCTGTAAACAATTATTCTATACTATTGTTGTTGGAACACGGTTGGAAGTGATCGTAGAGTCCCGAAAATGTTCACATTTTCGCATTACTACTCCGCAAATCAAATACCTATAGCAATCCGTCTACGATCGTGTGTCTAAAACAGTGATAAAAATGTCAAGAGACTAGGGTATCACATTTAGTATTGCGTTAGTGCACCAGAACACCTAATTGCGCCGACCAATTGTGTTAAATACACACAGATATCGTGTACAAAAATACTAAAATATAAAAGTGTGTTGTTCACCGTTTTATAATAATAGTAGTGTTACGATATTATAAAAAAAAAAAAAAAAAAAACCATAACCGAACGGACACGGTGCAGACGGTCGGCTATATTCCGTCCAAACCGACAAAAAAGACCCCGAGGACTCGGAAATCGTAGGTATAATATTATCCCGTCAACGCGACACACGGAAATGGAAAATTTCAACGCCAAAAATTGTGTTTCGACTGAAACTCAATCGTTTTATTGTTTATTATCCAATATGGGTATGCCGTTTTTGTAAAAAACGCCCACAAATTGGTAATTTCGTTGTTCGTCCACAGTCGTGCAGAAGGGCGAACGGAAATCAATTCGTGTGGAATTAGCGAACGTCGCGTGCAAGCCGATCGTGAATTGCCCAAAAAGACAATTTCGATTTTTTTTTTGTCGAATGTGGTAAAAAAACGCCGGATCGTAATAACTAAGCGTACACGTTTTTATTGCACAACGGCATCGGTTCATTCAATACGCGTCGTGAAATCACGGACACGGCCGTGTTAAAAACCACTGACCGCAGGCGTACGTATTTTTATATTTTTTTTTCAACTGTCGCATTCGGACGGCAATATTGTATTGTGCGCGTAGTATACGGGCACCGAAGACCCGGCGTCTAGCCTATTTTCTAACGGTGTCAACGTGAACACGGGGTATTTATTCGACGTGTACAAATATATAACGTACATTATTATTATTTTTTTTATTTTTTTTTTATTATTATATATCGTACAGGCGAGACCGGCACGTGGTTCGGCGGCGGTGTACGTTATGTTCCCCATCGATTTTGTCCCGAACGCGCGGCGTCACCTTATCACGCAAGATTGATTGCCGGCGCGCGAAAGACTTACCGAACGACGACGCCTACAATAATAAATAACGATTCGCCATATTTTTGTTTAACAGAAATCCCGTTAATAAAACCATAAATAACGCGACGAAACGCAACACGCGGTACCGTCTTCCGGAATACGATTTTAGAAATAATATATTTTTTTTTAATTTTTTATTACACGACGAGCGTTTTAGCTAGCGAGACGCCGTGGTACTCTTCGCGCCGTGGACCGGGCCCGTTGTGGTTCCCCCGAATTTGGGGGGGAAAACGTGAAACCGACGACGAATCATTGCAATTGAAAAACGATGCTGAGCGGCAAGGCTAGAGTTGTCGGCCGCGTTCGTTGTTAGCCCCGGCCGGCGACGTAACCCGGAGATCAACACCGATAAAACCCATTACGTGCCATCGTGTTTATTTATTTTTAAGTTTAGAAAAACCGTCGGGAATCTAGACAGTTTTTTTTTTTTTTTTTTTTAGTCGAATTAAGTACCTATCACCGTCACCGGGCGGACAGTCCGTTCGTTTTATGGTGCCGGCGTGGAACGAAAAAATGACGGAGCGGTTTTCTAGAAACGCCATTTAATAAAATTCGATAAAATGTTTTGATTTTAACCAATAATCGAAAATTGAGTGCCAGGAGACGACAGCCGGCAGCTGACGTCGACAATTTGCGTACCGGCGGACACCTGTTGCTATGCAGACGACGGCCGGCCGATGGAACGGGCAAATCACTAACTATACCCCTACGGTAAAATTGTCCTCGCATTTATCGCAATCGGCAGAAATAAAATTCTAAAATTAATATACCGCCTGAATTCCCAACACGGAAACCAGGAAACTCCCGGGGAGGTGTGTATAATTCCGATTCCTTTAGTCGCGTATTGTTTTTAGACCGGAATTATCTGGTCAACGGCCTGGCGAACACTTCGGGAACCGGTGCATTGGGCTACAAGACCCGCCGCGTACACTACCGCAACTATAACCGCTTTTCTGCTCTTTGTGTTGTTTAATCGGATTTCCGTATCCGAGCTGCGGGCCAATTGGATATTCTGGCGACAGACACGAAAGTTCGCAAACGAATACCAAGATTCCAACGCCGATTTCGACAAGAACGGTTATAATGTGGACGACGGGCCGACTTCATACGGACGTCACTGTATACCTATACAGTACACATGTACACACATACTATTTTTCTTATTCTGTCCGTATACCCGACCATCGTCTAGATAAATAATATATAATCGTTTGTCTAGATAATAAACAACCTTATAATAAACTACCTTATTATTATTAATATTTATTATTTATTATTAATAAACTACCTTATCTTTGTTTTAGATAAATAATTATAATATCTAAACTAATTTATCTAGAACGATTTTTAGATTCTGAGCGAAGAATGTATGGGTGTTTTTTTTTTTTAATCTGTAAACAACTCTCGTGAAAGCATTTTGGAACTAGTCAATGCACCGGGGAGGAATAAACGAATACAAATAAACATCAGATAATAGTATTAAGGCTAATTATTTATTTGTATCTTTAAAATATAAATAAATTTATAAAAAAAAAAAAAAAAAAAAAAAAAAAAAAAACATGCATAGGTAAACGATTACAATTGTTACCTTTTTTTTTTTTCATCCAGTTATAAAGTTTTTTTTTGGTTTTGTTTATCTTAGTCTTGAACTAGTTAATTTACACTTTTAAAATATATATATTATAGATACATTTTTAGCCTTATCTCCGCGCAACACCCGCGCGTACGTATTTCATTTTTAAATTTAATTTTAAATTTTTTTTTTTACCGCCGAGAGCTGTACGGGCAGTAAATTATATTATAACAATAAGGGACGGAGATGATTACTGGAATATCTACACGAAAATAATTGTTTCTCGTAGTCGTCGTAGCGATCGGGAATCACGGCAGACAATGCCTCGGTTTTTTTTTTTTTTTTTTTTTACATCCAAACTGTAGTTGGTAAGCCTGTTTTACCGATGGCCGCCCGTAATTACCGCCCACGGTAATATATTTTATTGTCGCGCGTATAATAATTATTTTAGTTTGGCGCGCATGGATTTTACAATATTATTTCTTGAAATGCGCATAATAACAACAGTTTTAACGCTATCGAACTTTCCGCCGGGCCGTCGCACAATAGCCCAGCCCACTGCCATGTCGGCACACCGCGAAAGACCGTCTGCTCCGTACTTACACTCGGGACAATTCGATTATTCGAAACGATATCGGTGCGCGTTTATTTGACTTTTTATAGTTAGGTTAGGCTCAGCAGAACAATAAACAATCAACAAAATTGTAACTGTTAAATTATTAAACTGTCTCTCGGCATCCAAAACACGAATGGAACACCAACTACACCGCCGTAGGTGATGCCACGCCGTATTGAATATGTGTTCGCGTCACAGGCACGGGTCTTTTGTCTGGGAAGGCTACCCTCTAGGGTGACCATAAAAATAATATAAAAATACGCTACACATTGGTTACCTAACTAAATATAGTAATATCAAAAGAAAAAAAAAAACAAATTAAATGCGTGCTGTATAATAGTTTTTAAAATATTATTATGCGCACAAAAATACAAAATAAAATTCGTTTTGATGACGACGGCTGGTAAATTTCTGCTATATCTGTTTGTACTTTTGCGCTGAACTAATTGCATCAAGTTACTTATTTTTTTTTAATCAAATATCATAAAACTCATCACAAGAATAGTATTTAAAATGTATTGTCACATTGATAATTGATTTGACGGTTTCAAAAAAAAAAAAAAAAAAAACGATTTTTTACGTCTGTCCAGAACACATAAATGGTTGAAAAAAATCCGGTCTATTGCAGCCATTTGTACCGGGCATCGCCAAAGAATATTCTACGATTGCTGATATATTAGTTGAATAATAAATTAACAGTAAGGGGAAAATGGGATTAATACAAAATTAAAATACCAGACAATCTCGTATAGTACGGGCCGTATGGCCACCCTTGTCTATAAAAAAATTATCTATATCCGTTTAAAATTGTAAAAGGGCAGTGCGGAATAAAGGTCGAATTTTCCCCTACACCTGGACGCTTTTAGTGGTGGAGTAAAAGTTGATTTATGTAGGCGGATCGAAGTGATAATAGCGGACGTGAATTTCAATTACGATTTCAACGTGCGTTAGGTGGTGAGAGGGAAGAGGATTTTTTTTTAGCTTTGAGCACCTCTACGGACTCCCAAACTAACATATGTGGACGACATACATGTGTGTGCGTCGAATTGTGTCTTCAGGATGTGCCTTTTGGAGGATTCAACTTATAATGGCCCCACCCCAATTCTTTATTATTGTCGTGCAGTTAAAACGCGTAGACGAATTTCGTGTTTCGGGTACTGTCTCCGAAAAAGGTTTCGATTTTTTTTTTTTTTTTTTCGTTATTCGGGTTTGTAAACTGTTATACGACACTCGTAATTCCACAAGACGTGATTGACAAATATAATATTAACGTTATTAAAATGTCGCACTGGGAACCAGGAAGGTCGTTTGGTTTCTTCAATATTGGGGATCAAACTGAAATATTTTAATAATTACTTATATTATCCCAGTGATATTCCCGTAAATTATTACGACGGTTTTTTTTCTACTGGGCCGAGTAGTGCCTGAATATGGGCATTCAGTTTGTTAAAGTTGAAACAAGGAGAGCGTTTTTGTGAGTAATGATAACAAATTCAAGAAACATTAATTTTTTTTTTTTTTTTTTAAGTTTTCCTTCGCAAAATCGATGATAATCGAATGATTTCAATAAGTTAACAGAAAATATACCCGCACCGACAACGCTGGTAACCCGTAGCAGTATTATTAACCGATAAGTTTTCCTATCGTTACATCAAATATCGTATTTTTTAACACTATCAATTGATTTTACAATAATACTGTTGATATTAAAAAATTTTAAAACTTCTGAAATATTCTAAATTTCAGTATCTAGGTATATTCTCTAATCGGCAATACCATTCGGGGTCTTCTATGAGAAATTCAGTTAATCCATTCCAAAAATAGAACAAAATTTTAAGATAAATATGAATATAATTTGTTATTTTTTTTTTTTTTTTGCTAATTTTCGTCTAGAGTATACGCAGTTTATCCATATTTTTTTTAAATACATTCTTGAAAGCAAATATGGAAAGTACCCTACAGGAACACCACTGATTACCACTTTCTAGACATGTGAAATTTCCAAAACATTTCTGGAAATGATCGAGCTATTTAATGCCATTTGAAATTCTCGCGTTTTTTTTTTTATTTAGTTTTTATTCGGTGTTTTACGTGGACAAATTGTTTTTGCTTCTCAAATATCTGCTCGAACATGTATGCATTTGTTGCTACTTACGGTTTGTATGGAAATCGTAAAACTCACAGAAATCCGCGTACTATTTTCCGATTTATACGAATCGAATTTGTTTGACCCAAGCAACGGAATCGCACACGAAAACGTAACACGAACGTTCATCGTAATTTGCACTTAATGGCGAACAAGAGAAAAATTCAAGCGTAATGTTAGTGTTTTTTATTATTATTATTATTTTTTTTTAATTTTATATATAACCATTTAAAGGGCAAACGTTGACGGAAATCGTATAAATCACGGCTTTTCAAAACGCGATTAACAGAACTTCGCCTGGAATCGTTAGAAATGATATACCGTTGCGTACAGATATAAATTAAATATCCCGCTCTATAGCGAGGACATTTAAACGTACCTTTAAACATTTTCTCATCTAAACGACATAATGGCACGAGCAGTATCGTTTTTTTTTAATTTTTTTTTTTTTTTTTTTTTGTTTATGGGTAATAATATTATCCCCGTTTATTATTCAAATTACGCCTGTATATTCGTACGCGTGGTGTAGCGTATTACTCGGTTAGGGAGTTTTCCTCGTTAGTATAATTAATTATTTTGTCGAACCGACGGGGAAAGAAAATAAAAAAAAAATGGACGTAGACAGAGGGAATTCGAGGAGGAAACCTCGCGTTTGCATAGGCCAGTGATACTCAACCAGGGCGTCGTGACACACCAGTGTGTGTCACCGGATAAGTCCAAATGTGTCGTGAAATATATTAAACGGCACAAACTTTTTTTGACATGATTTACAAAATTACTTTGATGTCATTTTTATGATGATTAAAAATTAGTCATTTACCATTTACCGTGTTATTGTGACTGTAACCCGTACTGTAGCCATTGTTCAATATTCGTGCTCACCGTTGATTTATCGATATTTCCGTTTATTTTTAAACAGTGTACGAGATGTGATCATAAAATACAGGGATTTTTTTTTTATTTAAAAATTTAAATAAACAAATAATTGTTTAAATTATCAGGCGCCTTCGAAGTATTCGCCGCCTGACGTTATGCACTCCTGACACTCTTCGGAGCAATATCGGAATTCTTCAACTGTATGTTGTTTGAGTTGATCCACCGCATTATTTTTTTTTTTTTGATTGTTTCGATATCGTCATATGCCTTGTACTTTGAGGTCAGTTTTAATTTTTTAAAATAAAAAAAAATCATTAGGGGCAAGGTCCGGTGAGGTACAACTGGAATTTGTTTATTAGCTAGCTAGAAACTTACGAATTGATAAGGCAGAATGAGCAAGTGCGTTGTCGTTAGGTGCAACGATCGAACTGTTGCGTAAATCTTCAGTTAAAATATTTTGGCATGATCCATAAGAAATGTTACACTCACTCACTAGAAGGTTTTCTTATCGTCATTCGTCGATGTGATCGAATGATTTCCGGTATTTTTTCCACCGTTCTTGAACACATTTTCCACATTGCTTGAAGTTGAAGGTCGACCAGCACAGGAATTATCGTAAATGGCATCGCCACTCCCAATAAACCTTTTGTGCCATTCATATATTCAAGATCTATTCATCTTCAAATGCTTTTATAATCATTTCAAAAGTTTCAGTCGCTGATTTACCGAGAGTTTAACGCAAAACTAAATGCAAACACGCCGCTCGAGTTCATTCGACACGACAAAACGGCAGACACAACAAAAGTATACGAATCCAACGAATAGCCGTTCATTTCTAAAAGATAATATTATCTCGTGGTTTGAATAATGTAATTGAGTGTTATATCTACTTTTATTTGATATGTGTTTAATTCCGATACGTTTATTTTTAGCGCGAGTATTATTTTAGTCTCGGTTTTTTTTTGTGATCGCACCTCATGTAGCGAAACCACTGGCCGTACTTCATTTTATCTGTACATTTAGTTTATATGTACGCCTGTAAAAATTCCGATTCTCTTGGCTCCTTGTGCCGGCGCACGCGTCTATCGTATCTAAAGCTGGGCGCACACCTAAAGAGCAAAACTGCTCCGAGCAGCTCGGATCAGCTCGGAGCTGTTTGGACATCAATTAGAACATGTGCAAAGTAATCGCCGCGCGCACACTACTCAGTCGATATCAACACGCGACAAGACAAAACAAAACATGTCCGGTCTTGATCGGGCCGGTTCTATTTTCGCTCCGAGCAAAATACGAAAACCAGTCATCTGTTTATTTTACGACTAGTACACATTACCGAACACGTTATTTTAATACGAAAACTATGAAATCGAACGTTGCTGAACTCATGCGAGTGAAATTTTTGAATTTAAACTCGTCTTCACGTAATTCGGCCAAACAATTTAAAATCGTATTATTTTCTAACCGTTTTTTTTGTTTATTTTCATGCATTCAAATTTAGCGTTTTTTTTTTTACTGCTTTCGCTATTTAATAAAAATTGCCACATAAGCGGCACAGTGACGTCGTCATCGTCAGAACTCTGGACGTCAGACGACTGGTGTTTAATAACAAAAATTAATCCAGAATTACTGTGTCTTGTTCTGTTCTGTTTTGTCAGTGTGAATGGAATTTGTTCCGAGCTGTTTGGAACAAAATGTTCCGCGCAGCTCGGAGCAGTTTTGCTATTTAGGTGTGCGCCCAGCCTAAAGCCGGCGGTCCTGTGTGTGTTCGTTTTTGCAAAAATTGTAATAATTTATTATTTTTTTTTTTTTTTTTTTATAGGAAGTCAGCCCAGTTGTGGGCCCGGGAACCGATCGACGTCCGGCGTCGGCAACAAGCGAAATCTCCCGGGTCCTCGGCTGTGCAGAAATGTACTTTCGCGTTTTTTGGACGACGTTAATGCGAATAATGTCTTTTTTTATTTTTTTTTTTTTTTTATGTTTATATATACCATCCGCAATATAATCACGCCGAACACGTAAACGCGAAGAGGGCTTAATTAACACGCGATTAACCCCATTCTCGCAAAAGCGTTTGACAATATCCTTATTAGAGACATTCGAAAAGTTTTTCGCGCTTTTTTCGCCGTTTGTTTTATTCCGCTCGTTTATTTGTTTTGTTATTTGTTTTTTTTTTTATTATTCCCCTCCCGCGTTCGTTTTCCCCGGGATCGTATTATTTAAATATGTTCGCGCTACCGTTATGTTATACTCGTATATTTTATTTCCATTCTACGCGAGTACGACGGAGAGAGAAAAAACAAAAAACAAAAAAAAAAAAAAAATACAATTTATATCACCGTCGTCGTGTTTTACGACGAAACCGTTTTTTTTTTTTTTTTTCTGCACGGCGGCGTTGTGTTGAGACTTTTAATTGGATTGATTTTCTCAACGGCAATACGTAATAGTAATTACAGTAGGTATCTAAAAAATCGGATTCATTTCTGCTCGTCCTACTCACCACTCTGCCCCACGCCCACTCCCGATCACGAAATGTAATTAAGGCCCTTACAAAAAATCGTGCAATTATGCACCGTGCAAATAAAAATCAAAAACCGACCGGAAATTCGATAAATAGGGAAAATCAGTTTATATCTGAACGCGACGAACAATCGCTGCCAACAAAAAACGATTCTGAGCGATGTGACGATTTTCATCGGATACCGTACTTCAAACACGTTTATATATATATATATATATAAAAAAAAAAATTATTAAAATACGTTCGAGTTTTTTCCGTATTGACGATTGAGTACAATCTACGACGAACCTTGTGTCAAATTGTCGTGCATTTCCGTCCGGCCAAAGCCATAAAAACTAAAAATTTATTACGCACTTCGGTATGAACAAGTTTCAAAATGTATCAAAATTTACAAATGAAAATTTAAAAGAAATTAATATTATTTTATCGACGATTCGTTTATCGACGACCACGTTATTCCAACTTGGCCGTCTTAATTTTTACACGGAATAGGTTAAGCAATTTTATCGTATGTTTTTAACGGACTTTTTCCGAGGTCTGAGTCAATAATCTATTAACGGAAAAAATCGAATTTGTCCAACATTTTCGTCGTATAAAATAATTAAATTTGTGGTTTATTTGTTTTTTGTGGTATTTTTCGTGTGTGTATTAATTCCTATATTACATCACGTTATCAGCATCAAAGGCCCGAAAAAACAACAAAAATAATTTCGTTTTGAACCAAACAAATCGTCCACGTTTTAATCATTCGGATTTTTCGTTTTCTTGCACAGTCACACCGAAGAAATTTCGTCGGACATTTACGCGATGGCGTCTGCGTATATTGTCTGGTCACATCTTTACTATTGCATATTATAGACGTGCCGCGTGGCGTTTTTCTTATTAAATTTTTTTATTTTCTATATAATAAAAAAAAAAAAAAAAAAAACCCTGCAAAAGAACCGTCCCGGTTTCCGACGTGCACGATCTCGTTAAAACGTCGTCCGAAGAGCCGACGGTCGCTTCGTTCGTAACTGTATATTATAATAATATATTATTCAACGGTTTATTTATAAACGTTCGACGGTGAGATTAAAAAAAAAAAAAAAAAAAAAAAAAACCGATAGTTTTCGATTTTTTAATGGTGAAACTTTTCGCAATAAAAATACCGCGGACGCGAACAAACAACTTTTTTTTTTTATTTTTTTTTTTATCAATACTCAACCTCCCGGATCCGGTATAATGTATACGGGGATATTATAAAACAACAGTTTCAGCACGTCGAAAATTAAGTGCCCTCCGCAATACGCTAAAAATATAATTATTATATTTAAAAATCTAATTTTGTTGGAAAAAAAAAATAAAATAAAAAATCGGCTTTTAGAACCACGGTTCTCACTTGTCGGCCCGTCTAAAATCACTTTTGCCGAGCTCTGACCCTGAGATTTTGTTCGGAATCGATTATTGAAACGCGATTACAAATTTACCGAATCCGATTTTTTTCGAATTTAAACATCTCTACTGTTCCACTCGAATTTGACTTTTTTTTTTTATTTTTTTTTGTCCGCTGGTTACCTCGGACAAAATAATACTTAAACCGGTTAAAATAGTTCTGTATAAAAAAAAGTTTCGTTTTACGCAAAAATATTATGTATTTAGACATTTTTTTTTATTTTTATTATTTATTTATTTATAAAAAACCAAAAGAAAATCCGAAAATAAAAAGGAATAATTTTATTTTATAGTGATTGAGCTCACCGGTGATCATCGGTGTTTTTTTTTTTTGCTCGATTTTACTCGATCCGATAATATGACCCCAAAGGGAATAATCGTTTTTTACCACCTTGTCGTCAGACCTATCGATGACCGTTTGCAGTTATATTTTAGAATTAAAACGTAGGGAATGTATTGGTTTTCAATGATGTATATTTTTTGTTTTCTTTTTTTTTTTTATTCTGTTCGCTAACAACTATTCTAGCAATCTTGCTCCGATCATCAATATTGGGCGGTGGTTTCCTATAGAAAATGTTGTCTGGTTCATTCATTGGGGAAGGTTTTTTATTTTTATTATTTTCAACCGGGAAAAAACGGAAATTTTTGATTTTTTTTCCCCTATTTTGTTTATTTTTATGTTTTTTTTTTTTTGTAACTCGATAAAGAAAAAAATCGTAGACACTTTAAGACTTTTGCCGAATAGGCGTACTTATAATTTTTGATTTTCTAGACATGATGAAATTTTCATAAAATCCTTTCGTTTTTGAGTTACCATTAATAGTTGTTTTAAATTTTTGGTATTTTTTTTTTTTTTTTTTTATTTTGGGGGGGGGGGGGAGTTAAGTGTGGAGACTACACACAAAATTGTGTAATTTATTTTTAACGGCGTTCGTGTGTTCGAATTCGTTAAAAACACGAACCACATGTAATTTATTCCATAGTTGTAAATTAATATAATTTTCAATTAAAATGTATCGGAGCATTTTTAACTGAACTCCGCTCAGATTCCGTTCGCAATGATTAACTGTCGCGTAGTGCGTACAAATATATCAAACCATCGATTTAAAAATACCGATTTTATATGAGCCAATTTTTAAGGAAAAGCTTGATTTATTGAATAAAATTAGGTTCTTTTTGATCGGGTTTTTAAATTCCTATTGTCGGGTTACGTATAGAACAAAATTCTACGATTGTTATTAACTATATACATCCCACCACTCAGTTGGAAATTCCCGGACAACACCACTGGGCCAAATCAAAAATGGCCATGGAAAAAATTGGGCACATTATTGCCTAAAAGCAATTTGGCCATTTTGGTTTATGGACATTTTATACCGGCAAACAATACGTGCGTTATCAATTTCCTTAGTATTCTTAGTTCCTTGGGCCACATTGGGCTATTGGCTCGCTCTGCGAGCTCATGTCGGAACTTCAATTGAAATTAAATCCCGGTGTGTTATGCGAAACCACGTCGGATAGATCAGAGGGGAAAAATGCAAAACGAAATCCACAAAAAAGTAAACGTGTGTTTTTTTTTTTTGTTTTTTGTTTATGTCCCATAATACCGAAAATATTAAATAACTAAAACATGTACACGCACGTATTACTTTTAGTTAAACATTCGAAATTATTAGTTATATCGTATGAATAGTGATTTTCACTCTTTGCATTTACAGAATTATTTTAACCGTTTACATATTTATCTCTCTGCTATAACGTCCTTAACAATGGCCAAAATAGATATTCCGAGATAAATATTTCGTTATCTTTATCTGAAACCAGATGATTCCGAAACGACTATCTTCTGTGTTAATCTAGATGAATTTTACTCGTCTACGTCTCGACACTGTTGATAACTGGGCGGACAAGGTTTTACCTATTTAAAACCGAGAGGACCGAGATGCAAATTCAGTGACCAACCGGAAACATTACTGAATCGCCCGGTCAACATTAAATATCGTCTTGTCGACAATGCTGTAACCTTCGGGATTGCGACTGTCCGACTTGTTTTGCATATATTGACCGTAATACGAGACGACGAAAATACAATTTATGTACGCAAGAATCTTCCGACAGAAAAATAACGCAGCGTGTGCCAGACAAAGTCGCAAGACCGTTAAGAGGTCGATGGTGATGGACGATGATGGACGATCGAAAGAGGAATTTCTCTGGTTGGTGTTAGGTCTGGTTGCTCTCGATCATCTAGTATTTAAAATCACGATCGCACGTACCGGGTGAAGCATAACCTAACCAGCGGCGCCCCCTGCAAATATGATCAGATTCCGCGCGTTATTTCCAGCCGTTAATTCGAAACGAAAATTAAAAATATCCGGCGGACGTCGGGGGTACCGATGACGATAAAGCACCCCGTACGCGTGCGCCGACGGTGGTTTTTTTTATTTTAATTTTAATTTTTACGCTTTTTAATACGCTTTAACACACATTATACACGTGCACGTACACGTTCGCCTTCCTGTGCATTATCATATAAAGCCTCCCACCCAATCCCCGGACAACCCTTTGAAACGTTTTGGGCGAAATATCGCCGCTCGCCCCGTCCGACGCGGCGGCGACGACGACCGGATGACGAGGGGAACGGAAAGAGCTCTTTGATATATATATAAAAAAAAATATAAAAAAAACTGTCTCGGGGGGAAAAACACGGATTCGCGAAATCACGACTACGTGGGCTTTTTTTCCCCCTATTTTTTGTTTTTTGTTTTGTTTTTTTTTTTTGTTTTCAGTCACGTCGCCGGTCCGCGTACTGCTCCGCAATCGTATCGCGAACGGCGCGCGACCGAATCGATAAACACATTATTATTATTCTGGGACCAGCAACTCACCTCCCTTTCCATCATTTGCCGCCAACCGCGAATCGTGGGACACCCTACCACCCCCCGAAAACTTCGTAATCGAATTTCCAGAGTTAAGTATTACACTATTATTATTATTATTATTATTATTCGGACAAAGTTTCTAATTTTTTTGGTTTTTTTTTTTTTGATTTTGTAATCGTTCGAGAGCGAAATATCATTTTGTATTATCGTTATAATAAATTATTTATTATTATTTATTTATTTTTTTACTCAAAAACGTGTACGGATCGAAATGCCTGACATAAAAAAAAAAAAAAAATAAATTGTAGTTTAACGATAGTTTAAAAAGGAAATTAAATTCATTTCAGCGTGGAAATTAAAAAAAATTCATTGACAAAGAAACAAAAAAACGAATATTTTTAATTCTTTACCGTTTTTTTTTTTTTTTTTTAGTTTTATGATTATTCATTTAAATTATTATTGTTTTGGATTTTGGTAAAAGTCTTCGCCAATACTCGGAGCGCCCGAGATACCCGAGTATTATTACAATTTTATTTTTTTTTTTTTTTCGCTGATTTACATAAAATTATTATTTCTTTACTCGTGTTGCCCACCGATAACCACGGGGCATTTTGACTGCTGATTTTTGATAACGAAAATCGTCTGTAACCCCGGCGGTAACGATCGCCCGCATAAAAACAATAATGATATTTGTCATTACGTATACTTTTTCACGAGAAATTAACAAACCGAGTTTTTTACTCCGTATAAATAAACCCTTTGGAAAAAACCGCAAACGATTTTGCGAATTGAAACGACCTGGCCCTTTCGGAAGAAAAATAGGAATAATCGTCGCATCATCGCCGCGGGGTACTCGCCCGGATGCCTTTTTTCATCTAACGGATCCGACCGAACAAACTGAATTTTTTTTTTATGGAAAACAAATACGTATACTAATGATGTGATCATAAATCCGGATTATCCGAAAATCCTATGTGTCCGGATTTTTAAATCCGAAAATTTATTTTTCCATGAATTCCATTGAAACCCCAAAATTTATGTTTCCACGAATTCCATGGAAATCCGAAATTTTGTATTTCCAATTTTACAACTGGCCCGAAAGATGTAACAACCTTTGCGAGCAGAATAATTAGTTAATAATTAGTTATCGATAAAAACCGACCTCTTAGGGGTGGATCGGGACAAAATCGTTTCTTATCTCACCCCTACAGCACAAGGGATATAAACTACAAAAATTTCTAGTCACTCGGTCCCGGAGGTTTTGTCTGGGCGTTGATGAGCGACTGTATCCGACGTTGTTCTTTACAAAACATAAAGAAATACAATATAATAATTAATACGGTTGTTGGCGGGGCGCGGAACAAGCATAAACATATTAAACTTTTAGTTTTTTAACGTAACTATTTGTATTTGTGTGCGTATTAACAATTCGTTTACCAGAAATCCTACTACAATCGAACAACGACAACATAGCTTTTTGATAGCACTTTGGATCTATACTAGGTGTACTGGGAAGTTAGTTTTTCGATTTTCCCTGTAGTTTCCTAAAAACGCATACACGACACGTTACTCTTTTCTAGATGTAGTAAAATTTCCAAAACATTCTGACAATTTTTGAGCTAACCATATGTAACCATTTGAAAATGTATAGGTTTTTTTTTTTTTTTAAATTAATATTTGATTTTATGCGGATTAATATTTTTCGGCTTCTCAATAGTATTCGATAATTTGACAAAAAGTTTCATCAAAAGGTGGACTTGGCTTTCAACGTGCTCAACTTCAGGGGGCGGTATCAGGTTGAGCATTTTTTTTTTTTATAGTCAGTGTATTTGATTGGTCCATTTATTTATATTTTCTTCGATTATTTTTAAACAATGTGTGGGTGGGAAGACGTGGGAAAACAGTAATATTTACGCGAAATAACGGTTTCTGTTATATTCGATTTTTTTTTTTTTTTCATTTTCGTTGTAATACAGTTAAAAATAACCGTAGAAATCCATAATTATAATATATATTGGCATTTTCTAGAAGTGGTTTAATTTCTGAAATATTTTGGCTCTTTGTGGGTAATTTTTATTTAATAACTGTTGGACATTTTTGTTTGGCCACGTAAAAAAGTTTGAATGTTTGATATTGAGGTACATAATGAGTTTTTCAAAGCGAAAAGGAATTCGAGCGTAGTAAAGTTTTCACACAAGCATCTGGAATTGGACATTTCGACAGAATTCATAAAAATATGGAAAAAAAAAAAAACGATTTTACAGTTGGAAACGAAATAAAACCGAGTAACTCAGTATAACGGTTTTATTAAACTCGGACCGAGTTTCTCATTCGGAACCGTTTTGCGTTTGATCATTTCAATTTCTCGTAACTCGTTGAATAATGCGAGTACAAACGTTTAGCCTGTACCATTTTATTCAGTGATTATAGCAAATTCTTTCAAATTGGATAAAAAAAAAAAAAACGCCGTATTTTTTGTACATCGCGCTGCCTACCCGTAAAGCCAACCTAACCAACTCCTCACCACGTACAATACAATTATCGCTCTGCCAGTTTATACCTTTGAGTGTATCCTATACCTACGCGATTTGTTATTAATATTATATTGTTTTGTTTTGTTTTGTTTCTCTTTATTCGTCACGAGTACCCGATTTCGTTTATGTAATATATTATTATAAATAACGTCGGTATATAGGGGAGAGAAAAAAAGAAAAAAAAAAAAACCGACGTCGACAATCTATATCCAGCACGTACTATATAATATTATGTTATTACCTCACGGTCGAACGCGCTCTAAACGTATTCCGTTTGCGCGCCCGGTAAGTATGCCGCGGCTATAGGAGCACAATATACTTACCTATAGAACTTTCTTTTTTATTTTTTTTTTTTTCTCGTCACAAACCTCTCCTTATAACTCGCACGGGGCATAAATCTCGTCGTCGTCGGCGGCGGCGGCGGCGCACGGCGTTTCGAGATTTTTATTCTGTTTTTTTTTTTTTTTATAAATACAATATTATACTTTATATATATATACCTCTCCGCGCCCGTGAATAATAATAATAATAATATATACGACGTTTTATACAACACCGGCCCCGATCGCAGCAGACCGGAATACGAAAAGAGCCTCCACGCGCCCCAACCGCCCAGCGGACGCGCGCGCGTTTGTCACGATTTTCGCGGGGGGGCGGCACCGGCGGTGATGGAGTCTGTCTATTAAATTTCGTAATAATAATAATAATAATAATAATAATATATATATATATAAATATATTATTATTCGTTCGGTTTTTTATATATATATATATAAGTCGATATTATAACGAACGACTGCGTCGCACGTACGCCCGGCATTCGCTGAAACCCGTATATAACGTATACAGAGCGGTTCTTGTATCACAGACAGATTTTTGACGATTTATCGTACGATATTTGCACGTTTACAACAACAACAAAAAAATAAAAATATATATACGCGTAAATACCGCATCCCACACCCATTCCACTCGCAAGACTATTTTTTTTTTTTCTTTATCAATATACGATATATAATACACAATTTAATTGTCAGGCCGGCGGATATAAGACAAAAAAAAAAAAAATGATAATTCGTTATCAATTCGATAGGATTACACGGTGCTACATTGGCGACCGATAGCTAAAGTCCCTATCGGTTTGTCGGAGAACTCCGGACTGGCTTTCTCACTATCGTAGGACCTAGTATACTAGTCGAACTATAAGCCCTTATAGTACAAGGGTAACGGTCACTACGGCCGGCCCCCGGAACGAAAAACTAGACGGTATTTTTGTAGAGAATAAATGTAATAAAATTAAAAAAAAAAAATAATAATAACAATTTTTATTGTACTAAAATCGGATCATTTTTCTGGGTGCGGGGGGGGGCACTGCCACGACATTTACCTAAGAAATTATGAATATATATCCCCTCCCCCAACCCAATGAAAATTCCTGTCTACGTCACCGATACAGTAGAAAACCGCTTATTAGAAACACTCTTGGACCAAGGTGAAACGTGCCGATTAACCGATTGTTAATTCTATTGTATATATTAATTTATTAAATTTTATTTATACGTTTCAGGAGGGTCTTGTAAATTAAAAGGTTGACTTTTAAATTAGTATTATTGTTTCTCAACATTAGAGGACTGAGCATGCGCATACGGGCATTGGAGAGTCAGTCTTCTGGTTCGTAAATGATTTTTCCATGTTAGACGCTTATCGAGATTTGAGTCCCAGGTATTTAACTGTGTCCGACGTGGGAATTGGGATGTTGTTTAGTGTAACAGTTGGACATACGCCCTTCTTGAGAGTAAATGTAGTGTGATTTGATTTGTTTTTTGTGTATTTTGATACGCCATTTGTCGTACCAGTTAGTCATTAGGTTAAGGTGAAGTCGTGGGTTTGATGAAGCGGTTACCGGATTTTCACTAATTGACACAATGGCTTTATCGTCAGCATAATCAGCTAGACATACCAGCTTATGGCTTACAGCTCTGGGGTTCAGCAGAAGAATCCAACATCAATAAAATTCAGAACCTGGCTTTTCGTCGACACTCCCATGCACCGCCGTACGTATCAAACCTAACATTTCATAACGATTTCCACGCGAAAACCATCAAAGAAGAAGCACAATTCTTTTATGAGCGCTTCCGTATGCGATTTCTATCCCACCAAAATCCACTTATTAAAACGCTCTCCTCTCTAACTCTCCCGGGAAATCCTAGGCGCAGGCTAAAAAGGAAATGGCGTCGTGACCTCATACAAGTTTCAATTTAAAATATACATATATATATAGAATTCCAATCAGTAACAATCAAAAAAAAAAAAAAAAATATAACTAATAATTAAATAAATAATAAATAAATAATTCATGTTAAGTGTTGCCAGTGGGCGGTTTCTCATTCAATTTTTCGCGTTCTGTCTTCTCTTAGCGCATAAGCTCATTGTGCATTATTTGTATAGATTGTTTATTACTAATTAATAAAAAAAAATTTTTATTTTTACTATATATATCAAAAAACGTATCGGGGTATATATCACAAATTGCATAATATATATTGTAAATGCATATGCATTTATAACGTTTTATATGCGAAATGAAATTCAAATTGATAATCGCTTAATTCCGTCGACTAATTCGGCCGCCTAATCGTTTCAAGCAAATGTTTTATAAGTAAATGGAGCACTGTTTATAGCTCATAAAAAAAATTTTAAAAAAAATAAGGCCCTTGGATTAGCCGGTTTTTTTCTTTCTTTTATTCTTGATAAAATTTAAAACCTGCACGTTTGCACGCTGGGTAAGTGTGATCATAAAAATATGTTTCACGATTATGGCAGGACGCCGGTCGTTGATAATACGTCTAATAGAGTAGTATTTAATAAATTAGTCGAATAATAGTCGAAGGCGGCAGCTACATTTCTCGTCTGTACAAACGTGTGATGGCATGTGGTCGGTTAAATGTTAAAAAAGTTGAATAATATATATATATATATATATATTTTTTAATTTGTAGGGTTCAGAGGCACGGCCGAGATACGGGACAGGTGTAAACCTCTCTCTTTTTTTTTCATTTCTTTTTTTTTCACTCTTTATGGGCAAAGCACTTAATCCGGGACTGCGAATAACCGACGTGTTGTTTCAATAAACCGATTGATTTTATACGTTTTAATATACGCCATTAATTTTGATTTTGTTACAGTACCGAGATTGTAACAATTCTACTGTATAGTAATATTTTCAAAAAAAAAAAAATTACACTTTATTTCGTACGAGCTCCGTTTTCGAACGTCTTCACGCCTTTGAAAAGTGAATATTTTTCAAAAATTTTCGATACGGCAGTATAGAAATTCTTTTCTCTCAAAAATATCATCGCCGTTTTGGAATCCGAATTTAAATACAAGCGGGTCATTATTTTAAAATCAATAATATTGATGGTATGCGGGGAATGACGGTACGATTTCGACTATATTGTCGTAAATACATGGTCGTTGGTAAACGATTCGACAATACGTCTGGAAAAATAGCCGAATCGAATTTACTTTCTCGGGAAACCTTTGTGCGGTTGCTCGCATCACGGTATTCACGATCAGCGTACGAGTGTTTCATCCAGACGTGTACATTTTTCATTATGTATACGACGAGGTCTGTTAAAAAAAGTACCGGGATTTTATATTTAATAATTACAACAAATGAAGTTACATATTATTTAAAGATATCTCCTTGGAAATACTCTCCTCCGGGCGATATTCGGTGATCCCGGCGATCTTGCCGTTTTTCAAAAGTCCTCTGTAACCGTTCCAAAGTTAAAGCTACGAGTTCGCTGTAATTTCCCCTACATTTTGAAATCGTTGTCCTTTAAGCGCCGATTTTAGTCTTGGGAAAAGAAAAAAAAAAATCACACGGGGCCTGGATCCGTAGAATAGGGAGAGTCCGCGGGACCACGGCAATTCTCTGTTCGTTTCCCTGTAAAATTGCACGACAAGACTCAATTGAGATTCCCATTGTTAACTCACGAACGGTTAATTAAGCGGCCGTTTCGCATTTTTTTTTTTTCTCTCGCAAATTGTCGCCACACCATCGTTTCCGGATGACGTCGACCGTCTCCCAGAACGCGGATGGTCTTCGGTTAACCACCGACTGTTCCCGAAACGTTTAAAACACTCGAAAATCACGGGACCACTTAATGAACCATCGCCAAAGGCGGTTTTAATCATTTCCGTCGCATCGTTTTTAACAAAGTTTCGACGAAACCTTGATGCACACGCGTCGAAGGGCGGCATTTTTTTTATTATTGAAATATCGGCGTATTGGCGGCGGAATAGGGTCTAGGAATACAATTAGGAAACGTTATCGTGTTGTAGATTAGCCGCGATTAATCATTTGTCCCCCGGTACTTTTTGAACAGAACCGGGCGTACGATGTAATTGTAATTATTAACCGGCGTTTACCTCTCGTATTTGCAATAGAACCACCCCCATTGTTATATATGTACGGCGGTGTACATTTTGAAAATCGTAATCTATTCGTCAATTGTACACCGTGCGCCGTGGCGCGCGCGGCGTATATTGTCAGTCGACTGATCGCGCAACAAACGCGCCCTGTATAACGGGACGTACTCGCGACCCCCGGTCCGAGCCGCGTTTTATTTACGGGGCGCGTGCGGCGCGTGCGGCGGGGGCGCGTGCGCGTACCGGTATATAATGAACTCTCCCGGTGCGGTCGGCCGCCCTCCGAGGGCGAATTTATGCGCATTTATACGATATTATTTACGTATAAATAAGTAATAAATATATATATCTTCGCCCGGGCGGGAAAAAGGAGAAGACGGCGGGAAAAACGGGAATGAAAACGGGTGGGTGGGAGGGAGACCCGTCCGCCTTTGGCGTCGCCGGCCGGACGGACGGACGGATATAACAGCCCGGCGCGCGTAATAACACTAACGCGTCGTAATAATTTAATATTGTCGTCGTGTCGTATCGTTTCCTTCCGAAAACCATTGGGCGCGGTAATAAATTTTTATTGCCGTCCCGGGGACAGCGCCCGCCGCCGCCGCCGACTCGCAGCCAAGGCGCAACAGTCTTACGGGCGTTCTCCCGCTTTGCGCTTTTCGCTTTTCTCCGTTCGTTCGGTTTTTTTTTTTTGGTCGAGTTCCTATTGCGAACAAACGCCATAGGTGCATCGAAACAATTGTCCACGACTGCCCCGGCTTCTGTTCGGAAATAATTCGCAGATAACTGCGCGCGTATAACAGCCCGAAACATTTTTTTTTTTCATTGGAAAATGCTCCGGAAACGCCATAAGAATAATAATGCTCTTTACCGCGGCAATACCGGAAAAATACATAAGAAAAAAACCGCATTCCAAATCAAATACGATACAAACGCGATCGCGATCGCAAGACGATTTATAAAGAACGGATCGCCATCATTTTTTTTTTTTTTTTTGTCGTTTTTGTGATTTTTGACATGCGCTGTCGTTGGAGGTTTCGAATGCTGACAAAAGCTTTCGGCGTTATCAGTGCTAGTTTGTCTTGTGATCATCGTGTAAAAGAACACGAAACAAGAGCGAGTCCTAATTTGTGAATGTTTCGCCAGGGCTGTAAAATCCGGCGTTTTCATGTCAATGACCAATTTGAGTCGAGTCCGGGTGACTCACCACAGTCGTTCATAAATCCAAGATAAAGACGTTATCGACTTCGGATATACGAGTAGCGGAATGATTGACAACAATCATACCTATTAATGCTAATATCGTGCAAAGAAAATATTTTGAACTAGTTAAATTTTAACTATATGCACTGAAAACGATTAGAATTGTGGTAAAATGGTAAAAAAAAAAAAAAAAAATATCTGTTGCACGCGTCGAATTTTGTAATTGGAAATAATCGTCTTAGATCATCACCCGAAAAATAAAAAAAAAAATGTACTTTACGTTGAATTCCGGGCCCCTAGGAATAATGCAACAATGAGCGTTCTAACGCGATCCGTGCACTCGTTTTTTCGTGCACAGACGCATAAGCAAACTAGATGACAAAATTTTTTTAATAAATCTTAGCATAGAATTCAATTGATTAACCCGTGATTTATTCGTTCGTACCATGAATTATATGCGAGAAGTTCGGCGCAGGCGTGTACATTAGCGCATTATAGTACACTGTTGGGGTTTCCCCCCCCCCCGATCCCGAGGTCCGAGATTTTCTTTTAGCCGTATTCGGCGGGGCACACGTTAAAAAAAAAAAAAAAAAAAAAAAAAACATAACACTTCGGAGTAAAACCGTTCGCAGTGTATTGGAATTTGAAACTCATCAATCAAAGTGCTTCGCCGCCGTAAAAGTCGTTTAGGGTGTTCGCTGTCACGAAAAATGTGTTTTCCGAAGGGGGAAAAACAGTATATTCTAAAACTACCTATATAATAACACCACCACCCCACCATTGGCTGCTGCAGTAGCCTGTTGAAAAACTAAAACGAGTGTCTGTTTCTGTATATCGTATAAAGACATTTACGGTTATAAATGAACCCCCGGCGCGAGTCCGTCGGCGCGCCGTCTTTTGTGAGCCGACCGTCCGCGTTTCTCCGGCCGGCGAACGGAACAAAAGTGTCCCGAAGAATCGGGCGCAGGGGACGGAAGAGACCGCGGGCACGGTCGGTTCATTTTTTACGTTATTATGTTTTGTTTGTTTTATTCTACACACCGAGTGCGGTGATTCTAAAGCGCACGGTAACGGCCAAAACAGGTCGCCAACACGCGAGCAACACAGTTAATTTAATACATCGTCTTAATTATGTTAATTGCACTTGACGGGCTGGACAAAAAAAAAAAAAAAAAAAAAACAACCAAGTCAACCCGCCCGATCGACGGGGGTGTTGTGTTGACATGACCGCCGAGGCGAGTACAGCGGAATATGATATATATATAATCAAAAGGTAGGGTATAGAGACGAGGAATTCAATGTATATCTGTACGCAGCGAAAAACGGTGTTAACGAAACACGATTCTGAGCAAAGATCGTGTTTTGAAATTTAAAACGCACATTAAAAAAAAAAAAAAAAACATTTTGCTGATTGAAGTACGACGGGAAAACCGTATAATGGCTTGGAACCGGTACGGTGGCACACAGACCGACAGATGGCAATACAATAATTTTAATGCAGTGTATTCCCTAACCGAGTCTTAAACAAACTCGATTATAAATACAGACTTCGCCAATGTACCCCTTCCCACCCGGGGGTCTCCCATACTGTTTAATACGTACTGAACACGAAATTTAGCCGAACAGCATCACGTCTCCGGGTACGTTCGTTGGCACAATCGGAGGGAAAAAAAAATGGTCGGAAATCAGTGGAACCAAGTCCGTATACAGGGATTGAACCCCTCCCCCCCCTCGTTCAACCTCAGCCATTTTTAAAGTAGGTATAATTATAACAAAGACTCACTACAAACTTTGTGTATAATCGTACGACTTCAGTTTATTTTAAGTATTTGTACATTTCCCAGTTTTCCACTAGTCGTCATTACGCGTTACCTTAAATTTTAGAAAATGACAAAAACGTATAAACTATCGCAATTTTTTAAAGATTGAATCTTGTCGGACGACCCACTTAATCAGTTTACACTTAAAACCGTTCGCTAGTTATGAGTTCAATCTGTTTTCCAGAAGTATTGAATAATAATATAAATGCACAACGTGTATTTCATTTGATTTATAAAACACAATTACATCATTTCTGGTTTGCAAAACTTGCTACCAAGTTTTCTAATTAAATTCAAGTAGCTATGACGCATTGGTTTGTGCAAAAGCTTTTTACCGACTTCAGACACTTTTGAATCAGAATTGAAGGTGTGTGGATGGAAAAATGGTTGGAAATCGGTACCCGACAAAGAACTTCCAAAATCTGCAATCGATACTATAGGCGTTATGTCGACGGACCATTGTCCAAACATTTGGTGTTTAATATCCATACTTGCGACACTCCCAGTGTCAGCTTCGGCGGCAGAACGTTCTCATTTTAGACTTTAAGACGATTAAAAACCTATTTGAGGAATAGCTGCATTGGTGATCGTCTAACAGATAAAGCTAAAGCTTTATTGTCGGTCCACCCAAGTGTCCCAATAAATATCGAAGAAATAATTATTTGATCATTTTTTTTTTTTTTTTCATTGTTTATAGTTTGTGCTCTATAATATTATCATTAAAATAATAATGTAATTATGTACTTTTAGTTCACGTATTAAAAATATTTTAAACTCTCCTCCCCATCTTACAACCTGAAAATTGTTATCCTGAATACGTGCCCGAGTGGAACGGTCCGTATTTTTTATTCGCTATTCCGAACAGGCCCCGGGTAATTCTAACAGGTTGTGTACGGGCCCGCGGGAATTTGTGATTTTTTACGATCCGTCCCGCACGGGTTCAGTTGAATGTTTTCATGGCGACGGCTGACGCAGTGATCGGTTTGAGGCACGCCGATAACCGTATGTAGATTTTTTATTATTATTTTTTCATTTTAACGAAAATTCACGAATTAATAAGCGTATACCGATGATATACGACACGCAATAAATTTATATAGCGTAATGCGCGACTTTCCCCTAGCGACAAGCCATTGTCGGTAGGTATCGGATACCGAAAATAATTATTACTGAAATACGATAGTCAACTACCGAGAGTTTCAGTGAATAATAATCGCGTACACGGAATGTCGCGAAAACGATTTGAAATGGACGTTTTAGATGTTAAATGTAGACGAATACCGTATTGGTTTTACAATGTGTTTTTATATTATTATTATATATATATTTTTTTTTTTTTTTTTGTCGTGTCTGTTCCAATCGGAAATACGACAAGAGGGGTTTTTTCTTTCGTAACATTTTGAATCTAGTCAATGTGGTCATTTTTTTTTTTTTTTTTTTTCGTTTTCCTGTCAGTTTCCTTAATAATAAGGGGGAAAACGGAAATATGTTACGCAATAATGGTTTCCGTTGTTCTTATGGCCGTATAAAAATATCCAATCACGATTATTTATTTATTTATTTTTTTTTGAAACTTTGACGAAAATCATAAAATATAACGGTATTTCGTGTACGATTTTTGTGATGAATAAATCGATTATTTAATTTCTTATCGAGATTATGCTAATAAAACAATGATTTAACGAACGACCCGGGTAATTTCGTTTCGGTTAAAATCTAAAAAAACATAAACTTTTTATAATGCCTAAAATTAAATATATAATTATTATTATTATTATTAGGGCAGATGATTTGTAGCTTTAAAAAAAAACACTAAATATGCAAGCACTTTAAACACTTAAAACCCCTAAAATATGCATTAAAACTGTGCTCGAATTGTAATCGTTTATTGAATCGTTATCGTTCCCTATCGGGAACTTTATAATGTACAGCAGCGTTTCTTAATATTTTTTTTTTCATCCGAGGAACCTTTTTGTTATATGCACTTTTATCGTAGAACCCCTACTTCGTTTCAATAGTTTTAATGCGATATTATATATAAAGACTATTTGCAACAAAAATTAAGTGAAATTAAGCTCATTGATCATTGTAAAAATGTCTCTTAAATAGGCAAGATTAAGTAGCTAAATTTTATCAAGATATCTTTTAATTCGAAATTGTGTCCAAAACAAACAAAAAAGACACGCACCTCGTCCCTTAGCTCAAAAAAATACGAGTTAGTATCTTTCCTCGAGATAACCACCTGACCTCAGTACATAAAAGAAGATACGTATACACATTTCTCATGTCCTCACATAGAATTTTGAATAAACCATTATGTAGAAGTCGAGATTTTATGAAGTTTATGATTTTGACGACCTTATCAAGAGCATTCCAACTGGTAGACAAATTTTTTTGCAGCGAGTGCCTGCTTATGTATCATGCAGTGGCCACTAGAACAGTTTTTGGTGATATTTTTAACACGCTGTACAGCTCCATTAATTATACCATTCATAGTCGTTGCTCCATCGGTACAGATACCAACGCAGTTGTCCCATGGTATTTGTTTCTCTTCACGAAAATAATTTAGAAGACTAAATATTTCAACTCCAGTTAGTACACGTTGGTAGAGATTTGAATAATTTTGTAAAAAAGCCCTTAAGTGTCGCGGAACCCTTGAACTGATCTCGCGGAACAACGTTTTAGAATCACTGGTGTAGACACCGTGTTTATTGTTTAAAACAAAAAATTAATAACCGGAAAATAAATCTACTCCACGATCCACAAGAGTATCTAGGAAAAACCTACGTCCGCAGCCGGTCAACAACCGTATTATATGATAAAACTTAAAACTTGATTAAAATTCAACAGTTTTGGTTGTATTGCTAAGCGAAATATAACCGCGGACCGAGTAGAACGTTTGACAAATTATTAATTCTATAAAATATTTCTCGAAATGCGTAAAACGGAATCGAACATGCCCTGAAAACAATAACAAAATGGAAAAAAAAACCGTTCAAAATACGCATTTATATGGAAAACAGAATTACAAATCTTGCTTTGTCTTGACATAAAACCTTATATGTTGATTATTAGTCTGTTATTTTTTCGATTTTTTGATTGTGTAAAACGAATACGGAAACGCTACAAGTCGTGCGTTCTAATTGTTAATAACAATATTTTAATATAAACCTTGTGCGGCGCAAATTTTTTAAACGGCGAGTATATAGTACAGGGTGCGGCAGAGCCGACTGACGAGTTTTGATGGGCTATAAATAACGAACAGTAAAACTTAGAGAAAAGGTTTTTTTTTTATTTAAATCAGTATTCAATCCCATTTTTAAAAATTATTTTTTGAAAATTATATCTCCAAGATGGCGGCCGTCAGCATTGATACACTGTTGTAGACATGGAGCTGCCGTGGGTTATTTGTAGCCCAGTATCGAAAATTTTGTTTATTAACAGTTCCAGAAAGACGAAAATGGGCCTCATCGCTACAGAAAAAAGTCGATATCGGAGGAAATTTCAGAAGAATATGTTGACAGAGATTTTTACGGTTGCCGTAGTCAGGAGCATTTAACTCTTGGACAAGCATTAATGTATAGGGATGGAATGATAAATCTTCGTGAAGAATTCTCCTCAAAGAACGGTCTGAGATTTCCAAAGCTACAGCGTGTTTCCGGGCTGAGCGTCTTGGTGACTGCTCAATTGACTCACTAACCGACTGCACGTTTTCGGGGGAGTTCTTATCGTTCTGGGTGCTCCGCGTCCAAGTCTACTTAGGGTACTCCCGGTTTCTTCCAAATTCCGTATCCACAATTCGATAGGGTTAGCAAAAGGAACAGGTTCAGCACGTGGAACGCCGAAGTGTATACGAAAAGCCCTTTGTGTAGCGATCACAGAGTGATTATTTTCGTAATACGCACGCACGACGAAACCACCACGGTGTACACCTGTCCAGACCATGATTGCGAATAAAAAACGGCATTACCGTACAATTCAAAATATACCATTTATTAAGGCCTGCTTTTATCCTTATGTTTTTTGGTTTAATCCGGCAATACCCCCGCCTCCGGGAAACGCCGTGAGGCACTACTTCGGGAGGCGGGTCGCCATAATTTATTGAAAATAACAATAAAAAAAATAAATAAATAAATAATAATAAAATCCCGTATTCCCCTAAGACGGGGCGAGCTCACATAAATAGTTTCGTAAATTCATACCCTGCCGTGGGGACGGGCCGAAGCCCATTTGTTGCCCTCAAAGTGTCATGGGGGGAGGGACTCTTCCTGCCGGCCACCTGGCCGGCGAGGCCTGCTCTTATCCTATGACGGGCTAATGACCGCATTGAACTCGTCGGTCGGCTCTGCCGCACCCTGTACTACTACACAGTTGTGCTTGCGCTGCACAACTCGGCCCAGCCATACATATTTGAACACTGCATTTTACGACGACAATATGTGTTCGAGTTATAATAATCGATAAATATGTGTATTATACGACACGACACCGTGTACCCGGTAAACACGATAGACTTGTCATAACGTTGGATTTAGCGTACGACACCGACGACAAGAACAACAACGGCCACAGTAACAAGACCCACGGCGTCGTATAACGTTATTATAATACACAATAGTCAATTATTCTCCGATCGGCATAATTATTACCGTCATAATATTATTATCAATGATACGTCCCGATGTGGTCCGCTCGTCGATCTTGATCGCACCGTTCCGCCGATCTACTGCAGTCTATAGATGTATATTTTCTTTTCCCCCATTTTGTTTTTGGTCCGGGATAAACGATTGAATCGTTTTGGCCGTCGTTGAAACCCGAAATCTATACTGGTCATCCGAAAATCTAAATCCGAATACTAGTTTCAACTAGCCACGACTAGTGTCCACAAACGCCTTTCGTCTACACCGGTGTTGACTAGTTAAAACTAGATCTAACCGCAAGTATAAACGGATCAGTTGAAACTAGTTTTAAAAATCGGATCGTGTGCAATTCTAAATACCGCGTTTATTCAGTCCTGACGATATGTTTTAAATGTTATTTCTTGCTTTTCCCCTAATCAAATATAGTTTAATCTAACGATATATAAATTACTACTGGACATAAAATTATTCTAGTTTTCGTCAATACATTTCTGACACTAAAAACCCCCACCAAAAAAAGAAAAAATAAGTTAAAACTAGTTCCAACGTTTAGGGTCCATGTTAGTTCTAGTATTGATTAGTCAAAATTAGTTTTGACAGATTTCAATTTTTACCCGTACCGTGTATATTAAATCAACGCAATGTTTTTATCCAGATAAAAACATAGATAATTCCTATCATTATTATCTATCGTAAAATCAAGTGAAAAAATTAGTTTAAAAACTGGTTTTGACAGATTTCAGTTTTTACCCGTAACGTGTATATTAAATCGACTTTTTTGTGAAATCTAAAAATCTAGATCCGGTACACTAATTTTACAATATATAATAACGATAGGAATTATCTATTTTTTTTTTTTTTTTTTTTTAAATGTTTATATAGACGATTAAATCGTTATATATCTATAGACAATTGTTTGAGCAATTATCCCTGATATTCATCGAGATATTATAACCTTAACACAACAATAATATATCGTTAAAATACGCGTATTATCGATGTACACCGAGTGTTAGTCGAGTGTAAAAAAATCAATTCGAACGTGCATAGAGTAGTTGATAAATTTAATTATAATAATTAATATCTTTCTCATCTTATCTGGTCTCTAATAAACCTCTAGACCCCGTCCACACACCGAATCCTTCGTTAATCCCTCCGCCATTACACGCGTCCTTTTCGTTTTTCATATCACCATTTTCCCATCTAAGTCCTCCGTCGACACTTTTGTTAGTTCATTCTTTCGCTATGCAAATATAATTATATATATTACACGCGTTCTAAAATGCATTTTCTAAATAAATATACTATATTTATACTGTACGCGATAACGTTGTTTATGTACGTATTTTATATGTAAAATTTATATATTTTTATTAAAAACTAATAATATTAATGCAAACCTTGCCAGGGGGGAGTGAGCATCCCGTGGGCGATGAATCCACTTTCGAAAATGTTTGCTCGCGCAGTCCACCGTGCATAAATTATGTTTGGTGCACGCTTTTATAATAACATTTTGAATTATGCCGATGAATATATTTCTCCATATAAATATACCTACCTAAAGCGTTTCATGGGGGGCGGGGTGGGGAATTGATTTCAATGTTTGGTGGCTGTTTTAGGAGATTCGACGGTCGATTTTTTGAATAATCTCTCCCGAAAAATCTGGTATCTCCGACGCATCCGGGGCAGTTTATATGTTTGTTTATATCCTATTGGCGTAGCGGTAAAACACGCGGATGAAAAAAGTAGAAGGTAAAAAAAAAAAAAAATAGAGGAACAGTTTTAAAGCTCAGCATAGCTTTTTATACGAAGAACGCGACACGGTAACTATTCGGCTTGGCTTTTAAGATTTTGAACGTATTTGTTTTTTATGTGCATGAAATTTGTCCGGCTCGAAAATTTGAGACGAAATTACCATTAATATAATTTTTAATTTAAATCGATCAAAACATATTTTAACCAAATTATGTTCAAAGAATCGTTATACGTCAGCATTGATTTATCTTTACTTACAGACATCAAATAGATACCCCTCTATACCTTTACAACCTTCCACGTACAACAATGGACCGCATACACGAACAGTATCCTAGCAGTTTTTTTATTTTTGTTTTAACTTTTTTTTTATAATAATCTTACGAGATATTTTTTATAATCGTGCTGGCGAATATTTCATAAATATCATTTATTTGACAATGTTATTATCGCGAGTGCGAATACTCAAATCATCAAACACAAGTGTACTATAACTTGACAAAGTAAAATATCTTTGATGAACAAAAAAAAAAAATTTGAAAAAAAATATGGAAATATTACGACGAACGTTTACATTATATTATTGCGTGTATTATTAAACGATTCGTGCCCGTATATATATATATATATATATATTAAATAATAATATTTAATAATATCGTGTACACTATACGGTGAATGGACGCGTGAAGAAGTTTGCAGATATCGAGTGAAGAGCGAACGCTCTTGCGAGCGCATTGTGTATAGGGGGGAAAAAAAAAAAAAAATAAAAAAAATAAAAAAATACTTAATTCCATCGGCGGCAGTCTGAAAAGTACTATTACGTACGATTGATTGTTGTAAACGGTTTACTTTTATATACACTGTGATTTTCGCGAGAGAAACGCCGTGGCAAAAAGTGTATAATATTGATTTTATGCCACCGCGTGTATACCTCCCCGGGGGCAGACGGCGTGGCGCGACGGTAGCGGAGCGGCTTTCAGTCACGGCCATCACTCGCCGTCGTCGCCGCCGCCGCCGCCGCCTCCGGGAGACGACGACGACGTCGACGGCGACGGAGAGAAACAAGGTGGACCTATATTATTATTACTTAGGGGAGGAAAAAAAAAAAACAGAACGGCAATAGCGGGTAACTGCAATATAGCGGAATGAAGTAAAAAAAAAAAAAAAAAGAACCTCTTGGTTTTCACGCCGATTTCCCGTCCAATATCATGCCAGTATTTATGGGAAGAGACCACAAGAAATCCGTGCCCCGTTCCCACCCGCCATTGGCCGTACCCCGCCGTCCATGTATTTTTTTTGTTCAGGGCCGTAACCGGAGAGACAATTTTTTTTTAATTTTGTTTTACTATAAAACACACCGGTTAATTCTAGTTCTGTATTAATCAAACATGTGTATTTTCTTCTTTCCATTGCGAATCCGCAATGGCGAGACTTCTCCAGATACATTTTTCCCACACGACCAGATAAATATTGTGGAGTTATCTAGATACCTAACTCAAATTCAAATATCATCTGTCTAGAGAAATTTCCCGTTTGTATTATTTCAATATTGATATTTTTCGAGTACTCTGTTGTTTTTCGATTTTAATAAAAAGAAATCATTATTAGTATAATAAAAAAAAGGAAACCTTACAGTTGTATTGCGTAACAAACGTAGTGAGAGACCGTTAGTGAATTCGCGTAATTCAAATCAAACTTATTATTTTTTTTATTTATTTATTTTTTTCCCCCGTTCATTAATAGGACGTCAAACAGACACATCGTTATAATCTTTAGAGCGACACACTTATGTGGAAAATCGTAGACTACATTAATATGAACGACAAAGATGCCGATAGTTTCGACAAAAATGTACGACCAGCGTAACCTAACCGTCGATATGAATCGAACCGAATCAGAAAACCAATAATGATACTTTGGCAACAAAATTCGCGGATTTAATGAACGAACTCCGTTCGGCCGAGGCAGAAATAACAGCCAAAGATAACGAAAATATAACAACTATTAAACGATAATCAGTCGATTGATGCTCATAATGCTTAGCGTACTGATCGATCGGGACAGATTGCTGACCGAGTTGGTTTGTAAATATTAAAAAAATCGAAAGATGGCACATGTTTTCAATTTCCGAACAAATCAATCGCTTCAAAGGTTGTGACGAAATCAATTACGAAAACCACGGGATTCGCCGAATTCGATGGCGTGCTGCTGTCATAGGACTATGGTATCGATATTCGAAATCAAAACGAATATGAAAAAAAAAAAAAAAAATACGATTCACTGGGTGATGAAAGACGAATACGATGAAAAAAACCGAAAAACCTACGACCGAAGTAAAAATACGATTTTAAACCGCGAGCCGTTTCAAGTCAACGATTTGCTCGGGAAAAATCAAAAAAAATCGCTTAAATATTTTGTAACGGAGGTCAAAAGAAAACCGATAAAACTATTGACCGATAAATATCGACAAGCGATGCTGAACGCAACAAATCTAACCGGTGAAACTATGGTTAATATTTAATTCTGAAACGGTCCGAAAAATCTAGTCTAATTGTTAGAGGAGAATTTGTGTTGAATACACTCATTTGGAAACACATTTCCAGTTCATGACTACAAAGAAGCGATAATATTGTACAACACTTGTCGGGAAAATTGGTCGATTACAAAATATAAATCACTACTCATGCTGAGTTGTTCAACAGAATTATACCAATTAGATATTACAAAACCCGCTAACCCGAGAGAACTTCATGAGCAGCCTCTGCATACAGATCGTGTGACTGTTTGGTGTGCAATATCCAGAATCGGCATTATTGGCCCGTGATTCTACGAAGAGAACGAAAGAGCAGTTACGATCAATTCCGAACGTTATGTCAGCACGATTGTGGATTTTTGTCTGCGCAAACATATAGAAATGAATGTAGGGGAAGTGTGGTTTCAACAGGATAGCGCCGCGGCTCACACGGCAAGAAGGTCAATGAATATCTTGCGTGAACACTTCCCCTAACGGCTCATCAATCTTAGAGGCGATCTTCAGTGGCCAGCACGATCACCAGATTTAGCCCCGTGTGATTATTTCCTGTGGGACTACCTTAAATCGTTGGTATACACGGATCGTCCAATGATCCTTCGTCATCTCAAAAACAATATTTGTGCTGTTATTGCCGACATTAGCACACATATGCTGGAAAAAGTGGACAGAAATTTCAAATTCCTACTGTCTGAGCGCATTGACGAGAACGGTGGCCGGCCACCTTCAAAATGTAGTATTTAAAACCAAATAAAATAAAACATTAAATGTACCCCGATACACAGAATAAATAATTGAATCAATATTGCCAATACTTTTTGTGTTATGATTTTTTAAAATAAGGAAGTAACCACGCCCCACCCTGTATTATGAACGTTAATAAATGAAAAAAAGGCGTACCATAGGTGGATCACTGTTGTAGGTGAAAAGTTGAAAATGTAGTGTAACGACAAGAATTTAATTTATATCTGTATGCGACGATAAATGGCAAACGAAAAACGATTCTGAGCGAAATAGTATTAGTCATGTTTTTTCATTGTTGCCATGATAACCCGGAAATCGGCATAAATAAATAAGAAACAAGAAAGCTCGAATTTGAAATAATCGCCGCTTCTTGCCGCTTTTCAGTAATTGTTTGGTAGGTTTTTCTGCAGCGTTAGATATATCGAAAAATGACATAATTAAAGTACCGACCATAGACGAAATTCGTTACCGGAAATAGTACGGGAGTGTGTGGATTGCACGAAGTCCGATCAAGTAAAAAAAGGAAAAAGTAAAGTAGAAAAAATGATTACAGGAAAAATAAAAAAATAAATAAACATCATTTGTAAAACCCCAGGACATCTGCTCGGAATCGAAAAGTACGGCGTAAACGTATTCGCATTGCCTACAGCTACAGAATTTACTTAATATATAATTGTAACATCTAAAAGAATCGCAGTGACGTTGTATTATTATTTATTTAAGACGTCCGTGCCGGAATAACACGATTCCGAATTCCGATAGAACATTGTATTTCTTTTTAAATAATCATTTTCGATATTTACGTCGCGATTAATAAATTACAGGTACACGGATCTAAAAATGCAAATAACGCAACGCATCTGCCGAACGCTATAGACAAAAGTGTTCGGGTAAAACCGTACACGTGTACGACTCTCTACCTTAAAATATAACGAAGTGATCATATTGTTTATTGCGAACAGTAAAAAAAATGACTGCAGACGAATTGATCGATCCGATGGCATATCGTACGTTTTTTAAAGCGCAACACCACAGCAGAAAAAAAAGAAAAGAAGAAGACTATTGGAAGTAGTCGAATATCCCACGAAGCCGTTGTCGGGGCTGTTGAGATGTGGTTTACGTGGAAAAAAAAAAAAAGAAAAAATTCAAAATTTATATAAAAACAATTATTTTTTTATCTATATTACCTAATTCGATCAATTTTTTTTATTTTTTTTTATATTCATTGTTTGGTTAAATTACCCATTCTCGGATATATCGAACACTTTGTACTCGTTGAACAAATCCGTTTTTGATCTCGTACATTTGTGCGCGTATGAATTTTATAGAATTTTCCGCTGTATTGAAATTTTCCATACAAAACCAATTTCGTTGTCTATTACTAATACAATTGTAACCTATTCGACGACAAAATTTATAGTATTATTAGATTCGGAGGGTAACGAGCAACGTATTGGTGTCACTACGACCGGTCCCGTCCATACGGTGAGTGGGCCGGGAGAATTTTCACCCGAAAAAAATTCCGGGTGGACTGTTGGAACTTTTTCGGGGCCGAATTTTCCCCGTGTTTTTATCGCAAGTAACGGTTTATCGAGATTTTCCGTTCGTTTATAGCCGGATTTCTAAACGAAAACGAAAACGACGCTTCCCGATAAGTCATATATTATATTATAAAAAAAAAAAAAAAAAAAATACATACGTCCCGTTCTTATTGCAATTATGTCATAAAACAGTACACGCCTTGGCACAAAACTTTTTTTCTTCCCCCCCCCCGCCCGTTTTATGACTTTCGGCCACAAAAAACACATAACCACACCTACCCGTTATTTTTATTTTTTTTTTTTGTTACTTAAACCGTGACATAATAACAGCGATTCCGAGACACGCACGCGTTACTGTACAATATCCGAGCGGTGTTTTTTATTTTATTTATTTTTTTGGTTTTAGTTCTTTTCCCTCGTTTATAATTATTGTCGTGTAACGCGAGGCTCGCCTATAACGCCGTATAGGGAGGTACGTGTCTGCGGCCGCGGACGGCGGACGACGGAGAGAGTTGATCGTGTTTTCCGGTAGTCGACTGCCGCCGACACTACGGGTTTTGACGAGGGGCGAAGAAATAAATAAAAACCAGAAGTTTTTCCGACCGAAAAAAAAAAAAATTAAAATACAAATAAAAAATATTAAAATAATTGTCCTACACAATTCACGGTAGCGTTGAAATATCGTGTGACACGTCGCGAGGCACCGGTGTACGCGCGAATATAGTTGTATATTTTTATCTGTCAATATTCACGTTTAAATTAAGTGAATAAACCCCCCCCCCCCGGATAAATGATTCTTTATCGTTTCGTCGCACAGATATTTTTTTTGGAATTATCCGCATTAAAACATTTTTCCCGATATGAAATATTTCGCGTTTTTCTTCTTTAAAAAAAAAAAAAAAAAAAAAATATTATGTTTCTTCTCAGAAAATCTAAAAGTACGGCGTAAATATATTCGCGTTGCCTATAGCTACGGCGGAATTTACTTAATAATACAATTGTAACATCCGAAAGAATCGCAGTGACATTGTATTATTATTTATTTGCAATATCCTTGCCGGAATGACACGATTCCGAATCTCGATAAAACATTGTATTTCTTTTTAAATAATCATTTACGATATATGCGTCGCGATTAATAAATTACAGGTACACGTAGCTAAAAACGCAAAAAACACAACACCGTCTGTCGAACGCTATTGGCGATTTTTTTATAGTCTCGTCGCAGAGATGATTTTTTTTTTTTTTTTTGAATTACTCACATTAACACATATTTCCGATATAAATATTTCGCGGTTTTTTTTTTTTATTAAAATATCCACTAATTCGCGAGGGATCATATATCTATTTACAATTTGAAACGTTATCGTGTTTGTGGATTAGCCGTAATAACATTTGTCCTGGTACTTTTTGCACAGACCTCGTGGTACGTATACGTATACTCTGTCGGTAACGAGTCGGGCGTCATAGATTATATTGTACGGCCCGGATTCTGAACCGAATGGGTTTTTTCGTCATGGCCCGTAAACGACGTCGCAATAAAACAAAAAAAAAAAAAAACCGTCCGCAGCATCGACGGGGTGTGCGCTAAAGTATTATAACACAACATATATCCGTACTTTCCCTCCCCCTGCCGGACAGATTGCTATTTCGGGAAAATAAAAAAAACTCAAAAAGTTATACTTGTCGGACAATGCGAAAACTTACGTACGTGGGAGGTTACGTAATGATTTGCACTAAAATAGTATATGTATCCGTGTACGAGTGTATACGTGTGAGTATCGTTTACGGATTAGAATTATATCAAAAGTAAAATTTCACACAGCTTGAAATAAATATTCCGTTATATCGACGTAATCAATGAAATGTGGCGAGAATACATTTTTGTTCACGTATTTGAACAGTTGGTTTTGCAATGCGTTTTATTATGTCACGATTATGTTTTTGCATTTTTTTTTTTTTTTTTTCGAGTATATACAGGCGTTATGACGGCGGTAATAAATCTAGACGATTTATTTAACATTGAGCGCGCAGGAAAACGTTTTTTTTTTTTTTTTTTTTTGCAAGAATATTTCGTGGGTTATGGAATATTGAGCTTATTTAGCATACGCGTATTTTGGAATATTTCGTAAATTGTAAGAATAATATTAATACTTATTCATTTTAATTTTGAAATCATTATTATTAATTAAAACAAAAAAAAAAAATTGTCGAAATCGCTTTTTTAACGGAAAAAAAAAAAAATAAAAATAAATCACGCAGTAATAGTACTACTAAATCGCCGTTATAAAACTTTGCCTCGACATAATTAAAATATACCAAAGGAATATTGTTCTATTATAGGTAATATTGTTGATTTAAATTCCTACTACTATTATATAGTACTAATTGAACAACTATTGAAGGAATTGTACGAAAAAAAAAAAAAAAAATTGCATATAATAACGTATTATATGCGCGTTGATTATTTTTCGAACTTTAAAGAGAATATAAGGACAATATTTAAAAGGTTTTTTTTTTTTTTTTTTTAGAGAATATTAGCACCATATTTTTAATCGTTTTAAGAGAATATAAATCCGGACTATGGTCATAACTATAGGCGGTCACACTGATTGACTGATTTCATTCCATATCAATAAACAGCAATCATCAATTTGAACTTTATGCTGTTAAATCAACTGGAAATTGTGTATAGAATATTATAATTGTGATTTTTAAAAAAAAAAAAAAAACGTAAAATCACCGTAAGATATTATAAAATTCTAATCATAAAACTCAACTCGAGTAATATAACCGTATCGAAGCCGTTCTCGATAATTGTTTAACGTTGCTCGACCGAGCAACACGAGTGTTTACGCTATTATTCATATAATTAGCGTTAACTAACTAGGTGTGTTAGACGTCGAAAAATAAATTAAATCGTGATTTGTCCTACGGAAATATTCTTTACAAATAGTCGTGTTTAAATTGTGGCAACAGAAAGCGTTTAAGCGCCAATATCGAGCGAATATCGTACAGAACGTACGCGACATTCGGACGAATGGTATGGACGGGAAATATCGCGAATTATTTATTTGTGAACTTGTTCGAAAATTCCAAGAGTTACAAAAAAATAAAAATCGGTTTTGAAGATCTTGAATAACAAATCTTCGTTGTATATACCGCGTATACCCGGTGACCTCGTTCATTACAGAAACACCCGGTATATATAATAAATATTAAACTGGCGATATAGGGGATATATTATCGGGTTTGCGTGCAAGAGAATAAAAATGGGGGGGGAGGGAAAAAAAAAAGAAAGTTTACATATTAGACGATAAAATAATATATTATTACAACAATCACTCACCGTGAACCGCCTACACCAGACCGACAGCCATTTGATGTCTCTGATTTGTTTCTCGGCCGGCAACCGCAGTAGGATGTTGGAATTGTTGTGCGTCTCCAACGGGGGCGGTTCCCTGCGGCCAAAAACAGACGGTATTGAAAACGTTTGCCGTCGCCATCGTCAACTCGGCAGTATACACGGAATAATAGTAATTTATTATTTCGTACGATCGCGATAAAATAAATCGTACGGGGGAAAAAAAAAAAATGTTTACCGTTTACGTATACGGGGTCAGTGGCGTACACCCGCCTCCCGCCACACACACACACACACACACACACACACCGTCCATAAACCGTGGTTAGTAGTATGAATTTAAATTATACATTTTTCCCGACTGTTATTTTACTGTTATCCGTATCGTAAAACGGTACTACTACTACTATTCGTGTATATAAAGAGTTGATTTGTGGAGGTCTTGCACATTTTCAGTTTTTAAAATCGTTTCCCTCCCCCTGCACCCGCGATTTATATTGTCTTCGCCACATCCGAGATGTTCACCGCATCGTGCCGATGGATAAAATCTCCAAAAATAGCCGAAGAGAATTTATTATTATTTTTTTAATAGCTATTTCGCGACAAAACCAGAAACGAGGGAAAAAAGTAAGAAGGAGAAAAGAGGGAAGTATAGAGAAATGGTAAAACATTTTATAGCTGTTTTTTTTCTCTCTGGAAAGTAACTTTAGAGCAATTTTTACTTTTCAAGTATTTTGGGGGGGGGGGATATTACAATACTACTTTAAGAAAAAAAAAACTAATTCGGTACGGTATCAAATTTGCGTTTACTTCGTTTAGCCCCTCCCTCCCCCCATTGAATCCTGGATACTCCACTGTAAGGAACGAAACCGTTGATAATCTGCAACGTACGTTTCTGACTCGAACAGTATAAATTCGGTTTTATTGCACGTAAACTGCGGGTTAGACGGTTGTAAAACGGATAGCCCTAAATAACTCGGAACCCTAAACTATTTCAGAAATAATATTCCGGATTTAAATCCGAAAATATTCCCCATACGGTGATTATTTTCAATGAAACATCGGTACTCGACCATATGTTTTACCGTCGTTTTTTTTTTTTTTACTCTCGGAATATAATCATTTAATTTTGATCAATAGGCATTTCGTTCTTCTTCCCGGCTCTTCACGATTCTTCGAGGACTAATGCCGCAACCGAAATCGCTGCCTTCCACTCGCCGGCATTGTGTACTCGGCACTTATGTCAATTTATCACGTCTAATTTCTTCAGGCCTCGTTTCGCCCTGTTCGTCTACCAATCGCTCCTTCGGGCGTCCTTAAGACCTCTTCCCAGTCGCCACTCAACTGCCGTCTTTGGGTTCGCTAAATCCTAGGCGTCTCGTCACACCTCCAAACAACAGTTGGACACCCTGTGCCTTCACAAAGTCATATCAGCCGGAAAATCTTGTTCTTGCTCCTACGCCAGCATCCCAGTTCGGCATATACTGGATCAAAGATAATTCTCGGTATTTCGTATAACGAAATCATTTTTTTTTTTTTCTCTCCGTTCGGTCAATTATTACAGTCCGGACCGTAATGTTATACGGTTGGCCTGACAATATTATTGTCACTTTTGGTTCTACTTTAGAACGATTTCGATTTAAGGCACTTGGCAAGACCAAACGGTGCTCAACATAGCGATAGGTGATAAGTTAAATAATACAAACGTAAGTTATTTTATTAAATATTTTTTTACAGTAATAGTACTGTCTAGTAGAGATATTCGAATTTGAAAATTTAACGGTGACGTTTTTAGAAATGAACAAAAATCTATCCGTAACCGCGCGAATCAAAACTATTGTGCGGATTATCAACACTATGACAATTTTTGTTTGTTTCTCGAATTTTTCAACCGTCCGTGGTTTTAATTCGCGTGTAACACCAACACAATAATACGCCGCGTGGTAGTACTTACGTCAACGTTTAGGAAAGTATAGAAATTTTTTTTTTTTTTTGCTCGACAAGAATATTAATTATTATTAAAATAATACGTTTGGAAAACAAATCGAATCGCGACGGAAAAGGCCGAAAGCTAATAATGTACAGAGCCGCGGGGCGTTGACGGTTGCGATCGTCGCCTGAACCTATAATTATTTTTTATTATATAAACGAAAAAAAAAAAATGAATTCTAAACCGTATCGGAATTAATAATCGCCGTCGTCGATGGTTACGACAATTATGGTCGGTAATAAATCGACTTTTTTGGTTTTTTTTTTTTTTATTGTTGCAAGGTGTTGATAAAACACTACTATTGTACGCATCTATGTAATGCACTCGTATGTACGTAGACTAAACACGCGACAGTATATCACGGCGGTGAGTGGAAATTAATCGATGTCGGAGTCCCGACGACGGGTCAGACGTTGACCCGACTAATCGTACTCCCGGGAACGTATTTACTCGCGGAGAAAACCGACCCTCGGGGGTCCCATATTTATTTGTATAAGAAAAGTCGATGGAAAAAAAAACAAAAAAAAAAAAAAAAATACAAAAAAACCGAACACATAATTTATTACGATCGAAATCCGCGGCAGAATAACGCCGTGACGTCACGGGTAAGCGCCGCCGCGCAGTCGAATGTTAACAACAAAAACCAAAATAATAAAAAAAAACCGTTTGACGGAAATATCGCGCGAAATAAAATAAAATATATATATATTTTTTTTTTTTTTGGCGTGGCGTGGCGGCGTGTGAACACTGTGAACAGATTTCACATTTCCATATCCGGTTGCCCCACGTTCCTCGGCCGCCAGGATTCGATATCCATGAGCTGCTGCAGATCTTGAAATTATAAAGTTCTCGGGCGTCCTCGAGTCCTTCTCCCTCCCGAGATATTTCTTGTGAATGTGTTAGAACCAGTAGTGCACCCAGAAGAAGGGGGGGGGCTTTATTTAGAAAAAATTCAAGTTTTACAAAATCTGTGGGTCCCGCGAATAATAATTTTAATTTTCCTCATCAACAAATTGACAATCGAAATAGAAATTTCAATATATTTTGGACAACTGAATACAAATGGCTAACACATTCAAAAATTGATATGATAGTAGTGCTTTTCGTAATGTTTGCGTATTATTTTCACCTTGCGAGGCTGGTTATACGAGGTATGACAATAAAATAACGAGACTTTTTGAATAAAAATTGTTTATTTTAAAAATGTTATAATTTAATGATTGTCACCTTCAAAGTACCTTCCCTCAGCATCAATACACTGTTGCATACGTCGCTGCCATTCTTGAAAACAGTGTTGCCAATTGCTTTCATTCAGCCCTTTTAGAAGTTCTGCCGTTTTCATTTTTACGTCATCAACTGTTTGAAAATGGGTTCCTTTTAATAAACTTTTAATTTTTGGGAATAAGAAGAAGTCACAAGGAGCAAGGTCTGGCGAGTACGGGGGATGTTGAAGTACAGACATTTTTTTTTCAGTTAAAAAACGTTGAATTGAAAATGCACTGTGAGCTGGAGCATTGTCTTGGTGAAGAACCCAGCCATTTTTCCATAGATCTGGTCGCTTCTTTCTGACACGTTCTCTTAATTTAATTAATACCTCTTTATAATAATATTGATTGACTGTTTGCCCACTAGGAACCCATTCAACAAAAATTATTCCCTTAATGTCAAAGAAAACAATGAGCATTGCTTTGAATTTCGACTTGCTCATTCGTGCTTTCTTCATTCTTGGGGAAGTTGGTGTCTTCTAATGCATGGATTGCCTTTTAGTTTCAGGATCATATGTAAAAATCCATGTTTCATCACACGTAATAATATTATTTATAAAAGATGGATCGTCTTTGATGATTTTTAAGGTGTCTGAACAAATTTCTTTTCGATTGAATTTTTGATCAATCGTTAAATTTTTAGGGACCATTTTAGCACACACTTTTTTCATATTTAAATTTTCAACTAAAATTTTACAAACACTTTCTCTATCAATATTTACCATCTCTGCTACAGCTCTAACACTTAATCGACGATCTTGCCGAATAATTTTGTCGATTTTTTCAACGTTTTCGTTTGTTGAAGACGTGGTAGGACGTCCAGAACGATCATCGTCTTCGACGTCCTCCCTTCCACTACAAAACCGTTTGTGCCATTCAATATCAAATAGCTCTTGATAAACATTCTTCACCATAAACTTCACATAACATACGAAACGATTCCGCGGCAGTTTTTTTTTTTAATTTAACAAGAAATTTAATGTTAACACATGTTGTTCGATTTTTATATCTAACATTTTTCGGCAGTATAGTCGAACTCGCACTAATAACAAGGCTACTAACGTATAAGAAAATGAATCGATGCCATCAGTGTTCATAGTACTTTTAGATAAGTGTTTTCTAATCATATTTCAATAATCGTTTTATAGATAACGTTAATAGTTTAGGTTTTATTCAAAAAGTCTCGTTATTTTATTGTCGCACCTCGTAGTTACAACCAATGACTTTATACATTCGGTAAAATGGGCTTAGGAAATTTAAATTATCATAGCGAAGCTCATTTAAAAGCTGACCATTTTATGGATGTCACGTCAGGGGAAAAAAAAAATTATAAATAATAAAAAAAAAAATGATTATTTAAAAGTTAGTGGTAATTGTTTACTCGTGTGTTAAAAATAGGATGTAAGGAAAATAGGAAAACGTTTAGGCCTCCCCCCTCCCAAACAAAAATCTTGGTTAGGTCTAATCGAATTTCCTGATGCTAAATCCCTCATTTTCTCTTGTGGGTTAACACTCTCTCGTTTGACTTTCTTTCGACTCGTGATGTTTTTGTTCGTTTTTCTTCAGATTTACGTTTCCATTGCTTCCCACCGGTTCTTTTCGTATTTTCGGGTTTCACGACCCGGATAACGACACGCTCCACACGAATGTTTCAACGAAATTTTTCCTAGTCGACATGTTTTATCGGCCTTGTATTTATACGAACGAATCTTTAACGCCCACGCCTGTCCCGTCGTACGTGCGTACATAGTGATAAGATATTTTTTTAAGACATTATTTCCTACGATTTTAATACGATCAAAACAAATGTTATAAATTGCAACAACAACAACAACAAAAAATAAATAAATAATAATAATACTTACACTGCCGGATAGTCCTGGGGATATGGAATAACAAATCCGTCCGGTGTTATTCGCATCGATTTACCAGCCCAAAAATAAGCAGCTGTAAAAAAACAAAACCGTAAGTAATAATAGTGTAGAAGTATAATACCGGAAATATATTACGGGGAAATAAACCGTATAATATTACCCAGCATCAGTACAATATTTTTGAGTAAATCAATTCGTAATAGTAAAAACTAGTGCATACGAATAATTATTATTATTTTTTTATATATTTCTTTTAATTTTAATTTTATATTTATTTTAAACAAATGTGAAATGTCGACGATATAATTATACGAAAAGTATTGAAATGTATAGGGCAGGCGTTTATTATGAAAATCGAACGTAGGACGTAGTCGTAAAAAGTCCAAGGAAATTGTTTTTATTTAATTTTTTCCCGATTTGATCGACTTATTGTTTTTTTTTTCTCCGTCGATAGTGGGGTGCGACCCCATCACACCGTATACGTATACCTACGTAAAAACCTATACGTGTTATCATTACATCGCGGTCGGCAAAACTCACAAATGTCCGTCACTATTGCTCTGCGATTCGAAAACGAACAGCATATTATAACGTATACGAGGTCTGTTAAAAAAAGTACCAGGACAAATGGCATTACGGCTAATCTGCACACGATAACGTTTTAAATTATATATAGATTTTTTCCCCGCGTATTAGTGAATATTTTCAACAAAACCCGGAGTCGGTGTCTGATCTCAATTTAATATTACACGCGGTTAAATCCAGTCAGTTTGTTCCGTGCGCCGTTTTTGACATGTCCGAAATTAACGAACAACGTGTGTGTGTGTGCATCAAGTTTTGCTCGAAACTCGGCAAAAATGCAACGGAGACGTACGCAATGATTAAAACTGCTTTTGGGGATAATTCCTTAAGTCGTTTCGTGACTTTCGAGCGGTTTAAACGTTTCAAGAATGGTCGACAGTCATAACTGAAAATGATCCACGTTCTGGAAGAGAGTCGACATCTAGCAACGACGATGTTGTGGCAAAAATTAGCGATAAAGTGAGTAAGCAAATGAAGCAGAAATTTTCGATTGAATTTCGTCTTGAAATTTTAACCGAAAATTTACAGATGAAAAGGGCAGCTGCCAAATCCGTCCCGCGGTTGTTGACTTTGGAGCAAAAGGAAAATCGTTCAACGATTTTTCAAGACCTTAAAAATCGTTCTGCTAATGTTCATGTCATAAAAAAAACAACATTATCACAGGTGACGAGACGTGAGTTTATGGATACGATCCGGAAACAAAGTTCCAATCGTCTCGGTGGAAATCGAAATGTTCCCCTCAGCCAAAAAAAGGCTCTTCGAGTGAGGTCGAATGAAGATGATCCACGTTCTGGAAGACCGTCGACATCGAGCAACGATGATGTTGTGGCGAAAATTAGCGAAAATGTGCGAAACGACCGCAGATTAACCGTTCGCGAGTTAGCAAAACGAGGCAGAAATCTCGATTGGATCTTAGTCATGAAATTTTAACCGAAAATGTACAGATGAAAAGGGTAGCTGCCAAATTCGTTCCGCGATTGTTAACTTTGGAGCAAATGGAAAATCGTTCTGCTGATGTTAATTTCATAAAAAAAAAAAAAAAAAAACCCATTATCACAGGGGACGAGACGTGGGTTTATGGATACGAGACTGAAATGCGCGCTCAAAGGACAACGATCCAAAGATGTAGAGCCAATTAAAGCGAATACGGTAGGAGAACGTAAAGCTATAACTTTGGAACGGTACCAGCGGACTTTCGAAAAAAATGGCAAGATCGCCGGGACCGTTGGATATCGTCCGGAGTAGTGTATTTCGGTGGAGGTTATCTAAGATATAATAATAATTTTAATTTTTAAAAACAAAATTCCTGGTACATATTGAACAGAAATCGTAAAGTATTTGATTTGATGCCGTCATGTCCGTTGGCGAAAAACCCGTCAGACAGCCGACGTTTATTTGCAGCGATCTAATAACGAGACGAGTGCGCAATAATTCGACAAAATCCGACCGAGTGGCGTAAAATAACGAACGGACACGCACAATAATAACACATATATTTATACGTAAAGAGGGTGAATATCGTATTTCAATTCGTGTACAACTCGATGCGTATAACGGCATACGGTTTAAAGGCCATAAGAGGGTGAGATTGTCGAGGTGTCGCCGCACAATAGTCCTATAGGAAATATGTATTTTATGTAGACAAAGTCGAATGTGTTAAATTCGTTCCATAAGTTTTTCTGAACGGACGCGGTCAACGCGTTAATACAAACGCGTGTCATCTAACCGCTTTCGATTAACATTTTCGGTTTTTTTTTTTTTTTTTTTACTACCAAGTACAATCTGTGTGATGAACATAGTAACAAATTTCCGAGCTTAAATAAAGAAACAAAAAAAAACCATTTAATTCGCATAAATCGAAAAATAGTATGCGAAACGACGTTGGTGATTTTCGTCAAAATTACAAAACGTTTATAAAAAAAAAAAATACACTACATCGAATACGTTTACGTTCTACAAGTACAATTTTCTAAAAGAACCTCGTTGGGCGCTTAGACGACGCTAAAAAATTTAAAAAAAAAAAAACGATGTACCCGCACGAAACTCGACAATTTCAAATAGCCAAAAATAATTTTAAAAAAAAACCCCGGTATACTTAGTAAGAATCATTATCAAGCGTATAAAACGGCAGGTCTCTACGATAATATTTGTCGCCGAATTACAAAAAAAAAAAAAAAAAAACAACCCAATTGATTGTGACAAAAATCGGTGGCGTTGAATTAACACGCCCGGTTTTTCTTGGTTTTCCATCGCTATTGAGAAACTTTACAAGGAATATAACGAAACGAAAAAAAAAAAAAACCATTTTCATCGGTGCGACATTCCTACACGAAAACGTCTATGAAGTTTTCGAAATTGCGGGTATTAAAAAGTACACCTCGTTGCGAGACCAATACGCGTTTGTCGCTCCACTAAAAATCTAAAAGGTTATAATAACTTTATTGGAACGTAAAATTTTATAATACGGAATTACGTTTGGGTTTACGACATTGTTGTGCGTTTACGAGTCACACGCGACCGATAAAATACAGAAACGTAATTCAACAATAAATTCGATATAATTGCGGTTTTTCGGACGGAAATTACCCACGTGCCATAAATTAATTGTTTAACGAACGGCTGGAGCACTACAAACAACAACTATGCGGGACAATAAACGGGGCCCGGGACCTCGGTGCGATTACAATTATTACGACGTCCGTTAATAAACTGCATATTTTACCAAATCTGACGGAATGTCTCGCACCGAACACTGAAATCCTCAACATTTTTTTTTTTTTTTTTTATTTACCGTCCGGTATAATTTGTCGCGGAGACAATGAATAATATTTGTATTTTCGGTACGAATATTTTCGAACAGTTCGCTCACGGGCGAATAGCGAGAATAACTTTATGGTAATCGTATATTAGTGACTCCGCAAATCGCTGCTGTTGTTATTATTACACAAATTGAATTTTTTTTTTTAATTAAAATTGAAATTTCGTGTTATATTGTCGGCTAAACAATATTTGCTGTGTGTTAAAAAAAAAAAAAAAAATGTTTTAATTGAACAAATAAATATTTGCATAGCCAGTGCCGCCCGATAAATTTAATTAAAATCCGTTCGTTGAGATTCACTGTAATCGTGAAATACAATTGAAATTTTAAAATTACTCTTTCGACACGGATTTCGTATATCCCGAAAGTATTGTGGTTAGACGAATATTTCTTATTGGAAAACAAATTGGGTGGGATTGTGTTTCGATACACGGCAAAACGGTCTCTGGAAGTTGAATTCCCTAGAAGTTGTGAGCAATCGAAAATTTGAGTGAAAGGGTTACAATTTGCAAATTCCTATTTTGACCTTTTCGTCATTTTTGTTTTTTTTTTTTGTTTTCTTCGCGCGGGCAAACGATCGATTTTCAAACCGGACGAATCCGCGGAACGGTTTTTTTTAAATGTACGAGTATTGGTTTTGTATTATTATTTTTTTTTTTTTTTTTATATATACTCACTGGGGCCGATACCGTCGTAGTAGAAACCCCGGACGTACAGCGTTTTGTCGTCGACGGCGTACACAGTCCCGCGGACCCCGTGAGCGAGGCCCTCGAATCGCCCGACGTACCTCCCGTAGTTGTTGTCGTCCGAGTAACCGGCTTCGCCTGAAACACACAAACAATCAGATCCCGAAACATTTTCCCCGATTCCCGGTGGTTTTCCCGAACCGCTAACCCGTTAACTGGCGAGAATGACGGCACGCCGACCGACCCCAGACGGGGAAAGAACAGAATCGAATTTCGATCGCCGCAATCATTTCCCATTTGATTTCGGTATATAAACTCGTAACGATCAGGGGTTCCCAACCTTTTTATAATCAATACGCGTACCACCTCAATTCTAAGACTCAATTAAGAGTCAATTTTTTTTTTAGCGTATATTTTTTAATTAAAATACAGATCATATCGTACGGCATACAAGACGTATAGCGACACACTAAAATAACTCATTGACATTCCGTTCGTATATTTGCCATTAATCGTTATCGGCAATCGAGTGGCCATAACCATATAATATAAATAACACCAACGTTAAAACCATAAGAATGCGCTTTATCGATAAGAACCGCAATAAACTATAGAGTTTATCATTATCTGAAATTCTGAATCGCTACGATTGCGGACCCCATGCCATCGACGTTAAATATTATTTTGATAAAATAATAATTTTATAAAATTAGCTAACATCAAACGAACTAAACAAAACTAAATAATATTGAATGCAAATAGTAATAAAAAAAATTTTTTCGCGTATCCACGGGTTGGGAACCTCTGGTCTATATAACCATTTTTTTAATCTAGCCACACCGGGCCAACATATTTCGTCTCCTAGTCGACGGGATTTTTATAGACACGCGATTTTTAAAAGAATTTTTCTTGTATTCGGAGCAAAAAACAAAAATAATAATTACGTAATCGTTACAATAAATTACCGACTATAATAGACTATATTTATTTCCAAAACACTCGACTTCACTGATCACCAATAACAGTACCCGGACGGTTTACGCACGGGGTCAGTGTGGCGCAGTTTGGCGTTTTGCGCCCTGGGAGGGAGGGGCGAAATTTTACTGTCATCCTTAAGAAATCGATATTACACTTCTAGCTTTGCGAGACCGAGGGAACTGCGGTCACCCGAACGGGAATCGTTATATCTCAATTTCAACGACTCTAAAATGTATGCTTTTTTTTTTCTTACGAGAAATGGATAAATAATCTTTTTAGCGACTCCCACAAAAAAAAAAAAAAATCGTCCACGATGTTTGACGTTCTAAAAAAAACAGTGAACAAATAATTTACTTTCTATATCCTACGTCGTTGAATTCCAATACTAACAACAGTGTAGTACCAGTGGACAGAGCGGGGTATTAATTTTACCATCGGATCAAATTCTATCTGTTTTAGTCTTGCTATTTTCAGTTTACATTTGCTAAAAAAAAAAAAAAATGCCTCATAGATCCGTAATAATAGCACTTTTTTTTTGTTTCGTAAACTGTAATTGGATTAACTGCTACGCAGGTTCGTTAGTTTATTTTCATAAAAATTGTACCGCCGCCCCTAAATGCCCCGAAACTTTGTCCGGCAATTGTATTTATTTTTTATTTTTTTTTTTGTTATAAAATATAATATCCCATAATATGTCGTCTAGACGAACGAAAATTATAAAATTTTATTACTAAATTATTTACGTGTATTATAATCGTCTATAAAACTGTACGCAAAACCGAATACGGTTTAATCCGTGTAATAATAATTTGCAATATTGTAATATTTGGCAGTGCTACAAATATTATTCCATCGCGTCGCTCACAACAAACCGCGTACACTGTAAACGCAATTATAAATGTTGATATTAATATAGCCGAGTAATAAAATCGCATGTATATATACGTACACGAGTATGCATAACATGTTCATGTTCTATTATCGGCGTAATATAGTTAATTCGTAAAGGAAGTACCACAAGACTAATATGCGAACACGGCCATAAAATATTATCCGTATAAGAGAGGTATATAAACACGTGGACTGAAAAGTCCCGGGCCTAATACATATATCGCGCTAGTGTTTTGGAATTCACCTCATTTTTACTCGGTGGTATTAACCTGCAAAATACAGCTGTGAAAATTTCATGACAATCTGTTAATCAGTGTGTGATTTATTGTGCTAAGGGTGACGCTACTTTTGTTATTTTCAAAATACGATTTCGTGTTTTCAATTTTACATGGCTTCTCGATGGGAAAAAATATCGTTCAAGCGAAGAAATGGCTCGGGAAGTGTTATGGGGACTCCGCTCCATCAGAAACAAAAATAAAACGTTGGTATGCTGACTTCAAACGTGGACGTAGAGACCACTGATGATGCAGATTGCAGTGGACGAGGTGGTAACACCAGAAAAAATTGAAAAAAAATCCATAAAATCGTTTTAAATTTTCGCAGAGTGAAGTTGCTCGGGTTAGCTGACATCGCAGAGATAGCAAAATAACGCGTTGGCTTTATATTTCACGACCAAGTCCACGAGAAAGCTCTGTTCAAAGTGGGTGCCGCGTTTGTTCACTGTCGAGCAAAAACCACAACGTGTTGATGATTCTAAACAATGGCAAAACTACACGAATTAAACTACACGAATTGCTTAATACCGTATTCTCCAGCGTATGGCTCCCAGCGACTACTGGTTATTCGCAGGTCTCAAAAAAAATGCTCGCCGGTAAGAAATTTCGCTCGAATGAAGAGGTTATCAGTGGGACTGAGGCCTATTTTAAAGCAAAAGATAAATCTTTTTCTACAAGAATGGTATTGAAATGTTAGAGCGGCGTTGGAACGATTGTGATACTCTCGATGGAGACTGCGTTGATGAATAAAGTCAATGTTTAATAAAAAGAACCGGGTTTTCTTTGTTGGGCCCGAGAGTTTTCAGCCAATGTGTTACGTTTACGAAAATTGCATTCCCTTCGTTACAAATCGTTTCAATAAACTTGTAGTTTTTAATTCTTAATGTACGTTTGCTGACGTTTGATATGTCAAATCGGTTGCCCGCCAAAAGATAAGCGTATTACACCGGTGTCCACCTGGCTCGTCTTAAACACGGCCCCCCACAGTCCGACGACCGCGAATAAACGACAATTTTTTATACAAATCATATTCATCATAGACAGTGATTGTCGCCCTTATCCGCGAGAATTCAACACCGCGTTTCCCCGACATCGAAATATTAAAAAAAAAAAAATGTACGCTGTATATTTAAGAAGAAATACATAAGCTAAATAAAGTACAGCACGCGGAAAAAATAATATTAACATTTAATTCGTTGTAGCTTTGGTGTTGAACAAAACGTCGATATTTCAAATTGAAAAAATTTATCGGATTTAAAATATATCTAAGACAATAATTTTGCGGTACCTATTGCCGTTTAGTGTGTATGGGTAATCAACGTTTTTCCGACGTTAATACGATTTCGTTCAGAAAAATTCTCATATTTTTAATTTCCCCTCCCCCCCCCCCGAGGATTTCGTGTCGTCGCCCGTACACCGCCGATCCGCGTCACGGTCCGGTTGAGGACCGCCGGATCTAAGATGATTCGTCGTGTTTTTGCCGTCAAGTTTGTCGAATTATCCAGACGAGATTTACACAATAGCCGACTCATTTATCTAGACAACGGTCAATACAATTTTCCGCCGATATATATATCATTAGAAAATTAGAACGACACTACCGAGATTCCCATATCTCATCTCATCTTACGAATAATTTCCAAAAACGTGTGTACATGTTTACACGTAGGTTTATATGTATGCTAATTGAATTGAAATAAATGTTTGCCAATAGTAAATTGGCACTTGAATCCGCTGGATTCGCAGCAAAACAAAAGAAGAAGAAAAACGTGTGTTTTTTTTATATTTGTAGAAACGTGTTCGTTTTAGATTCCGAGCGTAGGGGGTTTTACTGGCGTTCGTTTCCGTTAGTAAAAAATACGCGGCGGTAAATTTTATTTGAAAATAATTTTTCTTTTTTTTTTATCTAGATTCTATAGAGTTTTTTTCTAAAAAAAAAAAAAAATAATAATTATAATAAACGAACGGATGACGGATGACGACGAATGACGGACGCGACGCGGTCTGACCGTTGTTGATGACATTCGGGTTAGCCCCCGGGGAGAACCGTACGAGCGGGAAAACCGTACGGGGACGGTGAGATTTTCTCGGCGGCGGTTGTGCCCGCGTACGCGCGCGGCGTAGCTCCGCCGCGACAACCCGCGCTCGCGCACCGGTGTGTATTATTTGTATTATTTATACCGTAGCCCGCCCGGCCCCGCGCGTTAAACTCTCGCGTACTAATCGCCCGGCGAAAGGGGATAACAAGTGCCCATCATCGTTTTCAATTTGCTAATGAGCGGAATATTTTACCCCGGGGCTGCCGGGCCGGCGGTACGCGCGGGGCGGCCGGGACGAGGGTTTTCGATAACGAGGCTGCCGGTTGACGGGCGGGCGCGGGGTCGCACTGGTTTCTTCATTACTCAACCCCGCCGCCGCCGCCGCCGCCGCCGCCGCCGAGAGTACCATGACTATTATTATTATTATTATTATTGTTGTTGTTGTTGTTGTTGTTGTTGTTGTCGGGACGCGCGGCGTAAATCACCTGCGAACGAGAGACGCGCCCGCGAGTATTTCGCGCGTCGATTATAATAATAATCGCCGTAGAGGCGCGAAATACTCTTCAATCTTGTCGCGTTCCGACAACCGGCCGCCGCCGCCGCCGCCGCCGTGCGTCCCCGCGGAGTTCATTATCGATTTTTCCCCCTTTTATTTTATTTTATTTTTTTTTTTCATCTACGAATGACCGGCAAAAAGTTTTACGTTCGCGACAGAGTGAACGGAAAATGATTACGCGAACCGATACCGACCCGGGGGTCGGCCGTACGGGCGACGGTGATATGGGAAGGGTTATTAACACGTAATTGGCGAATATATATATATATATGTAAAGTCGAATTTGGTCAACTCCGGAGTTGAAGGGACCGACAGAATAGTTCGAGTTATCCAAGAAGTAAACCAAAAGTAAACACTTAGATTGTTAGACAATTGTTTTAAAAAAGTATTTATAATTTGTTTGAGTTTTGCTGTTGATCGCAGCATGCGCGTTTGCAATCGTTCAATTGTATTTAAAGCTGGAAAAAGTCCATCCTACTGGTTCGTTTTTGATAAATCGCCTCGATTCGGCATAGCGTATCCTTGTGTTTGTGCAATCGCGGGCACGGAGGATCCCCGTGCATTCCTGTTCCTATTGTTCGGCCGACGATTGAGCACTTGTCTTACGGTCCTTGCAGATGACAAAATGTCTTAATCTGATAGATATCCGCACACTTCCAAGTCGTTGTCCGCATTGATATAGAGTCATCGAAAATAATGTTAACACCTTACCTCGACAATTGTCCCAATTATTTAATGTAACCATTTGTACGGTAATTTATTCATCGCACGGGTTTTTTTTAATTTTCGCTTAAAAAGCCAACTTAACGGAAACAACTATACAATCGTTTGGTGGTGTTTAGAAAAAATCGAAACTTCGACTTATTCGCGAAAATGTTCGAGTTAAACGAGATTTGTTTTCGCATTGTTTAAATAGGAAATTCTATGGATCGGGGGAAAAAGTGCGAGGTATCGAGGTATTTCCAGTTAAAAAAGTTCGAGCTAACCACGTTTGACTTTATATATATATATTCGCGAAAACAATTTATGAATCGCATTTTAGTAATTATTTGACTTAACTAATGTAATGTCTGTGAGTAAACAATTGCGTGAACATTAGTTTTCGACTAAAAAAAAAAATAGTGTTAATAAATGTTTAATATAAAAAACAAGCTACAAATAAACGGTGTAATATATAAAAAAAACAAACAATTGTTTTATAAAAGAACAAAACAAAGCCCATAATGTTATAATATATGTCGCGTGCGAGTACGACCGGTTAAAATATTGAACCTCTAAATCTAAAAAAAGAACCAAAAAAAAAATAAATGTCGAAAATTAAAAATGTAAGCACACATTCGGAAATTTACTAAATCCGCTGTAATATATGTATGGGACTTCCGTCCGTTGTATTTTTATTAAGTTTGTTTTATTTTGTTTTTTTTTTTTTCTAGAAAAACTTTCGGGATTTAAAAAAAAAAAAAAAACAAAACCGTTTACAACAAAATACCAACAGCCAGAAAATCGTTCAAGGCGTGCGGGGCCCGTGAAGACATTCACCAGGAGAAAATGTGATTTGTAAAACTGTATAATACATTCGCTCGGAATCTAAAGTAAAATAATAACCCGCAATACTAATTCATTAATTGAAACTGGAGTTTTTTTTTTTTTTACCCCGCACTACCACTAACTACTATTAGTACGCCGACTGATTGCCGAACGAACTTTTTATCCGCATATAAAATAATAATTGTGTTGCGGTATCTTTTCAAACATATATATATATATATATAGTATATATAAGGAAAAGAAACAAAATCGGTTTGCGTATATTTTTCTTTTTTTCTTTTTACGAGTTTTAATGGATTTTAGTATTTTACGGAGACCAACAATAATTCCCGAACGAGAGTATTAACATCGGCGTATAATATTCGCTTTGATGCGAAGTTTAAAAAAAAAAAATAAATAAATAAATAAATAAAACAGAAAAACGTTCTGTCAAACTCAAAGAAAACGTTATTCTTATAATCCCACTCGAACTGTTTTATCGGTTTCCGAAATGATTAACCTTGTGGAACCCTCTGAATTTTCTCGAACACAATATCATTCCGTCCTTCTATGCCTAATGAACGCGGACATACGTGGCACGTGCAGAAAGTAAGATTTCCTACCGTACAGGCGCGAGAGTTTTGAAAAGAATTTCTCTATACGACCGTGTGATAGAATTTTATGAAACAAAAAGAACGAGAGGTCATGCACCTCAGTACGTGCGAAACCGCGAACACAGTGACTTTACAAACGTGGATGAGTGCGTCTATCTCGTTTCTTTCAAAAATACTTGAATCTGTATACGGTGAAGGTGTGATGAGTAAATATAAATTTAAAGAAGGGAGACTGGATGTTCACGATAGTTTGTCTCCTGCACGACAATGCCCGTCCCCATACCGCTCGTCTGACAGTCGAACTTCTTGAATGCTCTGGTTGGGACGCGTTATCCCATCCACCTCACAGCTAACCGGACTTGGCACCTTCCGACTACCGCCTTTTTACCGAACCGAAAGAAGTTTTACGAGGGGAACGTCATGGAAACGACGACGAGGTAAAGTTGGCCGTGTTGAATTGGGGAACGGACGTGGTGACTACGTCGACAATTATTTGAATATATATGTAAAATACCCCGTAATTTTTTTTTGTTGGAAAATAAAACAAAGTTTAATTTTTAAAAATGCGGAAACCTTATTTTCCGGAAACATGTACGGATCATACGTATAGAAATGCAATAAAATCTCTGATTGCGCTAGCACGTCATATAAACACGATACTTGTATCTTATATTATATTTTAGACTCCGTGCGGACTGGCGAGAGGGCCGGAGGATCCATCAATTATTATATTTCTAATCCGATATTGGGTTTTGTTCCGAAAGGGATGGTTCTTTTGACGCAATGAAATAGCGTCCACAATAGTTTCGGGTTCGGTTGTATTCTTCGGATTCTTGTTGTATTGTATTGACAAAAAAAAAAAAAAAAAAAAAAAAAAAAATATGAAAACTTCATCAAAAAAAGACCTTCCTTTTACAATTAGAGAATGATACAAAAAAAAAAAAAATAAAAAATGAAAAAATGCCGTACATTTATAAATCTCGATTTAAATTTATTTTAGCGGTTATTACGAGATTTTTGTAATCCTACGATGAACATAAAAATTGACTTAAGATCTAATCGAGTTACGTATATACACGGAAATTTTTCCACGACGGTTTACCAGAGTAAATAATTAACACGCGTGTGTTAAACTGTTAGTTATTCGCATTGGTTTCGGATTTAACAACCCCGCGAAGCGATAGGATGGAAAATACAATACGATCGAATCGGTATTAAATATTGTTTGAATAATATAAAAAATGTTTCATTCGTTATACTAACACGATATTTTTCGAATTTTGAAAAATTAATTTTTTACGAAAATAGAGATTAATGTTTGAAATTGAAATTCCAACAGTTTTTACAAATCCCCATGAGTATTTTTCAGGTAATTCTTGACTTTTACATGTTTTTTCAAGTTTCCAGAAACCACGGCAATCATTAGTAATACCGTTTTTCCCATACACAATAGTGTGATCAAAGCTGCATCCTAGATCGTCGCACCCGGTACAAATTACAGAAAAATGACTTTTAAATTACTAAAAAATGACTACTTTTTACAATTGCCTATAATCAAATACAGTTTGTTTTTTTTTTTTAAATAAATTGCTTTTTGCTATTGATTTTACTCGTCTCCTCTGAGTGAATTTAGAGAAAATCAGACATCAGAAACATTAAATTGACAACGTTGTAGGCTATTAAGTTAATATTTCTTTTCTTTCTATCGTGATTGTGTCTGAATTTAAAAAAAAAAACATTAGCGCCCACCAGCCACTAGCTTTTATCCAGAGGTTTTCCGCCCCTTAAAAATTTTGCGCTTAGACAATAATTGTACCCGTTGTAACCACCCATCCCCCTCCTGAATGTGATCGACGGTTTGGAATTAAAAAACTAAAAAAATAAACAGTACACTATCTCCTTAGCTCTCTGTTATGTGTAGCCCTCCGATTTGTTTATAATATTATTATATATATATATATATATTTATATTTTATTCTTTCGTGCGGTTGACTCGAAAACAAAGTTTGTTCATTAAAAAATATAAAGCCGAACGAAGAATATTATAAAAAAAAAAAAAAAGTTTATATCTCCACCCCTACCCGCTTCACAAGTCCGCTCCTCTGCAGTGTTTCTTAAACGATAAATGAATTATTTCGTTAATATACACGTATACACGTATATGTATAATAGTTGGTAGAAAAGGTGGTAATTTATTATTGTTCCGTTCGTTCCGCAATGAAAAAAATTCGATTTGAATATTATATAATAAATAACAAAAAAAAAAAAAAAAAAAAAAAAAAAACGAAAAGTAGTTTTTTATTTTCGTTTTTATCGGAAACGCATTTTTAAATTACTTTTTCGTGCGATTCGTCGCGCCGGTACGCAAATAACAAAATAATTATCGTTCCCGATCAATAACGTTGGTCCGTTGATAACCGTAAACACGTACCGACCAAAGAAACGGCGTAATTAACAATATTTTATTCGAAAATCTCCCACGAGGGTATTCCTATACGACAATCACCATATTGCAAGTATGCCTACTAGAACGGTAAAAAAAAAAAAGAAAATAAGAAAAAAAAGGCGACTTCGACATACCGTGTGCGCGGTTTTCCCGAAACCGTGGACCACTGCCCGGCCGGACTTTCGGAATTGTAAAGTATTCGAATGAAAGTATTTAAATACAAATATTCCGAATACTTTGTCCGTATTTCAAATAGAACTACGCAAATAACTCGGCGTTGTACGCGGGTGGGCCGTGGTTACTTCCTTATTTTAAAAAAAATCATAACACAAAAAGTATTGGCAATATTGATTCAATTATTTGTTCTGTGTATAGGTGGCCGGCCACCGTTCTCGTCAATGCGCTCAGACAGTAGGAATTTGAAATTTCTGTCCACTTTTTCCAGCATATGTGTGCTTATGTCGGCAATAACAGCACAAATATTGTTTTTGAGATGACGAAGGATCATTGGACGATCCGTGTATACCAACGATTTAAGGTAGTCCCACAGGAAATAATCACACGGGGCTAAATCTGGTGATCGTGCTGGCCACTGAAGATCGCCTCTAAGATTGATGAGCCGTTCGGGGAAGTGTTCACGCAAGTTTATTCATTGACCTTCTTGCCGTGTGAGCCGTGTCGCTATCCTGTTGAAACCACACTTCCCCTATATTCATTTCTATATGTTTGCGCAGACAAAACTCCACAATCGTGCTGACATAACGTTCAGAATTGACCGTAACCGCTCTTTTGTTCTCTTCGCAGAACCATGGGCCAATAATGCCGATTCTGGATATTAAACACCAAACAGTCACACGATCTGTATGCAGAGGCTGCTCATGAAGTTCTCTCGGGTTTGTGGGGCTCCAATATCGCAAGTTTTGTTTGTTCACATATCCTGAAATATAGAAATGTGCCTCGTCACTAAAGAAATCAAGGGCGTCCTGAGGCAGGTTTTCGAGGAAGGCCACACATGCATTTTTCCGCGCAACATAATCGCGTGGATTAAGTTGCTGCACCACTGCCAATTCGTATGGGTGCAAGTTATGTTCCTCGTGAAGAATTCGTCTCACTGTGCGAGTAGACATCCGCAAAGCAGCCGAATGTTTGTGTGCAGATCGCCTAGGGGATTCGGCAAAATCGCCAGCCCTTACCCTTTCGATGTTTTCTGGCGTCCTGACGGTTCTGGAAGGTCCATTGTGTTTCTTCTGCACACTACCGGTATCCCTGAACGTGTCCACCCGCAAACAAATCGATATCCGATCGGGCACACGACCTGCAGACGCGATATTGAAACGGTTTCTGAAAGCACGCTGAGTTGCGATTACCGAACTGCTGTAAGAAAAGTAGGCCTCCACGGCGAACGCTCGCTCTTGCTTTGTCCACTGCATTGTTGACACTGAACTAGTCATAAAAAAATTCTTAGATGACGTGCTTTCGAACAAGCCATAAACCAACGGTCTACTATTAATAGCTGCTCAGTAGCGAGAGTTTGAGATAAGGAAGTAACCACGGCCCACCCTGTATTTCAAACGAATTCTTTTTTTTTTTGTTGGGAGGGATTCGATTGATTTCCGTTGATTTGTATTGCATTGTTTTCCGTATTGTTTCGATTTTTAACGCGCACCAAGCGCGCCAAGTTCAACCGATTGAAAATTTCTATTCGGCAGCGGTGACAGGAGGGCACAATGGTGTTTATTCGCCAAAAATCCAATACCTACCCGACAGACGGTGTAAATAAAATATTTTTATTCTATTGTACACGCAATAACCGAAGACGAATTTAATGACTTACTCACTTAATTAAACAAAACTTGAATAATTAACGAAAGAATTACATCATTATATTAATGTTAGTTTTTCCTTTTTTTTTTTTGTAATCCAAATAATGCGGCGATAACGTTGACGCATCACGTCGACATGTTATTATAAAACACGAGAAACGTGAAATATATCAATAAACTTTTATAAAATAATTTGAGAAAATCGAAAAATTTCTATCTTATGAAATGTAAAAAAAAAAAAAGTAATTAATGCAAATTATAACTTTTCTCCGTCCCTTGATCGGCGGGAAGGGGATTGTAATTGGGGGCTGGGAGGGAATTACAATTACGCCACCGGTATAGTGTATGGATACGGTATACAAAACCCGGTGTGTACCGACAAAATCGCCTGACAAATCGGTCTGACGACGGCGATAAAGTATAAGTACACCCCGTCGACGCTCGCGGAGCGTGTCTATTGTTCCGGCGGCGGCGGCGGTGGATGTCGTAAAACTAAAATTAACATGGTGTACGCCGTATTATTGCGGGGGACGGGCGACGGGGCACGGGAACACGCGGCGGTCGTGCACCACCTTGTATATAGTATAATGCATCGTCGAGGACTATGACGGGGACCCCCTCCCGCATCCCGTGCGCGACCGCTCGTGCCGCCCCGAACGGCGGTCTATTATATTACGGCGGCGGCGGCGGCGGCGGCGTTTAATATTACGCGTATACGGATAACGCGGTCCGTTTAGCGGGCGACCGGCGAATACGGCCGGGCGAAAATCGGGCCCCGGGTTTTATATAATTTATTTAAAACATATTAAAAACAAAAAAAAAAAAAAACAAAAAATACAAGAGAAAAAACCCCTAACAAACTTCGTCGCGCCTCGGGTAGGCCACCGCCGTAAGCGGCAATCTATAGATGCTTAACGTTATTTTAATATTTATACCGAAAGCAACAATTGTGAGTGGAAGCTCGGCAAACCGATATTGTAGTATTTAGGCGCCCGTATATTCAAATAAACGATCAAACGGCAAGAAAAAAAAAAAAAAACCCCGAAATAAACGTTTGTTTAATTCGATTAATAAATCTCCAAGTATTTTTTTTTATCGTCTTCGAAACATATGTATTTAACTGGGCAGAGGACTTCAAGCCAAATGTGTATTTGTTTTGGGCAGTTGTTTATAAAATGGAGACGTTTTCTGGGGGGAGGGGGCTTTTTTTTATATACTTTTCGAGGGCTATGTCGGGCCTTTTTTGATGAATTTCTTACAAAAAATACCAACAAAACGACAACCCAGTAATGTTTAAATATATTAATAACAACAAAAAAATCAAAAAAAAAATCAATGAAAAGTAAAATGTAACGTTAAAACCGTGAAAAATTGTTTATTAATTTGCTAGGCAATTGTTTTGCTTGTTTCAAATGTTTTTAAGTAAAAAAAAATACGTTTTATCGAATCGCTAGAGAAAAAATTTTAGGACTTTTAAATGCACAACCGCTTGCATATTTAGTGCAGTTTTAAAGCTACATACATCATCTGCCTTAGTAATAACCTTGCAATACATATATTTAATATCGATGACTTTAACATTGTAATTTATATATTTTAAGTGTTGATGATCAATTTTAATAAAAAGGCTTTATGTTTCTTACTTTTAATGGTTTTCGGCGGGGGCCCAAACTACGGACTGGGCCTTTTTCAACCTAGTCCGACGACACTGGGTAAAGTTACGAGTCGAACCTTGTGGTCGAGGTAACACAACAATAATAAAACCGAGGAAATGAAGTTTAAATAACAGGGTGGGACAAATATAGTGTACTGTATTGTATGCAATACTGTTTTTTTTTCTTTTTTTTTTTTCTATGACTACGCCATCGCTGTCGTTCGATTTGAAAATCTATTCACCAGGCTCCCATAAGAATCGGTGTAAATTGTTATCAGTGTCCAACCCGTGGTATACAACCAAAAAGAACGTAATATTCGGCTGTGGCGGTCACCTAACCTAACCATAATAGCGATTCATATATTATTTAGAGTTACATTCTGATTTGTGATTGGTTCGTCTTATCAACGACAAAATATCGTCTGAACAATATTTGAATTTGTATTTGTATTTGAATGGTATTGGCGTGATTGCGTTCGGGATCGTCCCGAAATATTAATTCACTAATTGAATTGAATTTTTGATTTTTAAACGTATTAATTATAAAAAAAAAAATATGTATTGTTATTTAAATACAACAGGTCTAGGGGAGAGCTAGTCAATAATAATCCACGTTCGGACGAGAACGTCGATATCCATTGATAAAAGTACCAGTGAGGCCACCGTTCTCGTATTATTATTATTATTATTACAGGCTCTCTATATTATAGCCTACGGTATTGGTTTTGTACAACAAAAAAATATGTATATATATATCCCCAGCGGTTTTTTTGTTCCGTGACCACTATTTCGGTTAGTCAACGAAAAGAAAAAAAAACAAATAAATAAATATATCCCTCTGGAATCGGACGAAGACCGGGGTACGTACGGGTGATTTTATACCGCAACGGTTCCCAAAATATTCACCGCGGTGCCCTCTAGGGGCACAACGAATCCATTCCAAGGGAACCGTGGCACAAACGAAATACAAAATAATAATAATAATAATTTATAATTACAATGACCTATCCTAACCTGAGCGAAAAATGTATTGGTTTTACTATGGTGTGTGCTTATTTTTCTGTCTGTCTGTAAATAACTTGTTGACCAGAAATCATAACCACCAATCGTCAACACCATCATAGGTGGTTTCTGGTGAACGTTTTGTCCAGCTGGTGTGTTTTTTATTTTTATTTAAAATTGAAGGAAAAAAAAAACCCCGGAAACAGAAAGAACAAAAAAAAGCCTTATTGGTTTTATATGTTGAACACTTTCTAGATGTGGTAAGACTATCGACATTTTCAAATTTTTTTTTCGACTTTGTTTTATGTGCCCCGTAAAAATGCACAAAATTGTTGCCTACTGAATGGTGTAAATAAATACGACGAGGGTTATGTTGTCATTTGTTTGTTATAAGCGTATCGAGTGAAAATTTCGTCGCGGTTTTCACAGGAGGGCACCGCCACTCAATAATTCTAAATAAAAAAAAAAAAAAAAGACACCGCCGTCTAAAAACATTGGGAACCACTGTTATACCGGGTCCCCGAACGAGTGGCGGCGGCGGCGGCGGCGGAACCGGAGTCCCGGGGGACGATCGGATTCCCGACGGCGGCGGCGGCGTGCCCGCGTCGTTATTATTACCGGTTTATCGGCTCATTGTCCGTTCGGCCCCGGCCGAATGACGACGCGACTATTACGACGATAATAGTAATAATAGTAATAATAGTAATAATAATAATACGCGTATAAATCTCCGAGCGCCACACATCATTATCCCTTTATTTTTTTTTTTTTTTTTTTTTTGTTCCCGTTGTTGTTGTGCGGAGATTACCGGCGACGAAATCAAAACGCTCCGTCGACATTATTACACTGGGCGTCGTCGTCGTATACAATACGCTCGCGAGCCGCACCGCCGCTATTGTCGCCGGATGTTATAATATTATTATATTATATTTCGCCGGATTTTCACTGGCCCGGGCGGGGTGGTAAAAAAAAAAATAAAAAAAAAAAAAAATAAAAATACAGAACGAGAGAGAGAGAGAGATAAACTTCCTATCCGATAAATGCGTGCAGCGCTGCTATAGAATCGCGTAAATATAACGGGAATTTCCCTCGGCCCGTGGCGGCGAGAAAGACATCAAAAACAATTACGCTAGCCCGGCGGCGGCGGCGTAATGCGTAATGACGTAATGGCGTGTGCTCGGACGATAACCGCGAACAGATAACGTTTGGGCGTTTTGCGAGCGCCAAAGTCGTCGCCGTCGCCGCCGCCGCCGCCGCCGCCGCCACTCTACGTGTGCGTGTGTAGGTACACAGATAACGCTCACGGGTCGCCCTCTCCTGGCCGTCGTCGTTACTCGCCCGCCGCCGCCGCCGCCGCCGACAGGGTAGACGACCAGGCGACACCAGGCCCCGCGCGTTTTCTCCCGCGGTGTTTTCTTTCATTTCTTTTTTTCCGTGTCCTCGGCGGCGCGCCGTTAAATTTCGACCGTGTACAATATACAGTTGTTACTAAGACGACGGCTAATCGGCAATTGTCCGAAAACGATAAGGACCCGAGAAATGATCGAGTTCCGAAAACGAAAAAACATGGTCCAGCGGTCTTGGGGTTTGTGCAATCTACATTTTTTTTTTCTTTTTTTTTTTTGACGGGGCGTTCCGTTTTATGACGGCGAATTAAAAACGAAAAAAAAAAAAAAAAAAAAAGGACACACAATAATAAATATAAATAATGACTTTACCGAACGAGAAAATACATTACGAATAACGGCAGAATGCTATTATCATAATTATTATGCTGGTAAGAGTACTGTACCGCCAGGAACAGTGGCTGGACGCGTTTTTTTTAACATATAGCACATTGTGACCATTATGATTTCATATATTCTGCGGTACCGCGTTACGGTGTAGTACTTATCGGTGACGTAGCTAGACGTTTTAAGAAAATTTTTTTAATTATTTCTTCGGTCTACGAATGTCACTGCAAAGTCTTTAATTGTGTTTTACCGGATTAGTTGTATACGAATTCAGACGATTAAATGCCGTTAGTACGCAAGTAACTATAAGAGTGTATATCTTCTTTATGAAGACTAAAAACCTACCTTAGGAATACAACGTCAGAATCCAGACTCGTCAGAATCGTATTATTATTAATTCATAGAGATAATGACATTTCGGATGATATCGGATTGAACACATTTTGCCATCAGCGGAAAGACCAGACGGTTAAAATTGTCACTTTAATCAATTAATAATCGTAGCCATTTAAAAATGTTGTTAAATATTAATTATATTAATATTTAATTATTATTTAATTCATATTTAATTATTAATTATATTTTCGTAGTTTTTGGGTTTTGTTTAATTGTATAGCATGTTACATTTCGTTAAAAAAAAAAAAAAAAAAAACACCTTTTTCCTCGTTTTTTTTTTTTTTTTTTTTTTTTTTTTTTTTTTTTTTTTTTTTTTTTTTTTTTTTTTAAACGAATGATGTAAAAATAAACTATAAAATATAATACGCGTACAAGTGTTTAAAATGTACTATTAATTCAATAATAGAGGGTCACTAATAATAATAGTTCACCGGCTCGATCGAGTTTGTCATAGTAAATAAAAATATTTTAATAGCCGTACAAGAACCATAGAACCATAGAACCTCGGCATCGGCATGCTAAACATACGGGGGAACCCTGTAGTTAAACCGCATCTGTATCGTATTATTTACGATCGGCCGGATATGAAAAACCCGGCTGCCGCCATATCGGTCCTTATCACGATTCGGCGGGATAAGGCGCACTCGGCGTTTTTCGTATTCGGCTCTTATCAGTTTTCGGACAACTGAACCCCCCCCCCCCCGGACCGACCGACCGACCGACCGACCGCCGGTACGTTTAATACGCTAGAAACCCGCGCGATTTAAATTAACAAGTATAATATACTTATGGCAGTCGAAATATCTGGCACGGTCGCCACTGCAAACGCAAACACTAAAGGGTTTTGCGGGCGCGGCCGTACTGACGGGTAAGGGTTTTAACGCGATATTCCGCGTGTCGGCAATAAAATACTAATAAAAATAAAAGACCAACTACGCTCGTTATTTGTACAACTGCCTTTTTTTTTTTTTTGTTTTGTTGTTAGGTTTTTTTTTTTTTTCTGCTTGTACCGGCGCGGCCCTATAAGGTAACCGGTGCGGTCCGCCGTCCGCTGTTATAAATATATACTACTCGAATCGCCGGTACATAATAATATATTTTACACCGCTCGTTTTAAGGGATAATTTAACGCGAGAGTTTATTTATTTCCGAACAATACGATCCGCGGGTTCCGAGAGAATTTCCAGATTAAAAAAAAAAAAAAAAAAAAAAACCAACGCCGCACCAAGGGTAGGCCGACTTCTGTGGGCGGCGGGTTGGGTACGTTGGATAATTTAAATTATAACTGATAATCACTTAAATCGTTTTGAATAAATTTAAATTGCAGAAAATCGTATTTATTTGAAACTACAAAATAAGCTACAATTGTTCAGGTTTTTCGCCAATTTGAACTTAAAACACCATTAAAAATGAACATTTTTATTTAAAACGACCAAAAAAAAAACTATAACTAGACAATTTCAAATAGATTTTAATCGACTAGAAAGTGCTAACCATCAGTGAAAGTTTCTGGTTTTTACGATTATTTGTATTTTTATTATTATTACTATTGATACTTGTAAAGTGAAAAACGTTTTGGTTTTACTGCTTCTTTTTCCCCCCCCCCATCTTTTTTACTAAAAATCTTACTCCGACAAATTTGTATTATTAGGCATTTTTAATTATGAAAAATTAGACCCTTGAAACAATTTTACCCGGTAAAAAAATATTATTTTAACACCAGCTGGTAGCATAATCTTCCCCTCCCCCCCGTAACCGATTTGAACTCAAACTCGCGAACGCGAAACAAATATTTCCAAAGGTTTATCGATAGAATTTCATAATTTCAATTATTAACGAATATTTATAGTGCATTTATTATTTCTTAAACGAATTTCAATATAAAATTAACTTTTTCCCTAAACGATTGCTGTAATTAATTAACGGAAATGTATTTTTAATATTTTATACGAAACACAGACGCAAAAATAAAAAAATCAACGTAAAACCGCGTTGGAACATCAATAAAAAATAGTTTGACTCTACCGGGTTTTACAAGTATAGGTAACGCTTAACCAAACAGATACACTGAGCATTCAGGGTACGCGCCGTATTAATTAATCAGTCGATCGTTTTTTTTTTTCTTCTTTTTTCCTGTTTTTTTTTTTTTTTTTTTTTTTCGATAAGTTTTGCCATCATTTACACTACGTAATATTTATCTGCCGGTTAACAAAACGCGGGCTAATATAATATGATTTATGGACCGCAGTTCGACGTTGAAATCGCCGTCTTTATTATAATACGGGGCAGAGGCGAAGGGCGCGCGTTAATTTGCATCCCCTAACATTTACGAGCGGTTTTTTTTTTATATATATATTTTTTTTTTGCCCGACAATTATTACCATTATTCGAGATGATATACGGTCGTGGGCGGTTCAACAAGCGGCCGGAAATCAAATTATACACCGCACAATACCACTATTCTTGCGTTATCTCTCCTTTTTTTTTTTTTCTTCTTTTTTTTGTTATCTTCTCTCTCGCGCGTACAGAGTAAACGCAATATTTTTCGTGTTCTTTATAGGTATTCTAATAATATTTATCTAGTCGCGATTGTATTTAGATTGTAAAAATAAAATTATAGGCCGAATTGTTGTCTAGAGGAATTATTGTATGCGATTTTTGGATTCTCGACCTTTTTATTCGATTTTTTGTTTTTTTTTTTTTTATAAATATGATCATATACGCGATAGACATCTATTTTATACAATATTTTTGATTCGAAATAGCGAACGAATGAATTTTTTTTTTTTCTTTAATGTTTTTAGGTACAAAAGGTGCCCAATGGCCGCGAACGTTTACGTCGTCAGAAAATTACAATTATTATTGATTGGAATATCGTATGATTATTTTACTAACCGTTTTCGGTGTTTTCGCAATGATAACAGTGGCTGATAGTGCATTTCAGATTCGGTACCAACACCCTGGTGGATATCCAACCGTCAGCCATAACCATATGAATATAATACTCTGTTCCGTTTATAAACGGTAATAAAATATTATCGATTCGATTTCCCGTGTATTTCGTCGTGATGTTATTCGGTGAAAATACTAGCAAACGACCAAATATTATCGTTTGTCATCCTTTTTTTAAATCGTTCAAATATTGTCCTATACAAATTAACTTCAGGACGTAATATCGGTATATCCTACAAATTAGAAAAGTATCTAGAAATACGAATATAAAAACTCAACGTTACACCGATTTTCGACCGTTTTAAAACTAATTCAACTATTCGTAATAATTAGGGCTCGGATTTTGTAGCAAATGATTCTTTTAATGGGAGTGTGATGGAAAGATTATTCTTAAATATAAATACGTTCTGAATCGTTATGATTTCAATGAAGTAAACTTTATTTTGCCTTTTTCCACACAAAACGAGCTTTTTTTTGCTTTATTCCCCATTTGGTTCCATTTTCATCATTTTTACGTAATTTTCATGAAAATTTAACATATTTCTACGTATAATTATACTTCGACTATATTATTATTGCCAGAAATTACAAAAACCAGATTTATAAATGGATGACTGTTAAAATAACTATCGCTATTGTGCCGAAATTGTAGTTTTATCAAAATGACCGTGATTACAGTTTTATTTACGGCTTGAGGAAAGGGAATATTATCTGAATTTTATCTGCGTATTTTTACAGCACGTTTAAATACTTTAGTTGATTGGTATAGTGTTCTATACAATTCAGTCGACGTGGAAAGGCCATTTTCTACGTACAAAAATATATTAGCGCCCAATAGGATGAGTTTTAACAAATAGTACTTTATAATAGTACTATTAACCAAATATATGGCCGTAAATTCCTCTTTTAATATTTAATTTAATGTGTAATTTAAATTTGTTTTTTTTTAATTAAATTTAATAAATCCTTTTTTTGGCTACTTAAAATGCTTTTTTGAGGATTTATTTTGCTACGAAAATATGTGTATCATTTCGCGGTTCGAAAAAACGTAAAAAAAAAAAATAAAATAAAAATTATGATCGGTAATACATACGAGATAGCTTAGTAAGTACATATCGGATGACAGCTGCGTTGTTAACGTTAGCCTGTCAATTCGCCGGTTAACAACGGCAAACTGAAAACTAAGACTAGCTGACGAGTTTATCGTTGTTCGGAATAGTTTATATGGTTATGTATTTGAAGTGATGCGTCTAGGACGATAATTATCGCCGAGTATGATGGGCGTTTTATTATCGGATCGTGATTATAAAATTATGTGAACAATTGTATATTATATAAAATATTGTATCATATTGTTTCCATATTATTATATTTTTTTTTTTTCTCAATAGGTATTACAAAAACGAATTCCATTGTATTTTGCTATATGCACGTGAATAATGCAGTCGAATAATTATGATGGAATGCATTGAATTCATTGCAGCGGATAAATATTAATTAATCAAAAAGCGTTACGGTATATTTATTTCGATAAATTAAATATTTGTAGGGAAAAAAAATCGATATGTTTATTTTTTTTATTATTAATATTAACTTGTTAAAATGTTAATTAATGTGAATTTGTTTTTTAATTCCAGAGCGGTACAATAAGGTAACCATTTTTTTTTTTTTTTTTTGTTTTACGACGACGCGGTTTTTCTATACTAACAGTTTTCCCCAGGAGAGAATTATTGCAAGGCCCGGTAAACCTATTCGGAAAGTTTCGCGCGACAGTTTTTTAAATATAGAGGTGATCGTACACAGGCGGTATACTTTTTAAGAAGTCGTTTTTCAAACTCCGAGGATCGATATGCCCGAACAACTGTTACGAAAAACGAAAATGATATTATAGTTACAATTTCAATTCAAAATTTCGATAATAAAAAACGTATTAACACAGCGGCTATAATAATAAAACAATCAACTTAGAATCGACTCGTTTTTTTCGAGCTCTAAAGCGAGACGGGTTCATTCGAAACTTACTTTGCTACTTATATATTCCGACGGCGCGTTTTATTATTATTATAATGATTATTATTTTTTTTTTTAATAATTTTCTCACGGTATTAGCTTGAAACGTGAACGTGCAAAAAAAAAAAAATAATAATAATAATAATAAGAAAGACACTGAGAGAAAATTTATAGTGGACGAAGCGTGACGCGAATGACTATAATATAACACCGAAATCGTTGTTCCGCTTCTTTTTTTCTTTCTTTTTTTTACTATTAAATATAATAACTGTCATTTTATTATATTAATAATAATCCAGGCGTAAACATTTTATTACAACCGCGGAATAATCGTATTAATGCACTGTAGAAATCTGTAAGTATGGGACTTAAGCGCAGGTTGTCTTAAATTAAAACTTAACATATAATACCGTAATTTAGTGTTTTTTCGATAAAACAAAATTGTTCTTGCAAATATTTTATATGGTAAGTATACGGAATATAATTTTAAATTGCATTACAAAATAGCGCGGTACGTATAATATTGTTTAACAATAATAATAAAAAATAACAATTTTATATATGAGATTTCACATCTCAGCTCATCTCTTTTTACAATATCTTCTATTAAAACGAGTTTACACTCTACATAAAAAATGTGTAATATTTGTTTATAAATTCCTCAGTTTTCCTTTTAAATATATATATTTCGTTAGCCTCTATTGTACTTTTATCGCGATGGTGATTTTATTTAAATCGAAGCCGGCCATTAATGCGCACGGCCAATAATTATAATACTTCATGACTACGTATTTTATTCACATTTATTTTCTAAATATATATATATATATATATATATATATAATTTATATTTATTTTGCGTATTAACCATTTAAACAATTAAAACAAATACATATTAATACATTTAAAACTCAAATGAAATAAAATAGATAGTTTGTTTTGTTTCTATTCAAGACATTTTGTTTTCAGCTTGCAAACGCTGTATTATCATTTTAATTATTTTCTTCTTAACAATATAATTGCAGACTCATTACTCGATTTAGATTTTATTTGATTAGATTTTTAATTATATAATATTATAACTTTAAAAGGCATAATTTATACGTTGAGAAAAGTGATTCTTATCTTATTCATTTTCCGAGTTATTTAAATAAAGAACTTGTAATTTAAAAAAGTATATATAACAATATACATGCACATGAATACAAATATAGACGAACATATAAAAACCGAAAAGTTTTTTTCCATAAAATAGTTACACTGACCCAGTCTGGTAACACAATTAATAATTTATTTCGACGGAGAACAAAATATAATAATTACGTGTTGTCGTTATTTGTTCTAATTCAATAGTAGTAAATAATAGTTATAAAACGAAGTCTGATCGGGATCGCATAATTTTGACGTTTGCATACATTAATTCTTATCGATTTCGACTTAACGCAATTTGCAGGACACCAAGTTCGAAAAGTGTATTCCCTAAAGTATAGGTATAGTTAAATACTATCTCTGTATAATAATTTTTACCGAAGTAAAAAATAACACAAACATACACACATACGTCGTTGTGAAACTACGAGTATACGTATTATGTGCTCTCTGTTCTACTCAGAATCGAAAGAGTCAAATGGAAAAAAAAATAAAATAATAATAAAGTAAAATTTAAAAAAAATATCAAAAATGTTTTATTTACCGAAGTTCGATCAGATCAGATAAGTATAAAATATTTGTACTATTGCACATTGGTGTTGAAACAAATATTGTATCTGTACATTTACCACATCATATCTACGATGTTGACGTACGGCATCATCCGTACGGATCGAAACAGAAAAGTTTACACTTGGCTTTCATTAAAGTCGATTGTAAAAATATATACACATATATTAGTTTTGGAAATAATTTCTATTTTCTGGGCGGTTATCAGGGCCGGATTTAATCACTAAGAAGCCCGGGTCAAAATTTTAAACTTTCAAATTCAGAATTTGGTCATCTATGTGATTTACTTATTAAGTTTGCAAAAAATAAATGCATACCTATGGTTTTAAATTGTATTCTATAATTTGTAGACATATTGAAAATATCAGCTTTACTACTTCAACTTAATCTAGGTCTGAAATAGTTCATGTTTTATAATATAAGTGATAAAAGGACATTGTATAACAATACAAAATAAAAAAAAAAATACTTGTTGAAGATTCGGACGGAAAATTCAGACAGTTCGTCATTGTACAATTTTTGGGTACACAAAAAATTCCCTTTAAACTTGATAATTTTTTTTTTTAAGATTGAATTGTAATATTAACATGTAAGTATCTACGTGAACGATTGCCTATGTTCAAAATCAACTTTCCGTCTTTTTATCAGTTTTTTTAAATTAAATTATTACTCTACACTGTAAAGGTTTTAAAAACTAAGCTGTCAGTGTTCGCACTGTGACGGAAATAAACATCCTGTAGGCTACACACGTAACTTTACGCCAACACGATAATTTATTACGCAGTCATGACCGATATATAATTTTTATTTTAGAAAATCAATTTTTTCCTCGCCCAAGTTACAGATCGAGGACCCAAATTAAAATTAATTTTATTTTGAGCCCATGGACCCCTTAAAACGTCGATCCCGGGGCTGGTGCCCGTCATGCCTTCCGTCAAATCCGGCCCCGGACGTTATAATATATTATATTAAATAGATACAATAGGCTGTCGGGTAGACATACAACTATTAAATTCAATCACAAACTACTTATAACTATCATTAGTTTCGGTTGTATTTCTCGAGTGACGAGTCTATTAATTAAACACCGTTGAATCACAGAAATAATTTCGCGTCTAATATGGCTGGTGAACGCACGCGAAATTTCACGCTTTGATTGGTCGATAATATATCTACACGTTGGTCCCCCGGTAAGCTTATACCAATTACCAATGTGTTTAACCGTTTCGATACCATAACGTAAACTAGGCTACCGTGAAATTAAATCTAGATTGACTTTTTACGTGTGGTGGAAAACGTTTTCCCGTAACCCCCGGTTTTCCACTGTACTGTAACCGTGCCGTGCAAACCTATCATCGTCGCAGCAAGAACGTCACTGTAATTTGCACAAGCCATAAAGTGGAGCATTCAATTGGTAGACGAAATATTATTGAAAATCGCATAAATAAAAAGCTAACCGGGTAGATAACGATCGATTCGAAAAAAGATATGAAAATTCAAAGTTCAATGTCACCAGTCTTCCCAAAGTTAGATTACCCTTGCCCAATCATCCTTACCACTTCTCCAGTATATTTTTATAATTATTTCTATTCCTCTTGTCAACCAAAATAAACAGAATCCAACCTAACAACTGCGTTTATCGTTATATAATTATAAACTAGTTCCCCCCCCCAAAAAAAAAGTCTACGATTCAAATGGAAGCCACTCATATGATGGCGATCGGAGATTCATATTCCCAAAGTATTTTGTCACAAATTCGTTTTCACGTGATGCGTGATGCACGAACAAACACACGCAGAAAGCGATTTTATTGTTTGTACGGGTACTTTTATAAATAGAAATGGAAGAAGATTATATTTACATTATATCATACGATGAACTATAAAAAATAAAAATACGATAGGGTGGTGTGGTCTTGGACGTCGGAGACGCAAGCCGAGGTTACGGTAGAATAAATACACTGCAGAGTGGGTGTTTCTGAAATGAATGATAAAAATAATAAAAAGGTACTCCTCCGCGGGGTGTCGAAATGAAGTTATATTTAGATTTTTTTTCTATCTCAAAAATCTTGGTATATTTTTACATTTAGTTTTACAATATTGCCGAATAAGTTCTAAAATAAATATCCCATGATACTTCCGGCATAGTCCTGATACGAATCGATATGTAACGTATGCCACATCATCATTGCACATTTTCGTACGTTTTTAACGTTTAAGCGCTATATGTCGTCAAAAAGAGTAATACGACATATTTGTTTGTAAGAGAATTTCGTTAGGAATATCATGGTGTAATTCGTATATCGACATCTGCCATATACCCGGTAAAAAGCGTGATAAAATCAACGAAAACAAACTTTATTCGCAAATTAATTTAAACTTGTTGACCAATCAAGTATGTTAGATGTCGACAAATAAATTATGTGCTACATTCCCTTGCGAAAATGTTTAAATTGTGTATGTCGTTGGGATTTCTTCTCATTTTTTTTCTACCCTTAACCTTAAATTGTCCTAAAAATAAACGTACGATCGCTAATAATACACGAACAGCACAGTGAAAGTTAGGTTTGTATACTTAGTAGAGTTTCAATTGAAAAACGTCAAAACGTTTGCATAAACCAGCATAAAAATTGTAACGGGTGGTTTTAAAATCGTTGCCGCCTAAATTACAGTCAATGTTGTTACAGAGTACAATAGTACAATTGTACGATCGTCGAATGTTAAATTACAAACGGTAAAATTTTTCTTTAGAAATAGATACCCGGTAATAATATTGTAGGGCGTTTAGAGGACTGCGAACGCATTAATTATCTAACATTGTAAGTGCGTCTATATTATTGTACAGTTTGTACGAATTATATAATTTTACGGTTCTGTCTGAATTTTTTTTTTTCTAAAAAAAACCGGTCCGTCCCGGCGATAAAGTCTACGATTGTATTATACAGATTGTATATATATACGACGAGTCACAAAGTTGTAGGCGTTTTCGAAAGAGGTGGGCATGGGTAGGAGGCTGATAAAACGACGTTTCAGTAGCGGAATTTACGAACTGTCGTGGATACGCGACTGTAATATTACCGTGTAGTGTAATATCTGTACCTGAGAGGAGGCATATGACTATCCAAGTGCACTTTTTACTAAAACGAGATTTTTATCGAAATTTTGCGCCGCGCATACTCTTAACTGTCTAAGTCCGTGTCGGCCGTATTCTTGGAGTTATACGCATTATGCCGAATAGTCATCGTATGCCGGGTATCGTTCGAAATGATTTTCGGCGTGAATTACGTTTATTAGCTACTCCTGAAAATTCCGGATAAAACGGATCGTTTATGGCTCTCGGAGGACAGATATCTACGGTAGTATAGAAACACGAAAGGCGCGTGCTATACTGCGTACATAATATTATATGCCGGATTAATACCTCCCTGAGATTCAGAACTTTTTTTTTTTTTTATAAACATGAAATTGTTTTACTTGTTTACTATTTGGCATTTATTAATTTTATTCTCTAACGCAGTGGTTCTCAATCGTGGCGACACTAAATCCTCGGGGGAAAAAAAAAAATTAAAAATATGAGAAATTTTCGAACAAAATCGTATTTATAATACAGCCTGCTGTCATGTAATCGCTTGTAATTCACCACCGTTAGAAAAACGTAATACTTGTATACACTAAACGGTATAGGTACCGCAAAATGATTGTCTTTATATTAAGTCTATTTATATTTTAGATCCATTAAAGCGACGACGACTCGCTTTTTCCACCATCGTCCCTCGGATTCGCCAACTTTGTAAAATCACCAGAATCACATTTCTCATTAATCGCTGTTCACATTCTATACAATTGTTATAACGTTTCAATATTCTTATTGTTTTTTTGTTTTGTCTTCAATTTAAAATGTCATAGCCATAATAAAATGTGTAATTATTATTTTTCTGCGTACCGTATTTTTTTATTTTTTTTTTTGAAGAGCTTATATATTTCGTCTAAAATACGATAACAGCGTAAATTATGTTAGTATTTTGATGTTGGGGGAGCCGTAGTGTATTGGACTCGTGTGGACGAGGGCGACGCGAATCCGAAAAAGGTTGAGAACCACTGCTCTAATGGAAGGTAAGTGGATTAGTATAGAGCCTGCTACTCCCCCCCCTTAAAATAATAATATTATATTAAATATATACAGGGCGCTTTTAAAATATAATACTATGATAATATTGTACGCGTAAGTGTATCCGATTCGACGTTGGTCGGGCGGCGTCGGCGTCTGTTCACCGAAAAATGTGGTCACGATATCGATCATAAAACGGTACCGCCCCTGCGCCGCGCCCGGTTATGCAACCCCGAGCGCACAGACTCCGCCTCCCGGGCCGCCGATAATCACTCCCCTCTGCAGCGGCGGCGGCGGCGGCGGCAGCGATCGCGTAGACCGCGGGTAAACGACTGCGACGCGGCCGCTCGTAACGATACACGCGCGCCGGGCCCGTTCCGGCCGCAGCATCGCCCGCCCCGACGCGCCCGCCGCCGCGTATATTATAATATCGCCGATACAGCTCTTTTACCGGATCGCCCTGTATGTGTACATATATATATATATATATATATATATATGTGTGTGTATACGAAATTATATTATTAATATCGCGACATAATAATATTACAAGTATATAATATTATAATACAATAATAGCCGCTACAACGGTATAAGAAGGGTGGGGGCGGGATATTAATCTAATTCGAGATTCCGAACGTTAGTTTCTACTAAACAATACAAAACGAATATTATAAAAAAAAATTTGAAAAAATCGTTTATCCGCCGCTATAGCGTTATAAAATATTATGAGGTATCATAATAATTATTACGGAACGCAATATCAATTAAACGACCGCCGCCGTCTGGACCTTCCGCGGCGGCCGATCCGTTCGCTGTCGTTTTCCACGACCCCGTCGTAAATGTCGCCCGACGGCGAGGTTTTCGTGGTTTTCGAGTATTTACCTCTAACTTTGTTGGTCCGGAAAAGACTCTTGACGCGGCACCGCAAAAAAAAAAAAAAACGATATCCAATCCCGTTAAATCCCACGATCTCGGTGGCGTCAGGTGACGATCTCAAAACGTGAAATAATGTGACCTCCGGATTCAACTTATCACCCGAAATATTCACGGTTGGACTAGGTCGCCGGGATACCGGGGAATCTCTAGGTAGGCCGCGATAAAAAACTGGTAAGGTCAGGTGAATAACCGGATTAAGTCACTATGGTCGATTATAATCAACGCTAATACAACACCCGATATGATTCTGAGTTATAAGTTGTTCTGTTAAAATGCTGTAAAATACGCCCCGGCTTTTAATAAGCCGTCGGAGACTACGGTAGGTTAGGGCCCTGTAATAGACTGTCAGAGGCTGCAGTAGCTGGGCTGGGCTCAGTAGAAAAAACATATCCCGAGCTGTTTTTATAAGATAGCTCAACCCTGAAAACATCCAACGTTGCACCCCATGTGTAGCAAGTAATGTTATCTTTCTAGAACCACAAGGACCTACCTAGTTGTCAGAGAAATGATAAGAGAATTGTAGTGCGGTGGGCTAAAGCAACACCAACGTTAGAAAAAAAATTCACCCCCCCCCCTAACGACATTTGTTTATAACATAGTTATCATGATTTGTGATTGTAACTTATTGTTATAGGAATTTCTTTATTTCTATGTGTAAAACTAGTGCACCGAGTTGAAAATTGTTTAGCTAAGAATACTGAACCGTTTTGCTCAGGTATGAGTTGAGTATCAATATTTCCTTTATCCATGTGTACAAGTAACGTATAGTACGGAATTATGGTATTACGATATTTCGGGAGTGTACGGTTGGTAACAGTGAAACACGTGATTATTGACAGCAATATTTCAATAATAATCGATTTGCAGTGCTTCGAAAATGGGATCACTCTTTATTAATGCTCGTCGTAGTGCCGTACGACAGTGATAACTGCATATCTAAACGGATAAAAGTTATAAATAATCTATACTATACCTTATATTACCTTTATAGTTTCATGTAGTTAGAGTCTCAACTTGATTGTGACTATTATCAGTGTTTGATTTGTGATAGGGTGGGAGGTGGAGTTTCTCTAATCCCGTATGATACACGCAGCCACCTCGTCGCTGTGCATTACTATAGTATAATACTATAATACCTTACCGTAAGCTTATGAAAATTGTAAGCAAAACGTCTAAGCCATGCTCTGGCTCCCCGATAAACCATCGACGCGAATAATCCGATAATTTAACTTTTCACTAACGGTCGTGGGAATCTCTTAGCTGCTAAACGGGAACCTGATTATTATACCGTTTTCGAAAACGATTTGACAGCACTCGGTCACACTTGTGCACGATGCCCGGGTTTACCAATTATTATGTTTATTTTCCCGTGTATTGTACGAACTTTTCTGTGTTTTTCCATCTATAAAGTGTACCTAATCCAGAGCCGGCGCTAATTAAAATCGACGGATGGGCGTGATTAAATATTTGACGATTTCAAAAAAAAGAAAAATGTATTTACCCATTTATTCGGTTCTTTGATAAATAATAATAAACTATACGTTTTTACGATAATAATATAATAGTAATGTACCAAAGAAATTATTAGTTTTGCCGACTTTAAAACGATGATTTCATCGTTGAATTTCCTAGTCTTAACTACAAAGTTTTGTTTTTTTTTTTTTTTTTGGTGAGGTCACGCCCCCACGCACCTCCATTACACCCGCCCCGACTTAAACCTACCTATACTTTCGCATTTTTACCGGATATTCTTCTACTTGCCCATACATCTATAACTCGTATACATAATAAAGAGTAAATGTCTAATTATACATATACAAATGCAATACAAGTGATTATCTTAAATCATGTATTTCACGACAATCTGTATTCTATACGTGTATTTGGTTTTAGGTTCTGGCGAAAATTATACTTCGTATTCATGTTATTATACAATTTGTACGGGAATTTCGAATTTATAAGGATCAATATTATGGATATATAATAGACGATTAAATTTCGCCAGATGTATTATTATACTATTATTATTATTATTATTAATGTAGCCGTGTCATTTTCTCTTTTTACACTTTCTATAACTGAAATAATACGGAATAATCATTGAATACGTTTGAATATAATATTTTAAACCGTACATGAATGTGTTTACCATAATACGCTACAACCACGTGTAAACGCTCTATATTTTCTATATGTATATATAACGGGTACTTACATTGTTCGGTAAAATAAATATAAACGACGTGTTTAATAGCGGCATAAAGCGCGAGAAAAAAAAAAATATTCCGTCCGATAAACGTAAACAAAAACAAGACAAGACGGTATATAATAACGTGATCGTCAACTTTTGTTAAGTGAATAAGAAGTAACTTTCGTAAAAAAAAAAAAAAAAAAAAAAAAAAAAATGATTGTATTGAAAACGTAATGGAGCACAGAGAAAATTACAATTTAGATATTTTAAACAGGATTAACTTTTGTAATTTTTTTTTTTTTTTTTTGCATATCAAAATACTTTATGAAATTCGAAGCAGGAAATTTAACTTTTTCCTTTAAAAACATTCTATAATCTTAAAAGTAATATTATAAAAAAAAAAAAACCCTTTACGGGTATTATAATATAAATTTAATTTGATGTTCCGTTGTGAAAGCGTTGACATTTAAAATATAATGAATACCACCGGACCAATATAATTTATTATTTTCAAACCATTATAATTTTTTACAGGAAAGGTGTGGCAGTAGCGGAGGTATTTTCGTTTGGTACAGCTAAAATTTTAAATTGTATTTATATTTTCCAAAACGACTATTCCACTTTTGGCAAATCTGGGCAGTAACTAGTTTAAAATGTTCAACTTAAAGCTGTGAGGTTATATTAACTAGTTAAAGAAAAACAATGGAATGTTAGAAAACAACTCGGTCATTGATTTATAACAAATAATTTTAATTTTTATTAATTAATTTGATTTGTCTAAAAAGTTATTTACGAATTTACTGTCGACAAATGAAATAACTCACTTCCTAAGTAAATAATATTGTAAAATAAATAAATTAAACGTGTACGTCATGGAGATAGAATAGAATAGAATTGTTCATATAGTGAACAATTCTATAATATTTCGACTCGACGGTAAAAACTCGTATTTTCTAATAGGTACGAGAAACTAATTATGCATTACGAGAAAATTGTACATTGTTTAAATAGTTTACTGGATAAGTTTCCGATATAATCGAAGTGTATTCGATCCACGCATAAATGTATTAAATTCCAATTATGAAATTGGAAAAAAAATAAATATATATATATATATTTAAATAATCACGTCGACCGTTAATGCATTCCGGCGTAACTTATAATTATCATGTTAGATAGATGGGGAAATTCTACATATTCATGCGGACGATTTAACGGCTTGTACGTTCGGTAAGATTAAATGCCGGACCCGGCCCCGCGGGACCCCGGCGGACGGAGAAACCTCGAAGAACGCAAATAAAACCGACAAGCGCTTCGTTATCGCCGTTTCGCCGCATACGATTACAAGTCGACACACTTGCCTGGTGTTATTAAATGCGAAACAGAAGTGAATATGATTTAACTCGGGGTACGTACTCGTCGTGTATTATAATATAATATAGTTTTAAGTTTAATTGTAAATCACTGCACTGGCCGGGTATAATAATTCCGTTAAAACGCCCGACACTTTGCGCTGTTTGGGGCGCGACACGCTAAGCGGCATGACGTTATCATTTAAGGCGAAAACTGTTTCAGATACCCCATGAAAAATAGCAGGAAAAACACGCGGAATAATATAAAACGTTTTTTTTTTTCACTTTTATTATTATTATTATTTCATTAGGATTCCGGGCGTACCGAGACATTTAGTATTAGATTTACTATATGATGTATTTCATTTTTTTTTTTTTTTAGATTTTTCTAACATCTTTTCTACAAGAAATCTTGCACCGATCATCTACTTCAGAAATGATTTCTGCCGGTAGAAAATTGGTTTCTAGTCGGTTATTATTTTTTTTTTTTATTTCTCTGGTAGTTTTCTTAATGATGGAAAAATAACATCGGAATAACGGGAATATTTACGCAATAACCGTTTCTTTAATTTGCGATTTTTGTGCATTTTTTCAAAATAAGCGTACAGACCTGAAATATCCACTAAACACTTACATATATATTGTTCTTTTTTAGACATAATGCAAATTTATACCATTTTTTTTTTTTTTGGTTTTGTGTGGATAAAAAAAATTGCAATTTATTTTTATCATTATTTTTATGTTCAAATTTATATTAACATTCGTTAAAAACACGGATAGTTGAAATTTAATTTGTAATTACAAACTAATTTAATGTTCAATTTAAATTAACATGTTTAACCAAACTTCGCTCAGAATAGTTTTTCGTTCGCAATGGTTTATCGTCGTATACAGCAAAGAAATTAAATTACCGCCCATACGTTCTATTTTCTCAATTTTCTACTCACTTGTGATGTAAAATTCGTCGGATTGTTTTTTGGCCAATTAGAGAAACGTACAACCAAAGACAAATGTGAATTCTTTACTATTTGATTATATCGAATTATACAGTATTGCCGTAATGTAATGATGCGACTCGTTGGGAAATTTGATTTATCTTTCACGCCCTAATCCAATTGTATCAACACTAATTAATATTTATAAAGTGGTAAAAACGGTTTGTAAATTGTAAAAAAAAAATGTTTAATAAAAACTTGTAAATAAGATCTAAAAAACATTTAAAAGGAACGCAGCGGTCGGCCATAAAAAAAAAAAAAAATAATAATAGATTAACTGTAGCGACAAGCGGACTTGATTTCCACATTCTACTGGCAATTTTTTTTTAAATTTAATTTATACCTATTTACGTATTTACAGTAAGTCGTAGTATAACAATATAAAATACATCGGTACGTATATTAGTTATTATAAATAATTAATTTGTTACGAGTTTTACGAGTTTGACGAATGCGTTCACGGCGTATGTTCGAATAACAATAATATTATATAAAGTAATCATAAACAATGCGTGTAAGTATAAATCTAATTCTCTTTATGTTACCGTGTATTATTTAAAACAATACTCTTTGTTATCGGTGATGTAAATTATTGTTCTCCGTAATTAAATAGGGTTTAGTAATCCCTTAGAGTGCCCGTATAGGGACCTACGCCTAAGTTTAAACTTTGTTCGACATTTTTTTAAATTCGAAATTGTATACAACACGTCCATGTTATACAATTATTAATATTTGTAATTTTTTTGTTAACATTTGTTTTATACATTGTAAATGTGTACACATTTAGGTAGGTAGGTATTATAATTGAATTTTAATAAATGATATTGCGCAACAATGACGAAAAAGTTCCTTGGCTGATAACGGAAATAGAACGAAGAATGGTTAGGTTTTAATATTTAAACGCCAAGTTGAACTGTCGAAAAACGATTGGGATTAACGGAGCCGTGTAAACAATTTTGCCGATGAAATGAACATAAATCGCTTGGAGTAGTTAAAAATTGTAGATTTTCTAGTAAAAATTTGTATTTAGACACTAGAAAAACCACTAGGAGCAGTTGCAACCCGTCGAATGGGTTCGCAATATAATATGCGTGCCTAAGTAAAATTTTCGGTTTAATCAAATGCGTTTTCGTAATTAACAAAAATCGTTTACTCTACCGCGTCGGCGGGCACCTATATTTTAAATTTAAATGCAATGTATTCAATTTGAAAATTATAATTAAAAAATATATATATATATATATATAATATGCGTTGGAGTGTTTCTCGTAATTTGTACGTGGTCGGTGCACAGTATTATTATACCCACCTACTCTCGGACGAAAATATCATATAATATAATAACGTTCGCCGGTTTATTAATACATATAGATATACATAAAAAAAAAAAAAAAAAAAAAAAAAACATTTGGCATTTATTTAATTTCCCGTCATAAAGAACCTGCAGAGGCTCGATGATTCACAATTAAAATAACGGCGAGGTACAATACTACGGCAAAAATAGCTATTTAACATTTAAAAGGGGTTTTTTTTTTTTATATATATATAAATACCTACTTATATATCGTACGAAAAAACTCGATTTTTATTTTTAATTTAAACGACAGAGTTAAAAATAAATATAACATCAATGGAGAAATCGAGACGAATCGAATGTTAAATTACTCGTTCTCAAGTGTCGAATTTTATATGAAAAATATCGAATAACTTCACGTTTTTTTTTTTTTTTTTTTTTATAGTAATACTATACTATAAATATCGTCAGCTCTGTGGCAAAATCTAATAAGTCGATTTTATAAAATAGTATAGTAGAAGCGAAAAACCGTGTTAGAATTAAAAAAAAATTCAAATTTCGTTAAATAGTGTTTCGAAAACAATCATTTTTTTTTTTTCATTCGTTTGTTATAGAAATTTGACTTACGGAGTTTTTGATTTTTAGATAATTTGAGTAATACTATCTTGTATATATTATTCAAATGTCAAACCGTATTTCGAAATTGCTCGTTTCGGGTCTTATAGTGAACACAGTTGAATGAATCGTAACAAAATAAATCGAATAATCATAATCGGTCTGTATAATACGAATACGTAAAATTATTATCATTTTGATAAAACCGACTTACCGGGTACGGGAACCGTCGATATATTATTAATGATAATTTCGTGCGTCAATTTAAGCGGTTTTAATAATTTCACGGGGGCGCCGGCACGCGAATCCGATTCTGTTAGAAAAAAAAAAAAAAAAAAAAAAGAAAAAAAAAAAGGGGAGAAAAAAACCTATCTGGCGAATCGATTTAATCGTATTATGAAAATACATTATTTTGATATATTTATCACGACGGCGGCGCGTAGGGAAATACAGCGGGAGGTGCATACATTTTTCGACTTACTGGCTTGTGGACGCGACTCCGCCGCCGCCGATAAATAAACGCAATTACATTCCGAAACGAGCGCCGCGTAATCGACCGCCTGTTGTTATCGCGAAAATAATAACCGTTCCCCCGGCCGCGACGGGACGGGGTCGGTCTGGAAAAATTGCGCGCAAGTACCCGCGTCAGACGGGATTTACAAATTAATAATAATAATAATAATAATACAACGCTGTCGGAATTATAGATAAATAGGCGTGCGTGGGGGACGGCGAGGTCGTTAAGTCCGTAATTGATGATGGTGGGGTGGGTGGGGGTGGGGGTGTGTCGAACACGGCGGCGGCGGTGGCGGTCGGAATGCCGTCGCGTAAGTCGAAAAACGACCGGCCGCGAAACTTTTGCGCGCTTCGCCTCTCCGCGAACGTACGCCGTACGTGTACAACAATAATAATAATATAAGGTGTACGAAACTTTTAGCCTGTAAACCCGCAGGCGTCTCGCCTCTCTCAGACACTATCGTTACGCCATAATAATATTATAATAATTTATTATTTATAACCACCCTTATATTATTGTTCGGCGCCCGCCAACATAAAAATATCTCAATAACCCGCTATTCCTCTCGTCTATATATATATAATAACAATAATAATTATAATTAAAACCGACAGCGAAATTATCGACCGGTAAAATTTCCGGGATCCCCGCGGTAGTTTTCGGTGGAAATCGATCGGTAGAAATCCGGGAAATCGCGTTTCCGGAAAAATAAATGTAGCCACTGCGCGGTAATAATATATAACCGCGGCAATCGTTCGATATCGAGTTTACGCGAAATTCCGTGAGCCGAAAAAAATGAAAAACGTTTTTCCCTCTGACCTACACCGGACCGGTGGTTTTGCGCAACATGCCTGGGGTCGTTTTCGACCGAGTGTCTACGCGAACTCGCGAGTCGATCTGAAGGAACGCGGCCGATAGCGTACTGAAATATTCGAGGATTACGTTCTATGATTTTTTGGCCTGGTGTACGGGGGGGAGAAATGACGTTTTCGCCGGTATCACTTCCCGCGAAAACAATTTCTGCGGGCCGTTTATTCGCCGGGACATCGTGCGCGCAGTTCAACGGGTTCCCAATTGCAGTGTTTATTTCAACCCGGCCGGCGGACATTCACAGTAACAGATAACCGATATAATAATCGATTCGCGCACAGACATTGATTGGATACCGCGGTTTTCCGCCGGCCGGACGTCCGAATTCAGATTGAGAATCTGAAAACGATCGTTTCGGCTCGGACGACCCGCTCTTATACGTTAGAACGGTACGGCGAGGGGAGGCGTCGAGGGGTGGCACCGAGCGGTCAATTGCAAAACGGCGAATTATGTACGGAAATCGAACTCACCTGTATTCAAGACGAAAACGGTTAAGCACAGGACGACAACAATATTATTGACGTTGTAGGCGGCGAAAAACCGTTTCACGGCCATCATCCGAACTGCCATTGCAGTTCCGTCGTTGTCGACAATGGGAACGGGAGTGTAGCTGCACACGCATGTATATATGGAGGACTAACCGGCTCTGGAATCGCACTGAAAGTAAAAACAAAAAGTACCGGTTGGTATTATTATTTTTGTCGCAGACTCCGGGTTGCCGCCACCCGTTATTATAAACCGGATACAAGATGATTTCAGTTTTTTTTTTTTTTCAACTACAATTATCGCCCGATTATACTCGTATAATTTCACAAAAACGCATTACGCCGAGAAAACTACCATTTAAACGACCTACGTCGGTTCGTATGCGAGATAATTCGAGAGGTAATATAACTTTGGTCTCACTTTCGTTGATATTTTTATAATATTATAGTTCTACGACCTGACGCCATTACCGTCTAAATATCTGTTTCGGTATATTATCTACGGGTTAATTGACTATCGATTCTGTAAAATTGATACACGTTATCAAAAACAATGTTATTGAATCGACAAGTTTTTTTTTAACTGTTTTCCGTTCTGTAAAATTTACAGTGAGCCTTTACAGAGATCATTTAATTTTTCTTATTATTGTGACGTTATTCTGTGCCGTCACAGTAGTCACCGCATAGTTATACTACATATAGTTCATACATAACTATAAATAAAAAATTAAAAAATGGCAGTAATATCATTGACATAACCGAGTAAGTGGTTATAACCATAAATAACGTATTATACACGGATAGGGTATTCCTGCTCGAATAACGAAATGCTCTCATGAAACACGATCCGTTCAGTGACAGTAATTTTACAGAATATTAAACAAACGGTTTAACTTAACGGTTTTCTTGCAACCGGGAACGACAATAATTGTACAATAATTAGATGCAGCTAAACACGACCAAAAATACTAATTACCACTTCCTAATTTCACGCATTTGCCAAACCGTCTCCTATGAAAATCATTTCGGATTAAACAAGTGTAATATTATGTTTAAATTGTATATAACAGTTTAGGATTTGGCCTATAATATATCGTCTCTGGATTATTAAATTGGCAGGCAATTCAAGTATGCCAAACACGTTAAGCTGTCGTCCATTCGAAGACGTTTTATTCGTATGTACGTGAAATGCTCCACTCTATTGTTCTCATTACCAAACTTTTATATTCGTCCTGTTGTCACTAATATTATAATTTAAAGTTACATTTTTATTACGAGCCATTATTAATTTTGTTTACTGAAAATATATGGGATAGGTCCCGGTATCGTTGTAATATTCCGCGGTAGGGTTGTTTGTCAGAGTGGTGGTTATTTAGAGTAAAAAAAGAGATATATATATTATATAGAAGATTAAAGTTTTAAGTACTTATACATAAGCGCAGTCGAGAGTTTAGATTTGAAAAAAAAAGTAAATAATATATAAAAGTTTCATTTAAAAAAAAAAAAAATAATATTTCGATATGTACTTTGTACGTATGAATAGAAGAAACGTGTATATAAAAATAAAATATATTTTATGAATGCACTATTTAATAACTATATTATCCGTACGTTTTATGACTTATAAAAATAATGACAATTTACCTAGTTCTTCCTCTACCTATAATAGGCACCACAAACAGGTATATATAATCGAGTGAGAATTTCAATGAAATGATTTTAAACAAAATAATCAGATAGGTAACAAAAGGTTAGTAGAAGTGGTTAGAAATGCTTAAAAAGAAAAATATCAAAAAAAAATAAACGAAGAAAAAACTTCATCGGGCAATAGACGACAATTAAACATGACTGAATATCAATATAAATACAAAATGAGGAAAACATAGAAAATATTACCATTTTTACATTATTTTGGATGTTCAATATTATCTTGGAAGGCCGTTCTCACCAACGAAAATGTTGATTTTTAGATGTTATTTATAACGGAGAACGGTCCTTGGTCGTTTTATATTCATATCGAAATCATTGCTATGATTATTCTTTAAAGCACGACTAGGAAAATTAAATTCAAGAAAGGTTTTCTTTAATTTTATTTCAGAGATATACAAGTAACAGCCGCGGGTGATAGTTACGAAAGGAAAAAAAATACTTTTTTTGAAATGATTTTATCTCGTTAAACTTAAATTATTAAATTAATCACTGATGATGCTTTTTATTTGTAAGTAATCGAGTAGCTATAGTGAAATTTAGATAACATCAATATTGCGAACAATATTTTAATTTTCGGTTTAGTAATTTAGATATATATATAAAGGTGTAAGAATTTATATTTATTTTTTTTTTTCGATGATATTATAACCGTATTATTTTCGGATTTATATTGTGTATAAATCGTGTATAATGTGGTATATTTGTACTGGTACGTACACCTACACTGTACTACATATGATTTCGATTTACCGAACAAATATTTTCCTCGGAGTATAATATACGATAGCCGTATGCCGAGCAAACATTTTGTGACCTTATCATACACACATAGTGTAAAACGCGTGTATATTTTACTGCAGGCCCGTTGGTTTTCAACGGTTTCCTCCTTATTATAATAATATTATAATATACTACCGGGGGATGGTTCTTTTATCACGATCCAATGGATTTCTCGGAGGATTTTATGTAAATTCGATATCTGTATTTTATTTTCTCCTAATCGTTATCGAGTCGTTTAAAGCTTTCAGGCGCCTATAAATTCGCCATTTTAACTTTTGATTTTCTAATGGCGAATTTCAACACGGATTCCAAACAAAAAAAAAAAAAAAAAAAATGGAATAATAATATAACGGATACATAATATATTATACCGTCTATAGTACGTATATTATTTGTCTTTTTCGAACACGCAGCGTCGAAACGGGGTACGTTTCAATGTACCTGAAATATTGTATAACCTATCACCCTGTACAGTGTTCCGCAGATAGGCGCATATTTACAGTTAACGGATCGCGGTAATATTATTTAACAATCTTTTTTTTAATAAATTACAATACTATTATTATTATTTTATTTCCTCGTCAACAACGAGACGATTGTTGATTTTTTTCTTTTTTTTTTTTTTTTCTGTTAAACACATATAAACGCGCGTTTATTATATAAAATATTATATCAAACGGGTCTCGCAGGCGAATCGCACATAAAGTTTGAGAATGCGAGCGTGGTCGTAGCGATAACATTCCACTATCTCGTCGTCCGTTTCCGCATCGCCAACCCTGCCCCGTCCCGTGTACGCTCGGCAATCTTTAAACAACAACTACTACTACTACTACTACTACTTAACTATTATTACAACTACTACTACTACTACTACTGTTTTACTATTACTACTATACTTCTGCCACTACACTACTATATTAATACAATGACGACTCGTTCGAAATTGGATTGCATTTTACCAAACCGTATACAAGCGCCGTATCGCTGCGCCTTGACTCCGGTGAAGATTATACCTATACGCGAATTACACGGCGTGTATTCGATAATAATAATAAAAAAAAAAAAAAAAATCTATAATATCGTTTATATATATATACACACGTATATGTTAAACGCGAGTGGGGAACCGAAGAATTTGAATACGACAACGCGCAAACGCCTATAATATATTTATTTCTTTTTTAGATTTACAGCTGTTGTGTGTGTCGTTGACGTGCTGTAACGGCGTGACGTACGCCTCGCCGTACACTGATAATGCAGTAATCCGGATAATAAATTTATAATCACAGAAAGTAGTTTCCCGAAAGCGATATCAATAAAGACGGGGTTGTCGATTCTTCTACAGTGCGCTTGATAATGGTAAAAAAAAAAAAAAAAACAAAAATCATAGACCATAATGATAATCTCATTAATATTCCGATATTGCTTCGTCTGGAGCCTCCGGCCCGTGTTCGTTTGCTCGCTCGATTTGTTATGCAAAACCACGTCATCGGGTTGGTCAGGGGGAAAAATTAACACCATATTGTTAAATTGAGAAATGCACGATATCGATATCGAGCCTTCCGGAAAACTACTTTCCGGCCATTTTATTTTCTGTTCGATTTACTTTGGGATATCCAACGTTCTGGCCATTTTCTGAAAAATTACGGAGTGCCTAATGGATGGATTTACGGTTTTTTTTTTTTCTTGTTGGTTCATGAAACACGAAAAACTGCATTATATTCTTACGGAACTATTCAATACTCTTAAATAATGGATTATCGTAAACCGGAGTTTTATAAATAATATTGTTTACCGCAAGATGGGAAGCGAGGATATTATTTGCTATTGGCAAGTAGGGGTGTTTAGTCAACGCAACAGTTTTATTAGAGATGTTATTATATTATTATATTTGTATTGTCTTTGTCTACTTCGTCTCACAAAAACCAATTGTTGATAAAGGCGCGGGGAACAACTGTCGCAAAACGTTACTATGATAATCACAAGCGCAACTAAGAGGGGGAGGGGGAGCATAATATTTTAATTTTTTTTTTTCGCATTTATGTATTATAATGAAGCTTATAAAACCCCCCGAAAACAGCACATCATCAATATCATCTATCAAAACAAGATAGACGGATAACTCTTGTATACAGTACCTGTAATATTGTATCAATTATTATTTATTGTTATAAAATACAACAAACCTATGTGTCAAATGTTAAATTTTTATACAACATTTTCGTTCGTAAAAACCATTAACCTCATCAACTATAATTTAAATTTAAATACCCGAAAAATATGGAGCTTATAATCGCCCGCAGTTTTTTTTTTATTTTCAATTGAAATTGCGCCACTGATGATAATATAATCTAACGGAAACCGAACAGTTTTCTTTCGCAATGCCGAAAACGCAGTTTTAAATTTCCATGCAAAGAATGCCGTGTGTTTTTTTTATTTTTGTACCTATTATAGTACCTACTAAACACTACACAGTCGATTGCTTTTTACTATGTTTATATTATATTATATTGTCGTTCGTAAAGTTACGTTATAATATTACTATACGAGAAACGTACGTGTTATACGCGTAGTATAATACATTACAAAATTCGACATAATATGTAAAACCACGTACGGAATGGAAATAAATCTACATAGGTGAGAAAAAAAAAAAAGCGTGAAACAACCAGAGAAATGGAGAAATTATAACAATCGTTATGGTAACTGTTAACAACACGCCTAATAATAATGAAATGCTCTGTGGTCATTACTGTCATAACTATTAAATTAACTTTATCTATTAATATGTATTATATATATATCACAAACTGAAATTGCTTTGGTTCTCGTATCACGCGTTATACCATCCGATTACAGTCAACTTTCCGCTTACGGAAAACATATTATTTTAGTTAAAATCGTCCGAATCATTTGGAATTTATATACTAACTAAATTATATGTGACCGACAGACAAGATTAAACAAGACCCGATAAATACTGCGGACAATCGCCTTTTAAATTTAAAATACATTAAAGACCCGAATGTGGTTGTCGCGTCTCGGCATAAGCTAAATTACGGGTGCTTTAGACAATATACATGTGACGGATGAAAAATATAAACAAATTAAATACGATTTTTACAAGAGAAACAAAAACTAATGAGAAATTTATATATATATATTAATATTATTTTTTTATAGACGACGATTGTCATGTATTTCGGCCCCGGCCTAATGAAAACGTCTAGTTTCGCCTGTATACGGTTCTCGGTGCTCGTTAAATTTAGACGTGGTTCATTATCGTCGGATTTCGTGGCCGAATGAACAATAGTAACGCGTCGGAAAACCCTCGGCCCTTAACGCGATAATACACGCATAAATCCGTATAATATTATTCCCGGGGGAGAGTGTGTGTGTGGGGGGGGGGTGCGGAGGGCCGGAAGAGAATAAGGACATTTTTTTTTTTTTTTTTTTACGCCGGGATACCGCGCGGCCGGTTACGTCTTCATTATTCGCCGGTCGCCGGAGACATTCTCCCCGGCGACGAATTTCGGTCCCTAAAAACTCATTCTACTCGTGCCGTTGTCCCTCGCCCCCGTCAAACGCGTGACACTCCCGTGCTGTCCCTCCCCGCAGCCGCCTCGCCGTGACGGTTCCTTTCGACCCTGCATTACTATCCCCCCCCACCCCCGACTAGTATACAATATACACTATATTATATACTATAATACTACTACTGCTGCTGCTGCTGCTTCTGCTACGTATACAGCATATATATATATATATACACTATGGTTCGCGGATATTTGTGTACCGACCGAGGGCGACGAAAGGGGTGAACGTGAGCGGAGGTGGAGGCGAAACGTATTTTGCCAAATCGATTTTTACGCCCCGCCGACCGATTTCGACGGTGCAGTTCGACAACGCGCGCGCCCTCCGGCCCCGGGACCGCGTGTCCAAAAAGATTTACTCTCTTTATAGATAATAATAATAATAATAATAATAATAATAATACCTATATAATGTCGCGGTGAGTGGAGAAAGAGGAGAACGAGGACGGGGAGATCGTGGCCTGGCCGCACGGAGCTCGGCTCGGCCGCTAACCGGCGCGCGCGGCTTAAGGGGCCAAAAATCCGATAGATATAAAACCCAAATGGGATTTCGACCACCGTCTAACGGCGGCGCGTCTACCTTCCCGACCGACTACGGGAATATATTTATATATATATATATATATATGTTTATGAAAACGCCTAAGTCCAACTCATATCGTGTTGTTATATGCCCCACAACTATAGATTACAATTGTGAAACACGTCTATATATATATATATATATTTGGATGGACCAAAAGATATTCGGTGAAAAATTAAATTTATATGTATTTTTTTTTTTTTTTTTTACCTTTGAACAAAAAAACAACACGAAGGATGTTAATGCCACGAAACGTAAAAGTTTACATAATGTTGATAAATCATCGCCTGGAACTTTCCTTAAAAATATTTTATACTTTTAAGTTTTGGGGCTAATAATTTTGTCAATATTGATTTTTTTTTTTTTTTCAACTATAGAAACTTATTTGTTTCTTTTTTCATCCTGGTAATTTATCTCAATGTTGTTTTTTGCTCAGTGATTTAAAAAAAAAATAATAAATAATAATAATATAATATATACCAATGGCGTTATTCATCTAAACTCGCAACTCGTGAACTGGAAAATTCTTTTTTTTTTTCTTGAAATAAGATTCAACGGTATATTTACACCTGTACAAATAAATAAACTATTAAGATACGCTCGCGAAAACCTTTAGTTAAATGAAAAAAATTGTTGTCTCAGTTGAAAAAATAAATCTTGTTTATGTTTATTCTAAAAATACAAAAAAAAAAAACACCAAAATGAAAAAAATACTCGATATTTTTTAATAATATTATGCGGACGACCAATCAAATTGCAATGCATTCATCCCATGAAAATTAATATGAGTAAAATATTATTAATGAATTGATTATACAGTAAAAACTAAACTATAGGTGAGTCAATATTAGTAAAATAACACCGAAAATAAATAGTTATTTATTTTCTTTTTCAGACGCTTCTTGATGGACTAACATTGCAATCACTGACTAAACCAAATTTTTTTTATGATCCGCCATCATGATTGTGTGAGGTGAAATCACGGTGATTACGGTGTATAATAATATAAACCGCCCGCGGTTAAAAAATCTAATATACGTAGATAATCAAACAAAACGATCGGTCATTTCAAAAGATTTTTTTTTTTTAACTTATATAATCTCAAACGTCTACCCGACTTTTTATAAAAGTACAATAATGCGCACGCCGTTCGGTATTTTAGTTATTTTAGATTCCGAGCGAATTTCTTTTTTTCTTTTCTGTCCGTAAACAACTTTTCCACCAGACTCCACCGTGCTCCGATTTTCAAGTGTGTCAACTTTTCTGAAAGCATTTCGGATCTAGTTGGTGTATTAAAAAGGTCATTTATTATTATTTTTTTTTTATTGTAGATTTATTAATAATTGAGAAAATCGCGGAAACAAACGGGAATATTCACGGCAATGGTTTCGTTATTATCATTTTTTTTTCTTGTTGTTGTTGTTGTTACTCTATTAAAAACAGTCGTAGAAACCTGTATTTTTTACTGAATTTGAACAATAGTCATTTCTAGAGGCGATGGAAAATTATTCAACATATTCCGGCCGAAATATATATATATATATATATATATATAGGCATTTAAATTTTTCATCGAATCAATTGTATAAAACTATTTCGACCGAACAGAAATGCACACAGAGCGCCTCATAAGTCGAACACGGGTTTTTTCGTTACCAATGATTTACCGTTGTATACGGATACAAATTAAATTATTTCCCCTCTATATTCTACTTTCCCGAATTGCCACCTATAACAGTGGCCCGCCCATGACGGTGCCGGAGTATGTATCGGTCTTCTCCTTTATTTTTTTTATATATATATATATACACGCGCACGTTATTATTATTATTATATTTTTTTTTTTTATTCGCCGACGGTTTAATTACACCGTAAAAGGACGCGGCGGTTACAACAAGTATATTGTGTTCACGGCGGTAATAATTATACCCGTCGTACCCCCAGCGATGCGCCCGTTAATAACGACACAGTATTTATCGACTCTACAGAAGAAAACTATCGCTCGTGAAATCGATTTTTCCAACGCCGTTATAATGTATAACCGGTGCACAATCGGAATTGTTACCGGTTATTATACGATTATCGTTAGACCGTGGCGTTTTATACATGTGTAATAATATAACATACACCGGTACAATTGTCGTAAAAGAAAATTAATTGGTATATAATAATGGAACGTTTTTAAAGTCAAAAACACGTACGCGACATAATGTTGCGATTATTAATATGAAAAAAAAAAAAATAAAAGAAAAGAAAAAAACGCGTTGTTCAACAATCGTTCCGTATAACATTAAATTGTTGTAATGGGGTGTTGTCAAAAATTAAAAATAAATAAATACACATTTTGATTTGATACACGCAATAAAATTAGTTTTTTGTGTTAATTCTTGTGTTTAAATATCGATAAATTGAAAAATATTCAAAAACGATCGGTTTCGCCGATAGTAGAAGTATTATCACACTCGGATCAACCAACAAAATTAGTGGGAAATGTTGTTTAATTTATGTCCAACGAATTAATAAATTGCATACATCAATTTTACATACTAAGTTCGCTGTTTACCGATCCTCATTGAATTTTTCAAACCTTCTTTTTTTTTCTTTTTTTTTTTTTCTAACAACTTGACTTAAATAATAAAATATTATTATATTACGATAAAAATATTCAATATTTCGTAGTAGTTCCACTATTTAATACCTTCTAATATATATGTTAGTTTTAAAGTAAAAAAAAAAACTAACTGACTCAACAAGTTAAATAAACAGGATATTTATTAAAAATAATTTGAAAAAGTTGAATACTAAATTAATTAGTTAACAGCAAAAATAATTGACTATATAAGAAAAAAATTAACTAATTAACGTCGGCCATTGTGGAATTCAAATATTTACATCAATGAGCCGGTTAATTTTCAGGATTATCGCATTACTTATATCTATTTATTTATTCATTTTTTTTTTTTTTTAAATGCCTACTATTTTCGTAAATTTAAATATAATTTCTTATATAATACCAGTAGTATAGAAGTTATAAATACCTTATAGAATATACAAATTATAATTATAATATTTTTCAAACGATTTTAGAATGATTATAGAATTTATGTACTGGTATATTATATAATATTATTGAACAATTGTCGACGTTATAATACGAGTATAATAGAAAAAAATTATCTAAGTACCTACCTATAAAGTTTCTAGGCAGACCCTAATCGATCGGTATCAACGTGTATCAATATAATCCTAAAAATGAGGCCGATTAAAAAATAAAAACGCGAATCTCTAAAAAGGAACTGCCGCACGTCGCGAAGGACCTAGTTTTTATGGTTAGGTATAAGCGAAACGGTTTTGTTTTTTTTTTTTTTTTTTAATTTTAGTTTTAGTTTTATTAAAAACGAATGCGCGTTCATAATGTATGTTAATAATGTAGTTTTCGGTTAATCCGACTACCTCTATATGTGAATTATGCGTAAATAATAAACCGGGGGGGGCCGGCGGCGGTGGCGGCGGAGCACGTCCGTGGGGTCGGGGCGCCAAACCGTCTACCCTCTGAGCGAAAGCAATCCGCAACAAACGGTTAGGGTCGGTGGTTCGTGTTCGGAATCAAAATACACACTCGGGCGTAACCTCGCCCTCCCAGTGTAATAAAACAGTATTAAAGTAAAATAAAAATATATAATATATAAAAATAAATAAATACGAAGCAAAAAACCATAAGCCCCTCGGATTGTTACGGTCAGTCGTGTGTATATTCGACCTGTTTCGATTTAAAAAAAAAAAAAAAATCAAATCATCGTCGGGCAATAGAGCGTGCGTTTAAGGCGAACATGCAAATAAAACGCTACGGACTATATAAAAAAAAAAAAACAAATCGAGGCATACATATGGGAAATTTCGAAAACATTTTTATGTTTTATTATTTTTTTTTTCGAGAGTAAATTAATTTTAATTGAAGATACTGCAGAGTAAGACGTTTTTTCCGGTATCTAAAACATAACAAAATATATATTTTTTTAATTTGTCTGTGCGCATGTAAGATGTTTTTTTTTTCTCTTTAATTATTTTCCTCGACCTTATAATAAACATGCGACTGTCCCGATACAGAACCAATGTAAACGTGCAATAAGTCATTATATTCATATCGAAATCAACGCTATGATTATTTTCTAAAACACGTCTAGTCAAATGTAAGTAGTTTTCTTTAATTTTATTTCAGAAAATACGATCTTTGTACCCTGTTGCCACACGAAATCACGTTACATGTCCCGCATGACGATTCGTAGCAGTGCGAGGTGGTTAGGTGTGACGCGACGGTCTCGGATGACACCTGGTCCCAAGTGCACCTGGTCACTGGTAACCTTCGGATACTGATTCCGTGTTAATGCTGCGAATGCCGGTTTCGTGTTAAAGCTGCGGATAACGATTCCGTATTAATGCTGCGGACGCCGATTCCGTATTAATGCTGCGGATGCCGATTTCGTATTAAAGCTGCGGATGCGATTCTGTATTAATGCCGCGGATGCTGATCCCGTAATAACGCTGCGAATGCGATTCCGTACCCCGGATGGGGATGGGCTCCCCCCTATGCAGTCCTCTATCGTGACCCAAAGACACGGTGAATTCATCAATGGCGCCCGTATTGCCGCCGCCCCCCCCTATGTTTGCTCACACAGTTACGAACATAATTACCTGCCGAAACAATCCAATCGGTTTTTAAGTTCCTATTTCATATTTCATATTTTGCCTCCAAATACGAGCCCGGTAAAAATAGCCGGAGACATTTTCGTAAAGTTTTTAGTGCTATAATTAAACCGTCCCGTTAAATTCTTATTAGTCTTGATAGAGACTCTGGGCATTCGTCTAGGCCACCGTGACGTCACAAAGCATAGCGACAAGAACAAAACGGTTCCAAACGCGGTCGATTCAATTAGAAATCTCGTTAAAAATAAATGTAAATTTGTATTATTTCCCGTTGGGAATACATCCTCGCCATTTCTATGGAACAATTAAACTAGTAAGTAAATATGTCAGTGTAATCTATTAGTCCATTATTCAGTACCTATTGGAAAGTGTTAATAGTATTTGTCGGAAACCGAAAAATTTGAAATGTGATAATGTGGTCACAGAGGCTCGGAAATATATGTTCAATATGTTTTTTTTTTTTTCGAATGGACTGAACTGCGATAAGATTTTGTTTTCAACCGTTGTTATTATCACAACTATGTGACGTAACCACTAATATTATTATCGGTGATTATAATTATTACCTTAAAAAAAAGGTAATAAATAAAACGATTACCTATCAATGTTTTAAAACGAGCGGCCGCGCGCGTGTTACAAAACACATCAAAATTATTACGTTGTAATACAATAACGCAAAATTAATATTAATTGATGTAAAAATAATAATTTGTGGTAATTGAATTTGTTGTACGTTTGTATATCGTATTGTTCGCAGATTGGTTGGAAAAATCGGCGGGATTTTTAAATATACCGCGAGAGAGATGAAAAACAATAATAACAGTAATAACGGTAAGCTCAAACGATATCCATCGAACGCTTTCTATGCGAGCACTGCGCGCCTCTTATGTGTATTTCGATTCAGGAGTGCTACTTATACTGGGAACGATGATGCCCTCTATTGTTTACCGGATTACATAGTCGTAAATACCCACGATTTGTATACGTCAATATGCTGCTGGCAATATATAAATATTATATTTTTTAATTTAAAAAATACGGGTGCGGTGAAATCATACTGTGCAAAGTGGATTTATTCGTCGACGATCACGAAGACGTTAACGAAGCGCACGTATACATTCACACACGACTTCAAACATCTTGACTGCAATATTTTTTATTTTTTTTTTGTAATTATTGTATGTTTTTCGAATAGATAATAAAAATTCCGACGTCAATTAAAAAATCTTTATAATTTTCGTATAATGAGTTTTAATGACGCGCGCCAATATCACAAATCAATTTATAAATTTCCTCTGATGGAGTATAATAGCAAGAGGCTCAACCCCCGTACAAAAATATCAACTTTTTTTTTTTTTTACAACAATATTAATTTGTATTTTATTCAATAATAAAAGTACATAAAAATAATTAAAAAAACATGAAATTTGAATACCAGAAGTGTAACTGAATTTATTTTAGTCACATGGTATAGTTGTTTCTACAATATTACTATTTTTTGGAAACACCGATAACAACAGATTATCAATACGCTCATAAATAATAAACCTGGGGTGGGGGGGGGGTTAAAAAAATAAAATGGCAGTAGGATTAACCATGTTCTAGTAGGTGAATCTACAAAGTATCCTATATATTGTATTCCTATTCGAATAATTTGTGAAAATTAGGTACTTGAACAATGTCATTGCCTAAGAACCATCGTGGCCAATCTTGAAAATGCGAAAGTACATTTATGATATTGTGACCGTGTTATTATTTTTCGAGGTTTGGCCGATAGGTTCGCTGTGCTGGGAAAAATCAAAATCTCGTCATGATTGCTTATCTAAAATCGTTTTTTTATCACTATAGTTTTTTGTTCTTTGTAAAACTGAGATTGGCGGCCTACTACTACTTTTTCAGTAATACCATAATATGATAATTATTATCGTACAATGTGTAGGTACGTACTATATAGTACTTCTCTTGAAAATTTAATTACCTACTCATTAATTATTATTCGTCTATAAACGAAAACTGTAAGTAAGTTTGTGTACTCGGTATTTGAATTGATTTGTTGCAACTAAACGGTTGGGCGGTAAAGAATTTAAAACACTCAAAGAATGCGGACCACGATAATTCGCGGTTACCACGTGTTTTAAATGCCCGGGCCAGATTTTTGACAAATTTAGACGCACATATAATGTATTACTTAAATCAATTTTAAAAATTGTCCTCCTCTATATATATATATATATAAATTAATTTTTTTTACTTACGGATTTGTGATCTTTTCGTAAAAAGATACGTATATGTATATAGGGTAGGAAGAGTATCGCGATAAATTCTGATTTATTAACCTCGATTTAATTCTAATACTTACAGTATAAAATTGTGGAGTACATATTTATACCCATATTTTTAAAGCTTATTGGATTTTTTATATATATATACGATGTAAATATTATACCTTATTCGCGTCGTCCACTAACAGTATCACGTCTTACAAACGTGTTTTATGTGTTTAAAAATACACGATTTGTTTCGAAAATTACATAAATAATAAATATACGATATGTGGAAAATTATTAATGTTATTAACTAACTATGTGTTACTACTGGTTTATAGAAAAGAACAAGATATTTGATTTTTAATTGATATTCATATAAATGGATCGTTCGAAATTATAATATAGAATTACGGACAAATTTATAAATTGTAATAAAACGATCGATAAATCAACAATCTTCTCTGTTCGGTATGTGTACCTTCTTTCCGTCCAAATTACTTTGTTCCTCGCCAAAGATACTTGAAATATCCCGCTTAATACAATCTGCCCAACCAAGCTTTGGCTTAGCTTTTGGATTTTCCTGGCATATTTTTTTTAATTACGGTTTCTAGCTTCGTTCACACTTGATCTACCCGTCTCTAGCTTCTGTCTTTTTATCTCGTTTACAATGTCTGGTTGTTTGACCCATTCTCCTAGCTCTCTCGATTGCGTCTTTTCCTCCACTCTTGTGTATCCTAATCAAATCATATATATGCATACATTTCTCTCAAATATACGTAGTCTGCCTTCTTGGATTATTTTAAGTTATTTCCAGCATTGTGATCCATAAATGGTTAGTATTGGTACGGAACTAAAATTAATTTATAGTAATATTATACCTAAGCACGTTTTTTACGGTCTGCACTATCGGTAAGAATAATAATAATATTATGCAGGTACAGTGGCGTAATTGTGGAGAGGCAAGCCTTTCGGCAAAATTTCTATGGGGCAAATGCCTCCCCACCACTTGCCTCTCTGAAATTTTGGCGGGGAGTAAAGGTATCATTTTGACTCCCCCCCTACCAGGTATGGCAATTTTACAAATCTCGGTATCTTCTAAAATAAAGAAAGAATGCAATACATTAATAGTCTTTCTATAAGATAAAAATATTTATTCCTCAAAATTATTTCATAAAAGTTTATATATATTTCGCGTTTCTTTTGTTTTATAATAATATTGTAGTAGTGTTGTCAACGTTATCGCATTATTTGGGTTTCAAAAATAAGAAAATTAACATTAAAATAATGATGTATTCTTTCGTTTTTTTTTTTTTAATTATGTGATTAAGTCTTCGATTATTTTTTATACAATTAATAGAAATATATTTATACCAACCCTCATGGTTTTGAAATTGGTGAATAAATAATTTCCCCCCCCTCTTGTTTTTTATCCAGTCACTGGGTATATATAATATAAACCGATTTTAAAATATATACAATTTATCGAGTTATGTAAAAGTCATATAACCATTACACGAAAATGAATAATAATAATAATATGTGCACGTGAAATTTTATTTCACGATTATTCGTGTAGGTATGTGCGTGAAATTTCTAACAATTTATTATACGAGTTATATAATAATATTATGCAAGTTGTCGCTTCTTTGTATATTCACTCAATCACTAACGGAAATGAATGTTTGGTAACCTTATAAGGAATCATTTGTAACCTTTTAGAAAATCTCGGTAACCGCTGAGAAATCATGGTAATCTGGTGTACACAATATTCAACCGTCAACCCTCTGTAATTTTCCAAATGTAGAAATTATTATTTAATCGAATAAAATTCATTTATTTTTCCGGCGGTCATGGAAATTCATCGAGCGATAACTATTTTACAGAGTTTTTTCTTCGTTTTAAATATTATTTTAATGTTTTATACAAAGTAATATTATTCTATTAATAAATCCTGTAGAACAATATTGCGGAAAACCAAAAATCATATATTATATTATATAATTATTATTTTTTTTTTTTTTATTACGATTTTTTTACCGCTATATATTGCGGTTGGTCGTCGAGATTATTTTTACGAAAAATATTGTTTGTGCGGAAAATATTATAGTTAACGTATTGTAATAGAATTAATTATTAAAAAAAAAGTATCACCCAGGGGTTTTTGAACATTTATTGTAAAATATTTGGTGTAGGTACAAATTGAGATGGCATTTTTTGTACCTTACAACAGCCAGTGGCGGTCAAATGATTTTTTCATAATTTTTATTTTTATAAATATATATAAATTATAATATAAATATTGAAGGAAAATAAGATCGCTAAGGTATATACCCGCCTCGTTTGCAGCTACATAACGGCAGTGTCGATTCTAGAACGAAAGGTACAAGATACAGGAAAAAAAAAAACGTCTTTGAAACGTGTCGATTTCGAGGGAGAAAAAAAATAATCGATCGTTATCAGAATAGATTTGTTTAACACGGAAAAATTTGTTTTTCGTAAAGAAACGCTTAGGTAATTTGTGTCCGGGCACATATTATGCGAGACGTATTCGAGAGTCGATCAATCACGAGTATTTTATTCGAAATTTATTTCTAACCGTCCACAGCAAACCGCGCTTTTCACGCCGGGCATAATATAAAGTCCGAAAATCGCGGTAAAACCGATCAGGCGGTTAATAATAAATACATAATTTTCGGTCCTTTATAGTCCTCAACACACGACTATTATGGATATTTGGTCACATCTGTGTGGGCGAAGGGGGAGATTTTACGAATTCTATTTCCCCCATTAACAAAATTGTTCGTGGTTTAGGCGTATATTTATTTCTAACAGTGGCGCCAAACATGTACTTTTTATCACGTGAACCGTATACATTTTGATAAAAAAAAATTTCTTGGCAAATTAATTGCAAAGTTTTGTGAAGAGACTTGAACCGACCGTGATTTAAAAAAAAAAAAAACTAGGGGCGCGTTATACACCTGTTCCTATACAAAAAATAGTACGAAGCCCTCTATTATAATATTATGAATTTATACGCGCGCTCGTAAAAAAATTCGAAAAATCGTAAAAAAAAAAAAAAAAATAATTTTCGTAAAAAAACAACCCCTTTTTCGTACCCGGCGAAAGGTTTGATTGAACGGGCTGTGTAGAGATGAGAGGCGAAAAAAAAAAAAAAAATTTTAAAATAAAAAAAAAAAAATGTCCAAATCACTCACGTTGTTTGTTTCGACGTTACGTTCGGGCGGCTGCGGCGGTGTCGGCGGCTGCGGCTGTGACGCGGCGGCTGAATCCGCGTCTGGAGCGTGTCGCGGTGCGCGCGCGTCCGTCACGTACTGAAAATCGGCGGCGGCGGCATATTCGCTCGAAGGCTTCCCGCGCGCGGGTCCTCGGACGGCGCACCGCGGAGGGAGATCCTTCCGCACACCGGCGCCGTCACACCGTCCCAACCCCTAACAGTCACGGCGGCGCAGCCACACGACCGGTACGCGGTGTATATACATATATACATATATATATATATATATATATATATATACATAGCCGGTACGTATAAAAGAGACGACTATATAGAAGAGAAGCGGCGGCGGCGGCTGTAGCGTAATACCTACCTGTCACCGCCGGCCGCCGCCGCCGCCGCCACTACCGCCGCCGCCGCCGAACATGCGCCTTTCTGTCTATTAAGTCTTCTACGGTGCACACGCGCACACAATATATGTATACGTCAGCATATATATATATATATATGTATACGCTTTTTAGTTTTTACTCACTACGGACGTAACGGAACGCGCGGAAACGGGTGACGAGCAAGTGCGCGCGCGCGCGCGCCCACGCGTGATTTTGCCGCCGCCGCCGCCGTAGTAGTAGTAGTAGTAGTAGAAGTAGTAGTAGTAGTAGTAGTAGTAGTAGTAGTAGTAGTAATAGTAGTAGTAGTAGTAGCGTATATATAATATGTCACGCGGCCGTGTCCCTCCGCGCGCCGACCGGCCGCGGGTGGACGGCTCGCGCGCGTACTACGGCGGTGGCCGTGCACGCCTGCATAGTATACGCGCGCCGCGTTTATTGCCTTTTCGCCCGCTGCCGCCGCCGCCGCCGTCCGGAGATGGGTCGCGCAGCTTATTTCCGTTTTTATATAAAATACAGAACGGCCGCCGCGCGAGACGGCCGGAACAATGGCCGCCGCCGCCGCCGCCGCGACTACACTATAAGTGTGTGCGCGCGCGAACGGGTTTTCCGTCAGCGGCCCCGTTTCCCGCCACCCCGGGGCCGTCGTCCAAAACGTCCACCCGTCCCAATCGTATTTCTCGTATAATATATTATTATTATTATGTATCCGTATATATTATAATTACAAATACGTATATTATCTATCCAATGGTGCGCCTCACCCTCCCCTCCCCCCCCCCCGAAGAAACGACTTGCGCCCCGTGGAAATTTAATGCCGCGATCCGATTATTCGGCCGTCCCGTCGTATTACTCGTAGCCGCATAGCTATGCATAGCTGCTCCCCTCCTGCGGGCAAAATCGGAATTTTCTCCTCCGCATTAAGGACATATTTTATAGGTGGGCGTGCAGTGGGTATTTAGGCGATTTTCAATCCGTGATCCGCGACTGATATAAATACGATAACGTTGACCACGATTTGTGATATCACGGACAAAAACAACCAGTTGTTCGTGTGAACAGCAGCCATTTTCAATAGTGAATTTAATCGAACCGACGTTACGTAGTACCGCGCAGCAAGACAGACTGGATAAACAATGTTCATTGGACAAAACCGAGTATATTCTTATTGATAATGCGATTGGACAATTAAAAATATCGCTCGGAGAGGTGTACGGTACTCTAGAATTAAGATGACATTTTGTTTTTATGTTACTAATAGTTATTTATTTATTTACCGTTATTGCTCCAACGAAATATTATTTCGTAATTATTAAGGAGAATATAAGCGGTTTAGCAAACTTTGCTTACCAAAGTGCGGTATTTGTTATGATTATAGATACCCGTTAAATTCACTATAATAAATGTAGATGACAAATATTATATGGTATATGATGATCTTTTTTTGATTTAATAGTTTCAGTATTCTCATGGAAAACATGTGGTACAGGCCAAAATTTTGAAATGGATGGGAGGCAACGTGAAAAAAAAAAAAATAAAAAAATACCCAGCTGTTAACAACAATAATAATAATTATAATTGTATTATTATAACAATTGTTTAGACTTAAATATTGCAATTTAATTTTAACATTAATTTAGACCGATCTAATAATAAGAGAGGTCGGTGGGATTTTGAAGAAAACACTCGAATGACTTCCCTCTTCTGCGATTTCTTCGGATTTATTTTTTTCTTTATCGTAGCTAACCCATTAGGTCATAAGCCTCTCTTCATTTATAGTCGATCGCGAATAATTCGTTAATAATTTCTAGAGTGGAAAACGTGCGTTGCCGATGTAACCGCCTATAGTTGCAAATAATCGAAATAACCATATTTTAAAAAAACAATATTTTTCCATAGGTTTCGCCACACAGTAAATTCAGCTTTAAGATTTATCAAAGCATTTTCAAGAAGTTCACGTTCGTACGGTTTTTGCTGCACTAATATTGGCGGCGGAGGAAGGGGGATTAATCCTTCGGGTGACTTCTATGATTTCTTTTAACTGTTGATTAAATCTCGTTTGTAGTCGTAGTATAATACCATCAAGGAAAGGAACACATTCGGATTAGGCTGATTTTAGTAGGTAACAAAAGAAAATTTTTGTTTCCTCCCTCCCCCCTCCTCCATATCGTTAAAGACTGCGCACGTCTATGTTTCAAACAAAACGTTTTTTTTTTCAAAAATTTACATCTCCAGAACCCCGAAGGACGCGAGTGATGATATTTTTTTTTTTAATTTTTTTTTTTCTATACCAAGCGACAATTTAAGAAGATTATATTTCTATAATAAAAGTCCTGCGAGTCGTTGTTAGGTGCAAACTACGCGGACAATGTAAGATTTCCCGTTCGAAAAATTCCATCGTCTTCATATATACTAGAGAATCCAAGAAATTCGAATTGATAAATATATATATATCAAAATACCCGTATATAACACTTATATATTATGCTAACTTGATTAAAGTCTGTCTTTTTCTTTTTTTTTTTTTTTTTACAAATTTGCATACTTTGTTGAGATATTTAATTTCGTTTAATTTTACGGAGACACTGTAAATTGAGTTTTAGTAATTCCGCGCGTTTGTACTATGACGAAATAATCAAACAATTTTTAAAACTTTTTCAATTTTAAGATTTTCTATAGTATCGCATAGGTGGTATTCTATAAGTCGGTACAAAATGCATTGCGCATAGCGTTTTTTTTTTTACCTTCAACCCTTTTAATATGGTTTTTTTTTTTGTATATTTTTGGAGTTATGCCAATATTGGTATTCTGTTGTAATTTCGGGTCTTAATTATAATTTTTTTTAACACACAGAAATAATCGAAAATAACGAAACCATAATGATTTTCTACGTTTTTTCCCCTCCGTTTATTATGAAAACTATAACGAAAATTTAAAAAAATAACCCCCCCCCACTATTTGCACCGACTAGATCCAAAATTCTTTCGGAAAAAGCGCTGCACTTGAAAATCGGAGCAGAATGCCTGGTAGTCAAAAGTAGTTCGTGTTCACAGACGGAAAAAAATTGAAAATAAAAAAAATAAAACACAAATCACAATAAAACCGACCACCCCCCCCCCCCCCCCCAAAAAAAAAAAACGACGTAACGTCGATTATAACGTCTAAATTTTCGGCCCTCGTATAATAATTAAAGAAAGCTTTTTTAATATTTTATTTTACAGCTCGGATTGTTAAATTTTTTTTGAATACTTTTCTAATCTGCCGAAATCATACGATAACTAAATACATAATATTACACAGTCTTCGCCATGTTGTTGAATCGATTTGTAAAATTTGAAACCGTCGAGTTTAATAACTGCAAGGGACGCTCATTTAAAATTCGCAATTGTGATTAAAATCGTTAAAAACACGACAAATCGTAAATATTTCTTAGTTAAAAACAAATGAATAGAATTTGATCACGTGTAACCGCGGGCGCCAACGGAACCCGGGAATTGTTTTATCCTACACATCTGTCCGTTTTTTATTTGTCGAATTTTCCAATTCGATCACTGACCATTATCGGTACCCAGTATCCATAGGTCAGTGTCGGATCAGGAGGTTAGGATCGGGAGATCACCCGGTATACGTATTTTATAGGGACGTTTCGAAATGATATTTTAGAAACGCAAACGTTAGCGACCGAAACGATAGAAATAAATGAATCGATAATATTTTAAACGACGACGTAAATTTTCAATCGCGAGAACGGTATTTTTTTTTTTTTTTTCCCCCTGTTATAAATAAGAGAAGGTCTGCTCGGCCGTTTCATTTGCCTTTTCGTATTGTTTATGATTAAGGGGCTGTAACCGGAGTGTAACAGTGTTTGTTGCCAATTGTTTGTACTGTTCACATATGACGTATATATATATATATATATATATAGAGTGAGAGAGAGAGACAGAAAGGAATAGAGAGGGAAGAAGTTAATTATTCCCTCGGGGGCCTCAGACCTTATTATAAATGATATTATGTTTTCCCGCGTCCTTCTCGTTCTATAATAATAATTATCATAATATATAGAGACGATAAATTTAGGCGAGTTTACGAGTGTTTTTCGGTTCTTGGCATTTTTTTTTTTTTTTTTTTTTTTTTTTTTTTTGTATATGAAACCTATGAAATCTTCAACTCAGTATGCGGGGAATTTACCCCTCCCATCCCTCTCCCCACGAATTATCATGCCAATTTTTTCAAAATAAATTACTCGGCTTAGAAATTTAATAGTTACGTACAATTCAAAGTACAGTAGTTTCCCGTGAGATTTACAAATAAAATAGATTAATATATATACACGAGTACCTAAAGTGCAATAAATAAAATGTGATATTCATGAACATTTTATATTTTTTCAATAAAAATTGTTTCTCGCGTTCGCCTCTGTATTATATTGTCGTCATTATTACGATTATTACTGTAACCAGGGCTTAGGGACTCTGTGCGCTTTACATATGTATCGAACATTTTCAAAACACGTGTTTATTTTCAATTTTAAAAAAATGATTTTATATATTTTACGTAACACAGGTGGTATCCAAGTGAATTATATTTTATATTGGTGTGAGTGTATTACGCCTAAATGCATTGACGCGATACCGATCACCGAGTACTGGCAAACGAAATACAGTAAAATAAATAAAAAATAATATTGTCTCAGCAGAGCTAAACATAAAATGGCTATGTAATAACGTATAATCGTATGGGGTCGTGCTATTGCTTATCGGCATCGTTGCAGAAGAAATCGTGTAGATAAAATGAATTTAGAATGAACAAGGTACCCCCAATGTACACTTTTTTTGTGCCAGGTAACATTTCTACAACGCGTCGAAAACGCTAAAATTGTACATAGGCAATTTATACATTAAATTAAAAAAAAAAAAAAAAAAAAAAAAAAAAAAAAAAAAAAACAATTATAGTATACGCAAAGGAAAAAAAATCTAAAATGTGCAAAAAAATGCAATAAAAATGTTTAAATTTGAAATACGTATATCGCAAAACGAATTTCTCCTATCTATTTCCCGAGCAAATATGCAAATGGATTAAATTCCGAGCCCTGATTGCTAACTATTGAGTCCGCGGAGCTCGTAGTGAATTTCCATTGCGGACAGGGATTCAAAATGGTAGGGGGAAGCCCGGTGGGTTCTTATGGGCCGGGCCCAGTAATTAAACCTGGTAAAAAACACAGCAAAAAAAAAAAAAAATAATAATAATATTCAATTTTATTGGTAATCAATTGATAAATTTAGGAGCATAGTTTAGTATACTATAAATAAGAACGTAAAATTGATAAAAAAAAAAAAAAAACGAAGCTTGTAAATAATTTTAAAACGAATAGGTGGACGTATTAATTGTTGTTCGCAGGGCTTTTGTAGAGAATAGTAAAACCTATTGGTTTAGGCGGACGTCGACGCCGCGCCGTCCCGACGGCCGGGTAGGCAACCGTACGGTCTGTGTATCGTAATCTCTTATAAAAATTAATTGCCTCGTGTACGTATCACTCGAGAACGTTTCGAGACCGATTCGGCTGATTTTCCCATGTTGTAATTGTCTGGACAATGTTTTTAGGAAAGAAAAAGTCGGAGATTCGGATTTTTTTTTCTGTTGATATTTCCTCTTTTTGGGAAAAACGTCAATATGTACAAGATCGTTAATACTTTGCCAGAGGAACCGAAAAAAAAACTTTGTATTTTTTTTATTATTATTATTCTAGCTCAGGAGTTACTCCTATTGCATATAGATTTTTATATATTTCTTCGGTCCGTGCGTATGTCACTGAATTCCTCCCAAACGGCTGGACAGATTTTGATGTAATTCTTGTGTGTTTGTTTGGATTTTTTAGATTCGCAATTGGACCTGATAGGTGGCGTTGCAAGGGTGACCGACACAGGGTTATTGGTATTTTTTGTACAGCGATCAAATTATTTTTGTTGTTTTATGGGCGGTGGTTACCTTGGTGATACGGATGACACTCTGAATTTCTTCCTTCAAATCCGTTATCCGTGTGAGGTTTCCTCTCGTACACTTGAGACTTCACAAACCCCCACAAGAAGAAGTCGCAGGGAGTAAGATCGCATTGCCTTGCCGGCCAATTTTGATCTCCTCGAAATGAAATCAAACGATTTGGAAACCTCTCATGCAACAATGTTAAGGTCTCTGCAGCATTGTGACATGGGCTCCATCTTCTTAAAACCCTAGCTCGTTGATATCAATTGTATCAAGATGGGGCCACAGAAAGTCAGTAATTATGGTACGATAGTTTCATCCGAAGAACAGTGAATGTTGCTGCGCGCGATCAAAGGTCCGAATTCCTTTGCAAGGAATAAAGGAATAAAATCTTTAAAAAAAAAAAAAAATACTGCCTGCTTCAGTGTACGATCCTTAATGGCTGTGGAGCTAAGGGGACGGTCCCTAGAATACCAATGATACCAACCATAGTTTAGTTTAGACGAATCCGACTTCGACTTCGTGTAAAATTGTGTTTTTCAACATATGACTATAAATAAGGCACAGGGCCATAGATTAAACGCTGCAGGTTTAGACTTAACCGTCCAATTTTTTTCCCGTATTCAAGTCTACGTGGCAAACAGAAAACTATTTGTGCTGGTTCCAGAAATATTTAATGTGTAAGGTGTAATTGAAACGTGAATGTAAAATTAAGCAACATTTAAAAGTAATATGGAATTTTTTAAAAAAAAACATTTAATCAGATTGAGACAGAACATTTTTTTTCTTCTAAAAAGCACACATCAGAATAAAACCAATAATACATTTCACACTTCGTTCTGAAAAATACAAAGATGATGTGCAGGACAGCTAGACGATTGTGGATAACCATCTAACTTGACCCGAGCAAGGCCGGGCGATGGCAGCCATATAAAAAAATCTATATAAAAAAGCCAAACACCACCTCACTCGTTCGCTGATCGACGCCCAGGCAAATCCGCTGGACCCGGAGACTTGGCATTTCGACGGTGCGTTTCTCCTATGGCGTAGGGGTGTGACAAGAAAACATTTTTTGGAAATCTGTTCGCTAAAGTGGCGCTGGCACATGGATTTTGCCGAAATTCAATTTCCAGGGTGCCTTGGCGACACGGATGAAAGAAAAAAAAAAAAAAACAGTCGCTATTATTATTAAACCGGGATTGTCACGCGGGGTCGACAAAGTCCTCGTTTAAGCGAGATTAGCCGACCCAGGAATGTTTTGCTATTGCCAGATATCGCTGTCGCCAGATCATTACGGTGTATTTCCTGTCCTGTCCGTGTCACTATTTAAAAAGAAATATCCCCGGGTAGTCCATCTCGGGCACGCTAAAAGTACTCTACCGTCTCTATTCTGTCATTTCAACCGATAACCAACAAAAATAATTCAAGTCGCAATCCAATTAAATCATTATTTCACGTCAAACAAATAATTTTTTTGTCACTGTGACACAATCATTTCGTTAATTGCAATGCTTTGTGATGTACGACATTTTTTTTTTTCTTTTTTTCTTTTATTGTCTGGCGCGTAGACAAACTGACCTAGAAGTTTAGTTGGTCAGTTAGATGGTTTTACGCGTTTTCACATATTACCGTTGCAATAAATAATAATTTTAATTTTATTTTCTCATCCGTGTTACCGAGGTAACCCGGAAATCAACGAAAACAAACAGACTCGTGTACTAAAAATACCTAAACACCGAACAGGGGCGGATTTCAATAGCTGTAAACCGTCTCCGGACAACGCGGAACAATTTGCAAAAAAAAAAACCGCGTAAACATCACTCCGGTTGGCGTTTTGGTGTCTGTTAATTTTTTACGGACAGACAAAATCCAATTACGCCGACAAAGTGATTAGCGGAGAGATAGAATAAAAAAAAAAAAAAAAAAAAAACGATTATTGGTTTGGGCGGACGCCGTCCCGTCGGCCGGGTAGACAACCGTGCGTGTCCGTATGTCGTAATAATAATAATAATAATAACAACAACAACAACAACAATGATGACGTTATTGGCGGCGTACGTGCGTACACCTGTTATTTTTACGGAAGGACAGCGGACGCGACGGGCCGCCCGCGAACTGCGCGCGCAACCGTCAAACGGACTGGCTTCACGCGCCGTGTCACCACCGCAGTGTGCCGCCGCGCTCGACCGACACGCGATGGCCAACGCCAGACTGCGCAGCCGAGTCGTCGATCTGTACAAGACGGTAAGTTCCCACATGCGTCGTAACCGGGAGGGCCCGGGGTTTGCCCGTCGTTTCATTAGTTGACGAGTAGTAGTGAAGAGGTACTTTTTGATATTGTCTTGTTCGTTTTTAATTAAGACCAGTGGGTCGTTCGGTTCAAGGTCATTTTCCACCCTCCCCGCGACTTGTTGGCGGGACGAAACGACATCGGCAGTTGGTCCGTGCGTTACGTTTACCGGAAATTTCGCCGCGAGATGGCGTTCCGCGACGCCCCCGAAACGCCTAAGGGGGTGTTTCGTCATTTTCGAGTTATATTTATACACGCCGTAGACACTGTCCGCGCAACCGAAATGGGCACAACAATAACTCGCAACGAGTTACGCAATAACGTTCCGTCTGACGACCTCGGACGATATTTCACGTTTCCGCATAGTACGGCCGTACGCGGATATCCGCGGTCACGGCATTCATTTTCCACCAATTTTACCCCGGCAACACAAAAATTAACCATTGGAAATACGAAAAATAAAAAGTGATTTGATTTCTTTTTTTTTTTTTATCGTTTTATATAAATACGTTTCGGCCGTTTGATTTCGCTTTGCGATATTTCTACTGTAAACTGTCCGGTTAGGTCATTTTCCCTTATCCATTACAGTTACAAGTGGTCTTGGGTCGGACTTAGGTCTACGGTTCAATTCCGAGCGCTTTATCCTACAGAATCTTTTTTTTTTTAAACGCAATTAATACAAAATAGAAACAATTTTTGCGTGACCCCCAACATTCACATTTGATTGTTTTTCTACGGTTACAGCTCCTCCATATGGGACGAGACTATCCGCAGGGATATGACTTTTTCCGTTCGCGTTTGAAAAGAGCTTTCCAAAATAACAGCGATATCAGTGACCCGGAACAAATACAAATGTTGATCAAACGTGGCGAATTTGTAATCAAAGAAATCGAAGCTCTCTACATGCTCAAGAAATATAGAACGTTAAAAGGGAGATATTCTACAGAGGAAAATCCATCAAAGGCATAGTATTGTTCACTTGGGTTTTTGTTCTGTTATAAAATTCATTGTGAATATTTGATTTTTACTTTTACTGTACACTTTAAACTTACAACAATAAAACAATAGTAATAATCGTTAAAATAAGAATAATTATTTAAAAAAAAAAAAAATGTAATTAATATAATGGTACGTGCTATATTAATCGTTATTTTTTTCCTACAGATATTTAAGAAATATCAATTTTACATAATATGAATTGTCGATAACAATATTATATTTATTGTAATTCAATTAACAATTAACATAATATCGTTAACAATATTATTAATTTACAATTAATCTTGAACTTTAGTCAATTTATACAAACAATCGACTGTGCATTGTTGTTTACATTATTTTTTGTTACATATGAATCAAATAGATTTTTAATCTATCGTTTGATTGTGTTTTACAGAAGAAAATTTGATTTTTACTTTTACCATAAAGTTAAACTTACAACAATATAACAGTAATAATTGTTAAAATAAGAATTTAAAAAAAAAAAACCCAAATAGATATTTTTATTATTGTTTGATTGTGTTTTATATCAAAATGCTAACGTTAAATTATTCAGTTTCAAAGTATAGTAACTCCACATCCTCTTCAACAGATTCAGTTTTTTTGTATTGCTAATGTGTATGGAGTTTCAGTAACAGTCGTTGTTCATTGAACTATAAAAAAAAATATCTATGGAAATTAATCATTTATTCAAATTATAAATATTATTTCTATTTAAGAGGACGCGATGATCTCTTAAAACTGTGCCAACTCTGTTTATCTTATGGGCAATAGAGCAAATATTTGTTTTTGTATTCCTAAAATTACTGGTTACTATGTGGTACTATAGGTGTACTAAGTGGTTCTGAGTTTTTTTCTAGATAAGTAGGGTAACCATTTTCGATATTTTATTTTAACCATCTAATATTTTGTTTTTGTTTTTTACTTTTACACACTAATAATAATACAAATATCAAAATTTGTCTTGGAAAACTTCTTCTCTACAACTTCCAAGGATTTTACTTTTAAATCACTCACTCAGTAAACAGTGTTCTTGGATATATGAAAACAAATTTTCGCTATATTGCCCTCAGATAAACGCCATAGACGGTCAATAGGGGTATCGCATTATTCTTAAATGTACCTTTATTGTTTCAATAGGTGTGCTCATTTTTCTGTTTTCATGATCACTGCCTAAAATCAAAATCAGTAAATTTAAACAAATATTTATTTTATATTACACCAAACAATATTCTTACTAATATTTATTATTATGTCTTTTGACAGATTTTTGATGATAGTTTTGATTTTAGGAAATCATAATATCTCTAGGGAGACCATTGTTGTATAATGATTTCCTAACCGCACAGTTAGATTGATAGGAGATTTATTTTCTTTAACATATCTAACTGCTGTTTACTATAACAATGTAAGGATAGCGAACCACTGTAATATGCACAGTCTTTTAGTTTTCTTACAGTAAATTAATAACATATCATGATAATCATCTCTATCGTAATCTTTGGCGCATAAGACTTCTGATCTAATTTGTGCGACATCATCGGATTTGATATTCTGCACATTTCCACGATTCAACTGAGTAAGTGAAGCCGTTGGACTCAAGTCCGATACTGTTGATTTCAAATTAAAACGCTTTGGTTTTTTTTTTTTTTTAATTTTTCTGCAATTATTAAATCATGTTGAAATTCTTTCACAGTAAATTAAACTTTTTCTTATTGATTTTTGACATTTGCTAGTCGTCAACCGTTTGATCTGCAAAAGAAACCGAAACCAATTTGCCATCTAAACGATTAATAATGTGTAAATAATTGTACTCACTTGTTCTTTGGGATCATTGGACGCCGAATTACCGAATGCGATCATATTGTTTATTAGATAAAGGGAACGTATATGATGGACGGGGATAGTAGCTCACGGACAATTTAGGGCAAGTGACAAAAGTTTTGTTTGCGGAGTAGTCGAGAACGAAGTAAAATTTTTTAAATCATAACTTGGACATTTCGTTATTAGCAGTTTGAGATTTTCATCTGTTTATCAACGTTCGCCACAGGTTATCACACAAGCGTCTATGGAGTAGGGAGAGAAAGTTCGAATAGATACCTGCCATTTACGTTATCTATTGTTATTATCAGTTATCTGTGATAATATAAATAGAAAAACTCAGAATTACAGAAACAAGAATTACTGCCAAACGATGATGATAACCACGGTTTAGGATAATATCTTAAATCGTGTTCTAAGCCTCAAAATCATAATAAAGGTAACATAATAATTAAGACGGTTACAACTCATATCATAAATAATCGAGTCACGAACTTGACAGTAAAATAGATAAATACGTGCCCGAAATTAAGTTCAGAATAATTAACTATCGCCGTTCCCCTTAGTTAGTTCATGACATACTCTACATAACTGTAGAGAAATTATCATTATACAAGTATGTAAGTACCTTTATTTATGGTATGTTCCGATTATTTTTAAATATTATTTTACAATAATATATATTATTATATCAGCGCAGTACGTTTCTTGTGTTTGGTCATCGAACATGGCGTTGAACAAAATATACGGTTCCACACTGTCAATATTACAAAAGGGTTTTGCCAGCAGTGCAACAAGACCAATTGTTAACCCACCGATTAAATATACAGAGGTGAAATAAAAGCATCAAGTAACATTTTTCACGTGTGCATTTATTTTTAATTGTGATATTAATATCTTGATGTTATAGTAAGTAGAAAAAAAAAAAAAAAGAGTTGATTCTGCTAATGAGTAAGGCCACTGTTGTAGGTGACAAGTTGGGAAGTTAGTTGGGCGGGCTGCTATAGGATAATTTATTTTATTAAATCATTGCAAACGAAAAAAAGTATTCTGACCAGATTTAACTACATAATAAATTACAACTGTTTGTATTTTTAGTACATTTTACTTTAAACTCTTAAAGTAACAAATAATTTACGTACAACATAATGCTCAATATTTTAAATACAACTTATGATGAACCTTGTATAACATTTTTGAGCATTTTTATGGAGTCAACTAAGTTGTATTCAAATAAATGGAAGATATATGAATAGTAGTAGTAGTAGTAGGTAGCGAAATGCCATGCTTAACATTAATTTTTTTTTTTTTTTTTTTTTATTTTTTTTTATAATTTACAATCTGTTACATAATAGAACAATGAGCAAAAGTGATCAAAAGAAAAGTAATGGCTTAAGTGAAACACAGATTAAAGAAACCTTTCACTAAAGGCACTTAAAGACAAAACATTAATTTTTAGAATTTTTTTATGGGGAGTATGTAAAATGATATGATTTTTGTCAAAATTTGAAATTCATGCGCTTAAAAAAAAATAAAAATAAAAATGAATGACTATGGGTTTGCGATATATTTGTATACTATCATAAGAACAACTCACGAGGAACCTTATATACAGGTACACGTTTTGAGCATTTATATAAAGCCAAACATTGTTAACCATACACGATAAATTTAAAAATATTTGAAAATGACAAATAAGTACTAAGCTCAATAAATAATTTAAGTAATTACAAATTAGGTACCATTTTCGTTAATTTTGTATTATTATTCAAGTACCTTACTCTAAAAATTGTATGATTATTTTTTCATGTAGCTATTTATTAATAACGAATTTGTAAAATCATCATCTGGAAAGACATTAAATACACTCAATCCAGCTACAGGTGAACCAATCGCTCAAATCCAAGAAGGCAATGCCGTATGTTTTATTTTTTATAACATTTTTTTCTTAACATAATACAAAATTGATTATTAATCTAGATTGATATTAACATTGCTGTCGCTGCTGCTCAAGAAGCGTTCAAGTTAAATAGCCCTTGGCGCACAATGGACGCTTCAAAACGCGGTATGTTTCTCAACAAATTGGCCGATCTAATCCAACGCGATGCTGTTTATTTGGCCGTGAGATTAATTAATAAATATGTATATTAAAATGACCACTGAAATAAATTTTTGTTTATATTCAAAGAGTTTGGAAGCTTTGGACAGCGGTAAACCATACAAAGTCGCATTATCTGACGATGTTCCAGCATCTATTGGTGTATTACGTTACTACGCTGGTTGGGCTGACAAAAATCACGGAAAAGTTATCCCCATTGATGGCAATTATTTTGCATACACCAGACACGAAGCAGTCGGTGTTTGTGGTCAAATTATTCCTTGGAATGTTCCATTATTGATGTTATCATGGAAAATTGCACCAGCTTTAGCAATGGGTAAACAGCATAACAGCTATTAACTAATAACTAATCTAACTAGTAATAACTGTTAGTCTTCAAAGAGTAACATCCATAAAAAAATCTTAGCATCATATTAGAGCAACTTGATTCAACTGCTTAGTTTTGAGTGCCATACTGATGTCACCATAGAAAGAGCCTTAAAAATTGTTGGTTTCATTAAGCACAACACTAAAATTTTCTTCTCTAGTCCCTGTACACTTCTTTAATCTGTACCCTGCTTGAACATGACATTCATATTTGGCATCTTCGCCAAGGATCTACCCCGGACGTGTGCAGAATACATTTTTATCCCTAACTGTCATTATTCTAAATTAGGAAACCCATGCCACGATTATACTCGTATCCTTATTGTCTTCAACATCCCTTTTAACTCCTGCCACCTTAAAGCGGATCTTCATTTCATCAGGCGGGTCTCTGAATTGTCTGAATCAATTTCTTTCAAAGTTCCCTTCTATAACAACTGTTTACTGTACCAACTAACTCTACTTTTCCATGATCATAATCACCCAATATAATAGCGACTCTCCCTCCTCTCACTTATTAATCTCCCATTTAATGCTATATAATGTTTATTTTTAATCATATATGTTGTTGTTTTACTGAAATAAGCGCCCACTTTTGTAAATAAATAAACTGTCACTATTATTATACCTATAAGTAATTCTCATTTCTTTTGTTAATATCGAATAGGAAATGTTGTTGTTGTAAAGCCTGCTGAACAAACTTCTCTGACTGCTTTATACATTGCTAGTCTTGTCAAAGAAGCCGGATTTCCTCCCGGAGTTGTAAATATAGTTCCTGGTTATGGTCCGACTGCTGGAAAAGCCATTGTTGATCACCCGGGTATAGATAAAGTTGCATTTACTGGATCTACTGAGGTAATTTTATTAAGTACTGCAAAATTGTATAAAATATAATAATGAATTTTACAATATTTCCTTTTCTACTTAGGTCGGCCAAATTATAGCTGAAGATGCGAGTAAAAATAATATAAAAAGACTAACACTGGAATTGGGTGGCAAATCTCCAAACATAATTTTCAGTGACTCCGACACTAATAAAGCTGTGGAATGTGCTCATTATGGACTTTTCTATAATATGGTCAGTTATACCTACGGCTAAACTCATGGCTCACGTTTTATGTAATAAATTATAAGCTATAGTGTTCGGTGTTATAATTTTAAATAAGCTATTTAACATATAGGGACAAGTTTGTTGTGCTGGTTCTCGAACTTTTGTTCAAGATTCAATTTACGATGAATTTGTTGAAAAAAGTGCTAAACTAGCAGAAAAACGTATTGTAGGAGATCAATTCAATCCAAAAACACAACAAGGACCTCAGGTTACATTTTATTAAACACACAATATAATCATTTTTTTTTTTTGTATGATTAGTATTTAATTAATTAGATCAATGAAGAACAATTGAATAAAATTCTTGGCATGATTGACAGCGGAAAGGAACAAGGTGCTTTACTTGTAACGGGTGGATCTCGAATTGGTGACAAGGGCTATTTTGTTCAACCAACTGTGTTTGCTGATGTTAAAGACGATATGAAAATAGCAACAGAAGAAGTGAATATTGAATAAAATATATTATGCAATTATATTTTGTAATTTTTTAGCTGTAACTTACAGATCTTTGGCCCCGTACAACAAATATTAAAGTTCAGTGATTTCGAAGAAGTAATTAGTCGTGCCAATAATACAAATTATGGTTTGGCAGCAGCAGTATTTTCAAACAACATAGATACCGTTAATAAAGCTATTCAGAGTTTTAGAGCTGGCACTGTGTGGTACTCGATGTATATTAATTTTAACAATTTTATCTGTTTATAATTATTATTTTGTAAACAGGGTCAACTGTTACAATGTATTTGGAGTACAAGCGCCATTTGGAGGTTACAAAATGTCTGGTTATGGACGAGAAATGAGTGAATACGGTCTACAACCGTACACTGAAATCAAAACTGTCATCATTACTACACCTCAGAAAAACAATTGATTCATTAATTATCAAACTTTTTATATGTGTATTTTTTAAATGAAACATTTTGTATGGTGCAGGTGAAATTTGGAGAAAAAAAATGGTGGTTTATAATTTCTAGTAATTTTAAGTATTTAAAGCCTTACGTAGAGCAATACAATAGACAGACGTTCTTCCAGAGATAAATTAATATAGAAGGTATACCAGACACGATCTAACAAGTAAAATGTGTAATGCGAATGTGCATGAAAGTGTTTGTTAAAAAGTTCTCTCATGACTATGAGTATAATTAAATTAATTTTAAGATGGCAGCGTTAAGACTATTAATTTAGGTCATGTATAATAATAAATCTGAACAATGTAATTTTATTATTATTGATTCAAGTTTTGTGATATAATAAATAAAAATACATAATTTGTGTGTACAATAATATAGATATTATTACATTTCAAAACAAGAGATCAAGATATATAATGTTAGCGAGTTGTCATGTTTTAAAATGTATTGCACATTAATAAATTTCCAAGTACAGTTGAAAATAACTATGTGAATATTCATTAATTTCTAAATTTACACAGTAAGCAAAAATATCAATGTGAAAAGAGTACAATGTTTTATAAAACAGTGTTTTAATCGAAATTTGTTTAAATAAAATATCACTAGTACAAAACACCAGTTCGTAAGCTATAATCATATTAAATTTTTAAGCTATAAAAATTAATAGGTATATTATTTAATACAATTTTATAGAACCTAACTAAAAAATTGTAAGCGCTTTAAATTTAAAAAAAAATATATATATATATATGTGCTTCCAATTTTATAAGTAAAATTAATAGTTAAGTTGTTTCTTAAAACAATATTTTTAATCCAAATTATTATTGATAGATATTACATTTTGTTTAAGTACACAATAATACTAACACTATAATGTTCTGTATTAATTCATCATTGTTTACTTAACTTTTCAACGCTTGTAGGCGATTTTTCATTTCCTCCAAGTCTCCATCCTCTTCAACAATATCAGTTTCTTGTACCACTGTTCCGCCCGGAGTTTCAGTAACTGCCATTGGTGCTTGACCCAGTGCTCCAGCTGTGATTTCCCACAGTACCTATGGCAGTATTAAAAATGTATTAAAATTGTGTTATACTATTTTCGTTTAGCTGTTCTTCTTACTTTATCGATTTCTGATTGTGCTTCTTCTTCCATGTCTTCGGGGTCATCCATTACATTTTCCATTGTGTCGTCCAACATCTCTTCAATGATCCCCGCCTACAATTGACATATTGTATTATGTATATTGAAATAATTTTTGCACATTTACTGACCTTCATCATTTCCTTGGACAAGTCTCGCATAGTAGCGGCGACTTCGGGCACTTTAATCAAATTGTGCATTGTTTGCATCACCTCTGTAGACTTTTGTAAAGAACCAGCCATTCTTAAAATGGCTAGAAAAAGTCATTTAAAAAACAGATAAGACGGACAAATTTTAAACAAATTCCTTTTTATTATATTAATTGGGTAAAATAAAATGCGATATAGAATTTTGTATCTCAATATTTTGATTGTACCTACGCAATTGCATAATCATTTATTATTTTGAACGTTAACAACCTTAATACATTGTCAATTTGTCTATATAGTGGGACAACGGGTACGAGTTGAACTAATAAACTTACACAGTTGGTTTTTCATTTGCATCTGTACAGAGTTCAAATGAGTTTTGGACGTGTACAATTTATTGACAGTCTTACGAGATCTTAGTATTTCTTTGGCTAGAATAATGCAAACATCTTTGTTTCCCTTTTTGGCCGCTTCTTTCATCGAACGTTTGACTTTTTCTTCTTCACGCTGTATGCCTGGAATACCGCAAAGAGCGCACATTCAATACTGTTGTTATCAATCAAACTATTAAACACTAATGGGTAAAACCGTAGGCGGTACTTGAAGTATTTAAAGGGTCTTTAAGTACTTGGCGTACGAACACGGTGGGCTCACCGCGTATCTGTCGATCCAGTTTGTACGATTCTTTGCGGATGGTCGACGTCCATTGTTTGACCTACACGGCGGACAAACACGATTTTTTTTTTTTTTTACCGTACAATGCTAAGTAACGTATAAATGTACACAATAGTAGGCGACACTCACTTGTTCTTTGGGATCTACGGACGGCGATTTACCGAAGATTCCCATATTGTTGAGAGTCGGGGGAGTCTCGAGGTCTAGACGGAGATGATGTGTTTAAGAGTTGACGAACCGCTGTTCATATCACGTACGCGCGGTTGGGTAACGTTCGGCCGGCTCGGGGTCGCTGGACAGTGGACGGACCTCGCACAAAAAGGGTTTTCTGCGTTTTGGTTTCTCGTCTCCGTATCACTTTACTACCGCTCGTCGTAAACATGAAAACATCGCTTATCGCCGCCCAGTCGCCTTGTACAATAAAATCTGTTATCAATGTTTACATATGTTTTCTGTGGGCGACCTCGACGGGAAATTCAATCGCTGCTGAACGCGCCAGGTTAGGCCGTCGCGCCATTTAAGTTGCCTGTACCGCCGGAATTTAAGGGGCAACACGGTATGTGAAACGCGAGACGTCCGTCCCGCCGACCGTTGGGCCCGATTTCGCATACGGGGCGTGATCGGAAAAGATACCCGGATTTAGAGAAGCCGCCCCCATCCCAAATATATACCGACAATTCGATAATTTTATAAAAATAATATTTATCATTTCTGGTTAGAGATTGAAAATATCGTTTGTTGTTCATACGTCACGGTTCCATAGAACAAATTGAATATCGATAAGACCGACTAACCGAAACAATTTCAATGTGTTAGTCAGAGCGTTTTATCAGTTCTTTTTTTGACCCAATTACACTATATCACATAAATTACCTTATCACAGAATCATAACATAAAAATTGATTTCGACATAAATAAATAATACAGAGTCATGACAATCAACCACCGTGCATTTAATTTTAATAAAAAAAAAAAAAAACTATTTTTGTTTTAAATTACTTTAAGTCAGATTTAAGTTGAGTAGACCATGTTTTTAACCATTATTTATGTGGGTTCAGCCGAACTTATCAATACATTTTTATTTTCAAAGGCGAACGTTAATTGTAGAAGTTCAAGAGGAATCGGCTACTTCAACACAAGTATTTACGACTAAAATTAAAGATTGGATACACGCAATTCAAATAATTGGATCGTGTATTGACCGTCTATTGGTTCAGTTTTAATTTCATTGTTTTTAGCTTATCTTGTTGAAAACCAGAATTTTGGAGACTTTAAATCGAAATCCGATTGTTTAGTTCGACAATGCCACTTCTAAGTATCCACGTTTTGAAAATTGAATAAGTATCTCGGCATATTAAACACGCGCACTTGCCTTTGATGTCAACAAAAAAAAAAAAAAAAACTCCAACTTCCATTCCTGATTAAAACGAATAAGTTTAACAATTTTTTATTTGCATTCATTTCGTTATAGGTAAAAATGTTAAGTTCTAAATAAATTCGTAACGCAATAACGAAAACGTACGGGACATACACAATGGTTACACGTCGCACGTGATTCCCAATTGACAGAAGAGTTATAACTGACAATAATAATAAACTATTAAATATCGAAGCCGCTCTCCACGCTTGCGAAAATAATCTTACCGTACAATACATATGGGTACCTATGATTTATTTTGGACATCCTATATCATACACATAAGACGTTTATGTAAAATATTTGAGTATAATTAAGGGGGTCAGGGCTAATTTCTCTGTACATTTTAAAGGGAATAAGCCCACTCAATCCCCCCAATAATTTTCGCCTTTGTCTCTCTCTATCTCTCTTCTATAAATTATAAATTCGTAATTTTGTTCTATTTATTCATTGATTAGTCGTTTGTTCACGAATACAATATGTTACGTAGTACATTTCCGGACTACAATATAGCAATCCGCATTATTCGATTATTTATTACGCGATCGACCGATAATGGTAAAATTAATTTTTACATCTATGGTGCGATATCGTTTTTACTCGATCTCAATTCGTAATATTGAAAACTAATTTGTAAAAACTATTGACAATGACTAGCAAATTTAGTTAGCAAATTTGTAGAAAAAAAAAAATAAAAAATAAATAGAACAATTGAGGGCACTAGTTTCAATGTGTACAATCTCCATGTTCCATAAAAATCGAGATAGACATCGTTGCATATTCAATTGTAACTCGCTATATTTGAGCAAAATGGTCAATCTCCAGTGCATTTTTAAGCTTAAAAATAACATTTAGTTTCAAAACGTACAATCAAATAATAATTTCCATGGGTTTTACTATAAAAATAGATTTATGAACATACATTGTACACCGTTTTGACTGGAAAGCTGAAACCAGCAACTTTGTTAGGCCTCCAGGTCAGTGGCATTTTGCTTTTTCAAAAATGAAAACAATGATTATTACAAAGAACTCAAAAGGCGTAGTGTTAGTCCGCGGTTAGTCCCACCACCACCGGTTCGACGTCTGATATCCTCTAAAATTGAACGCGGTAAATAAAAACGAGACACGAGGCACCCTATGTACGGCCAAAATGACCCCACTTCCCGTCTGAAATCAAGAAAGTCTTTCCTAAAGGTAACTGAAGAGCTAACGGAAACGCCCTTACTAAGCAGGCTAGACGAGTGGAAAAAACTGATAACGGACACAAACGGTAAAAGACGGATGGAACCATCAGAAGGATTATCACCGGGTAACTACCTAGACTGGCCGATATGGAAGACACTGAACAGACTGCGTGTTGGTGTAGGACGGACAAAAGAAAATATGAGAAAATGGGGATACGGAGATCAAGACATAACCCGCATATGTGGACAAGAGCAGACAACGTCACACCTACTCGTCTGCCCACGAGGGCCAAGCCCATGTACACAAGAGGATCTCATGATAAGCAACAAGAAGGCGGTAAATACTGGACAAAAGAAAAACTATAATTAGTATGCAATACTTGTTACCATTACATTAGAGTGTTGTTATTATTATTCATATTTTACTTAGTTGATATTATTTATTTAGTTTTGTTTTATAAATTATATGTTTATTTTAATTTTAAATATATGATGCCTGACACGAAAAAAAAAAAAAAAGTCCGCGGTAAAGGCGTATACAATTCAAATATTGGAATGGGAAAACCAATTACAAAAAAAAAAAACTAAGAGTATCTACACTACATACAGATACATCGGTACATGTATATGTCTTGTTTCTACTGAATATAGTTGACATAAGAATGTCGATGTCAATTTGGTATTAGATACGAGGAGACGAGGATTAAACTGTAGGTAACTTTTTTAACACGTGTAAAAAATAAACAAGTTTCAAAGACAGCAATTATTTTTATTGAGTATACATTTTTCTAAATTTTTAAATGGAAGACGCGGTGACACTAATCGTTCAGAGATAGGATCGAGAGGCGGTAAATCAGATGGAAATGGAGGATAACAAAAACCGTTAATCGTAGCAAAACGGGGAACTTTGTTACTGAGCAGAGTTTTATAACAAGTATTGCACACGCTCATATTATGAGAATCTAAGTCTGGGTATTTTTCGAACAAAAAATCTACGGCTTTCTGGGGAACGTGCTTCATATTTTTCTCGAACCAAAGGCGATCGCAAACAGCGCAGGAAACACCGAATTTGTTTTGGATAAAACGAAAATTGAATTCGTTATCAGCGACGGGAAATTTGTCAATACAGACATTTCGCGGCGGTTCGGTTATCGGAATACGATTTTGAGCTTGTTCTTTAAACGAGCGTCGCGGTAACATTCTCGGTGTCGGACAAATTAACAGAATGACCCCCAGCCATAAGACATATACATGTCAAAAAAGCAAAGAACATTATTAACATGAAACCCTCCAAAATTCCAATACGGAATGTAGTCAACGGTAATAAAAAAAACGGATGTAAATAACCTACTAACTGCTCATTACGGAAATGAGTGGGAAAAAATGATCAGCGTTTAATTTTTTTACAAATTTGTCATAGAGGGAGATGCAATACCAGGTTATGTTGAGGAAGACATATTATGTGGACGTCCATGCGATAGAATATGAAATCAATGTTCCAATCTAATAAATTAATTGTTCTAACTTATTAATCGTAAGTATTTTTTTATTTTTTAACGATTTTTATTATTAAATTAAATTTTTTTGTAAACTTCTAAACAAAATTAAAAAAAAAGAATAAAGACTTCTAATTTTTAGCTTCTCAATACCTATTTATTATTTACTAAAGTCATTTTCAAAACGAGCAATCTCCTACTGTTAGTTTTATACTGTACAATCTCCAAACAAAATGTTGTCAGAACTAAGACAAAATCTTGTCTTTTTAAGCACAAAACTGGTAAATCATCTTTGCATAACTATATGAAAAATCCGAATGGAGAAAAAACATTTTTTTTGATTAAGTTATTCGTTTTTTTTGGTTTTCTCGTTTATGTATGCTTACAAAAAGGCTTATCTTTTTTCATGATTGTTAATTGCGTTCAATAAAATATGCGGTGTAATGGGGTTTGTTTTTTGACTTATTCAATCATATTATTTTTATTAGGTTATTATTATTTTTTTTTTAGTAAATTTTGCCCCCCTTCCCCGATTTCATTGGATTTCTGTCAATGCAGTGTTGCCGGTCATCGGGGATAATTTTTGCGGGCCTGTTTGTCGGGACAAAAACAACACAAAATGTACGTCGGATCACGTCATACGGAGCACGCTGAGAAAGTAAGCGGTTTCCTACCCAACGGGCGCAAGAGGGCAACTTTTTAAAAACAATTTTTGGTACTAATCCGTGATAAGATTTCTTTGTAACGAAGAGAATGTGTGTGGCCATTGGCATCAGTACGTGGGTTACTGCGAACACAGTGACATTTTGAACGTGAGTGCGTCTATTTCGTTTGCGCCCATCTCTGTGTACAACAATACGGTCGGTGCGAAATTCGTTTGTTTGTCGCGAAGGGTGAAACCCCAATTGAAATTTGTCGAGTACTTGAATCTGTGTACGACGGAGAAGATGTGACGAGTAATGACAAAGTAAGGATTATTTAGGGGAGTGGATGTTCACGATGGTTTGTCTACTCTGCACGACAATGCCCCCGTCCCCGTACCGCTAGCCTGACAGTCCGAAATTCTTAAAGGCTTTAGCCGGGACGTGTTGAGCCGTCTACCTTACAGCCCGGAGGATCGGGCACCTTCTGACCGCCTTTTTATCGAACTGAAGGAAGTTTTAGGAGGGGAACATCATGAAAACGACGACGACGACGACGACGACGATGTAAAGTTGGCTTGTTGAATTTGGGGTTAGGGCACGGAGCGAAAATTCTTCAAGGAGTGAGTACACCACAAGCCGGTGTATCGGTACGAAAAGTGTATTGAACGCAACGGTGACTATGTTGAAAATTAGTTAACTATATATATATATATATATATGTAAAATTTTTTTTATTTTTTTGGGAAAATAAAACAAAGTTTCATTTTTAAAAATGTGAAAACATTTTATTTTGTCGGACATGCATCGTATTAATAGAACACGGGAAAGAGGAGCCAAGAGTTTATTTATTTATGCCGCGGGGAATTCGAATTTTTCGAGTTTTGAAAACGCACTGGAATGCTAAACATCCGGCGGGCACGAGACTGCATATTATTCCGCAGTTTTATATACCGAGATTTTAAATGTTTTTGTCGGTTTTATAACCGCGGATTTTATAAATCGAAATGAATAAATCCCGTCGTAACGCCGTTGATTTCAATCCGATTTTATTCGCAGCTCGTAACAGAATTTACCCAGAGAATTACCGAAGAAATATCAACCGGATACGGCCGATCACGCTGAAGATCGAGAGTATACGGTATTTTATTACGGTAATATCACAATCGTATTTACTCGTACCGTTTTATTATAATGTAATATTATTGTCAATATTTGCCCGGTAGTGGACCGTGTTCGTCCGTATATACAAATTTCCGGTCGAAGAAGCGGATCCCGTCGCGCGTGTTTCACCTCAAACGTTCTAATTTTCTCTATTCCGGTTGCGCGGGCAAGGCCAATAATAATTAATAGATCGAACAACAATGCGCGTATAGGATTGGCGGTGTAGTTTAAAAAAAAAAAAAAAAAAAAACGATTCGATTCGTATACGCGAACGGTCATTATCGTAATGTCTATAAAATATACTATTATGAATTATAATAGGCCCGATCGCGATGAATTTATATTATATACGTATATATATATATTTCCGGTGGAATTCCTCCGTGATTTTAGAATGATTTCGACTGCTATTCGCGTGTTGGAAAAAAAAATAAAAAACAAAAAATTTTAATGAAAAATAACGATTTCTAAATAAAATATATAAAAATAATAAATTAATATACATATAAATTATTATCTAACCTAAAACGTAGCGACCCAGCGAGCGTGTTTAGAGCTAGAAACATAATTTCGTCTGTATAATTTATTACGCTCGTGTTTGTATACTGGAGAATTTACACTTGTTTTTTATATATAGCCAATGCGGATACTATATATCTTTTTTTTTTTTTTTTTTTTTTTTTTTTTTTTTTTTTTTTTTTTTTGGAACCGTGATTAAAGACGATTCCTTATCGGCGTTTAACTAAACAAGTTTCCATTAGCCATATATACACAGGCGTACGATTTAAACGGTTTTCCGGATCTATTCCGAAAACAAATATCGAGGTTACCTATACGACGCACTATTAAAATGCTGTCAAACGCAAACGAATCGACTTTCAACGTGTTATAATTAATATACACTGTCGAAAACCTAAATAGTTTCGAAAAGTGTGCCTACGCGAGTATAATAAATACATTTAAAAAAAAAAAAAAAAAAAAACCAAACCCGTTTCCGGGTTGTGCCTACTAAAATGCATAATATACGCATTCCGGGTCCGGTAACGACGATAAATATCGGATTAGATTCTTCTGAATGTTTTTAAGGCCCCCGCGAATGGGGTTTTTTCTTTCTTTCTCGAAGTTTCTAATTTTCTACGATTTTGTACAAACCGGGCTTCCATTCGATTGCCGTCTAAAACGGACATCGCGTTCGGTGAATTCCTGCTGTTTTCGTATTCCGATATCGGCACGGTATACCGAAAGGCAACACTGTCGGGTTGTATTACGTTCCCGGCGACCGAGTTACCTATTATTTTTACTGTCGCTTCTCGCGTCGGTATTGTGCACGCGCGTTTGAATAGTATTGAAAAATCGTAAATATACAGGGTGCCGCAGAGCCGACCGACGAGTTTAATGACGTGATTAGCCTGTGATAAGACACGAGCAGGCCTTAATAAGTGGTATATTTTGAATTGTACGGTAATGCCGTTTTTATTGGCAATCATGGTCTGGACAGGTGTACACCGTGGTTCCGTCGTGCGCGCGTATTACGAAAATAATCATTCTGTGCTGGCTACACAAAGGGATTTTCGTATACACTTCGGCGTTCCACGTGCTGAATTCTCGTTCCTTCTGCTAACACTATCAAAATGTGGATACGGCATTTGGAAGAAACAAGAAGTACCTCCACCGTGGACGTGGACACGGAGCACCCAGAACGGTAAGAACCCCCGAAAACGTGTAGTTGGTTAGAGAGTCAATTGAGCAGTCACCAAGACGCTCAGCCCGGAAACGCGCTGTAGCTTTGGGAATCTCAGACCGTTCTTTGAGGACAATTTTTCACGAAGATTTATCATACCATACCTATAAATTAATGCTTGTCCAAGAGTTAAATGCTACTGACTACGGCAACCGTAAAAATCTCTGTCAGCAAATTCGTCTGCAAATTCCTCCGTTATCAACATTTTTCTGTAGCGATGAGGCCCATTTTCATCTTTCTGGAACTGTAAATAAACAATATTTTCGATACTGGGCTACAAATAACCCACGGCAGCTCCATGAAAGACCACTTCACTCTCCTAAAGTGACAGTGTGGTGTGCTGTGTCCCAATTTGGGGTGATCGGCCCCTACTTTTTTGAGGACGAGAACAGGACCGTCACTGTCACGTCCGCTCGTTATGTTGTCATGTCGGAAACTAATCTGCATCATAGGTTGGAGGAAATGGCCGAAGAACATGATTTGGGAGATGTATGGTTTCAGCATAACGGAGCTACAGCGCACACAGCTAGAATTTCACTTGCTGTCTTGCGACAAATGTTCCCTGAGCGGTTAGTGTCTCCGAGAGGAGACCTAGGCTGGCCAGCACGGTCCCCAGATTTAAGCACGTGTGATTTTCTCTTCTGGGGCTACCTTAAGGATAAGGTTTTCAGACATCGCCCACATACCATAGAAGAAATTAAACAGAAAATCACCGTGGAAGTCGAGGCCATACCATTCGAAATGTGCCGAAAATCATATGAGAGCTTCAGAGATCGTCTACAACATTGTGTATCAATGCTGACGGCCGCCATCTTGGAGATATAATTTTCAAAAAAATAATTTTTAAAAATGGGATTGAATACTGATTTAAATAAAAAAAAAAACCTTTCTCTAAGTTTTACTGTTCGTTATTTATAGCCCATCAAAACTCGTCAGTCGGCTCTGCCGCACCCTGTAATATTATACGGTATGGCGGTGTATCACGGCTGCTATAAAACTCGCTCATCGGCACGTATAATCGGCTAGGTATACTATATACATACGTACATTCTGGTACGGATAAATGTGCGGCCCATCGGCACGGTAATTATTATTTCACGTATATAATACGATGGCACTCGTCAAAAACGAAATTATCATATTGTCGTTACGGTCGTATTTGTATGTACGCAATTATTCCCCTAGTCAATTGAGCTGAATTCGTACGCACCGTTATTGTATTTGGTTTGTTCTTATCTCCTTCTGATGTTCTTGTGATCTCCTCGGGCGTCCAGAAGACTTGGCGACACCAATTACCACCTCACCCCATTCCTACCGGGTCACGGCTGCTTCGGCCAGTACCAGCACAGGATTGGGAGGCTGGGCACCCCGGAGTGCCGCGATTGCCAGGCCCCCGTGGGCCATATGGGTATACGGTTACGATTGTAATTGTAGATTTACTGAATAAACGATACCACAAAAAAAAAAAAAAAAGAAAAAAGTCAATTGAGCTGAATTCGTACGCACCGTTATTATATTTAGTTTATTCTTATCTCCTTGTGACGGGAGCTTTTAACACAAGTCCTCCGAAGACTTTCGCCGCTTTCACCGAATACATTCCCGCCCGTCTGCATATAGATCCACCATTGTTATTCCTTTAGCGCGTTTGTTTTTTTTTTATTTCGTCTTTAGAATTTATGTCTCCAATTTACGCCGTGTCCGCGACGACGAAAATAATTCATACGTTTATCACGGCAAGTACAGATGAAAGTCTACTATGTACGTGTGCAGCCTCGACCCCGAAGAACCAAACCCCGACGAAATATAGACGATATAAATCAATACCTTAAAAAAGAAAAAAAAAGAAAAGGAACTAATAAAGATGCGGGCAATCGACACAACCGGTGGACAAAATGCGCGCACCACTATGCGAAATACGGATTGTAAAACCGATTACCCGTAGACTGGATACCAGCAATCGTCGTTTTTTTGCATAATTCCCGAACTGGAGATATGAATATAATTGTCAACTTCGTGGTCATTTTGCACTTTTGCAAATTCACGGTGAAATTATTTTACAAGAAAACGCAGTCAATCCACGACCAGTACCACCAAAACGCGTAAATTATCGAACGACGACAATAGGACCGTTCCTTCGCGATCATATCACATATTTCAATCGGGCTCATTCATCTGCGAGAAATCGTAATATTATCGTTCGATAAACCGTGGGTACACGTTATATTTATACGTATGTATTTGGATTCACGAACTCGGCGAAAAGTCGACATTTGTAGAAGAACGTTGAGAATTAACTATCGAAAATAAAAGCCTGGACAAAAACAACAGACAAAAAAAAAAAAAAAAACCACACGCATCATTCGGTAAACTAGCGCGACGAGTGTTATCTCGACACGTGCGTATTATAATTATTATACCGGTACGCGTTTTGGACGAAACGACATATGTAATTTCTTCAAATCAATTTTTGCCCCAGACACCGTAGGGCCTGCGCCGTGACTAGTCTCGCCAGATCCGTTGGCTCGAGTCCAGTGCGCGACTTTCCAAGCGGAGTCACCGCCGGCCGCGACGGACACGACGGCAAACGCGGTGCAGCTGCGCGCGACCGTTGCCGGACATAATTTTATTACACAGACCTCGGGCGTCGACAAATCGTTCCAAATCGAAATATTTACACGGTCTACCGTATAAAACGGCCTATGACAAAGAAAAAAAAATATATATATATATACGAGGTGCGACAATAAAAAAACGAGACTTTTTGAATAAAAGTTCGATTAGGTTCGATTTATGTCGTTAAAAAACGTAGGCATTTTGTCCATTCGTATCGGCAGAACATCGGCAAATTACAGTTTATCCGAATGAACTACACGTTGTTTTTTTTCGTAGACTATTTTGTCCGGCGGTACGCCGCGTATGATTACTTACAATTAGTAAATATACCGTGTGCGGGCTATAGGCGCGGCTAGGCGATTCGGTCCATCGGATCGTCTCAAGCTCTAAAATATAATATAATAACACTGTTGTAATACGTCGGGTTTCGGTCGGGGAAACACCGCAATGTACGTATTATCGGGCGTACAATAATGTACATAATGTACCGATTCGGATATTGCACACAGCCGTGTATTTATCGTATTGTTATTTTATGTGCAGACGGATCTCGCGTGTCCCCGCGGCGTGATCACAATATCATGCGGTTTTGTAATAATAATTTCGACCGTAGACGATATTAATTATAATTCAATTTATCTCTTCGTCCTGTGGAAGACTTACCCTTCTTCCCCGGTGCACGACGCATGCTGGTCAGCTATAATATACGTTGTTTTTTTTCTTTTTTTTTTTTCCACTCTCTTCGTCTCATCCCTTGTATCTATTACCATATATGTATATCCTCGTATACAGTCGCATTTTCTCAACATTTATCTCACTCCTATGTTCTCGACTATCCCGTTGTTTATCTTTCACTCGATAATAACATATGCCTATACCGCCTCTATCATTCTCTATAGTGACGAGCAAAATCGTTTTGGTCTTGCAGCAAAACCAAGACCAACACTCTTGTAAGTCACTCTTGGCAGTCTTGGTCATGTCCCTCCCTCCCAGAAAAACGCATTTAATATAAAAAGAAAGCAAAAGTACACTTGAACGGCGAACTATCGAAAACGATATTATAAATATACACATTGCTTTATATCCAGTACCCAACATAGCATCTATGGAATAATACATCTGCTCCGCGCCGAGCAAAAATCCCGAAATCTATCCAGACACTTTAATGTGGGAACACAATAACAATAATAGGTACCTATTGTCAACGTCACCGATACGAGTTATTTATAAACCACAATATTCATTCATACATTCTCTACATTGAATATTATAATACTAATACAATAGGATGTTATTACGGTAGGTATCGTTTTATGGTTATCGTTCGTGTGATATTGACGTGTGACAATATTGTACCTATTGTTTATACTGTTGCAGTCGCAGCAGTGTAGATTATAATTTATATTATAGTGTATCGTCCGTGTTTTTTTCTCCTTAACTCTGTTTAAAAAAGACGACTACTTAAAATACTAATACGAGCGAAGACAATAAGACAATGCTCATAACAAACATGTAAACAAATGAATAAAATAAAAAAAGGAATATAATATGTATAATTGTGACAATTCAATGTAAAAAATAATTTTAGAAAAAAAAAATGCAAAATAAAATAAAATTATTGGAATTTTTAACGTTTGAGTTATACATGTGTTATATATATATATATACTTGTAAAGTTATATTTTAGAGATCATAAAAAATCTCATAAAATCCTAGCCTTATAATAGGTACTTATTTAATTTTTTTTTTTATGAATTTTGTAAAATAAAGTAAGACCAAAATTGATAGTTGTAACTAAGACTAAGACTGCCTTAGTCTTGGTCATGGTCTTCGTTTCCTCATCATCAATTCTCTATAATATCAGCTACCCTTATTGACAACATACCATTCTCAATCCTATATTTCTGCGACTTTCATAATTATTTTGTCTCTTTTACATTCAACTTTCGAATTCGTAGGCACATCATCGCGTCAGTTTTTACAATATATTATTTTCCTTTTATAATTAATACGGCACCTTTTTATAACACAACACTCCTGTAATCACTTCCGTCCACTTCATCCAGCCACACTACGCCTTATCTTTCTACACAGCTACACCCCACTACACAATTGATTCCTGCATTATCTTGTCCTAACCGAACTTATAAATTCATGATTGGATTTGTAATTCGACCCCCGAACTCCGCTGCGACCGCCATACACTTCTTATACCTCGTTGCCAAACCCGAATTGTAAATAAAAAAAAAAAAAAAAAAAAAAAAACCACACGCATCATTCGGTAAACTAGCGCGACGAGTGTTATCTCGACACGTGCGTATTATAATTATTATACCGGTACGCGTTTTGGACGAAACGACATATGTTATTTCTTCAAATCAATTTTTGCCCCAGACACCGTAGGGCCTGCGCCGTGACTAGTCTCGCCAGATCCGTTGGCTCGAGTCCAGTGCGCGACTTTCCAAGCGGAGTCACCGCCGGCCGCGACGGACACGACGGCAAACGCGGTGCAGCTGCGCGCGACCGTTGCCGGACATAATTTTATTACACAGACCTCGGGCGTCGACAAATCGTTCCAAATCGAAATATTTACACGGTCTACCGTATAAAACGGCCTATGACAAAGAAAAAAAAATATATATATATATACGAGGTGCGACAATAAAAAAACGAGACTTTTTGAATAAAAGTTGTTTATTTTAAAAATGTTATAATTTAATGATTATCACCTTCAAAGTACCTTCCCTCAGCATCAATACACTGTTGCATACGTCGCTGCCATTCTTGAAAACAGTGTTGCCAATTGCTTTCATTCAGCCCTTTTAGAAGTTCTGCCGTTTTCATTTTTACGTCATCAACTGTTTGAAAATGGGAAAAGAAATAAGAAGGAAACAAGAAGAAGTCACAAGGAGCAAGGTCTGGCGAGTACGGAGGATGTTGTTGTACAGAAATTTTTTTTTCAGTTAAAAAACGTTGAATTGAAAATGCACTGTGAGCTGGAGCATTGTCTTGGTGAAGAACCCAGCCATTTTTCCATAGATCTGGTCGCTTCTTTCTGACACGTTCTCTTAATTTAATTAATACCTCTTTATAATAATATTGATTAATTAATTTTATCGATTTTTTCAACGTTTTCGTTTGTTGAAGACGTGGTAGGACGTCCAGAACGATAATCGTCTTCGACGTCCTCTCTTCCACTACAAAACCGTTTGTGCCATTCAAAAACACGAGCTCTTGATAAACATTCTTCACCATAAACTTCACATAACATACGAAACGATTCCGCGGCAGTTTTTTTTTTTAATTTAACAAGAAATTTAATGTTAACACATGTTGTTCGATTTTTATATCTAACATTTTTCGGCAGTATAGTCAAACTCGCACTAATAACAAGGCTACTAACGTATAAGAAAATGAATCGATGCCATCAGTGTTCATAGTACTTTTAGATAAGTGTTTTCTAATCATATTTCAATAATCGTTTTATAAATAACGTTAATAGTTTAGGTTTTATTCAAAAAGTCTCGTTATTTTATTGTCGCACCTCGTATATTTATACTAGAAAACACGACTTTTATCTATTTCGCTATCATTTATATCGGTCGAATATAGTAATTTAGAAAAAGTTCATTGATATTTACCGGCACGAACGGGTAAATTGAAAATCAATATACGCGTCCACGAGGGCTATCTATTGCCGTTTCGAATTTTCATAATTAGAATGGAAAAAAAAAAATATAAAAAATCCTCTACAATCAAACGATTAAGAGTATTCATTTTTTTTTCGCTTGGCGCCGACATCATATTTTTCAACAAAATCACGTTCAATGCACGGATCTGTATAACAACACGTGCGACACGGAATCACTTTTTAAATTTATTTGAATAATTTCGAGTTGATGAGTATCGGAATTGTTTTTTTTTTTTATTCTACCTCGCAATTTACTTATAATTACTATTGGTAGTGACTATAATCCGCGACATCCAATTGTATATAATATACAATATATAGAGCACAGTGCGCGGGCACAATTCTATTTGAAAAAAATTATATTATTGTTGGTTTCGTGTAAAACTATCATATCGGTACACACCCCGATCGAACGAATATCGAACAATACCACCCACCTAATAGAAATCTGCGGATAGTCGACAAGTCGATAAATATTGGTTTCCATTGATTTTTGTAATTTTCAATCGGTAAGACTCGATTTTCCACTGAAACTCAATGGAATCGCCGTACACGACGGAATAATTAAATACGATGGCAGCGGAATAGAATCGATTTACTGATTAACGACGTCAATAACGGCCACGGCGCTATCTACACGGTACGATCGCGCGTGGGAGTAGGTGCGGCTCACGGCAGGGTGTAAAATAATAATTGTAATATTATAATACCAGTCGGAGAACACGATCATTTTACATATCAGAATTTAATTTAAAAAAAAAAAATACTGCGCAGTAAAAGAACAAAACAAAGTCTGGAGTATTCTATAAGTTGTGTTTAAGTACAACCGTTTTCGATTTGAAAAATCGTCATCGGGTAATATTTCACCAGGGATATTTTATTGCGTATTGATTTCTAAAACAATTTTCGGTTTTTGTTTTGATCGCGCTACTTAGTATATAAAATTATTTTTTTATGTTTGAATAAAATTTATTCTAAAAATATGTAAAAATAAAAATAACAGTCGTATTATCTATTTCCGTGGGTATTTCCTCGGGAGTATAAAATTACGAGCGCAACAGGTACGGAATTCTTACAAGCATTAATATCTTACGAGTACATATCCTACTAAAAAACTTAAAAAAAAAAAAATTGACACGATGTAACAGAAATATAATTAATTAATTAATTTTTCGGAATAATATAAGAGCATGCGAATATCATTTGGAGCGTGGGCGTTCTCACGAGGGAGGATTTGGGAAGTAGATCCCTCCCCCCCCATATGACTTGCGAAAAATTTATTGTTTTTCAATATTTATATACACGGTTTATAATTGTTATTCAAATTACTAATTATAACGAAAAGTAAAGAATCGTTGTACGGTTACATATCCTATATGTGTAGGTTTTTTATTTTCTAACTGCAATGAGTTTAATGAGTTCGTTGGTTTTGTTAATTTTTATCTCGCCACTGGTATTCAGACGGTAGTTCGGAATGTGGCAATCAAAGCTAATTATTATTAACAAACATTCTATTACTATTGTATAGGTACTCTGAGACTAATGTGATTACTCGTTTCCAAATATTTATCAGTAAAATATTAGACATGTAAGTACATTACCCGTTATTCACGTTGACACACGAAAGTCTGAAACCTTATTTAAGGAACACTATGACCGAAGTAAGAATAAATTATGATTATATTTTCGACTCGACTAAATTGATGAACGACAATTACATTATTGATAGCAGCTATTCTTCATTGAGAAATTCCTATTTGACGGGTAGATGAAATAATGTCACCCGGAGTCGAGGAAAATAGAACATAATTATTGTAGTCAATATGTTTGTCAGTTAAATATATTCGAACAATTTCGACGCGTGAATATTTAGTAAAATGTATGATTCATTTCCAGACAATAAATTTAAATCCACCCCTCCCCTCCAAATAGGAATCCCCGAGAACTCCGCCGATTGAGGCAACGGAATATTAATGAATAATAACGTAGCTAACATACACTTAGTACATGTGACTCAGTACAAACAGTATACGGGAAAGCCAAAACAATTATAAAGTTAAAAAAAAAATGCAAAATAATTTACTAAAAAAAAAAGCGTAGGTATATTTTTCGTTTTGTAACAAAACACTCTTTGGTATATCCGGTCAAAATTAGTTTTTTTAATAACATATTATTTTCGGTTTGAAAACGAAAACAAAAGAAATATTTATTTCGGATATATCATTAGACACGGCGTTTGTACGTATACTTTTACGATAATAATAATTGTCCGGTCTCTCCCAAAATAATATGTACCTACCTACTGTATACGAATAATAACCATCATGTTTGAAAATATTTTTTACAGCACAATTTAAGGAAATTTCACATTTGACAATTATTTCACCCTGCAGAGTGGACTATATTTTTGTAAATATTTTTAAAAGTTCTTAAAAAAAAAAAAAAAATATAAACTTATTTCGTTATTAAAGAAGAGAATAATACATATAATATGACCCTTTTATATAATATATCATATTTTAACATTTAAAAAAAAAAAAATGTACGTATATTCATAATTATGATTACTTATGAGTTCACTGTATACGGTTGATTATTAATCATTTTTTTTTTTTTTTTTACTCAAGATTACTTTTTATAACATTCGATCTGATATGAGTTAATCACATTTAATTTTTACCTATTATTGGATTGCACTACAACAGATATTAATACTATTATGTTAATTAAAAAATATTTATTAGAAAATACTGTCACGTGACCGTCGTAATATGGTTAATATTAGTTCGGTGTATAATAATAAAATAAAAAAAAATAGTTTTAGTTTTGAAATTGAAATATAATTTTTAATACAAATGTATATATATATAAAAAAAAAAAATCTATAAAAAACGTTTTATAAATAATTAACGGTGCAGTTAACACGAAAATAAATGCTATTAGATAAATAAATATAGAAATGTCATCATAAAAAAAAGTTTATGTACACGTCGTTTCCGGTACCAATTAAATGCATCATCTACAGACGATTTTCGTTTCGTTTCTATTCTAAAAAATAAACTTTATTTATTTTGTACAAACTGTGGATGAGGGGATGGAGAGAGTGAGAGAGAGAGACAGAGAGAGAGAGAGAGAGAGGAGATCGCACATTGTTCTTTATTACTATACGAGTACATTAGAATAAAATATACCTACGTTCACAAAACCAAGAGTTTAATGATTAAAAAAAAAAAAAAAAAAACCAAAACGAGAACAATAATAATAATAATAATTAATAAAAACGGTTACAATCGGGCTGTTTAAAAATGCGATTAAAACGGTAAAATATAATATAAGATACTATATTATAAGGTGTGTAGTTAAACTTAATAATAATATAGCTGCGCGTATATTGTACGTGAGAAAACAATCAAATAGTTCTCATCGTTTGCCTCCCCTCCGTATAAAATCGTACATTATATTGTATTTATAGACTAGTTAAATACATACATACCCACGGTGTTTTTGGAGTTTTTCGAAACCCGTTTATATCGCTTACGCGAATGACTTCCGATCCGAATTCGTTCGGAATACTTACATAATAATTAGAGTTCGGAACTTATTGCGTTCAAATTGATGGAAACAGTGGAGGAATATGGGCCGGGAGGTATTACGGATGATGTTGCACTCACGAAGAATCTTCTAAAGGGGACATTTCATTTTGCACACAGAGAAAACAGATTTAGATTTTGTATTTTTATTGTAATTAAGTTGAAAATAGTCGTAGAGACCTGCAATTTTCACCCAATACTTAAATTACTCATTTCTAGACGTGGTCTGATATTCAAAACAATCTGAAAATCCTTCAGATATTTACAGTCATTTTAAATTTTTTAGTTTAATGTGGATTAAATATGTTTGGCATCTTATAAATGCTCGAAAATTTGACACAAGGCTTAAGGTAATAAGATAAAATTAAGATATATGCTACAATTTATTTTTAATCGTTGTTTAAAGTTCAAATTTTGATGAAAATCGTATAAATCGTAGGTAAATTTATCTTAAAAATTACGGCATTTCAATACACGTTTAACGTAACTGAACTTCGCTAAGAATAGATTTTGGTTAGGTTAGGTAAGGTACCTAACTGTACAGGTGGGCCAATGAAGGGGCAAAATTAAATGTTGGGTGGGCACTTGTCCCAGTGTAGCGTCTTCTTAGTGTGTGGACTAAGAAGTCCATTAATACAAAGTGGATTAATATTTCGTTTTTTTTTTTTTTTTCAATAGATACGATTAACGCGTTCATATTATCATCAATCTATATTTTATAAAACTTCACGCATACTCTCCCCTATCATATTAAAAACTTGACGAACCCCAAGAAACCCCACTAGGTTTTTTAAATTGAATTGGTGTCATAACTTATGTAAAAGTATGATTAAAAAAAAAAAAAAGGATTGTGACATCAATTGATATTGAATTAATATTCTGATATTCTTTATAGGTTCTGATCATGGCCAAAACGTGTTCTTGCAGGTTTTCAGGTTTTTTATTTTCTCAAGCTTTTCTTTGCCCCTATAAAATAGATCAAAATATTATTATTATTTATTCTTAAAATTATTAAAACGTGTAGGTGTATTTGTGAATTTAATGAACTAATTGTAACAGAAGACCAATTTCAAAAGAAAGTAGTTTCTCTTACTGATTAGTCAAAGAAAATAATTAATTATTTAAAAATTGCGAGACAATGAAACTAAATCATTATCGATCGAGAAAATGTGTAATTGTTGTTATTGGTGTTGATGGGTTGTAAGCATATTTTTAACATCGATTAAAACACAGTACAAAAAAAAAATCGTAAGATAACAAACAATTGTTGATCGGAGGATTAGGAACAAAAGATTAATGAACGATATTGCCATCGTTATAGTCGTTAATTTGTTTGCAAAACTATAGTATTACAAGATTGCGTCATCAAAAACTCGACAAAATAAAAGTTATTACATATTTATACCTTAGGCAACGTAGATTTTACGGTTAATATTTTCTCGAGTAAAATATTATTAATCCGCTCAGCTTCTTTTAATTTCGCCTGCCGGTTGATAAACGAAGTCGGCCTGAAGTTGCGACTTTTAGAAGTGCTGGCTGTTGGCCGGTGAAGTTAAAAAAGAATATTATAGTGCACAGTGTCGTATCGGTCCTCAGGGGAGGTTATAACCCCTCCCGAAATGTCTTCGATATAACTTTTTTTTTTTTTTTTTTTTTTTGTAAGATGATTTTTATTTAATTTAACCGATAAAAATCATATCCTATTCGGAGCGAGTGTTTCAAACGTAACCCTTGCCCCTGCGAAATATTTTCCCGGCTACGCCACTGCGACCGTGCGCCCGGCATCCCCGAATGATTTTCGTTGCCCGATCGCTGGCCGTCCCGTCGATAGCCCGCCCGATGTACGATCGAGGAGACGAGCTCACATTCTTACGCCGTTAAAAAAACAAGCGCGAATCCGTTATAATTTACTATAATATAATATACGATATTATTGTATTACCGTAGCCGACCGGCCGGCCGTCGTATACGTATAATATAATATTATTACGCCGATAGGTAATAACGAGGTGCAATTGGAGGAGGGCGCGCGCGCGCCGCGCCGGAGTCTCTCGGCCGTATCTCGTCTCGTTTCCCGCCGAAGCCATACACCGGTCAGTGTTCGATCGCACCGCACGCGCCGACTACGACGACGCGGTTATCCACCGGCGTCCGGTTTTCATCGTGGACATTTTATTTCATTTATCGGTGTAAATTTTTTATTCTTTTTTCTTTTAATTGTATTACAATTTAATTTTGTTTGTTTTCGAATTTGCGATATTTGTGCGTGTTGTGAACCGAGTGCCGATAATTCCGGAACAACGGAATTCCGATTGCGGTGGCGGTTTCGTCCGGAGTACGAAGTGGGACGTGGTGAGTGCCCGTAAATCCGAGAGATTTTTTTTTTTATAATTTTTTTTTACCAATTATTTATCGTTATCCGTGTCCTGGTTTCACGATTCGATTAGTATTTATTTCGCGTAATATTGGTGATTAGAGATGTTACGGGCTATATTACATTTTCACGAAAATTATGTGCTATTTTGGTCTTGCAGAATTAATATTATATTAATTAGGTAGGCATTACTACATACAAATTTCGCACCACGATTCACCGCGTTTAATTCGCGGTGTGTTTTTTTTTTCTTGAGCGTCCCGTTACTATTTATGAATAATTTATAATTAATATTTCGTATACGGCCACGACCGATCTCGCGTGTGTGTGTGTGGGTGCAGAATGCAATTTTAAACCGTACACATACGTATAATATTATTATCTAGTAACAATGCGCGTCCGGAAGGATGTTTTAGAAAGTGTAATATTGGTTTCAAATCGCATAGACACACATAATATAATAATAAAACGATAAGCGGTCTAAACGTTTTTCAGTATTTTAAACGGGGCGTTTCGCGTCTACCGCAAAGTGACGAAGAAAGTGCAAAGAAGAAGAAAAGTCTGCAGCATTTATGGACATTTCGGCAAGGGACTGAGGGTAAATCACCGATGGAAATCTTATACGCCAGATTCCAGAGTACCGTACAGTTTCCCAACGGTCGCCCGTAGATTTCCTATAGGATCGGTATAGATTTTCATATACGATTAACTAAACAATTGTTTACCGATTTCCGTCACTCCAGATATTCGGGTCGAACGTTTTTTTTTCGTTTTGCAAATTGGAATATTAGAATACCTAGAATTCGTTTATAATTATATTAGTTGTCGTGGATTGCGTCTGTACAACGCTATAAACTTATAAATCGATTTAAATACAACAATTTACAAATAGGTACCTTGCAACACGAAGTCGTCGGTAGAAAGGTTCGATTTATGTCGTTAAAAAACGTAGGCATTTTGTCCATTCGTATCGGCAGAACATCGGCAAATTACAGTTTATCCGAATGAACTACACGTTGTTTTTTTCGTAGACTATTTTGTCCGGCGGTACGCCGCGTATGATTACTTACAATTAGTAAATATACCGTGTGCGGGCTATAGGCGCGGCTAGGCGATTCGGTCCATCGGATCGTCTCAAGCTCTAAAATATAATATAATAACACTGTTGTAATACGTCGGGTTTCGGTCGGGGAAACACCGCAATGTACGTATTATCGGGCGTACAATAATGTACATAATGTACCGATTCGGATATTGCACACAGCCGTGTATTTATCGTATTGTTATTTTATGTGCAGACGGATCTCGCGTGTCCCCGCGGCGTGATCACAATATCATGCGGTTTTGTAATAATAATTTCGACCGTAGACGATATTAATTATAATTCAATTTATCTCTTCGTCCTGTGGAAGACTTACCCTTCTTCCCCGGTGCACGACGCATGCTGGTCAGCTATAATATACGTTGTTTTTTTTCTTTTTTTTTTTTCCACTCTCTTCGTCTCATCCCTTGTATCTATTACCATATATGTATATCCTCGTATACAGTCGCATTTTCTCAACATTTATCTCACTCCTATGTTCTCGACTATCCCGTTGTTTATCTTTCACTCGATAATAACATATGCCTATACCGCCTCTATCATTCTCTATAGTGACGAGCAAAATCGTTTTGGTCTTGCAGCAAAACCAAGACCAACACTCTTGTAAGTCACTCTTGGCAGTCTTGGTCATGTCCCTCCCTCCCAGAAAAACGCATTTAATATAAAAAGAAAGCAAAAGTACACTTGAACGGCGAACTATCGAAAACGATATTATAAATATACACATTGCTTTATATCCAGTACCCAACATAGCATCTATGGAATAATACATCTGCTCCGCGCCGAGCAAAAATCCCGAAATCTATCCAGACACTTTAATGTGGGAACACAATAACAATAATAGGTACCTATTGTCAACGTCACCGATACGAGTTATTTATAAACCACAATATTCATTCATACATTCTCTACATTGAATATTATAATACTAATACAATAGGATGTTATTACGGTAGGTATCGTTTTATGGTTATCGTTCGTGTGATATTGACGTGTGACAATATTGTACCTATTGTTTATACTGTTGCAGTCGCAGCAGTGTAGATTATAATTTATATTACAGTGTATCGTCCGTGTTTTTTTCTCCTTAACTCTGTTTAAAAAAGACGACTACTTAAAATACTAATACGAGCGAAGACAATAAGACAATGCTCATAACAAACATGTAAACAAATGAATAAAATAAAAAAAGGAATATAATATGTATAATTGTGACAATTCAATGTAAAAAATAATTTTAGAAAAAAAAAATGCAAAATAAAATAAAATTATTGGAATTTTTAACGTTTGAGTTATACATGTGTTATATATATATATATATACTTGTAAAGTTATATTTTAGAGATCATAAAAAATCTCATAAAATCCTAGCCTTATAATAGGTACTTATTTAATTTTTTTTTTTATGAATTTTGTAAAATAAAGTAAGACCAAAATTGATAGTTGTAACTAAGACTAAGACTGCCTTAGTCTTGGTCATGGTCTTCGTTTCCTCATCATCAATTCTCTATAATATCAGCTACCCTTATTGACAACATACCATTCTCAATCCTATATTTCTGCGACTTTCATAATTATTTTGTCTCTTTTACATTCAACTTTCGAATTCGTAGGCACATCATCGCGTCAGTTTTTACAATATATTATTTTCCTTTTATAATTAATACGGCACCTTTTTATAACACAACACTCCTGTAATCACTTCCGTCCACTTCATCCAGCCACACTACGCCTTATCTTTCTACACAGCTACACCCCACTACACAATTGATTCCTGCATTATCTTGTCCTAACCGAACTTATAAATTCATGATTGGATTTGTAATTCGACCCCCGAACTCCGCTGCGACCGCCATACACTTCTTATACCTCGTTGCCAAACCCGAATTGTAAATAAAAAAAAAAAAAAAAAAAATATTTGACCGCGTAAAACCTTCCCAGTCGTATTAAACACGTTTACAGAGACAATAATAACCGATTCGCATTTGCCGCGTGAATCGTGTCAGGCAGAAAATACAGTGAGAGCGAAATATCGGCCAAACGTCGTTGTTGTTTTCTGCGCACGTATATATTTTTTACATCTATACACGAGTCGTTGTACTCATCGCACACACATACTCTGTGCGTACGATTGGAGATGGTTGGGGGGAGAGCTTCAGTTGGCCCAATTAACACGATTAACGATTATAGTCCTATGTATCATAAACACACGTGTTCGCGTCGAGAAAAAAAAATTACTATGAAGACGATTATAGATAATTAATTGGATGTATTCCGTTCCGTTTCGATGGCCATGACTTTCTATATATATATATATACATAAGTATACACGGTTTTTCGAAACGTTTCCTACTCTAATTAATCGACGCCCAAATGATTTATTCGCCACCGACGACCCCTGAGGAATCGTTGTTGTCGCATTCGTTGCGTTGTAGATACAATACGGAAAACATCTCGTCGTGGGTAGACGAGACGTCACCGTGCGATTTATATCCAACTTTAAATGCCAACAAACAACCGAAATTTAAAAAAAAAAAAAAAATAAACGAAATAATTCAAACAATACCTAGGCCCTAGGGTCAATATTGTCGGAGAAAAATGAAATCGAAAAAGAAATAACGGCGACAATTCGGTTTGGAAATTAATGTCTCTACAGCCTTGCGAAAATACCGGGAACGCGATCGCTGTCAAAGGATTTGAAAATACAATTACGCTAATACGCTCTGTTGTAATAACTTATAGAGCTGAAACATGGCCGATAAGAAAAAGTGATGAAAGAAAGATACTGCGGAAGATTCATGTAATAGACTCGCCAAGTGGTGAGATACTCTTCCACAGTGTACTACGGAGTATACTGGAAAACGATAAGGAACAAAAGATTACAATGGGCTCGGGGCATAGGCGAAAACCGATCTTACGCATAGCACTCAAAGAAAATCCTACCGGATTAGGACCGCTGGGCAGACCACGTTCGAGACGGGACGACGACGTAGTAAGGAAAGACGCGGAAGCGTTAAGACGAGGTGTGGACGTCGGGTAGGGAAAACTGTATATTCCCCATATGTTCCCTTCTGTGTGGGTCCTAGCGGCCGATTTACCTCAAAAGAAGACGACGAAGAAAATGATGATATTATACCTTTCTATTTGTTTAATATACATTTTTTATTTTGTAACCAGAAGGATAGGTAAAAGAAAAAAAAAAAAAAAAAAAAAATCATAATAATAGCGAACGACTCGGCAACGATGACCTGAAAACACCGACCAGTTTTAACTGCGGGGAGAGGCTCTATACGTCGGCGGCAGCGATTGTTTCGTGTATATATCTATACGTATACGTAATTTTTCCCGCTAGGATGTGTCAAACAAGTCGCGCCGGGTGGTGTCCGCGGGCCGTAGAAGATCCTAACCGGAAGCCCGCCGATGCGGTTTCTATAGTCGTACAAATATACTGGTTCGCGGACGACGTTTACCGATTTTCTGATGACTTATGGACGTAGATTAATAAGAACTTCATGTCCGTAGGTATATATATATATATATATATGTCGAAGCCACTTCGTGAAATCGTTCTTACCGCGAACAGTCATTTCGCGAAACGGCTTTTTCACACTTCGGGAATTACAAAACAAATATTTCACGACATATTTTCATGGAACGGTCACACAAAAAACGAATTATTTTACTGCAATATTTATAATACACTCCTTTCCTCCGCCCTATACTGTCGATTATTTTATTTGTCGATTTTAAACGCCCGTATGCATACTGTAACCATAACTGTGTATAATTGTATATAGTTAAATAAATGACAAAAAAAAAAAAAAAAATATAATTACATGCCCGATAAAAAAAATAATAATAATTGAACAATAATAGTCGTATGCGGTTAATGTTTTATTTCAGTATACAAAGTGGTCAACCGCATCCTGAAAAAAATTACACGACGCATCGTCAAATTCGAGTGATTTAATAATCACTCGAATAAATAAATAAATAAAAGGCGTTTCTTTTCCATAAAACCAATAACTTTTCATGGGAAGATCGATTTCACAAAAGTGCTAAAACTTTCCGAACTAGTTCTTCAATCTTCTCCTTTAAAAGCGGATACATTTCCTCCACGCACATCCCAATATCCATCGCTATATTTCTTCGTTTACTCAGCATGCCCTCATATTGTTTTCCCCGATTAACTTCTTTTGCCTGCTAATTCCTCGGCTTCTATCGTGAATATAATTATTTTGGCCCAACAGAAATGCACGAAAATTTGACACAAGGTCATCATAAATTGTATACTTACTGGCGAAAAAGAAAAAATTTGATGCTAATGTAATAATTCTGTTTTATAAGCATAAAAAGTGTAAATTATGATTAAAATCTTAAAAATTCGCTTAGAATCGTTTTCCGTCAGCAATGGTGATGCGTTCATACAGATATAAATTAAATTCACCTCTATATCCCACCTTCCCAACTTCCCATTTATAACAGTGGTCTACTCACCGTGAGAGAAATATGTCCGCCATTTTTTACATTTAAAAATACGCGTTTTACCAACATATTGCATATTTCAATTATCAGTTATTCTATCCGATTTTGATTGGTTAATTCACGAATACTGTTTACGAAATAATTTTGGTAAATATTCATTTTTTTTTTTTTTTTTTACCAAAATTAATATAATATATTATTTGGTTTGACAACATCCACCCCCCTCTAGAGTTGAAAATTATGGGACTTTACGTCGTTTGTGGACAGCGAGTACCATCACGTCACCAGCAGTTCCGGGACTTGAACCAATTAGTCGGACGCGATCGAAAAAAAATAATATTTTCAGTCATCATCGATGACGTCGTAGTCTTTCATTATTCACTGTATATATAAGTCCATCACGTTCTCGTAACTATCCAATCATATTTCGTACTTTCTCCCAACGGTATAGGTCGGTGTATCGTGTGTTGTATTTCAAAAGTAACCGGGAAATTTGTTTTGTTTTTATTTTATTCTCAATTATATTGTCTGAATAGTCTGTACTGTAGTAGTATTGTATATATATATATATATATATATATATATATATATATATATATAAAAACAATACTGTTTAAATTCTAAATGATCAATATATAGATCATATCGTAAGATATGACATAATTGAAAAACAATTTTTTGTACATTTGTCTTCATGCTTTATATATTATAATATTATATACATTTAAATGTAAACTCTTCTAAACTCTGCATATCCGTTTAGAATGCCTACGATTAGTATTATATTATAATTATATGTATTTATCAAATATTTAAATCACGTGGTTGAACTGGCTGCTTGGCCTCATACCACGACTAGATCACTCGGACGAGTTTTTTTTTTAAGGTGTGTTGTTTACACGAATACCATACCTATACATATTTTTATTTTCTAACCGTGACAATTTATGTGGCTTTCGTTAAAAACTATACATGTTCGTTCTATATTGGATTATTGAAAATGTTGGAAAAATCAGCATTTTAATTTTGCACATAATCTTTGTCGCATTAATAATATCGCATGGCAACGTAAGTTTTGAATTAAATACCAAATTTTAAGTTCTAAAATAGACACTAGACATGGTATATATATATATATATATTTAAAAAATATTAGATTATTTGTAGTCGTAAAATATTACAGACCTAAGTTTTTTTTTTTTTTTTTTTAGGTAAGGTTTACGTTTAGTAATTTATTTTACAGTAAAAGTTATAGTATAAACACTTTCAAATTATCACAAATCACGATTTATGATTCTGAGCGGCAACAATACCACTATACGTTAGTAATTTGACCAATAATATTTTCGTTTTCGTCTTTTGTTTTTGCTTGGGGCGTGTGGTGTGGTCAAACTAAATAATAATTGGATGACCATTTTTATTTTTTATTGTTAAACCAAACCATTTCGGTATGTAAACATATTTTGATTTGTAGTAAATTTATTTATTTTTTTTTTTTTTCAGAAGTACTTTTCGGTTAACTAAATAGCAAAATAGTTTTCTAGAAAAATGCGTAAATGTATGTTTAATTTTTCGAATTAAAATGTGTTAATCTCAACTACCTATAAATTATCCGGTACTAAAGGGTGTACTACAATCACAGTATACAATGGGCGATCATGTTTTTTAATAAAAACGTATTAAGTCTCAATTTAAATTTATTAGTAGGTAGGCTATTGTTACTTATAAATTGTTAATACAATAAAATTATAAGTAGAGTTTGAACTAATTGACTTTTGTACAAACATTGAAATTGTAAAAGTTGGTTTTCAAATCGCCCCTCCCCATAATATGTCGGTCAAGGAACGGTCGCCCCTGCCAGTATTTATTAGTATCGAAACTAATCCTGAGGACTAATAATTCCTGTGTGTAAAATAAGGAATTCATTCTGATGAGACAACTTATGTAATCCTCGCCAAAAAAAAAAAAAATAAATAAATAAATACAATATTAATGTAGCGTATCTTTACGTGAAGGTAAATTTCAAACATTTACCACTAGCCTTACATGTAGAATAGGCAATATTTTTGGGTTATTTTCTTATTCGGAAATGGAAAACATTATTAATAAAGTTCTTTTGAAAAAAGAAATAACGCGACAATTGTCCTATTCGTATAGATACGTAACCGTTATTCATATGTTATATTCAACACTATATACGGTACATAATAATTAAATATTAATAATAATTTGCGGTTATACGCTTTACGGTGATTGCGGTTATAACAATAATCACTATTCATAATATTATTACTTACATGCCATAACCTTTTTTTTCCCGTTGCTTGGTTTTGACTTGCCATAAGTATTAATAAATTATTAGCTCGTTTTACATAACGGTTAAGTGATTTACATGGATATGATGACAAAGAACACTGCCGGGGAACGCACGCACGTGTACAAAAATATAAAATTATAATATTCTTCATATTTTACTACACGTCGCGAGTTACGCCAAAGTCAAAAATGGATTTTGTCCATGTTATATATACATATATTTTTTTTTCAACAGTTTGTAGATTGGTTTTATGATAAATTGTTCATCCACTCCGCCCTGTTTATAGCAAATTTCTTTAATTATTCACAGGATTTTTTCCCTTTTATCCAACATAGTTAGTTTAATATATATATATATATGATCAACTGTCTTGTTGTGATAGATATTCACCCAGTAAATATTTTTTTGAGGTACATACACAGCAACACGTTTGATAAGAATACCGTTTTGTTTATTATTTTATACTTATATCCAATAATTGAATAAATAATTTAACATAACAATCAGTTTTCACTGTTTTTTAAACAGTCCTATTTAATCTTTTAAAACTAAACCATAACAATCAGTCTTTACTTATCTATCTAAACGTCATTATAACTTAACAAATTTATAACATTAATAATTTTTTTTAATGATGGTCGAGGAGAACATTTTTTACAATTACCATGGTATATAGGACATAGATTGCATTTTCTTAATGGGTTTTTTAATTTTATCGACATCAGCAAATTTAAATATTTTTTTTTTTTTACAAAAATCACAGAGTACACTTTTATAACCTTCACCTAGACGATAATGGTTCCGTACAGGAGCTTTCACTCTACGCATGACTAGACAATTGTTAAACTTGAAAAAAGAATAACAACTGTTACTATTTAACAGTGTACAATTTTAAATGTATAAAACAAGTAACAGCTAACCGAATTTGACGCACTGCTGTTAATTTAATATTATTTATTGTTTATATAAGTGGATACCACGAAGTCACAGACCCCGGCTTAAAGTTAAATTAGACCGGGTATATGCCTATGAACCGTCGCCTGCTTCCTAGTTGCAAATAATTATTTTTATGAACACACATTTTCAAATAAAACTGTAAATATGTGTGTACCGCGACAATGCTGAATTTTCATACTTATTGGAGACCTCTCAAACATTCTCAAACGTGAAAACAAAGCTACCAAATAAACAGTCAGTGATACTGATAAGAGCACAATAGCCTAATCGCGGGTTTCCCTAGAACCAGCCGTCACACGGTGGCTGTATGTAAGTTTTAAATTTTTGAATGAATCCATTTCCTGTTATCCGTATGTGTCATCGGTGGTCCATATTGGGAACCACTGATTTATCTTATGATCTTCTGATATCAGTAAGAATAAACAGTATATGCTCAGATAGAGGAAAAAATATTTATCCAAATGGGATGGGTGGGTACAAAAAAATACAGTTGTAGGTAGTTTACCCTAGGCACATCACTATTGTCTTGGTTTTCCTCTTCCTGGTTTTCCATCTTTACCTCTACGAACATTTCATGTATATACTCAGGGTCCTTTTGTTTTCTACATCACAGTTGATGAGCCATTACTTGACCTATCTTCAAGCTGCCATTATCATATCTTTGCATTGTCGCTACATCCTGGTAATCGTCTCTGACGATATGCAATAGTCATTGTGGTCCTATTCTTATCTCAGGCCAATTTATAGTTTTTAATTATATATAAAGTCTCTGACGTCTTTGTGAACGGGAATTGTGACCGCGAAAAGGACAGAAATTACGTAAAGAGGAGTATTTTCGTTATAATATAATTGATCCTTGGTCATTTAAAATTGCACACGACCCCAATAAGAATCACAAACTATGTTCGTATCGGAATCGCCTCGACGGTTTCATAATATTTTATCCCGATAAATAAATAACTCGCTGCAGGACGATTTCGATTTGATTTTATTCATTTATACAACAATACTATTACAACTAGTAGGTACACAAAATGAATTCGTAGACCTTAAGAACATCACGAATACGATTGCGAGTTCGATCAATATTAATTATTTTCGCTAATGGTAGAAATATATATTATGTATACGGGTACAGGATATTGCATATAATGGGATGAGATAACTATTTCGGAATATGAAATGGAGCGAATCGCATAATATTTAAATACTATTACGGGTTTTATATAGAGCGACTGATTTATAGGAACGTATAATAATGCAGTCCAAAATCCCGGAGACAGGAGACCGCTCCGAGCGATAATATTATTACGCATAAATAATTTTCAAATTGGTCGAAGAGAATAGACATAGGCGTGCACGGAACCCAATTTCAGGTCGAGCCCACAATATTTTTAAAACCCGTTATTGTACACGGATAACTCAAACATATGTTTTATAATATATTAACAGTAGGGCAGGTTTCCTTAATTTTCAATTTCAAAACATTTTTATCTCACCCCTTTGGCCGGTGTATGTACATAAAAAAAATATGAACTACAAGGCATTTCGATCAATCGGAAAATAGATTAACCCGTGTATACTTGAAGTTTGAACATATCATCATTTTTCAATAATTATGCAACTGGCGGTACTTTACCTGTAATATGTTTTTAAATTCCCAACAGTTTATTCCTTAGATCATGTTTTCGATTTTCATTTTCGGTTATTAAAAATACTACAAAATATTATAGAAGAAGTGAATGTTTTTCCCGACGTGCTACGTTGTTTAAAATGATTGTCCGGGTTCTCAAAAGTTTTTCTAGAAATTACAAAAAAAGCTGATAACGAATGACAATACCTTGGCTACAAGTAAAAACGAATACGACTCAATACCAGTTTACCGAATTCCGCTGAGAATGCTTTTTTGATTACAATGATTGATCGTTGAACGATTCAGTCTATATATACATCCTGGAGAGAGGTTTAAAATATTATAACACTATTAGGTGCCACGAGCCGTCTTTCGTATACAATTGTAATATTGTGCATTATGTACGTTTAGTTTTCAATGCAAATTGAAAAAAATGACAGGCTCGACCGGGTCACCTCGTGCGCACGCCTATGGGATTGGAGAATAATGTTCGAAATAAAATCGATATCGAAAAAAGATAACGGTTTCAATTGCCGCGATGGCGGTTAGTACTTATACTATTTTTATTATTGATACGGGGGCCTGATTATTTTCGTTTAGGTCGTTTGTCGACACGGAGCCGAGTTGAATAATAATTTATGTTTTAATAAAAGTATTTCAAAAAAAAACTTTATGGGTCAACTCGTGTAAATTATTTTATGGTGGACGAGGGAGCGGCCGGTATCTGTCGTCGTTCGATTCCGATGCACACACGTTTTTCCGGAGTAATAACAGGTATTATTTATAGCAGTCAGTGGCGTAACTAGGATTATTTCTCAATGGGTAATATAAGGGGGAACCATAGCAGAAATCGCATGTTTATTTCCTTAACTACGTTTAAAAATATCCTACTTACTGGACCATTGAAATTATGGAAATAAATCGGATACACTAATATATATATTGGTAACAATTATTGTAGTAACATACACGTGAAAAAATAGTTAAAAAATAAATATATAACCGTGGGGGGGAGGGCATGATCTCCCGTACTCCCTGTATACGCCACTGGTAGCAGCCTTAAAATATGAACAGTATTGCGCCATTTTTATTGTCTTGTTATGTATTCGAATACTTGAAATTGCATACGAGTATTTAAAAACTCTTTCGGTGTTTTAAACACCTTTATAAATACTGTTTTATCGGATTTTCGTTTCAGAACACACAAATACGTTTCTCCGCGTGTTACAGTTACACCGCGTCGCATCGTCACAATTTGAGGTTTACCTTGAACCACTAACCAAATAAAATGTTTCTAAATACGTTTAAACGAAAGCGTTCGAATGTATTATGCATTTCGAACGTACAAAATGACATTTTTGGACGTATTCTATTATTGGAAAACTGTAACCGTGCGCAGAGTGATCGGACCGGTATACCATCGGTTATCTGTGCATGATCTATGATCGATTATACCGTTTATATTTAAATCGATTTTTGTTCGTAATTGCACGTTATTTGGCGATCGACGGCGGTCAACGTGATCGTATCGCCAACGTATATTATAATATATATATATATATATATACGCACTCGTCGTCGCGTTTATAGCGACGTTTATGTCGAGAATCTTTTTATAACAATAATTACAAATTACAATATTGTAATTGTTGTATAGAGATCCCGGGCTGAATCCGGCGGCGGCGTTTAGGACTCCAGTAATAGAACCAGTGAAAGGTCTTGACCTAGTCTTGGCGATGACCTAGACCTTAAAGTATTCTTACTGTCCGGACGGCGAGAAAGTAACTCGCGCCGGCAACTCGTCCGGCGGCGCGGACGCGGAAATACGAATTCGACTCGGGGGGGGGGGACTTGAGACGGCGACGTCACCGGCCATAATAATAATAATAATAATAATAATAATAATAACATACCTATACCTGTATGCGACGACGACGACTCAACTTAAAGTGCGTGATATTCGAAAAAGTCTACGAGGAAAAAAAAAAAAAAATGTCCACTTATTCGCATTCCCCGAAACATTAAAATATATTATTACACTTAATGGGACAGACACGAGTTCTTAAAAAAAAAAAAAATTTTTTTTACCGATTTCCTCGGCCATTCGTCGTGATGGACGACTCCGACCGCTTGGATTCCGATCAGAGAAACGACGCGCGCTGTGGTTTTACACTATGACCGTGTATTTCTGTTTTCAATTATTCCACCAAAAAACTAGCATCAAATCGAAAAACGACAAGGTTTAGATAGAATTTTGAATCTAATCGGCGCATTCGGGAGTTAGTTTTTCGATTTTCCTTTGTAGTTTTCCTATAAATGGCAGAAAACCCGGGAATATTTATACGATATCGGTTTCTGTTATTTTTCATTTGGTTTTTATTGTTGTAATTCAGTTAAAAATAACCCTACTAGTGTCCTTACTAGACGCGCTACAAAATATATTCTAACTTTTTCCGTCTGTGAACAAAATGCTCAAAGTTTTATTGCAGTTGAAAACTTAATAAGATGTGAAGGTCTTGTAGAATTTCCAATTAATTTGGCTATAAAATTTAAACAAATAAAAAACGAGAATATTAACGTTATGCCCGCGCCAAGTCGATTTTATTTTTTCGTTGTTATTCTGCAATAAAAAATAATCCTGTAAGGACCTATAAGTTTAACCGACGTTTTTCGATGTGGTACAATTTCTAAATTATTTTTCCGGTTTTTTTTTTGTATTTTCGTGGTCAAGCTATTTAAAGTTTTTTATTATTTCCAAAATATCTCACTGGTAATAAAACAAATAAAATAATAAATACGTCGAGTGCACCTATAATGTGACGATTTTTTTTTTTTTCATAACCAAGTTCAAAGTTGAAATTTTGACGAAACTTTTATATAGATATACTATGATTATATTCGATTCAAGTGAATGCAATACATTTCGTCGAGAAAATAAAAGGTTTTCCGCGACAAGATTTTACTCGTCGGCAGAAAAAGTTCGCTCGTCCCTGCACATTCGGATATAATTAGGCCACTGGCCCGCGGTGTATCGAAGACCTCGGGCGCAACAACAAGAAAATATTTCTCACAGTTTACTTTTTTTTTGTTGGAAAATTACTTTTTTATAGTTATAAATAATATATATATATATACGTAGTTACACCGTTTACCGACCGATTATGTAATTATTGTCGGACCCAACTGGCTGCAGTTTAATATTATATACCTCATATAAATCACAAGTGCCTATTACATATCGCGGCGAAAACGATGATATTCACTGCGGTAACATATTATTATTATCACTACGATTACGTGTACGAAACACAATATAATATATTTAAAAAAAAAAAAAAAAAAAAAAAACAATACCCAACGAATTTATTCACGGGCGATTATCCTATGCATAATATATAATACGAGCAACAAGTGTGTTGTTTGTGTATTTCGGTTTATTTGATAATCAACCGTGACTAAAATGACAAAAACGGAACTCTTACAATTTCCTTTGTCCTTCCGTACGTCGCCGTCTTGTCTAATATAACTCGGCCGTATTTCCATCGGTTTTGATGAAATCCCACGGGAAGGCTAAGTTTTATGCGTGAACAGCCGTATAATACGGTGCGGTCGAATAATTTCGGGCTAGTTTTCTATACGTAAAAACTGAGAAAATCGAGGTTTATTTTACCCGTATCCCCTCGTGTACGGGGTATCGTCAAAAGGCCGTTGAAAATGAATTAACGATTCTCACGGGACATTTTTTTTTTTTTTTTTTTGTACATACGATATTTGTCAACTTGTAAATAATCGGTCGATTTCGAAAATTTTAATTACAACAAATTACATAACGAAAACCCGTAAAAAATTACATTAAAAAAAAAAAAAAAAAATGTAAACTTTTTCACAGATGTGACACCGGTATCCGTTACAGTATTTTTTTTTAACGGCGACCGTCTTAAATTTATATGATAAATTTAACGGTTTTATTGTTGGGTTTCAGGGTCGTTATTATAACGTCGTCGTCGCGCTGTGGTGGCCGTCAAGTGAGTTGACGACACCCGCCTCTCGAAGCCGTTGTCCATAAACTTTATATTTATATATATATATATATATATATATTGACGTGGTCGTAGACGGGACACCGGACTGCCGAACGCCGAATAGCGACACGGCGAAGACGATGGCCTGCAGTAACGTGTGCGCCGCGGTCGCCCTGACAGCGGCCGTCGCGCTGTACTGCGTCGCCGCCGTGGACGGGACCGCCGCGGCCGGCACCGCCGCGGCCGCCCCGCAGACGACCGTCGCGGACTATTTAGCGGAAACGCGCGTGCTATTGGACACGTTCGACGGGCTGTTGGACGCGGCCGATTCGTACCAGCTGGCGCCGGGCGTCCGGGTCAAAAGGTCGGCAGACGACCGGACAGCGCGGTCCGACGAAGAGACCGGGGCGGCGGCCCGGGCCTACCGCGAGGACGACCCGGAGAAGTATCTGATTAACAGGGTGGCCCGGTACGCGGGCACGCACGTTTTGGACGTCGACGTATCCGAGATGTTCCGGTCGGCCGGCAGGACGTTTGTCAAATTCACATTGCGTGAGTATACATATATTACAATATATTAGAGTAGTATTTAAAATCAAATTGGTAATTTATTATTTCTACGTCGAACCCTCTAAATTTGTTCTAATATGAAAATTAATGAAAACGTAGAATAAAAATAACGCAATTGTATATTGTTTGGTTGAGTTGAAGCCCTCGACGTTTATATCGTATTTTATTATATTTCGTAGTCGATAAAAATCTGTTGACAATAATTTATTACTATTGATAGAGATTGCTTGATAGTTTATTAAACTTGTTTTAAAATATATTTTATTGCGATTCGATAAATGGTGATAAATTCGATATTGTGAATTTGAAACTCGCTGAAAAACTATTAAATATGCAAAATCATAAATATTTTCACTTTTGATTTTTTTTTTTTTTTTTTTTTTTAATACTAGTACATTAATTCGAGAGAACATCTTTGTAAAAAAAATAATAAAAATAATAATAATAGAGACGGCTATCCGGACCGCAGCCGTGAACGGAATATATAATTATATGGTAAAATTAATAACAATCACCAATCGTATACGACGTACATCTTTGTCGAGAAACCGAATTGTATATTATATTGTTCGAAAACCAATCGCATTGTCGTAACGGTAAACTATATATAATATATATTCGGACGGCGATTATTTTAATGAAATTATTACTATACACTCGACCAGTATCGCGGTTTTTACCACTTACACGCACGGCGTTATCGCACGTTTTACGCGTATCCTAATGAAAATAATAGCACTTTGTGGTCGTAAGTATAAAAACGAATAATATTCCTATGAAAGTCGGCGTGTACAGTGTTCCTGCCAAAAAAAAAACCCATAGATGAGTGTTCCGCGCGTTTCCCACGAAATATTCTAATGGGTCGTCACATAGCATAATAATGCAATTTGTTTAACTAGTTTAAGAGTTGAGTTATCCAAAAAAAAAAAAAAAAATAAATAATAACTAAGTCGAGTTCGAGTTAATTTTTGAAAATAAACGAATTTTAATAACTATGTTAAATTATACACTTTCAGAAAAATAGTAACCAAAATTAAGTTAAGCAAAGTTACTATTTAAACATTCCTTTAAATTTGTATTTATAAATGTTTTTTTTTTTTAATTTATATTATAGACTTACTATACAAGACTCGTGTTGGTGTATATATTTTTTTTTTTTTTTTTGTATTTAGAAATAACATATATATTTTAAGACAATAACTGAGTTAAGTAAAAATTATTTATAAAAAAAAAATTAACCGAGTTACTTTCTAACGTTATATTTGTTGTTAACTGGTTTAGTTGAAATTTATCAAAAAAAATAAACTTTACTTTTAACTTGTTAACTAGTTACTACCCCAGCGTTGATAACATAATACTACGTAATTATTAATGTGTTTTAGGCGTTAAAAAACGAATGGTATAGGTTTGATGAAATTATTATTTTCGGAAGCTAACTCGAACCTAACTCGACAGAAATATAACGCATATCGGAGCCGGATAAAAACGGTGGTCGAAAGTAGCCCAAAAAAACGTATTTATACGAACTGGTTTATGTGTTTTAAGTTTATTCAACGTCTCTCTTCTAAACGATTTTCTTTACTCGCCGCCGATTATAAATATTTATTGTAATTTTTTTGTAAATCTTTAGTGCTCCCTAGAACGGATCAGCCCAGGATCACTATTTTCATTAATCCCCTGCTCTGACACGTAGTTCAATATATACAGGGCTGGATGTGAGTGACTTTTCGTTTAACTAGAGGTCATTTTTTTTTTTTTTTTTTTTTAAATTCAGTCACTATTAATCACTTTTTTTTATTAAATTATTTGTTGTTAGTATTATTACTTTTATGATTAAACTCAGTCACTTTTTTCTTATTAATCACGTCCGGTCCTGTATGTATAATACAATAATTCTATACTAAGAATTTGAAATGTGTTAAATTCACTACATTTTGTATTTACCCGTTAATGTTACAGCCAGATTTAACTTCGGGAAGAATTCGTTTCTGACCGGTTTCGGATTGGGTTTCTTGGCGTTCGGCTTGAAGAAACTACTGCTCCCGATCATCATCGGCGCACAGATCATCAAATCCATCGCGATCGCCGCGTTATTGCCAACGATCCTTAGCGGTGCCGGCAAAATAGTTTCTAAAGGTATGTTATTGGCGTACATGTGATTACGAATTAAATTCCCCTCTAGACGCTACTTTCCCAACAGCGGCCTACGTTTATTTATTTTTTATATATCCATTAACAGATTTATTGCGTTGCCGTAATATATTTTTTTTTCCCGTTATTACGAAAACCGATAAGAAAAAAAGACGCGAGCGTTGAAATATGAATATTGTGACTTTCGCTCGGCGTCGTTTGATCGTTTATTAAAAATACATAAGTGTTGAATTATTATTATTATTAAAATCGCGTTAAAATTTCAAATAAATAATTATATAGGTACGCATCGTCAATATGAAATCGCGGTGGCCCACCTATAGCGCGAGTAGGCCCGCCGTTATTTTGTTTAAACGTGTGTATGGGTACACGTACATACATTATACAGCACAGCAGCTTTTTTGAAAAAAAAAAAATAATAATAATAAATAATTTCGACACATCTGTATACGACCGTTAATAATCTCGTGCGATAGTAATATAAAATAAAACCCGAGACCGGCGAGTTTATTGCTTTTTTTTCTTCTTCTGTACTTTCTACGATGCAATATACTCCGGACGAATAACGTTTTAAACGCGTCTTCTCTATTCAGATGATTCCGTTTTTTTTTAGGTACCTACCACGCAGACTAAATTATAGAGAAATTTATGTCGTACTGTAGCTGCGCATATGGTATTCTAAGTTTAAAACATTTCTATTTAATTGCGCGTCGTCATTAATATATACATTATTTTGTTACGCCAGTTCATAAATTTAATTCACTAGTATTCTTTTCAAACGTACACCGGGTACAACAGCCCAGGGCCGGCTGTGGCTCTTGCAGCGCCCAGTGCAAGAATCGTTTTGGCGCCCCTCCCTCTTAAACGACTTAAACATATCATATTAACGGGCAAAATAGCTTTAAGTAAATATGAAAAAAAAAAATACCCGAATTTATTTTAAACCGCATTGTGAAAATTTATTTATTTTTTCTACCTAGTAGATAATTAGAGTAGCTAACGTTCGATGAAATTTAATTGTATAATTGTGACGCCTCTCGCGGGCCCTTCTGATTTTGGCGCCCTGTACCGTCGCACGCGTCCATCGTATCCAAAGCCGGCCCTGACAAAATGCCTTAATAAGAACTATTACGTTCGATATAAATTCATATTCATTGCAAAAAAAAAAAAAAACCCTGAATAACCAATGGCCTATGCCCATTTCTATCGAAACTCGTATTGTATATGCATACAAATATTATCGCTACAGGAGTGTCGAACTTTGCGTCGAGTTCGTCGCATTTCGGCCCCAGCGGCGGTTCGGACGGTCTGAGCGATTTTGAATTCAAAGACGTCGAACAACAGCAAAACATCGGCGGTCTCGGTTACGATACCGCCGGCGCCGCGGACACTTCTGGTTCGGAGACGGGTTACCAGAGCATTTGGACGTATCCGCCGGACAACAGCGCCAACGCCATCACCACAAGTTACAATTACAATAAGTAAGTGTCCAAATTACAAAAAAAAAAAAAATAAAGAAAAAAAAAGTCTCATTGAACGTTTTGGTTTGACCGAAAAGGGAAACGTACGATTGACACATGAAATATTGTATTGGTAAACCGACTCCCGAAACGATTCCGGAGACTTTTGAATGGATAGGTTATACAAAAAAAAAAAAAAAAAAAATAGTTTTATTTCAATTCGCGATATTTTCACGATCGTTTTGGATTTTGCACATGTTCTATTATTGCGGTTCCGCGGCAATCTCGAAAGTATTGTCGTAATATGATAGTGGAGCGAATAATTATATTAAAAGGTGGAATACTACTCATAGGTGAGCCACTGTTGTGTACGTGGAAAGTTAAGAAAGTAGGGTATAGAGGAAAATGCAATTTATATCCGTACACAACGAGAAACCATTACTAACTACAAAATAAGTTCGGTTCGTATTAAACTGTCGAGGATTTTTTTTTTTTTTAGAGCCAACGACTTTCTGTCCACATAATAGTGCGCGAATCGCGTTTTCTTCGACAATTTCCAATGGCCATGAAAAACGCCAGAATTTATTGAAAATTGTATCGCGTCTACAAATGGTTAACATAAGTGTTTGGTGCAAATGTCACGTCTTCGCGATTACAAAATCGAAAATTATTTAGTCGGTCATTTTCGTTCGTGAGGCAGGTGCAGTACGATTTCGGTCGTTGCGATGCGGTTTGTCGATGAAAATAAACCGTCGGACGGCCGGTAAGAAATATCGAAAATCGGTTGTCATCCTCAATTAATATTAATATAATAACCACCGCACGCACCTTTATATTTATATATGTACGTACTCATTTCAATACTTTCGGATGACCTCGGGGGGAAATATATTTATTGGCAGCCGAATTATTATTGTCTTGCATGCAATTAAAATCGGCACTGTTTATTCGATTGTTATGCGCACGTCGATTGTCGTGTATAACGAGAGTGTACAAGCAATTTTAAAAGCGCAATTATTATAGTTTAAATAATCGCATTGTTTTCGATTGCCCCGGAGCGGTATTGAAATAAATGATTCCCGACGTCATAATATTATGGATCACGGTCCGTTTTACCGTTCTTATACGATTTTTAATTACTGTTATCTGGGCAACAAAAAAAAAAAAAAAAATAATAACAGAACTATAATACCGAATATAGTTACATTTTTTTTTGTCGACCGCACACTGCAGCGAATTTTCAGATTAAAAAAAAACAAAAAACATTCCTTAAATTTATATACGTAAAGTAACAATACTGCCAATATCTATTGCAGGTCAAAACCGTATACAGTTGAATTTTGATTTAATTTCATAGAAAGTAAATCGTGCACGGTGGAATATAAATTGTATAGGGTTTAGGTGTTATTGCGTCGCGGAGAAGATAATATTCAGCAGATCCAGACGATTTACACGATGTCCGTTTAAATATATCCTGAAAAATTGAATTTCCCAATTATTATATTATATTCGAATTTATTATACATTTTATACATTGAGGTAACGTATGTTTCTGTTATTTTCCCCCGAGTTCTTTGTTACAACAACCGGATAACTCGACTTTTCGAAATTATCCGGGAACAATAAACAACTTTTTATTCGTTTCTACTTTTACATTCAAATTGTGTTATACTAGGTCGGTATTGTGTTAGTTTTACGAACATTTTAATAGGACGCCGACGAAATGTGCATTTCTAAAAACATAACTGGAGTTATCCTGGGTTGTTGTATCGATATATGTGCTTAAATACAATCATTTTTTTTTTTTTTTTTTTTTTTATATTTCGGCGCCATAGAAATAAACCGCGTTCTCTTTTCTCACCGTCTCTCTTAAAGAGTCGCAATGAACGGCAACGAGCGGATTTCCTCTAAATAAATATAACTACCTACAGTAATCGGCCGCGGTCGGTTTTCTCGATAGTGGTGACCCAATATCTCGTATAAAATCGAAAACAAATATTTCTCTTCGGAATAAAACACGCCGTCGTCGATTGCCATCGTACCTATGGACCGTATTGTTGTTATATTATTACAACCAGTGAATCCGGTCGTGGCACTTATTTAACGATAAATAATAATATAATAACTCGAAGAAAACAAAAAAAAAAAAAAAAAATTTCGGGTCGCGTGTTGGATTCGTGTCATTACACGTTTCGTTACACACAAATCGTATACGAGCAAATCGTTTCTCGTTTATACCGCTTATATTATCTTACCGGATAAGATTAGTCTATTGTGTTTACAAACCCGAATTATAATTACAATTATCCACCGCCACGACAGTAGGCGTGTAGTACGTATAGGTTTTTTATTTTTTTATTTTTGCGTTTCGTATAATTTGTATTGCCCAGACCACCGGTACTCCGGGTTTAACGGGCTTTTTTTGTTGCTCGTCACAATGATCGCATCGGGTCGTCGTTGTATTATTTCTAGTCATTATGGATAATATAATATATGTCTCTGGTTCGACACGAATTGTAATTGTATTTCGCGAATCCCGTATAACCGCCTGCGCCACGCAGAGTGTACAGCTGTTAGAAATTATTCGAATGTACATTATAATAATTGTGTACGTTTCGGCCGATTGTTATTGTCTTATAGTAAAATTCGACGTACTTACCAAAAAAAAAAAAAAGAAGAGATTTCGAAAGTTTGGCAAAAAAAAAAAAAAAAAAAAATAATAATAATAATAATATTCTACAGACGCGTCCCCGAGTAAAAGTGAATTTCCGACCAACAGAATTCGATAGTTTCTAACAAATGTAAAAAAAAAAAAAAAAAAAACATCCGTATACATCGAAACGCGCGTAACATCACGTACGATCCACTATTACTATAACGATATTATTTTCGTAGGATCCTTAGGGTTTTTTTATTTTTATTCTTTTTTTTTTATTAGACCTCTCAGTAGTATAGACTGTTTTTTTGACTATCGTTACAATGTACAATATCGTAACTCTAATGTAAATTCGCAATATATTAAATACAAAATAATACTATTACTGATTTTAGGTTCTGATGGCAGCGAAGTTTTCCTAAGTTGTGTGATTTTTTCTCACAGAAATCATTTTTTTGATCAGTAAAAATGCATTAAATCGTCCAAATTTTACTTTTAAAGATTCGGATTTTTTGGCCGGTAGTACATATTTTTTGACAATTTTTATCTAGATTCCAGACAGTTTTTCTTAAAAATTAATAAAAAAAACTCACTATAATATATGGCGATACATATACGAGGATGACATTTGTCTTATTTTTTTTCGATTTCTGAGTTACCTTCAAGGGGAAATGAAACACGATGTATAACTGTAAATAACCTCACCAGTTTACCGAATTCCGCTCATAAATGTTTTTCAATTGCAATGATTTATCGTTGCTTTTAGTGTACAAACTTAGTATCCTACTCCTATCAATCTACCCACCTACAACAGTTGTGCGAAGTATATGTTCGGTGTTTATCAAGCATGCGCGCCACATAGTTTTTTTTTTGCTCCAAAACATTCTTTGCAAGATAAAAAAAAACTCTCACGCCTCGTAGATAAAACCGATTTCGATTATATATTTTTTTTTCTGTTTTGGAAAATGGTTTTCTTAAAGGATACACTGGACTTGGATTTTTAAAATTGTATTTTGATACTCTGTAGTTAGAGTTCGAATGTTACCAAGTTTCACCATGTTTTTAAACACTTATTTTTTTTCTGGATGTTAGTTATATAATCGAAATCGATGTCCAATACGCCATATAGAAAAGTTATTACATAATTCCAATAGAAAACAAAATTATGGAAATTGAATAATTCTACGAGACACAAGTATTTTGCCCGTAATACATGTTATGAGGGTGGGAAAAAAATAGATCATGCGCAGACCCGCATTAATTTACAAATTTACACCGATTGAATTATTTGTTATTTTTACAGGACCCTAACAAGACCGTCGGTAATTGAATCATAACGATTGTTTTCTCGAATCGTTTTGTCTGTCGATTCGCTTTGTTACTGTTATTCAATAGCCGGTGGTTATTATTATTATTATTTTTTTTCTTCTAATTGATTTCGTTTTCCGACCAATTTATTAATATTTGAGTACAATTGTAGGATATATTTTTCGGTTGGACGTCGCGACGAACGGTATATTCGAACGAATCAATAACAACACATCGGGCGATTGGAAAATCAAAGCAGTAAACCCGTACATATCGGGAGGGGGGCACAGAAAAAAAAAAAAAAAGCCAAAACGTCAGCCGCCGAAACGGACGTGCGGGCGGCACGCGACCGTTGGTGTCGTGCGAGTTTTCCGCGCGATTGTTTTCGTACGGAAAATATTTTATTGATAACACGGCGCGCGCGCGCGGAATGGGACAATTATAATTATTTTTTTCCGGCCGTAACACGGCGTCCGAAAACGATACAAAAGAGAGAGAGCTCACGGATGAGCTGCCGATGTGTAGGTATATATATATATATGTGTGTGTTTGTGTGGAACCAGTTTTTGGTCTTGTACGTGACCAGAGTGACCGGTCTATGAATTCCTCGAGAGTCGTAATAATAATAATAATAATAATAATGATATTAATACCAGTGATGAAAAGAGAAAAACGCGCAGGAGTGCGGCCACTGATGTGATTTTAACCTAAATTTTGCAACGTCTTCTACTGTCCGGAGACACTGGTACGAAAATGATAATAATAATAAAAAAAATTCGATTCCACGGTGTATGTTTACAAGCGTGGAAATTGGATATTTCGACGGGAAGCCTAACCGAAAATTATTCCACTTATTCTGGCATTGTCGCAATATTGAAAAACGTCCAAATGGATATTCCGTTGTAAGTAAATAACTCGAAAATCGTTTTTTTTTTCAATTTCTCGGTATCAGAAGTACTGCTTATCCCAGCGTCGGCATCAAATCGGCGCTCAGTAAAAATGTTTCGAATCTTCAAAATCACATTTTTGCTTCTGAGAATAGCGATGAATGTATTGATTTTGTTATGATGTGTTTTTTTTTCTTCTTTATCTGTCCGTAAACAACTTTTCTACCGGACATCCTGCTCCGATTTTCTAGTGTAACATCTTTTCAGAAAGAATTTAGGATTTAGTTGTTGCCTTAAAGATGTAATTTTTTTTGGATTTTCGTTGTATTTTTCATAATCGGGAAAAACTGAGAAAATATACGTTTATGGTTTTATTATTTTCGATTTTTGCTTCTAGTTGTTACTCGGTTAAAAATAATCATATAGAACTGACATTTTTACAGAATATTATTACTAGACATTTCTAGTTTTTTTTTTCATCGAATTAATTAAATAAAACTGTTTTGGCCAAACAGAAATGCACGGAAATTTGACATATGGTTCATCGTGTTGTACTTCATGATAAAACAAAAAAGTTATGCGCATTTTAATAATATTTGCATTGTTAAGTGTACGTTTTTATGCAAATCTTAAAAACTACTGCATTTCAATTCATGATTAACTGAATTCGCTCAGAATCGTTTTTTGTTAGTAATGATTTATCGTTTCGTATAGATATAAATTAAATTTCCTTCTATATCCTATCTTCCAAAATTTCTCACCTACAGCAGTGGCCCACTCATGGTGCAAAGTATGTCTGTCTTATATTTCTTATAGTTCAATTAACCCGCCCAACAGGGATGTTAAACTTTAAAATACAAAACTCTTAAAGTGTTACAAATAAAAATAATTATATGAAAATAAGACGAACACCTGTTATTTATTTAGTTGGTGTTTTTTTTTTCTCTTATTTTTACGATATAAAATTTAAACGCGTTGTTTTTATATAACATCATTGTTGAACATAATAAACGGCTGTTCGCATTATAATTTTAAAGTAAAACATTTTTTGGCTTGTTGTGGAACAATATCGTCTCAATGATTATCGCAGATTACTAGTTTCAGGTCGTTAATAACACTGTAATATATTTTTCGTACCCGTAAATAGGCAGTCCGATGTTCAATTATTATAATATAAGTACATTCTGTTAGATATTTCGTTAAACGCCACGAAAAATTGTTCAATTTGTATATAGATTTATAATAGTACGTCTAATACGAACTAAACATTCAGATCTTTGGGTCTATAGATAAAAATTAATCTAAACACAACTATTCATACTTCCATGTTAGAAATATTGATTGGTAATGGACTCATTACCATGGTAATGATTAATTACTAATGAGTAGTGCTCGGATTTTAATGTAATTATTTAAACTACGAAAAATGTACATAAATATGCGCTAATAACCTCATTACGTGTAACACAATTTTAGTAATATGTATATTCTGTTTATCCATTACATTCGATGGGCTTGCTTGGTTATTTGTTTTATAAGCGTTTTAATATAAGTTCAAATGTATGATAAAATCCGAATTGTACAACAGAACGAGAGTAATTTTTTTTTTTTTTGTTACAACGATGATTAACATAATAACGTATTTCGACCGAGCTCTGCTTAGAATCTTTTTTCGTTAAATACATATACTAGGTATGTAAATTGAATTGCCTAATGTGTCGTACCTTCCCAAGTTTTCACCTACAACAGTGGCCCACCAGTGGGCCGTGAACAGCATCTTGAACGAGGAAAATAACCTATGTTTTTAACTTGTAATTGCCAAGCTTGGGAAAAAGTACGTCTGTACAGAACAATTTATCTAGGTAAGGTAGAAGATAATTTAATATGTATGTAGTTATGCAGGCACGTAGACAGGAAGGATAGGTGTTTTGGGTGTTAATCTGCTAATGAAATTAAAACATTTTTCTTTAAAAAAATCCCGACTACGCGCCTGTAGTTATGTCTCAACACTAACTGTTGGCGTAAATACGATATATATTTCACAATGCACGATGCAAATAATATATTAAAGTCGAATTTTGTTTATGTATTTAATGTCTTTTTTTATATTTCGTTCGTTATACTATATACGTAATACACGGAAACACGAGGGAAATTTATAATTTGATATTAAGTTTTTAAATTTTTTTTTTGATAAAATCATCGTCGTTTACGTTCTGTGATATAATTATACCTGTACAATAATTTGACGACCGGGTCCGGGCGACGCCAAGGTCGCCTGGGTGTTTCGAGGTTTAAGGCCAACCCGTCGGACGGGCTGCGGCCAACGTTTCCGAAAGAGAAACTCATTAGATATGCGTCGGAATGTGTGTCAGACACATGACTCCGTGGAAATATTACTCGTGTGCAGTAGTTGTTCCGTGCGGGTGTTGCACTCTTATATATATATATATATATATATGTGTGTGTGTGTGTGTGTGTGTGTGTAATAAAAACACACGAGAAGTATAAATTAAAAAAAGAAAGAAATAAAAAAAAAAAAAAAAGTCCAACACACTATGCGTCAAATGTGATAGGCGGGTAGTTGGTGAGCCATATGGAGATATTATATAAGGCAATTTAGTTTATATGCCGAAAAAAACTGGGGTTATAGGTTAGGTTAGACAAAAGTTATTATGTCGTTTTGTTTTCGCGTGTAACCGTAAAAAATCGGGATAAAAAATATTCCATAATTCATAACTGTGATTCCCACCGCCATTGAAATTGTTAAAAAACAAAAAAAACCGGTCCGAAATCGGTGTATTTGAGGTCAATGGGGGGGAGTTTTTTTTTTTTTTATCTAGAAAAATATTTCATCTTAATTCTAAAGTACCATCGGGCGGAAAAACCGCATCATTTAATGCCTATACGGTTTGAAACACTCGCGCGTACATAAAAATATACAAACTTGACGACTCGATTTTCACGATAATCACGTAACCTATACAGGCAGAACTGTTTAATTAGAGAACAAATATATACGAGGTGCGACAATAAAATAACGAGACTTTTTGAATAAAAGTTGTTTATTTTAAAAATGTTATAATTTAATAATTATCACCTTCAAAGTACCTTCCCTCAGCATCAATATACTGTTGCATACGTCGCTGCCATTCTTGAAAACAGTGTTGCCAATTGCTTTCATTCAGCCCTTTTAGAAGTTCTGCCGTTTTCATTTTTACGTCATCAACTGTTTGAAAATGGGAAAAGAAATAAGAAGGAAATAAGAAGAAGTCACAAGGAGCAAGGTCTGGCGAGTACGGAGGATGTTGTTGTACAGAAATTTTTTTTTCAGTTAAAAAACGTTGAATTGAAAATCCACTGTGAGCTGGAGCATTGTCTTGGTGAAGAACCCAGCCATTTTTCCATAGATCTGGTCGCTTCTTTCTGACACGTTCTCTTAATTTAATTAATACCTCTTTATAATAATATTGATTAATTAATTTTGTCGATTTTTTCAACGTTTTCGTTTGTTGAAGACGTGGTAGGACGTCCAGAACGATCATCGTCTTCGACGTCCTCCCTTCCACTACAAAACCGTTTGTGCCATTCAAAAACACGAGCTCTTGATAAACATTCTTCACCATAAACTTCACATAACATACGAAACGATTCCGCGGCAGTTTTTTTTTTTAATTTAACAAGAAATTTAATGTTAACACATGTTGTTCGATTTTTATATCTAACATTTTTCGGCAGTATAGTCGAACTCGCACTAATAACAAGGCTACTAACGTATAAGAAAATGAATCGATGCCATCAGTGTTCATAGTACTTTTAGATAAGTGTTTTCTAATCATATTTCAATAATCGTTTTATAGATAACGTTAATAGTTTAGGTTATATTTAGAAAGTCTCGTTATTTTATTGTCGCACCTCGTATATTAAATGCAATTGTTAAAAACCGAATCGAAAAAAAAAAAATGATTTGGTTATAAAAAAATAAATAAATGATAACTGTTATAAAATCAGGATTTAGACGACGATAATCGCGCACGCATAATAATAGTAATGTACACTATTCGTGTATAATTCGATCGATGACAGTTTGGGTTTGTTTTTACTAACTTTTTTTTTTTTTCTTTCTTTCCGCTCATATAAGAAATTATTCGGACGTAACGTTGCGTGCACGGTTAACTCGACGGAATGGTAAACCGTACTTATATATAGTAATTATACACTTTTCAGTACAGAACCGTACTTGTATACATATAATAATAATAACAATAATATACACGCCACTTACCGGAGTGCAGTCAGTGGCACATTTTAAAAGTGAGATTTTACCGCGACCACGGCGGGGGGAGACGTTCCGACCTAAATACCTCCAATGGTTAGCAAAATAAACGTGCATGGGTCTTATTGGCAGGGGACGTAGGGATAACCGTTGAAATCTGTCCTTGATCACGTGGTGGGTTCCTGAGGATTTTATCAGATACCGGGCGGTATTCTATCGTCGAATAATACAAAGACACTGAAAGTCAATTCCATTGTCTTTGTCCATGTATAATTTTCAATTCGATCATCTGCACGTGTTTGGACGGTTTTCGACCGATTATCTTTTGTCGATTAACTTAGGGATTCATATTTATGAGTGGCGTCGTAGCAGTTTATTATCCGGGCGAACGAGCTTTCGGGCAGGCCAATTTCAATATTTCACCATACAATATGATAAATATTCTTTCTTTTACAATTACAATTGCAATTGTTTTACACGTCGACTGTATACTTTTCAAATTGCTAGCGATTGAACGAGTTAAATTCCTACATAGTGTATTATACGTTTTATGTCAACTAAACTAGAAAAGCAACCGGCTGAAAAAATTTCACAATTTTAACAATAATTTATATAAAATTACAATTTAATTGTAATTATTGTAAAAATAATGGAATTTATTGATAGTAAAGGGTGCAACCGTACATCCTGCCCTCCTCGCTCCCCCCCCAAAAAAAATGGCTTTACTGTTAAAAACATAACCGAAAAAGACACGGAAAACGCGTAGCAAATATGATATCGTCTGAGATTGCATGTGGAATTTCCGTTTCTCCGTCCAATTGTTTACTGTAGCTGCTACGGAAAACCCGACAGAAAACATTGCACGTCCATAATAATATTATAATACTATGCGACCACCGATATCCAATGAAAAACACAACACTATACCGGTTGTTTGACGTCGAATACGATACGAAAATACGACGTGAATTGTAAATAAATCTACGGTTTGAATTTAAATTTATTTTTTTCGTCGTAGTACAGGGGATATTTTATTATTATTGTCGTCCTGTCCGGTACATGTTAAAAAAAAAAAAAAAAAAAAAAAAAAAAAAAAAAAAAAACGTACGGCTGCACCGACGCAATTAAATCAAATATGAAAACACTACACTCGGTACACGTGGTTTAATAATAAATAATACGCGAAATTACATCCGACGATCGACAAAGTCGTTTTTATAACAAAATATCGAATAATATCGGACCATAAACAAAAAAAAAATTGTATATTATTTAAAAATATTATTTTCTCCCGTGTACATTATAAATTATATTATAAGCACCGGGTCGGGTATATTATGTACCAGAAAAAACCGCTATTTCTATGAGAAAGATTTCGCGGATAGACCGGTAGTTGTATTAATATATTAAAGCGTTATATTATGAAGCACATAACAGTAATATAATATTTTTTTTTTTTTTTTTTATATAAAGAACGAACCAATAGTATTTAAATTCCGGAATCGTCGACTGACATTGCCGACCCGCGTCCGTAAACACCGTACGCGCACAATAATTTATAATTTAAATATCCGGATTATCCGTGTAAATATAACTAGTAAAAAATGTTTTTTTTTTTTTTTTTTCGTATTTCCAATTGCACTCGGGCTCAGTGGTGCCGAGAACGTGGTTCAAGTCTGGGGAGTGGGAGTGGACGCTCACTAAACAATATTTGCAATAATGTTTATGGATATTATTATAATACTAAAATATTATATTATAATAAATTAATTAATCATACGTATACTGTTATCTTTTACATGTTTAGATACCAGAACCGTTACATCAACCATTATTGTTAAAATTTATGTTAAAAAATAAAAATAATTATTTTCTACGGAATACTAACAAAAAAAAAAATATGAATTTCGATAACGCCGTGATATCAGTTATTTAGATTACCCCGAGTCAAGTCAGTAATAGACTTGAAACAGAATTAGTTCACTGAATTAAAGACGACAACATTTAAAGAGGGGTTTATCGATATCTATTTCCCAGACAATCTGTTCAAAAATTTATATATTTTATTTAATCTTAATATAAAATTGTAGAACGAAAATATCGACAACAAAAAACTCCTTCTTTGAAAACATAGTAAACGTTATCGTCTATGATTTCGTGAAATATCTTTTTGTTCCGAGTCTAACATAAGATCTTTTAGAATATCTTTGGAAGTACGAAAAGTAGTATAATTGTTGGTATATCGCCCGTTAGACAGACAGAGACGGTGTACCTAGTGAATAATATATATATATATATATTTTTTTTTTCCGTAAGAGGAGGGGTGGTGATGATTTTGGGATGTGCCTCTAGTAGGGACTGATTACTTCTTTTATTTTCCATAGTCGGTATTCCTATACCGAATTATATACCTATGATATTAATACCGGTCAGCCCTATATAGGTTTCTGATGTATATTGTCCAACATAAATAGATAGCATCGAAATGACAAAAATTACCTACGGTACCCAATGTGATATTGTATTGCAATCGTATAGAACAATTTATTTTCCGTAGGTATCCGGCGAAGTACGGCCAGACCGCGGTGTCCAACACCAAACTGCAGTCGGGCAATTACTACACGAAGGACAAGACAGAAGACTTCAAAGTCTTCCACAACATACCGGTCAGCTCACACCTGTTGGCCAACTACGACCCGTTCTACAGCCCCCTGTTGTCCCGGATCGACACCGTGTTCAAGCAACTGGGCTACGTGACGGAACCGTGCCGGGAACGGTTGGTGTGCCAGATGTACAGGAGCCCGGCCAAGTTCGCGCCGTACAGCAACCTCGTGTCCGCGCAATTGAGCAGGTCGGTCGAGCGTTTCAAAATATATTATAATCGGTATTTTCCCCCCTGCGTTTTGTCGCGGTATAATCTGAATTTTATTACACAAAACCGGTCAAGTGCGTGCCGCGTTCACGTATAAATTTAAGGTTTCGTGTAAGCCGTATGTATTATAAACGAGGCGTTTCCATTTCCAAAATCGCCTGTTAGAAATTGTCGAAATACCGTTCGTTAAGATTTTACTGTAACGCAATCGATTTCGATTTATATCGCAGGATTATAAAATTGTATTGAACACCCCGCAGCCCGGCGTTCAGTAACCCGGGAAATTATTCGTGGTTTTCTATAATGTTTGTCGTTTTTCAAACGGGTACGATTACTGCAGATTTGCAATTTTGATCAGGTCCGTCCGATAACCGTTTTAATAACCAACAGCTCGGTAAAACGTTCGCCCGCCGCCGGTCTCGAAATACAAATACATCGGTACGGCGTTTGCGGGTACCTGTCGTCCTGTCCGATTGTTTTTTGTCGGCGTTTCCGCCGTATCCCACAACAACAACAACAACAATAATGATAAATTCGATTTATCCCGGGCGCGTGCCGGGCGGCGGCGGCGGCGGCGGCGGCGGCGTTACTTTCACTCGGTCCGGCAATGGCGGCGAGCGTGCCATAACCACGTGCCAATTATTGTTATTATTATTATTGTCTTGTCGCGGCGCTACCGCGGACGACCACCGCGTCTTATCGTCATCGCGAACCTACCGAAGTAGGTCGTCACCGCGGCCACAGCGACGAAAACGAGCGTCTCGTTAAGAAGCCCGTCGTCGTCTCCGCATAGTATTGTTGTTATATTATTACAATATTAATTGATTGCCTGTTTGGTACCGGACAATATTGTTTTCCGTTCCGATAGAGAGAGAAAAAAAAAAAAATAATAATAATAATAAAAAAATTTTTTGAAAAACCCGTGACTGGTAAAAAATAATATTAAAAACGCGTACAATATATCGTGAGCTCTCCCGCCGCCGCCATACAATATTATTGTAGATTAACAATAGACCGGTCGTGAATTTTTCGATCCTCGTTCGGTTCGTCGGCAACGATTATATTGTTAGTAGGTATACACGTAGGTATTTGCACGACCACGAGATCATCGGTCTCGGAGAAGGGCGCGAAATTCGCAATTTACCTGCACACATAATAGAAATATAAATCCATGTTAATGGAAATAAATAGATCGGTATAGGTTATAAGATCCGGAAATTCCAGAATTTCCGTGTGGCCACACTGCCAGAGGCGCTGAAATCCCTTGTCATGACTCTGCGCAGTGGCGCCAAACTACCCTTAAAATGGTACGACAATGACGTTTCATAATTACGCCCAACAAACAAAAATTCGAGTGACACTGAATTTCGTTATTGTTGAAATCAACTTCGATTTTCATCCGTGTTATTTATTTTACTTATTATATACATATTTTTCTATTACGCGATGGGCAAATAAATTAACGTTAATTTACATTTAGTCTCGTTTTATCAACCACCAGTTAATGTTAATCTCCGGTCAAACTAGAAATGCGATTTTTAGTCACCCGGTTAACATTTTAACCGGACGTTATACTCGTACTAATTAATCCGAGATATTCAGCCAGTTAAAAACTTCAACTCGAAAATAGATCACAGACGGTCCTGGGATCCAAATGTTTGGTTTTTTATTCAATACCCTTACCACCACTCTCCATCGCCTCGTAGCTTTCCCTCCCCTCATCACTACATCACCCCCTGAAGATTAGGGAATCTTTATCCTTTTGTCATTTATCCCTATCTTGAAGTCTGTTCTTTAAGTTTGTTGTTTTAAAATATATATATATATATAGCGTTTTTAACGGTTTTTATTGTCAACCAGTTTGACGGAACTTTATAGATACACCTGTCCCAAGTGGTTACGATTGCGCCATAACGATAATTCTAACCTAGAAATATTAAAATAGAACGGGCGGTAGAATAAATTTCATCAGTACAGGTTTCGAATTGTTCTCACTCGGGCAATCGACGCGGATAAAAGACTAACACCGTCGATAGCTATTATTTTAGTTTAAAATCACCAATGCCAATCATTTCCACATCGCAATACGATAAACGTATGTTTATTTTAAATTTTATCGTAATATTATTGTGATAGGTACGTAGATAATATAATGAGTTTTGCGAATATATAATGTGCACAGTTGTATAGTGTACAAGACGTATATTACTCACACAAGTAGAAATAATATCGAACTAGTAATAATAAAATCTATTCATAATAATATTATTTATACAAACATTTTTTTTTTTTTTTTTTTTAATAACTAATTAAAAAAAATAAAAAAAGTGGAACAGCGATTCCGGGTGCTCGTTTCGCTTCGGTCACCTACCCAGGTATATACGTACGTATCAGCAACGTAACCGTATTAATAATATTATTTTACATTTTAATACTGTTCTAGAACTGAGTTCCGCGTTTACTTAAGTAATATAATGTTTCATTTTTTTTTTTTTTGAATTACTGAGAAATTCGATTAGAAATATCTCACTAAAATTATTGATACGTATATATATTATACATATACAGAGTTTTCGTTACAATTTAAAAAAATCCTGACTATGGATTATCGATATTTGTATAGTATTACGAGTACACCTTTATATGTTTAATCTTGTATCATATTATTGTAGCCAAATTCATTTCAAATAACTCGACAATTGTTAGAATTTTTAAAAAAAAAACTTTACTGCGCCCAGAAAAGTTATTCGATGAAAATCGCAGGTCCTTACGATTATTTTTAACTGAATTAAAATAGAATCAAAAATTACTGCAAAACGTTATTTCGAAAATTTCCTAAATTTCTCGACGGGTTTTTCCCCGGATATTAGGAAAACTGCTAGGAATTTGAATTAATTACAACCTTTTCAATGCAACAACTAGAGAACATTTTTTTATCAGAAACCATACCAGAAGCTTACGATTGGAGAAATATTTCTGGTGAATAAAATCACACACACACACACACATCATAGTAAAACCAATACATTCCCCGCTACACTTAGTATCTAAAGAGTAGGTTATTATTATAATTTATATTTTTTAATGTAATTCTTGAGAAAGTTAGTTAGAATATTTTTCAGTGTCCAAAATAATTATTTTATAACTTATTTACTAAGTACATATTAGTATATACGTTATAGTAATTTATTCAACAGTTTATCTAACTCGTCCTTTCTGGAAAACATCGTTTTAAAATAATAATAGCCCAATAATTTAATTAACTCTACAGTAATAATTTATTGACAGAAACCTACAGATTCATATTTGTTTGTAATATTTTTATATTCGAAAAAATAAACGGGTATATAGGAATGTAAAACAAACTTAAACTAGTTTTTATTCGAACGACACAAGAGTCCACTCACGTTTTTGCCATTTCGATAAATAAGGAGGCTAAATGTGAAAGTTTGATAACACAAACGAATGTTGATTCGTCACTTAAGCCAAATAATAATCGTTTAGTATTATTATACCGAAGTGAATTATATTATTTCTAGAAATTATTGTTCTAAATATAATAATTCCTCCCGACAACGAAAATGATCGCGGAATATAATAAATATTAACATATTCTATACGATTTTCGATTTTAAAATTTCTATTCAGGTACACAAACGTTTACCTCCTATAGAACTATAGCAGTTTAGTATTTGTTGAATAAGTTCGGTTGGGTAAGTGTCATTTAAAAAAAAAAAAAAAAATTAATTTGCATTATATTAAATTGTTAAGCGTTTGCAAATTCCATGTCATTTTCGTCAAAAAATACCTAGTCGCCTGACAAGAATTGAGGTTATTCCTGTGTTTCGATTTCAAAAATGCAAAAACGAATGAGTTTATAAACAAGTTTACTTTGCATCGGGCGTAGCATATTTTTTATAATAACAAGTTTTTAATTTAATTATTTACTATTAAAAATTGACAAATCTATACAAATGTCCAACGTTTTATTCTCATAAATAATAATTTGAAAAAGTGCAAAGCCAACGCAAAGTAAACCTGTTTATAAATATATACATATTTTCGTTTTTAAAAACGAATTTCTGTAAGTACTAGATTTTTCGTCAAGCGTATAGCTACTTTGCGTCCATAAATAACGGCCCGTTTTTACGACCTCTTCCCTTTAAATTGTTATCATGCAGTAGATTAGTGGCCAAGTATTATCGTTAAGGTGACCATTGAAAGGTTAAAAATAGTTTTCAATTTTTACAAAATCGAAGCAAATTCGGAAAGGCAGGGGCCTTAATGATTTAATTTTTCAATAATAGTTATTAATATGGGATATTACAAATAATATAATCCGTCGCCAGCACACGTACGCGTGCACGACGATCACGTACGTTTAGATCTCCAAATATAACAATTATATAGGTAGCTAGGTTATCAATAGTTTGTAATCAAACAATAATATCTGCTATAATTGCGACGTTTTTCAGCAGTACAATGACTTAAAACGTGCTGAAACTGCCAACATTATATTATAGTTTTTCGCAAACCGAAATGTTTTCGACACACGAGTAAAATATCATTTTTCTAAATTATATTATACTCGTGTAGAACGATTATTAAATAAACATCGCAATATAATATAATATATAGGTATATCGATTTAAACTATAACATTTTGTACACCTATCATAGCGGATTTTTACCAAAATACACACGTATCCATGCTTTGTATTTTATTAATCTCGTAAAATGAAAGTCTCGTCTAGGATATAGTAAAAATCTCCCACTTTTACTGTTGAAAAAAATTTGAAAAAAAAAAAAAACTATCCCATCTTATACAACGTTTGCTTACATTATAAGTAGGATTCGGGACTTTTAGCACTTAAAAATCAACGAAAAACTGTTTAAACACTTCATCATATGCTCTGAAATAAGAAATTAATAATATTTTTTAGAAAAGAAAAAAATCGTATCCCATTCTAACTTACAAGCAATTTTTTTCTATCACTACAAAAATGATTAACCCAAACACTTTTTTGAATAACACTTTAATTCCGTTTAATTGTTTAAACAATTAAAACAAAATAAAAATAAATATTGCCAAACTAAGAAAATTACATATTTATAAACACTTATCACAAAATAGATAATGTGTAAACAAAATATGCAGTATGGTATAAACCTATAGTATAGTAAATATCATTTATTTTTTATTTTTAAGCGGCCCATATAAGCAATAAAAAAACACTTTCAATTTTATATTTGAACCCTTAATGATGTGCCCCATAGTTACATTTTTAATAGAAAGCAAAAAAAAAAAAAAAAAAAAAATAAGTAAATACTATAAGTCCCGAAAAATGATTGTAAGTAACATATTATGTTGTTTTCCAGGGAGCTGAACGAACTGCGGAAACCTTCGTCGGAAAACTCGGAGATCTTGCGATTTTTCAAGTACATGAAAGCCGCCAAAGACGGCCAGGACAACCAAGAGTGCGACATGATCTTTTCGGCGTGCGTGTCGCAAAGGTCGCCCGATGATTCGGTTCCCATGGTGACCACGTACAACGAGATCAACAAATTGGTGCAGGCCAGGAACGCCAAAAGACTGCAGCAGTCTTTGGAGGTAGAGGAGGAGAAACGGTCAAATGTCACCGAAGTCGAGTCCGCGGGATCGACACGAAAGTAAGTGCCCGAGCCGAGACCGAGGGATGCCGAGCACGCCGAATAAATTCATAATATGAGTAGTAATAATAATTTGTAAGTCCTGTAACCAAAATTGCTCTGCATCGTTTTCGTATCGATTTCCGCCTAAAATAAAAATTTGTTTACCGTAAGTGTGCACTATTTTGCGAAGCACAGAGCGAGGAGAAAATTAGTATGAAATTGGTAGAAAAACGTGTAGAGATTTTGGTTACAGAACCTGCAAACTATTACTATTAATATGGTTATTGCTCGATGTATCATAAAAAAAACTTGCCGAAAATTATAATTAATTTTATCGATCTTTCCATTAAATTTTAATATTTTAATGCCGAGCGTGTACTTGAAAACTTGGCACTGCAAATTTATGAACATTTCTCTAACGAATTCCGACAAGTTATCTAACAAGTCCTAGTGTGGTTTGTTAAAGTTGTTTTGGAAAGTTGCACCATGTGTGCCGTGTACAATTGCACAATAGTTATTGTGATACGTCTTGTAGTCCGAACGTGTTTGAATTGATAGATTTAATTTTTTTTTTTTTATCAAAAATTTCGTTAAAATTGCCCATACACGCATCCCTCGAACCTGTTAAAAAAAAAACACCGGCAATATTTTTTCCGACAATTTACCTTGTGTATCGGTATAATCGCCTGTAAAATATATATATATATATTTTTTTTTTTTAATACAAACGAAATACACAATCTGTACAACGTAGCACACAATAAGTATATATGATATTATAATTTCGAAAAAAAAAAAAAATAACATGAATATCATGAATTAAGAAATCATTGGTGACACTTGGCTGGGAATTAACGCTGTCTAGAGTCTAGAACTTCGTTTTATATTTATAGCAAGTCACGGCACCAGTTCCTTTTTAGACGACGCCCGGGGTTTCCCGGAATGGTCTGAGTGTAGAGGCTCTTCATCAAAGGATTTTGATGGCTTTGTAGGCGATTATGATAGCGTTTGTAGAAAACTACAGCTTCATCTGTCACAGTTTTCATTGCGAGGTCTTTATGTAAGGTATAATTTTAGACACAAACGGTGGAGCATTTGTAATTTTTCTAAGAGCAATATTCTGGAACTGTTGGATTTTGTTGGTATTAGTACACTTTAGCAGAACCCCACAATTGAACACCGTGGGTCCACATTGGTTTTAATAGTGTTTTATACATAAGAACTTTAACTTTTAGTTTAGAATGTTTATTATTTGTTTTTATTATATATATATATTTTATTTTTCGTTTACAGGTGAACACCTCCATACGATTCAGATAAGTTATTATTTTAATTCCCGCGACGCGAAGCACGCATTCAAAGTCATTAGAAAAATATAGGTATACGTGTGCGACGTCCACAGCTCAAAGTCTAGTTTATTTAGTTGTAATATTACGGTCCGACTATATAATATCACACTGTATAATCGCCTACGGACGTTTAGGCGTACAATATTGTATTGTGTATGTTATGTATACAGGGTACAAAATATAATAGTAATTTTTTTTTTTTTATTTTTTTTAATCGCGCCCCGTTGGCTATAAAATATTATACGACGGTACGCGCGCGTCTCGTTGGCGGATATCGCGAGAGGGATAACGAATGGCCGCTCCCCTCCCACAAATCCCTCGGAAAAAAAAAAACCTTCTTTCGAGAAGAGCAAAAAAAAAAAAAAAAAAAATCTATATCGACATTATTGGCCGCCAAACGATTCCGGATGGGCCGTTTACGATTTTTCACAGCACACCTGACGGTACAAACCTCGAAACTAATTACACGGGCGTCTTCAAAAGACGCCTCACCGTTTAAATCATAAACGTAATTTCGTATGTTTTGAGACTGGCCCGGACGGTGCTCAGGCGACGGATATATAAATACTGTACGCTGAGTTTACTATTATTGTTTTAAGTATTTACCTAAAAGTCTTTGGTGGGTTTTTTTTTTAATTTTTTTTTTTTTTTTTTTATATATACAACGAATAATTGTAAATTTATAAGTTCGCCTCACACCTACCTCCCACACCTCCCCCCCCCTACCCGCTACAGAAAATTATCCGCCAAAACGAATTCGCGTTTTATTGTTCGTGATATTTTATTCGTACGGACCCGTCGTCGTCGCCGCACGAACACAATAATTCGATAATTTGTCGTCGGCGGGAATATATTTTTATTTGATCGTTTTCCCGAACGCGAAATATTATTCGAATAATATCATTACCGTCGTCGACAGGTTCATTGGATTTTATGTTTTCGACGACGACGGTACACATACCGATTAAGAACGTATATTACGTATAGTGCTAAAAAAATTATTGCGACAAGCTCGGCCGTGATAATATTAATAAAAATTATCATCGTGTCTCCCGAGTCCCAAAATCAGCGTGTCCATATATTTATATATATTTATTTATTTATTTTTATATTTTTTTTTTATTTATTTATTTATTTACTCCGTTTTGGTATGTTTAATAACTCAAATGTTTTAGCTCAGCGGTTCTCAACCTTTTTATATCCGAGTACCGCACTTAGAAATGTTGAAAATGTTCACGTATTGCTCGGCCATGTTTTGAACTTGTTACATTTGTTTTGCCTTTGTCGGCAAAACAAACGTAAAAATTAACCGCGAGCAAATGTAAGATGTTAATCTTAATACATCATATTTTTTTTTTTTTTTTATGCTGATTATTCGAACAATCAAATAATCGTAGAACTATATTATTTGTATACCCGAAATTATTATGTATAGCCATACAATTATGTAGATAGAATATTTTATAATAAATAACAGTACAGCGTATAAATTATAAATATTGTCATTTATCGAATACACCATATTAATTAGTTAGTATTATTAGTCAGTATTTTGTAATTTTAAATTTGTGCACTAATCAAACACAGTTGATTGTAATAATATATTATTATAATTATATTAATTTATTGTTATCTTTTGATAAGTTTTTATTATTATTATTATTATTATTAAATCAAACTCTTAAAACACTCGGCTGTGTCCGGTTTGTACGTTTCGCAAAATCGATTTTAATAACTTAAATAAAGTAAATTTCAATGATATACCCAATCGTGTCCTTGTTAACCGCAATCACACAAATACGGAAATTTATTGTTCCATGCGAAGCTAATTTCAAAAACTAACAAAATTATTGAAGTAATCTTACAACCCAAAAATATTACAATCACGGTTATTATTTAAAACAAAAATGTGTAGCTTATTCCAATGACATTTTAAATTTTCCTAAAACCAGTCGTAATATAATATTTCCTACCTACAGAGGGAATTTCACTATTAACATCTTTTGTTTTGTTCAACCTAAGTACTACTAGACGAAAAATGTTCATTAAATGAAGTATTACATTAAGTTATCGGAACACTTTTACTTACCAAAAAAACGTGGTCCGAGAAATAAAAACACAACTTAGTAAAACTAATTATTTTTTATATATATAAAAAAAAATGTATAACAGTATAAAATAAAAATGTATTTCAACCGCAGCATGTAACATTTTTAAAAAGTATATGATTATTATTTATTAGTGTTTGAAATACACAATCTAAAATTGTTATGCCGTATAGGTTCCTGTATATTGTGTAAGTGGAAAATTCGTACGATTTCCATAAATAGAATTATTACGTAAAACAAAATATTCGTGTACTGGTTGTACTAAAATTTGTAACAATAAATTTTGCGAAAACATCGCACGGCGCTCTTTATAGGCAATCGTGATGCTAGACTTCGGCGGCCACCTGTTGCGCCGTGAAACGTCCCAGCCAATAACTAAATTTTTTTTTATACGATCTATACTAAGAAAAAAGTACAATAAGTATAATGTATGATTTAAAAAAAAAAAAAAAATTAAATGCAATGGCTTGGGTGTCTTGACGGAAGAAACCATCCAGTGAGGGTACATCAGCGTGAATTTACATTTACTTGGGTATTCACTTAAGTATTCATAGTATGTTTACTTTATAAGGTCACGGGGCCATTGTCGCTTGAGTCTTCTGGGAGGATTTCCTGGGATGGAGGTAGATAAAAGCTTTTTGATATGGGGATTGGTGTGATTTTGGAGACGAAACCTAAATTTTGAATAATACAGCTTGGCTGTATCAGTGACTTTGGGGATGTGACGATCTGTATGGAGAGTGTGGTTTGGAACATACGGAGGAGCGTTGGTTATAAGTCGGAGGATTTTCGATTGAAACACTTGTATTTTTTGTGTATTTGAAATTTTTGCTGAGCCCCAGAGTTGAATTCAATAGAGCCAGATGATAGGCTTAAGAGAAAGATTGTATATTTGAATTTTGGTTTTGAGGGATAGTTTTGAGAATTTGCCGAGAATAGGTCCGAGAGAGTTAAGTCGCTGATTTAATTTTAATTTTGTTATGTGAATATGTTTAGCCCATGTTAGGCGTTTGCCAAAGGTTAGACCTAGATATTTGGCTGTGTCGGAGAATGGTATTGGTTTGCTGATTATACGTACAGGATGATAACAATAACTAAATAAATAATTATTTCAGTGTTCGTATTTTATACGAGCCAAAAATTCGCAAGAATTTGCAACGAAGGTTTCAACATTTGCAAATCAATTTTTTCCCCGGGAGAACGGTTTTTCTGTCGACAGGGGGGAATATAAGTTTATTAGAGAATATTATGTTCTTCATGAGAGCACTTATATGTTATTATCCTACGTAATAAAGTTTTTGAGTAAAATTCAAAACACCAAAAACCTACCCTAATCGGCCATATTTCAATCGTCTTGAAGGGGGTGAATAATCAACATTAAATTTACCGTCGATTACTTTTTTATAGTGTCGAACAAAATAAGAGGGACCTAGGTATGAAATTAATTGAAATGAAATTTAAGGACAACACTAACCCAACGATTTCTCATGTCTCAAAATAACATAATTTTAAAAGTACCTTATATTTATATAGATGGATAGAAATAAAATAAACATATACACAAATAATGTAGAAAATGTAGAATATATTATTAAACAGATTGTATTTTTTTTTTTTTTTTTCATATGGCATATTATTATTAATTGGTGAAAACTTTTAAATAAACATATATAAAACTTTAAACAAGAGGAAAGACTATAAACTATAAAATAAATATAAACATAACATATAAATACAATAGAGTGACTGCAAACACATCTCTTGCTCTAAAGGTGACCTTTCAGGGTACTAAGCCAATCTTGTGCCTCGCTGTCTCCACCGTGAAGCCCTACTATCTCTCCTTTATACTTTGTAAGAGGGCATACCTCTGCAACGTGTTTGATGGTTTGGACCTGTCCACACTCGCAGAGTGGTGTATCTACCATTTTCCATTTATGTAAAAGGAAATTACATTTTCCCTGTTCTGTTCTAATTCGGTTTAGAGCGGTCCACATCGCCCGTGGGAGTTCAAAACCTGGGACTCTCTGGGTTGGATCGTTGACGAGAAGGCCATTTACGACGTTTTCATCTCTCCAAATTTTCTTCCACAAATCCTCCGGAACATCTGTTGTACTCTCGATAGACCAAATAGGGTGTCTAGATTTCAATCGTTTAAATGGCGCATCATATATGTCGTTGTGAACCTAATGTAATGTACCTAAACAGATTGTATAAATAGTGATTTTAATTAGGAATAATCCATGGGTCTTAAAGACGACGATCATATTACACGACGGAAAAACAGACGAGATTGATTTTTGTGCAAAGTATAGAAGAATAATATGGGTAATTTTTTAAACATACCGTCGAACATTTCGCCGATTTTTAAATTACATAGAAATAGTTGTATTACGAATTTAATACGAATTAGTAAACAATTAAAACTCAGCTAAGATGTTTTCACATAATAATTTTAAAAAAATGGTTAATTTTTATTCCGTTATTTTTAAAATTGTATAGATAAGTTTCCGAAAATAAGGAATAAACCGATTGAGTATTGTGATTAATGCCCCTCATTGGCCATAAGTGGCCTCACGAGGACCCGGCCGTGTTCTAATAATTTTATTTATTAAAAGACAAATTGGACAAAAAAAAAAAAAAATAACAAATACGAGAAAAATAATGGAAGACGTCAGTTATATGCTTAAAAAAAATATTTTAAACTACACAGATAAATTTTGCCCTTACAGCCGAAAAACCACTGTTGATCATTTAATAATTTAGAGTGGCCAAAAAAAAAAATGTAACAAATTGGACAATATTATTAAATTTGTTTGTTGTCATCGTTCCCAAGGGAAATATGATCGAGTCGTAAAATACTGTGCAGTATATAGTGTGCATAATATTGTGTTAGTTTCATAAATCATGTCTTCCCCGAGTTAAATTTTATTTGCAGTTTTTATAGTATTCGAGTATTTATATTAAATTGTATGTACCTACGTACTTTTTTTTACTTTTATTATTCATACTGTATATTTTTTTTTTTCGATCAGTCGTCTCTAGCTTTTTCATTATTTAATTTTTTTTGCACGCGAATGTGTCGTACCTAACATTTGTTCCGGTGAAATATCAACGCGATGGTTCCTGTGCAGTATAGGTAAGTATAGTGGACTAGGTCTACTCGGTGATACCACTTAAAAAAAAACTCACCCGAGTACAATACTCAAAGCTTTTAAACTATAACGGTGATAATATTTTATTTTTTATACTGTATTCATTTTTTTTTTTTTTTTTGATCGTCTCGAGCATTTTCATTGTTTAAATTATTTTGCACGCGAGTCTGTCGTACTTAACATTTGTTTAGGTGAGATGTCAACGCGATGGTTCCTGTGCGGTAAAGGTAAGTATAGTGGACTAGGCCTACTCGGGGATACCACTTAAAAAAAAACGCGCCCGTGTGCAATACCTCATGCTTATATAGTGTAACGTCGATAATATTTTATTGTCGTTTGCCGAGCTAAGGTGGTGTGGAAAGTTGCCCAAAATTATTTTGCCCACAATGTATATATATAATTTATGCAGCGAGAATAATGGTTCAAATCGCTTTTATAATTTTCAATGTTTAGCAGATCGAATATACACCGATTATATCTGGTTCATATACAACTTTAAATAGCAAATTACTTTATGCATTATACGTTTTTTAAAAATACTCACTCAACAGTTCACCCCTCAAGATATTTCTTTTAGATTTGTTTCCCTTCATCGGTTAGTAGTAACGCTCTAAATGGTTACCCAACCTAACCTCACCGTAAACCCTTAAGTATGCGTGTTTTTTTCACCCGTTGGTAATGTATTTGAAAAAAATTATTTACCTAGATTTCCAACGGTTTATCTTAAACAATGTAAAAAACTGAAAATAAATTTATACATATTTTGGTGTTAGGTTTCGTTATATTCTCGGTTATCGTTACTACAAGGGAAACCACACGACTAATACTGTAAATTTACTGAATTACTGATTTTTGCTTAAAATCGTTTTCTGATTGCATCGGTCAGGACTTGAATACATATTCTTAATTACCTTATGTTTCGCATATGGATCTTTTAAACTTCCCACCTACAACAGCCGTCCTACCCCACGGTGCGCATTGTGTACGATTGAATTTTTTTTTCTACATTATAGTAAAATAATTATATTTAAAATCATTAGAATGTACATAGATGTGCTTTTGAAATGCAACGAATTTTTTTTTTCCTTTTGAACATCGTTTTTCAGGCAGAGTTATTGATACGATTGAGGTTATTTTTTTTAAGGTCGACGCTGGTTTGTATATATATATATATAAATATATTTTGCGGTTTATAGAAATCAATTTTGCGTACAGTATAGACAAATCAAAAATAATAACAATCGCTCGGGCTACACTCCGTGAGTATTAGGTTCTCGAATTGAATAATATATTACGATTCACACCGTCCATCGGATCCCGACCGCGTCTAGAAAAGAATAATTATTAATCTTGTCGCCAATAAGTGTGTTGTGTCGCTTTCTGTGCAACGCCGCCGCCATTACGGATATCACGCTGTCACGTTTGAATTGTTCAAAAGCTGGTAATTTATTTTTTTCTATTCTTCTGCCGTCTTATCCGTTAAATCATCGTGACAATTCGGCGGCGGTGGACTAGAAAACGAAACCATGATATTGTACAACGTGAAATATTTCCATACGGCTCAAACAATCATAATATAATTATTATATACATGTAGCCATCTGTAAAATAAATAGCTGTAGCGTGGCTTCCGTAGACCGTTATTCTGTAAAAAAAAATGTTTGGATTTTTGATTCTGAGCGAAACGACAAATATATTGGTTTTGCGGTGAGGTGGGTTTTTTTTTTCTTCTGTCCGTTAAGAATTTTCAGTTTTCTTAACAATTGGTAAAATCCGGGGGAAAAAAAAAATAGAAAAAACCGGATTATCAACGGTGATGGTTTTATTATTTTGCGATTTTTTCTTCTTGTGTCACTCGGTTTAAAAAAATTGTAGTGGTACTAGGCGAGAGTAAATGTTCAAAATATTCTATTATAACCATTTTTGTTCTATTTATAGGCGTTTTTAGATTTTTTTTCTTGAATTAATTGAATAAAACTGTTTTGGCCGAACTGAATTATACGAAAATTTGACCCGAGATTAATATTGTACTTAACGATAAAAAAGTGAAAAAGTTGAGCATGTTTTAGTATTTTTGTTTTATAAGCGCCAGTCTAAATTTTCAAGTTAACATTAAAAATTACGACATTTCAAATAATGATTAATTTGCAATGAACATTGCTCAGAATCGTTTTTCGTAAACAATGTTTTGTCATCGCGTACAGATATAAATTAAATTTCCTTCTATATCCTACCTACAACAGTGGCCTACCTATGGTGTGCGGTGTGTGTCTGTCTTTTTTTTTTTTTACATTCTGAGTGTACCAAAGAGCCTGTTAATTTTACAGACATTTGCTTTTTTCTTTTTTTTATTCGGAGAACACTTTTTCGGTTAGTAAAATGTTCCTATTTTTTCGTGTTGTACATCAAAACATGTAGATTTTTTGCTCGGTTATACTTTACTCGATAATAATATCTAGACTCCCAACGATTTTAATAACAAATAAAAAAAAAACCGACAATACATGGCGGCACATCGGTTTTGTTTTTGTTGAATTCTGTTGGTTACCTTGGCTAAAATGGAAAAAAAAAAAATAAATAAAAACAAATCAATATTATTCCGCTCGGAATCGGTTTTTGATAGGTCAATGATTTTTCGTTACGTTTAGTATATTATATGTGTATCATTTATATATCCTGTATGCCAAATCAAACATTTTTTTTTTTTTTACATTTATTTATTTTAGATGCTGTGCGCAGCGAAGAAAGCAATATTCGTTTTACTTATGATGCTCGCGAGCATCATTCATATTTTCTGTCTGTATAAACGACTTTTCTCACATCCAGAAGTCTTGTTCCAATCGTCGACACCAAGGGTGTGATTGTAGATTGCAAATTGTGTTTAAGTTGTTCGATTTTCCTCGTAGTAACTCCAGAGATAAACCGAGAAAAAACCGTTTGTATAGCGAATTTTGATTTCGTCGTACGCATTACGGTATGATAAATTACCGTGCGTTGAATCAGAACCACGGGGAAATCGTTGACTAAACGACAAAGACTTTTGTGTCTTGTGTACGTCAAAAGTAAGCGTTATTCGAATACGAGCGTAATTCGATTACTTAACAAGTCTCGATAATCGTATTTAAATATAGCCCGTACGCAAACACACCGGGCTCGTGTCTGTCGGATTATTATTATTGTTATTACTTTTTATCTCACCGGCGGCCGCGGCGGTTATTTCCCGTCAACGAACCCGGATTACCGGCGAAGAAAGTCCCCCCGGGTGCGTCATCGCGTCCGAAGAGATCGTGTCATCCGGGCCGTTACGAAATCGTATAATATTTTTTTTTTTTTTTTTTCTATTATCGAACGGATTTATTATTTCGTTTTCGTCCGGTCGTCGCCCCGCACCGCCTCCCGAACACCGGGGAAAAAAAAATATTTTCATTTCTTTTCGTTTCTTTTCATCTGTTCGTTTACATCCCGCACGATCGCGTACTATTATCGTTTGTTTGTTAATGTTATTTGACAATAGAGCGTAACGCGTTTAAATAAATTATCGGGTATACGTGTGTATACGTGTAATTTACTCTGGTAACGTACGTCGTGCGTTCGACGACCACTGACTCAGACTTGTTGTGTAATATTTTGGGGATGTCCGTAATCGTATAAACTTTCACGGTGTGGGCGGTTTCTTCCGGGCGGTACTCGTACCGAGGTCGAATAATACGAGAGACGGAAAAAAAAACATAACGACGCGTATTAAACAATATTCTACAAATAGTAAAAACTAGAGATTTGTTCGTGTTTTTTTTTTTTTTGTGTCTAACACCGCCGCATCCGACGACGATTGTGCCGAGCACGTAATACGATTCGCGTTACGCACACACCGAACGTTTATTTTGCATTATTCCGGTCATTTTGTCGGGTTTCAAATGCATACGGTACGCACCCAATACACTCTATACGGCTCTTATAGTTTAAAATCGAGACATTCGAATTATTAACTCGAGATATTCGCTTGCAAAGGGTTAAGGCGTTTTTCGCGAATTTACGGCCCGGCCTGTTCGTCTCGTTGAAAGCGGTTCGTTTGGCTAGTACAAACTCGAAATATTAAACGATAATATCGACCGGTATAATAATGATAAAAAAAAAAAAAAAAAAAACCCCAGTCAACTAAGCCGAAACAAAAAAAAAAAAAGGCGGTAAAAATGATCAAATTATCGTGTTCGAAATAGAACTCAACGAAATGATAAAAAAAAAAAAAAAAAACCATACCGCTGGGGTATAGACAGGAATGGGCTATGGTATACATTAAAACGAGTATCGATTATTTTAAATATCTTCTTATTGTTTCAAAATATCATTTGCTGATAATAACTTTTTTGAAACACATGATACTAAAATAGTACCGCAATACAAGATACTTTTCAAAACTGTATTATTGATACGAAATACAATTGTATCTAGATGGTAAGGGTAACGACCTTACCCAGGTTGAAGGTACTCGTGTCGAAGATACTGCCCGAAACACGCGTGTAAGTACAAATTGAGAAATAATCCACCGACTGACTTGGAGTGAGAAAAAAACATATAAGAAACGCCAAATGATACGCGTAATAGAAAATGTTTTTCCCTTGCCGTCGAAAAACGACCGTTGATCATTTAATAATTTAGAGTGGCCAAAAAAAAAAAAATGTAACAAATTGGCTAAAATTATTAAATTTGTTTGTTGTCATCGTTCCCAGGGGAAATATAAATCGAGTCGTCAAATATTGTGCAGTATATTGTGTGCATAGCATCGAATTAGTTTCATAAATTAAGTCTTCCGTGAGTTAAATTTTATTTGCAGTTATTATAGCGTTTTAATTTAATTGTAGGGACCTATGTAATTTCTTTTTACTTTGCTAATTTTCATGCTGTATTCTTTTTTTTTTTTTTGATTGTCGTCTCGAGCTTTTTCATTGTTTAAAATTTTTTTTTTGCACGAGAATCTGTCGTAGTTAAGTTTTGTTCCGGTGAAATGTCAACGCGATGGTTCCTGTGCGGTACAGATATAATGGACTAGGCCTACTCGGGGATACCACTTAAAAAAAACCACGCATGAGTACAATACCCCAAGCTTTTAAACTATAACGGTGATAATATTTTATTTTTTTTTTACTTTTATTATTTATACTGTATTCATTTTTTTTTCGTCATCTCGAGCTTTTTCATTGTTTAAATTATTTGGCACGCATATCTGTCGTACTTAACATTTGTTGTTTAGGTTAGATGTCAACGCGATGGTTCCTGTGCGGTACAGGTAAGTATAGTGGACTAGGCCTACTCGGGGATACCACTTAAAAAAAAACGCGCCCGGGTGCAATACCTCACGCTTATAAAGTATAACGTCGATAATAAATTTATTGTCGTTTGCCGAGCTAAGGTGGTGTGGAAAGTTGCCCAAAATTATTTTGTATACCATGTATATATATATAATTTATGCAGCGAGAATAATGATTCAAATCGCTTTTGTCAGTGTTTAGCAGAGAATATCTGGTTCATATACAATTTTAAATAGCAAATTACTTTTTGCATTATACGTTTTTTAAAAATACTCACTCAACAGTTCACCCCTCAAGATCTTTCTTTTAGATTTGTTTCCCTTCATCGGTTAGTAGTAACGCTCTAAATGGTTACCCAACCTAACCTCACCGTAAACCCTTAAGTATGCGTGTTTTTTTCACCCGTTGGTAATGTATTTGTAAAAAATTATTTACCTAGATTCCCAACGGTTTATCTTAGCCAATGTAAAAAACCGAAAATAAATTTAAACATATTTTGGTGTTGTTTCGTTAATTTCTCGGTTATCACGGGTATTAGGGAAACCACACGACTTATACTGTAAATTTACTGAATTACTGATTTCTGCTTAAAATCGTTTTTTGATTGCATCGGTCAGGACTTGATTACATATTCTTAATCACCTTATTACCTTCACATATGGATCTTTTAAACTTTCCACCTACAAAAGCGTCTTACCCACGTGTACGGTTGAATTTTTTTCTTCTACATTATCGTATTGTAATGATGTTTAAAATCAACGAAATGTACATAGATTTACTTTTATAATGCAAAGCTTTTTTTTTTTTTTACTTTTGAACATGGTTTTTTCGGCAGAGTTATTGATACGATTAAGAGTTATTTTTTTTTTTTTTTAACGTCGACGCTGGTTTCTATATATTTATATATATTTGGCGGTTTACAGAAATCAATTTTGCGTACAGTATAGACAAATCAAATATAATAATAATCGCTCGGTGCTACAGCACTCCGGAGGATCCCGGCCGCGTCTAGAAATGAATAATTACTAATCTAATCTAATAATTACTAATATGCGTGTTAAATGGCTCTCTGTGCAACGCCATAATGTGCTCCATAACATATTCTTAATTTCCCAATGCTTTTTATATGGATCTTCTTAACTTCCCACCTACAACAGCGTCTTGCCCTTACGGTAGATTTTTCTTTTCAACAGTTACGCGCCGGGTGCAATACCCCGGGCGATTTTCAAATGGATTAAATTTTATTGTTTTTTGTCGAGTTTAGGCGGCGTGGAAAATTGCCCGAAATTATTTTTACTTGTCGAGCACGATGCCCGCGGTAGACGAGTCGTCGACGGACCGGAAAATTATACACGCCCGGGCGTCTCCTTAAACCAATATAGCATTATAATATTATTATAATTGTTTTTTTATTACTTTTCTAATCGGTCGATTCGGGCCGGGTTATTTTTTTAATTTATTTATTTTTTTTTTTTTTGATGTCCCGTAATATAATATTCGTTTCATCTCCGGCGCTAATACGTTACGACGACAAGACGCCCGCGATTACGTCACGCGCACTCGGTCCGTAAAACTCGCGGGGCGCGGCGGCGGCGGTTACGTGCGTTCGATCGGCGGCGGCGGCGGCGGCGGCGGCGGCGACGTTCTCGCGCGCTATTATAAAACATCCGATCGGCAAGCGGTCGGCGAGTTAGTGACATCCGAACGGTCAACAGACGAGGTTCACGGCCTTAGTATTTCTTTCCTTTTTTTTTTTTTTTTTCTTTTTTACAGCAGTCGCCCCGCCACGTAAAAAAACACACACACGGTGGATATTCGCGCGGTACAATAACGGTACCTGTATTTAATATTGTAATCCGGACGAGAGCATTCCGCGGAGCTTCTAGAACCGGTACGTACGATATTTACAATATTTCAGCGTTTAGTGTTTAATAATAGAATTTTCGAGACAAATTTCATAAAAATTCGCCCGTTTTTACGAATTTTTGAATTTAATTATAATTTTTAACACATATAATAACCACGACAATGCTCAACAGCATTACAAAATCTTCACAATGCCTATATATTTGTTATGATATATTTTGCATTTTCCACGGCACCTCAACCACAGCTACAGTGTGTACCTACGGATACCTACAATAGATTCTTTAGTTAAATTTAATACACTCCTAATCGGGTCAACGCCATCATCTTCTATATAATTAAAAAAATCGAGTTCGGTACTACACGCTTGGGAGTGTTTTTTTAATAAAAATCTATTCCAATGCTTCTCATAGGTGGTGTTCGTGATATTCTGAATCGATTTTGTCTAAAATAGATCGGATATCAGGCGTGAGCCAAATTTAATGCTCGTAGCCCGTCACAACAACCATGGTGTGTGTTAAATGTAACTAGCCAATACAAAAGGTTTTTAAATTTTTTATCAAACGAAATTACGAGGTAAGGCGAGTGTTGATAATGAGATGGATAATTTTCGCAAGGCATCCGATTTTTCTTAGCCCTAGTACATTTGACTGTATATACTTTTTTCGGCGTTCACCTAATTTAACGATTTTCATTAATATTAAAAGAATAATTAAATACAGCACGTGGGCTCTTGATCCGCGTGTGCCCTGAAAAAAATACCCATAATGCCCTTGTGTAAATAGGGCCCTGCCTATTTAGAGAATTTAGTTATTAATATTTTTAGAGTAACGACGTGCTACACAACACTATGGGCCCGATTGAAGAGTTTGCAGCCCCCGCCGGGTGGTTAACAAACTCACTAATAAAGTTAAAAAAAAAATAAAACTATACACACGATATTTAACGTGATCCGGATAAAATTTAATTTTTAAATTCTGTGAAATATCGAACAACAGAACTATTATGAAATCGTTAAATTTATATTCTCCGCGAACCGCGTTTGAAGATTATCCAATGACGAACAATTTATCTCGTGTTATGTATGTTTTTTATGTCGAATTACGTTTCTTACTCCTTTTATTCCGTATAAGTTAATATTAGAAATCAGTGTGTAAAAAATAAACGAACATTATTTTACCTATAATATAATTATTTTACACGCGGGCTACAATTTGTCCGAACAATATCAATTGGAAAACAAACAAAAACGTATTTCAAGGCGGTCCCCGATCACCGTATGGTTAGTCTCTGCCCTATTAATAGGTAGGTTAGGTTAGGTTAGGTTAGCCAAAGACCACAGCCCAAATAAATATTTTACGGATCCTCGCCTCGGGGGCGTATTTACAATTTGTGCACAACAACAAATCTGTACATGTGTACAAAATATTAGTACGGACCTATTTATCCGTGTTAATTATTTACCGTTCAAATTTACGTACTTTTTGTGCTCGGGTTTAAATACAAATTCGATACTTATCAACTTTTTTTATAAATATATATATTTTTTTTAGGTATCGGAGACGACCGGTTTTCGTTACCAACCTAACCTAACCTAACCGCCTATGATTTTTAGGGCACTAATGGTATTCGCGGATTTTCAACATTTCGTACCCGCGCCCACGTTCATTTAGAAATAAATGGTTGTTTGTTTTGTTCTTGCTTTCGTTTATAGTAACGATGGTCACGAGCCGCAAGGCACTGGCGGCCGTACTGTTGGTCGTGGCGACGACGGCGTCGTCCGTCTCGGGGCAGACCATGATGTTCCCGGACACCGCGGCGGACAACGGGACGGCGACGGCTGCCGGCGCCGGTCCCGGCGAACAGAGGGGCGCCAAGAACCTGTTCAACTGGCTGGGGAGTTTCGCGGACGATGACGCCGACCCGTACCTGTCGTCCGCGAACGGCGCGTGTTTGCAGGGCGACATGGCCGAGTGCTTCAAGGCCCGCGCCCTGTCGGGACTCGGCGACTTTTTCGGCCGGGACTCGTACCGGCTCAACGAGAACGTGCGCGTGGTCCGGCTGCTGGGCCGCGACGGCTTCCCGGACGACGGCCGTTCGTCCAGGGCGTTCGAGTTCTCGTCCGATCAGCGGCCCGACGACACCGAGTGGGACAGGCTGGTCAAGTTCGCGTCGCGTAAAGTCGAACGGTTCCTGCGGGCCAGCGCGGTCGAGGTGCACGTGCCCGACGAGCTCACCGAGGACGGACGGTACTCGCCCAGGTTCATCGACGAGATATCCACCGAGCTAGACACGCTCGAGGACAAAAAGGCCAGCATCATCAGTGAGTAGAATACAAATGTTATGATAATATTAAGTATTATTTAATAATTATTATTTGTCGTATCGCACGCCCACCTACGTCTTACTTACAATTGAAATCGATTGAGAATTCAGGCTTACACAGAGAAAATTTCACCTCGGCGTTAACAAAATTTCAAACATTTTTCATCTTTTAGAACCGCGATATAGTTTTTGAGTCACGTGTTTTAACCCTTGATTCGGCGTTGTGTCTTTCGAGATACGTCAAATATCCTCAGTCTATTGAAATATATACGGTCCAATGGTATATTTGGGTATATTTTATTCGTTTTACTTTAATGATACTGATGTGTAGACGATTATTTGTAATAAATATATATTTATTGCGCATTCGGTAGAAAATAGAATTCCTACAGTTTTATGACTAGGGCTACGAGTACGAAATATTTCACTCGGTGTTTTCACGTTTTTGAAATATTTTAAATGTGAAATTTCACACAGCTTGAAATATTAAAAAAAAAAAAAAAAAATACAATTCTGTCCAATTGCGTTTTCAATATTTATTTGTATATCGGTTTCGTTCCGATTTCATATCGTATCGATAGTTTTTATTTGTATCTATGTGGTGAACTTTGTGGTATAACGGTCGCAGATGACTAATTATCACCGTGGTTGTGATTGTGTAAAACTGCAAAGCATTATGCTCGTTGACGAGACACTAACAGCACCGGAAGATATTTTATAATACAATTATTGATTCATATCACGAGTAATATAACTGTGTCGATATAAAGAATATAAGGAACAATTGAACCTCAGAGCAAAATCTGTCTTGATTGTATTTTATAAAAAAAACCAAGGTTAGGTTAGGTTATAATATATTATTATTATTTAAAAATAATAATTAAACACATTCATTTTGGAAGCATTTTTTTTTTTTTTTTTACGTTAAACATTGTAATTCGCGTATTACGAACGCATATCTGTAGTAAATTTCTGGTCTTGATACTATTATTGTTTGAAATTGAAAAACTAATTTAACTGTTTCTATTTTTTTATTTATCATCAAACTGTAATTGACTACCATACAATTTTGGAATCCCAATTGTAATTGATAATTTCCATGCGAATACTTAACGGTTTGCCGAGTTAAGCGTTGAATATACGAAAATGGCACCTCCGAATGTTTTTTATGTTTATTTGAAACTCCAAGCCGCTGTTGTTTTGCTGGGATTTTCGGTAAACGTCACCTATACTTTCGTTAAGGAAACGGAGAAAATCGAACATATCTAAGAAAATGTAAAAAAAAAATTCGATTCCGTTTCGTTTTTTCCGGTGTTAAATGTAATATGGTCGGTAATAACGATGGCCAAGTCGAAAACGGCAGTGCGTGAGAATGTCCGTGTAAACAAATACCGAAATTGGCCCGAGGGAAATGCAATTATGAAGATATTTCCATGGCTATAGTTTCCTCTGGCCGATTATAACTTTTCGCCGTTATAATCATTACATACAATTACGGAAAACGCCGAAAATCGATACTATACCGTATGTGACATACCGTATAATATTACAGGGTGCGGCAGAGCCGACTGACGAAATTTGATGGGCTATAAATAACGAACAGTAAAACTTAGAGAAAAGGATTTTTTTATTTCAATCAGTATTCAATCCCATTTTTAAAAATTATATCTCCAAGGTGGCGGCCGTCAGCATTGATACACACTGTTGTAGACGATCTCTGAATCTCTCATATGATTTTCGGCACATTTCGACTGGTATGGCCTCGACTTCCACGGTGATTTTCTGTTTAATTTCTTCTATGGTATGTGGGCGATGTCTGAAAACCTTATCCTTAAGGTAGCCCCAGAAGAAAAAAAATCACACATGCTTAAATCTGGGGACCGTGCTGGCCAGCCTATGTCTCCTCTCAGAGAGACTAACCGCCCAGGGAACGTTTGTCGCAAGACAGCAAGTGAAATTCTAGCTGTGTGCGCTGTAGCTCCGTCTTGCTGAAACCATACATCTCCCAAATCATGTTCTTCGGCCATTTCCTCCAGCCTATGATGCAGATTAGTTTCCGACATGACAACATAACGAGCGGACGTGACAGTGACGGTCCTGTTCTCGTCCTCAAAAAAGTCCTCTAACCATTTGCACATTTCCGGGGGTTCTTACCGTTCTGGGTGCTCCGTGTCCATGTCTACTTCCAAGGGTATTTCCGGTTTCTTCCAAATGCCGTATCCACAATTCGATAGTGTGAGCAGAAGGGACAGTTCCAGCACGTGGAATGCCGAAGTGTATACGAAATTATTTTCGTAATACGCGCGCACGACGAAACCACGGCGTACACCTTATCTAATCACAGGCTAATGACCTCATTAAACTCGGCCGGACCCTGTACGATAATCATTTCTGGCGTCTACGCCAAATCACTCGATCACTCGGGAAATGCTTTTATTTTCCCGGCGTGTTGTTTCATTGAAAAAAAAAAAAAAAAAAAAAATAAACCCAACAAGTAGGCGACGGATCGCGGGACGCGCGGATTAGTATTGCGACCGATTGACCGATCGAGATAAATTATAATTTTTTTGACCATGACGCGGTTTTTTTGTTAATCTACGAGACCAAATAGAATTTAATTATCGCATTTGAGTGGCCCGAATAAACGGCCGCGAATATTCGCGGGCGGCCGTAGCGTTTTCTAGACCGGAACACGCCGCGGCGTAAACACGAGTCATCGACTCGTTTTCTGCGATAACATTTTTTTTTTTTTTTTTTATAAGTGTAGGTATTAAAATAATAACGATGCTTACGGGTTTCGCGATGTTTGGGCCGGGTGTTCTTACCGGTTACCGGACACTGTGTACGTACCACTTACGCGGTAAGTGAACCCGGCGGCGTTTACCCGTACGGCGTGTCAACGCGCCCGATAAAAAAAAAAAAAAAAAAAAAAAACACGCGGACAAAACCACGGCCGAAAAACGTAGTTTTTTTAACCCGGAAAGGTTAACGACCAGCACCTGGTCGTGCAATACGATTTAATAATATTAAAATCGAAATTTCAACAAAAAAAAAAAATCGGCCGACGTTCACCGCCGCACCGCTGTTTGTCGTAGGCGGAAAGCCGGGAAGGTAAAATTGGGACTTTTGTTTTACGGCCCGTGCGTGTTTTGTTCGATTTGACTTCGTAACTGAAAAATTAATTACAATTGTTCGTGTTTTTAACTATAAAACGCCGATAAAAATATTATTTTGTCCACATATAATCAAAAAAAAAAAAAAATATAATATAATTGGTAACTTTGTATCACGTCTAGAATACGCTAATCAACACGTGTGTCTGGTGAAATTCACATGTTTCCACGATCACTTTTCATCGAATCACAACCGAAATGTACAGAAACCGTTAACGCGTGAATATTCTTGGTTTACCGACGTTTTTTATTATTATTTTTTTTTTCCTGGTTGTTGAGAAATGTCCTAGGAAAACCAAAAAAAAAATAATAAAATTCCCTTACCAATTACCTCCAACCGGACAAAATTTGCAACCGGATACCATCGCTGAAGTCGAAATCGACATTAAGAGACGACAGATTTCTGGTAGTATAGTTGCTCACAGAGATGGAAATTTATTTTATTTTTTTTCTTAAGACCACATATCGTAGTAAAAAAAACACTAGCCTTTCCCGGCGTCTAAAACGCGATCATTTATCGAACACGCACATAGTTCTTTCGATTGGGGATTTTTCTACCGTACGATTATTTTTGCTCGGAAAATATTTTTATAATTTTTTTTTTTTTTTTTTACTGTTGGTAGTTAACTGCTCAGAAACTTTCACGGCTTTCGCGCGCGCAACTTCGAAACGTTTTTCAAAAAAACTATTCCAAAACCGAAAAAAAAAAAACCACCCGTTTCGGATAAAATATACGGCGAGCGGAAATTTGAAATTTTCGACCGAGACGGGCGGACATACAACATAATATAAAAAAAAAACGATCGAATTCCCCCCCCCCCGATTTTCACGTTTATTTTTCGTTTTTGTAATCTAACGAAAACCGTAATTGTATGGAAAACGCTTAGGACTTTTTACGCAAACGGTTTCGTCGAGTGTCGTTTTACGGGCACAATCGAAACGGATTTATTTCTCTCTCGTCGGCCAACACATCCGGAGCGCGGCGCCGTAAACCGATTTGCCGTCCGCAAAACGATTTTCCTTTTGGAAATCGACGGAATCGCTTCGCGCCCAAATTCAAATGCGTTTTCGGAACAACGTAATTGTCTCGGTAGGCCGACGGCCAAAACGCCTGTCTAAAAAAAAATCGCTCCGCATCGTACCAACGGCAGATCCCTCCCCCCCGGTTCGTATTACGGTGTCTTGTAATATACGTAGTAGGATCAAAAAGTTCCCGGAATTTATTTATAGAAAAAAAACTATTTTTCTTATCAAATATCTGTTTATTGGAATTAAAAGTAGACATTATTAGCTATCTGTAGGTTTTGTCGTTAAAATTACATTAGTCTCATGTGAGTCATAATCGTGTCCATAAAAAATCAAAAAAATCACGTGTTGTCAAATCACAATTGAAGGTCATGTTGATTGTGTTCTTCGACAATGAAGGGCTAGTTCACTGGAAATTTTTACCTAATGGACAAACAGTCAACTCAAGTTTTTATATTGAAGTTTTAAAGCGTTTAAGAGATTCAATTCGGCGAAAAAGGCAAAGAAAATGGGAAAATGGTTGGTTTTTGCATCATGACAATGCACCGTGCCACTCGTCTTTTGCAGTTCGGAAATTTTTAACGGATAAAAAAATTTCTACAATTCCACAACCCCCTGCAGATAGCTAATAATGTCTACTTTTAATTCCAATAAACAGATATTTGATAAGAAAAATAGTTTTTTTTCTATAAATAAATTCCGGGAACTTTTTGATCCTACTACGTATATTTCAACACGTACGCCACCGTCGCCAGTATTATAACGCAATTTAATAATTACGTATGCGCGGTGGCAATACGTACGTCCGGGGCACTGCCTCTACACTTTCTCTCGCCAGCAATCGTCCGGAATTTTCTAACGAGCCGTTCGGTTTTAATATTTCGCTTCAGACATTATTATCCGCGTCTCCGCGTATACGTCGCGTCGGCATAAACGTACCACAAGTATATAGTAGTAGTAGTAAAAAATATATACGAGGTACGTATAGGTACACTGGGTTTGGGTTATTTCCGATTTCACATTATTGTCGCCGTCGTGTGCTGGGAACTGGCGAACGAAAAAAAAAAAAAAAATAAAAAATTGTTCATACGTGCAAGGTCACAGCTCACTTTCGAACGTTCCGGTAAAAAAAAAAAAAAAATAAAACAAACAGGACGTCGACTTCATCATTGTGATCCGACGAAAACTTATCTATCGTATGACCGCTAAAAATATACTACACCGCGTACACAGTTTTTTTTTTTTTTTTTTTATTTAGGTCTTTTGACAACAAAATTAAATAATATTACCTACGAAATTACTCTATAGTTTCCGACGGGTTTCTACTGCAGTTATATTAATTAATTGGATATATTTTTTTTGTTGATAATCCGTTTTTCTAGATAAAATATTTCATTTTTTTTACAATTTTTTTTTTATTAAATCCGCGGACGACACGAAAATAAATATCGCCGTTCACGTATAGTTTGTATAGACGAGAAAAGTCACTCGTTATACGATCGTCGTCGGCGTTACTTTCTCTAAATAATTTCGCGCTCAAGAAATAATCGAATAAAAAAAAAAAAAACGATAAACGATTTATTTATTTCCCCCCCCCCCCCAACGTGTTAGCTCGCGATATTTGCTCGGGGACAATAATAATTGCGATTTATTGTCGGACGATCGCGTTTTCGTAATACAACGACTTCCGCGATCGATAAATGAATCTCAACAACTAAAAAAAAAAAATCGAATTATATAAAATATTGTGCGGTCCATCGTATACAGAGTAATATCGATAAACGTCGAATTATTGTTATTATAGTTGCGTAAAACCACCGGTTATAAAAGCGATTGATGATCGTCCTCGCGATATATCTATATACGAGGTGTGATCAAAACGATATCTGCTCTAAATACAAACGTCTCGAAAATATATACATATCCAAAAAAAAAAAAAGTAGAGATAACACTCAATTGTGTTATTCAAGCCACGGCTTAACTATTACCTTTAAGTAATGAACGACAATTTGTTGAAGTCCTACGCATGTGTTGTGTCTGCCGTTTAATAAACTCGAGCGGCGGGTTAGCATTCAATTTCGCGTTAAGCTCGGTGGACCACCGATTGAAACTTTTGAAATTATTAAAAAAACATTTGAAGATGAAGCAACAGACACGGTCTTGACTATACGAATATGGCGCAAAAGGTTTATTGGGGGGTGGTGTAGTCGTTAACGATGACTCCTGTGCTGGTCGACCATCAACTTTGAGAAATGTGGAAATGGTGGCGAAAATCCGAGACATTATTCGATCCGATCGACCAATGACTAATAAGAAATCGTTCTAGTAAGTGTAACGTTTCTTACGGACCACGCCAAACTATTTTAAGTGGAGTTTTATTTATTTAACGTTCAGAACAGTCCCAGAATCGATTGTGGTTGTTGCACCACGACAACGCACTTGCCCGTTCTGCCTTATCAATTCGTGAGTTTCTTAGGCTAGCTGATAAACAAATTCCAGTTGTACCTCACCCTCGTTACTCACCGGATCTTGCCCCTTGTGATTTTTTATTTATTTCCAAAAAAAAAAAAAAAGACCTCAAAGGACAACGATTTGATGATATCGAAATAAAAAAAAAAAAAAAACAACTCATACAACTTAAAGTTGAAGACTTCCAACTTTGCATCAAAAAGTACCAGGAGAGATGGAATAAGTGCGTAACATCAGGCGGTGAATACTTTAAAGGACACTAATATTTAAACAATTATCTGTTTATTTAAATTTTTAAATTAAAAAAAAATCCCGGTATTTTTCGATTACACCTCGCGTACACTAGCTGTCCCGCACGGCGATGCTCACGAAAAATTTGAATCTCCCGTGGATTTAACCACTTACCCCTCGACAATCTTAACTGGTCCTTTTTTTTCATTCTTTCTTTTCGCTTATCTCTTTTTCGGCGTTGATCGGCTAATGAGCGAGTGGAGTATTTGGTTTTTATCTATATACTCGTATATATATATATAAAAATGGACGTCTGTCTGTATGGGATTAATAGTCTCAACATGTACTGGAGCGATTTTTACATTTTTTTTTTTTTTTTTTAATTTTGCTCTCCGCGTCGCTGTAAAGTTTAATCGAGCTTAATAATTTTACTAAGATGCAGCATGACGTGTTCCGCGACCCAAATCGGTCCGTCTTTAACAACCTAACCGTACTGTAAAAAGATTGATGCGCTTACACAACAGTCACTTTACGTGCATATATTCAAAGATACGTCGATGGCCTTTGTACGTGTTTTCATTTTTTTTAGCATAGACAGTACAACATGATCGCACTATACAATTATAATAAATAACAGGTTTTTTTTTTTTTCATTTGTGTTACCGAGATAACCCCTAAAAACCTAATTTTAGAGAGTTAGCATTCAATGGAGCGCGGATTTCAATACTTATAAACCTTATCCAGACAATGCGGAAAACGTTGCTAAAATTTTCGTAAATATAGCTCCAGCCCGTATTGAAGTTATGACGTCAATAACAAAATATCGCTCCATTTTTACATGTATAGATATAGACAGAGGTGTACAGAGAGTTCGTGTAAGTCAAACGATAAATGATCACATAAAAGGCGGTTATGTTATGGCGAACCATCGGTTATCTACAAAGATTGTACGTACATTTTATTTCGGTTTTTTTGAAAAATGTTTTCTATCATTTACGTATTGTTCTCGATTATTATGTTTGCGAACATTTTTTTTTTTTTTTTTTTTTTTTTTTTAAAGTATGAAGTTTTTACTTTATCATTATTCCGTTCACTATACCGTTATTAGAACGGTTTTTAACGCATTTGATTTTCTTGAATTTCTACAGCTGTTTACATTTTCCTACGGATTTTGTCGGTCAGAGGAGTGGGTATAATAACAGATAAATTTCGCGTTCGTATTTATTCGGCGGACAGCACACTTCCCCGTTCCCGCGGTTTGAATCGTACACTCGTGAGCACCGACGTGCTTATTCTTACCGATAATAATATATTAGCGTTATGCGCTTCGGAAAATATTCCGAACACGATTCGGACGTAAATGTAAAAACGGCGATTTGCGCGTTTGAAAAATCGAAACAAATGCGTTTATCGTGTAGATTCGCCTTGTAAATGCAGACCAGCACTTGCCGTTTGCGTAGACGTATTCGCACGTACAATGCGCTGTTTGCACAAAGCTCGGATTTTGCATAACCTATACAAAAGCATGGCGCGCACTCGCATAAAAAGCGTGATTTTTTTTTTTTCCTTTCCTTTTGAATGGACACAAATCTTAAGCCGATTTGTTGTCCGTTTCCGCGGTGTCTTACGGCGAAACCGAAAGCGGTGGTTCTATATATATATATATATATATATATATATATATCACTATCACTGTCATTATACCGACCGCGCCTCTTATAACTCTATATATTTCTATTATTTGGTCTGCCATCGTCGAGTGTGTTGTCGTCGTTATTCGAATTTTGCCCGTTACATAAATCCGGATACTAAATAATGTATACAATAAGCCTCTCACGTTGACGTAACCCACGAGTTTTACTCGTGTAATACAAATTATATAAATATTCATAGGGGCCGTCCTGCGTCACACTAATGATAAGAAACGATCGAACGGGTACCCGATTGATAACAAACGCACAGACAGGGCTAAAATTTTCGGTTCTTCAACGGTGAGAAACCGGGGCGATTTTTATTAATAGTTTATACTGTACATGAGGCTAGGCCCTTATGGTCCGATAATCGAACAAAATAAATAATGCGATAATTGGCATTATACATGTAAACAACTAATAGTAATTATAGTTAACGTCATCGCGCACATTATATAATTCCGTAAAAAAAAAACCTAATGCATTTTGTATCGCACTGAAAAATTGACCCCGACTTAACGTACCCGTACTTACAACCCGACAATCGAAACACGCGAGATGCGATTTTTTTTTTTTTTTTTTAAATAATAACGGACCGCTTTGTGTGTTTCAGCCAAGAAAAAAGTGAAAAAGCTACTGATCCCGTTGCTGATCGTGCTGAAGCTGTTCAAGTTGAAGCTACTGTTGTTCTTGCCGCTGATCCTGGGCCTGGCGTCGTTCAAGAAGTTCCTTGGTTTCCTGGCGCTGGTCGTGCCCGGCCTCATCGGGTTCTTCAAGCTGTGCAAGCCCGACCTGCAGCACAACTACGGCACGTACGGGCACAGCAGCTACTATCACAGGCCGTCGCACGGCCCACCGCCACCCGGTCCCGTTTACTCGCCGTACCGCGAACACCAGGAACCGCCGACGCCGTACCGCGAGCACCAGGAACCGCAACAGTACCTCTACGAGTCGCCGGACGGCCGACCGCCGTACGGGCAACCGTACAACAGCGGCGCACCGGCCAGGAACCAGCAGGAAAACAACATGGACCCGGGAACGCCGTTCCGGCAGTCTTCGGGGTCGGTGTCCTTCAAGGATGACGCCAACGACATGGCGTACAGCGCTTACAACAATCAACAACACTAGGGCCGCGCCCGGCGGTAGATCCAATCGCGCCATCTACGCGACGGTCGTTTTCGTTTTAAACGATCGATATTTTTGTATATTACTGTCGTGTATTGATCCGAGTCACCGCGTTTGTACGGACAGTGACGGCACGGCGCAGTAAAAGCTCCTCGGACATGGTGTTTTTAACCGGATCGCCGCACATAACTTACGCATGACAATCAGAATATTCATTTTCCCGTTGTTCGACATCAGCAATGATATTTTTACCAAGTCATTGGTAAACCAATTCATAGTCATTTGTTTTACCTTCACTTCACTATATATTAGACCCGCGGAAACACGGTCAAAACCGTTGGTTTTTTTTTTCTTTTTAACTAATAACTCGCTTTGGTAACGAGGGTTGTCAACATTTATCAAATGCGTTTTGTTGCCAAATTGTATACGATTTGTCCGAGAGAAATATTATTTTTTTTTTTTTTCATTATTTTAGGACTTTTTAAATTTAAACAGTTTAAAAAAATATTGGCTTTGGCGTGAAGTCAATCGTATCTTACCAAACACCGTTGTAAAGACACATTTGATTCCCTCCGAAATCGATTGTTTCGAATATTTTTGATTTTATTGATTTTTAAATGCGATTTGCGAAAGATCTACAAAGTCAGCGACAAAAAAATAACGTATTTAATTTCCAAACTTGTCGTACGCATTTACCAACCCGACCTAACCGTACCTTATCTTTTTTCGCTTTTATTTTTTTTTCGGGTTTCTAATTTCTATAAAATATTATTCGTACGCGCACCAGAGACATATTGTAATATTTATTTTCACCGGAGTGGTGTTGACCGTCCCGATTCCCGAGACGACCCGCTGTATTTTATACGAAATAAATTACCATATATAATATTGTGATCGATCCGACGATTCGGGTTTATCGTCGAGATTCGCGATTTTTATAGGCTAATAGAAGTTCCTCGTTGCGATTTCATACCTTTTGCACATATCGTTTGGTTTAATATTTTTAATTGTTAAGTATTTTATACCGAACGGTGGACATAAACTCGTACCTATTTACTGTAGAATATATATTTTAATTTTTTTTTTTTTTTTTTTTAATACCCTGCGATACATTGTGTTCGAATGGCGGCCGATATTATATCGTATCATTTTTTACAAGTTTTGTAATTTCTATTCGTTAAGACGATTTTGTATTTTATTTTGTAAATATTATAACATTTTTTTTTATTATTATTATTATTATTATTTCTATTCAAATAAAAATACCTACATTATTTTTACTACAATACCTACTGTACGGTTTATCGATTTAAATATTGTACCTAATGTTTAAGAATCACACTTAAGTAAAATCGTTGTTACGAGCGAATATGTTTGGTTTTTTATTTTTTTTTTTAATATCACATTAAGTTTCACGTTGTGTATAGTTTAAAATTGTGTCCAAACAAATATGTGCGTACCGGTTAGTGACAGAGGCACGAATCGTAATCCGAAAACAGTATTCGAAATACTTTTCAAACATTCTGAATATTCCAGACATAATAATTTCTTTCGAATGCACTTAAATACCGTAATCCGAATACTCAAAAAAAAAAAATGATTTAATTCCTAAAAAACAATATATACAGTAAAACTCACTTAATACGCTATCCTAGGGTCCAGTTAAAAAAAAATAGCGTTTTTTCATTTTATGAAATTAAACAGAAAATTATATATTGCAGTGTGAATTATTGAATTTATATTGCATATTATTTTACATTAACTACTTCAAAAAAAAAAAAAAAATGTTGATTTTTGTTCGTTATGTTTTTAAAACAGTTCTAAGTTCTATGAACAGACGTTTACAATTCTATTAAGATGACGTAACGTTTCGTCAGCATTGTCAAAAGACGCGGTTAATCTACATAGCTCATTAACTTGATTAAGTGCGTTTGTTACTGGAAGAGTCGGTGTTGTATCATCATCTTCATTCTCCTCGCTTTCTCTGTCTATTAATCAGCCGATGCAATTCGATCAGTAAATATCTGGTAAATGATTCGACGTCCACGTCAATTTCTCCATATCCTGGGAACTCCTCCAATTCATGAAAATCTTCGCTGCTTTCCTCCACGGCACCAGTAATCACCCACAACAAATTTCGCTTTCCGCATACAGTTCTTAATGACGTTGCCCGTAATTTCATCGCATGCTGCCAGATACGTTGTGTCTGATACATCGAGTCTGTCATGTTTTTTCGCCGGATTTTTACTTTGCATTTCTTTCGTGTATCGTAAAACCAATTGTTTTCTCTCGATATTTTTGTTTTAAAACCTTGACGATTCCTCGATCCAGTGACTGTAATTTGCTTGTTGCATTCGGGGGTATAAAAAAACAAGTTTTATGTTTTACTTTGTATATACGATTGCCACTCTCGTTTTGCATTCCGAGTGTTTTACTATCCATCCGGGTATTTACTTTGTTCTCGGGCAACACTTGTTCGGTTACGAACAATCATCCGATTTTTTACATTTATTACCAGATGAAACATGCAAAAAAATGTCTAGATTTCCAATAATCTGTACAGTTTATAGAAACGGACAACAAATGACGTTACACCGGTCGAATAATCAAATAAAAACCGTGCTGTAGGTTAAAAGTTAATTCGTTTTTTTCTTTCTTTCTTTGACTGCGTTTACGTAAAAGTTAATTTATAAAACGAATTGAAATATTAATGGCGATATTATCCTAGTGAAAAATTGAATTTGACATTTTCGTCGGCAAGCGATATATCTCCGCTCAGTAATTTTCAACGGTAGACCTTAAATTCGTCGTTCGCGGTAAATGTGAAAATATTGCATTCGTTTTAATATTAATTATTAATAATCGGGACACGCGTAGGTGCCTGATGGATATATGTTTTTAATTGTCGACACGTTAATCACAAAGGAATCGTAAAAAAAAAAAAAGCTAACAAATAGTAATAAATGGTATACGATTTAATATTCCGATCGTTCGGTCACTCTCGTAGTTTAAGGAATTTTGAATTAATATTCTCGAAACGATCCGTCTGCTCGTCCTATTTCGCCCCCTGTCATTTGGTGTCCATAGAATTTCGGCCATCACTGGACGCGACCAGGGCCACGTGTTTAATGGGTGGGGCTGGGAGGTTAGTGACAGGTGACAAACGATTGTAGCCAAAGTAACCCGAAATCGATAACCATAAGACTAATGTATCGTCATTTGGTTTTATGGATTATAAAATTCGTCAGGTTAGTCGTGGACGTCGTGGATGTTTGAACGAGAACAATTTTTACCAACCGAAAGATGTTCGTTGAGAAAAAAAAACAAACTAAAAAAAGAAAAATGATTTATAGGGACGCTGGTGTTGTTGATAATTTCAACAGTATTCAATTTTTTTATTTATAAAATTAGTCAATTGTAGAAGACAATATTTCCAATGTAATATGAGAGACTAGGGTCTGGGAAAGTGAGGGGTAGGCCGTAGCAGGCTGTTTCCGATTGACAGAAAAATGTGTCTCGCCTGTGAGCGACGGTTTAGCCTAAATGCCGACCACTTGACGCAACACATTCGACGTCATCTTGTGTATTTTTTATTTTTATTTTTTTTTATTTGATTTCCTGCTATACTATTCCCGTTTAAATCGAACGTACTGTTGAATTTCTTCTCGTCATACGTGTTACGATAAATTTCAACGAACCCTCCGAAAATACGATTTATTATTTTTTAAATAATTTGTGTAGCACTGTTTTTTTTTTTTTTTTTTTTCCGAACCGAGTAACCAAATAGCTTATCGTTTTACTAGAAGATGTGTATTTTTTTTTCTTCTTCTATAAATCACTTTTTCGGTCATTAAATTTGTTCCAAATTATTTACTCCGCGCCATAATATTGGATCCGAATTATTGGCTGGCGGTGCTTTGTTTGAAACATTTTTCTAGATTGCCGATAGTTTTTTTTATAAAAACCTCAGCTACATATGGGACAAAATCCGATTAATATTTACTTTTTGACCGTATCGATTTACCAAGCTACGGTCAGAATCGTTTTTTTCGTTTTTTTTTTTTTTTTATTATTGCAACGATTCATCGGTTTTTCAACAAAATAACGTAATTGCGAAAAATGTGAAACTTTAACGCTACATAATTTTACATTTCATAGTTCTACACAAAAACTTTTAGCATACAATTTGTATTAAATTTAATCTTCTACGATTAATAATCAAAGTTTTTTCGTCCTAGATTAATTGGTAAAAATATATTATTAATAAACTAAAAATAGTACGAAATGTTCGGAAGTTTTTTTTGTTTTTTGGCTACTTACGCAAGGTACTTACAAGGGGGGAAGGGAGGGGAAGGTTGAAAACTTGGATTTTGAACGACGAAACAGTCCTATAGTAGATATTAAAAAACTAAAACTACACGATGTTTTGTAAGGTAAAATGTCAGTATTCCCTGGACTATAGTGATAATTTCCACTATCGACAAAAAAAGTGTATGATTATTAAAGTGGTTATCTCAAACCGGTCATTGACAGTGGCATTTTTACCATTTCGACCAGCTTTGAGAGGTCTGTGAGCTTCCGAACCAACTCGTATTGTTCCAACACTATACGCGTACATCGGGCAACATCTTTGGCAATCAATTACAATTGTCGATCGTTTCGAATTTTTTTTTTTGTTTTTTTATCAATTAACCAATTTAACAATGGTATCGTCCGATTGCGATTTTGAAGGTCGCTCAGAACGTTAGTTTATGTCTTTAACAGAGATGTCCGGCCTTTTTCGAAACGCTTTAAGTGTTCAAAAGTCACTTGCACGACGACACAAAGCATTATACGTTCAAGAACTAACAATATCGATTAATATCAAGTGTCCGTAGGATTTTTTTTTAACGATTTTACCAATACAATATTCTATACAAGCGCGTTGCTTCCGGCATATTTTATGACACTTTTAAGCAGTGGTAAATTTACGGGGATATTTTGGAGTCCGGACTCTCTACGTCGGCCCCGTTGATATCTAACATATGTCATAACCATGTTAAATTGTATTTTTATACGCGATTACCAACGGGGGGAAAAAAAAAAAAAAAAAAAAAAAAAAAATTCGTTTTCCAGTTAGAAATCCAAAAGGTTCAGTGATGGCGATACAATTATTCTGGGATATTATTTCGGACTGTTATCTCGGCATAAACTCCGATAAGATTATCGTTTATAACAAGTAAACATCGAAAGAGGATCAGGAGCGCGAGGACATATCTGGACTTCCCCGCTTACGGCAAATTCCTCAATACGCCACTGTCTTTTAAACACTGGAAATTACCTCTTGTTCGTTTTAGTATAATAATATTAACACGAACAGTTTTTCTGTAATAATTTTAGTCTGGTTGCGCCTATTCTCTTACGTCTCGCAACAATAATATTAATACTCGAACAAAAACAAGTACACATTTAGCAATTAATTGTTTTGAAATTAATCGCGTCGCTTTATTCGTTACAAACACACGCGCGTGAAATAAATATTATTATTTAGTTTAAATGAAATTCAATATTATAAGTAGTAAATATTGTTTCGTGCCCAGGGAAAATAAATTAAAATGGACGCCGTCATCATCCGCCGCAGTTCTCCGCGCGTCCCGTCAGGGAACGCGAGTCGGTATGTAAGCGATCGGGTACGGCGTCTGGCCGCCGTCCGTCAGCACGCCGTCGTTGTCCTCGGCGACGGGACGTCCCGGGCCGGTCGGCTGGCCGGCACCGGCCGCCGGCGAGGCGTGCACAATGCTCACGTGCTGGGGCTGCGACGCCACCGGGCCCCCGCGGCCGCCCACGTGGTACGGGCCCTCGTCGTTGGCCTGCATGTGCCGGGCGTAGCTGTACGGGGCCGACGACGAGTACGAGGCCCCGTGCACCAGGTGCTCGTTATCGTAGATGGCCGGCTTGGTGATGATCTCGTAATGGGACGTCTTGCCGTGGCTCGCGCCGTGCGTGCCGCCGCCGCCGTGACCCTTGAGCGCGCACACGGCCGCCAGGACCAGCGCCAGCAACGCCGTCATCAACGCCTTGCCCGACATGGCGGCCAGCGACATGAAACCAATGGCCGCCAGCGTGCCGGCCGACCACAGGGCCGCGTGGTTCATCCCGTTCTTTTTGCCCCGACCTGTCACCGTTAGATTATTTTACTGTTAGACATTTGCGATTTCAGCAGTGGTGGCACTATGGCCGGTGGAAATGTGGAAAACCGTTTAGAGAAAATAGAAACACGTCTACGCGCCACTCAGAATCTAACAAATACATTTTAAGCAATGGTTTGTGTTTTTTGTTAATATAAATTTTCCGTCTGTGAACTACTTAGAAATCTGACTGCTATCTGACTACTTCTCTGTAGGAACCTGACTTGTAGCTTATGGGATCTGGTCGGTGCATTGCGAATATCTTTTCTTTTTTTTTTTCATTATAATTTCCTTAATAATGAGAGAAAAACTAAGAATAATGGAAATATTTATACACAACGACGGTTTCTGTTATTTTTGTGCGATTTGGGGTTTGTTTTTTTGTAGTTCCGTTAAAATCAGTTGTAAAAAAAATCTCGAAAATAATCGTAATAGAAATCTGAAATGTACGTGGTCGAATTTTAAAATTATTGTGGTGTCAATTTGAGCATTTCATTAGCTATTTGAAATCATCGAGTTTCGTTTTAGTTTTAATTCGATTTGATGTGAATACAATTTGTTTGGTTTCTAGGGAAATGCTCGAAAATATAATAATTGTTTTTTTGGTACTATAAAATTATCAAAAATCCGTAGTCACTCTTTCGGTTTTTTTTTTAAATAAAGAATAATTTAATTAATAGAAATCAATAATGAAAATTCGTCAAATCGACAATTACGAAAATATTTAGATTAACAATAATGCGAATCCGAAATCATCAAACTTCTCTGTTTTAATATTGATTTTCATTAATTGTATGGGAGTATTTCACTCTGTGTATGCAATCGTCGTGCAACCAATGGATATTGATTAAAATTCCCCATACATTATCTATCTATTGCCTTTAGAACTTCCCGTCTATAACAGCGGCCCGCGGTGCGGAATATGTCGGTTTTTAATTTTCTCGTACGTTTTTTTTTACTGAGTACTCGTGAGATTTGTAAAAAAAAAAAAAAAAAAAAAAAACATTAAAAGTACTACAGGCGACCAAAGAGTATTCAAATCGACGTGAACGATAATTAATGTTAGTAAACATAGGGCAATAAAGAGAGTAATGAATAATATAATTTTACCGGTCTCCAACAAGTCGAAGGGCAGAATTCTGACGAGCATCTGACTGCTGAGCTTGCGCATGTTCTCCACGGCCGCCGTGTCGACCAGCTTGACGCTGATGGACAGCGAGCCAAGGTACGCGTCGACCCGCTCCATCAGGTACCCGTCCAGTTCGTCGGCGGACTCGTTGCCGCGGACCAGCGACTTGACCACGTCGGCCGGTATCCCGTTGGCACCGCCGCCGCCGCCGCCGCCGCCGCCATACTGCTGGTAACCGGTCCCGGTGTCCGTCGCCGACGTCTGGTTGTAGCCGCCGTCCGCCGCCCGGACCAGAGACACGCCCGGCACCAGTTGGTAGGCCCGCGCCGTGCCCAGCCGGTCGATCAGCCGGATCAGGTCCAGTTTCAGACAGGTCATCGTGTACCGGTGCAGGCACTTCTTCGTCAGCACCTTGAGCGCAACACGCCGCAGCGATACATGTGATACACGTAATATTATTTATTGTATTGGCGGACGACATAGGCGAGACTATTTGGGGGCCGCGCGCGCCGGTACGCTTTTGTTTTTATTGTCGGACGTTCAACGATATTAGGTTGGTCGGTAAAATCGGTAAAATGAGACCCGCGACGTGTACCGCAAGCTAGACGACGGAATGAAAAGTCATCGGGAAAATTTATTGAAAGGTTTGAGTTTTGACGGAGAACCGTGCGGAGAGACAAGACCGTGGCTAATTGTTATTAACCGATTAAAAACCCGAATAAGAGACCGTGAATTATTCGTTTTAATTAACTTTTGTTTATCGTGCGTATTCGAACAGCTCCGCGTACTATTGTTTCCGAAAACCACATCGTAGGAAATATATTTAATTAATGCATCCGAATCGGACTGGACCGAAATCGGAGATACATACAATTGTAATATATACCGTGACCAAAACGAGTAGAATTGACCAAATCGACGATAATTAATTTCACCGTACCAGACATTGTAAATATTATATGCGGTCAATTCAATTTCAATGTGACGACATGAATATTATTTGATCGAGTTGAGTTCAATCCGGACTTGGAATTTCGGACCAATGTTTTCGGGGCAGAAAGTTTTCGAAAAACGATTTCGACCGAGTTCAATCTTGAACCGTAACAAAAAATTCATTATTTTTTTTTTTTTTTTTTCTAATCAAAATTGCGATTACGAATATTTATTTCAAAATAACGTATACGAGTTAGCAGACGAGTATTCTGTAGTACTATGCAGACATATTTCTGTACGACCGTGCCGAAAGTTGATCGGTACCAAAACTAAATTCGTTAGCTTGTATTGTTACAATGTTTTTTTCACAAATTAAACAATTATCATTTTCGTTTTATAGTTTATAACGGATACAATAATAGAGCCGCACAATACAATTTCGACCTTATTCGTCGGATATCGCGTTTAATACAAAAATTTTGCACGTACCTGTTTTTGCCATAAATAGATTAATGTCAAACTTTTAAACAAAAAAAAAAAAACACTTTTATGCGGATAAATTACCATAAATTGTATTAGATATAAACGAATATGAAAAATAACTAATAAAAGTGAATATTTTATAATTAAACAATTTATACTATATACTATTTCAATTTTCAAAAACGCGAAAAATCAAAAAAATTGTTGTCAATCTCGTATCCGATGTTTTTCCCATCATATCGGCAATTTCCTCTGGGGTTATTGCTATGTCCCTATGAGATATTATACACGGATCGTTGAGTCCAGATTAATCGGTTTGCCAGTTGTGAATCTAAAATGCGTTTGTTCCCTATCCTGTATATTATCTTGATTCGTGACATTGATATATCTATATATGTATATATAAAATAAAAAAACCTGACGTGGCTGATTCGTTTATGTTGTTGTTGTGTACGTAATTGTCAGGGCAATTACGTATGTGTATGAACGAAAACCGGACAGTCGGACAACATTTGAATGGTTAAAAGGGTAAAAATGTCGAGATAGAATGAAAAACGTGTTGTCGATAATGCCGTGGACACCAAACAGTATAAACGACTATACAAAATAAAACGGCGAGTGTGGTTACCATGGTAGCAAAAGCGTTACGCTAAATCGGTAATCCTCTTCGGCAAAATATACCGACAAAAACAGTGATCAAGCTACATTTAGCCAAGACACTCGAAATGAAGTGAAGAACCAAAATATTCCAACGAAGAAAACGAGAAACCACCGTCAATGGATGGCTAGCCATCCCGAAATAAAAAAAAACCCTGACGCTTTTGACAGGGGTATATATATAGTTTATCCGAATAACAGTAAATGTTTTAACTTAAGAATACGTTTCTTCGCGTTATCAAAAGTCCGATGTCCTTTGTAAGAAATCGAGGAATAAAATCTTTTTTAAAAAAAAAAAAAAAAAAACTGTCTGCTTCAGTGTAGGATCCTTACTGGTCGCGGAGCTAGAGAAACGGTATTGATCCCAAAAACACCGATTTTACCAACCAATTTACCATTTCAGTTTAGACGGTTCCAACTTTCCGTAAAATTATGCTTTTCAATGAACATAAATACGTCACAGGACTAATCGTTGACGTTGCACGTTCTGACCTGACCGTTCCAGACAAATGTAATGCGTGAGGCTAACGGAAACTTAAAATTTAAAAATAATAGGGTAATTAATAAAAATTTAGAGAGAGAGAGAGAAAAAAGCATACACATCATAATAAAACCAATACATTATACACTTTGGTCTGAATTTAAAAAAAAAAAAAAACGATGATGTGCGGGACAGCTAGACGATTCTGGATGACCAACAAACTCGAACCAAAGCTGGTCGATGGTAGCTAGTATATATATAGTTAAAAATCGTAAAATTTGTATAAAATTATTTGGCGCGTTAACCGAATCTTGTTTTATCACGCGATTTGGGGGACGAAAACTCGAAAAATAATGATGAGAATAACCGAGTTACGACGACCGTTTCCGCTATGTGGGGGGGTGGGGGAGGGTACCTATATACGAGTTATACCGATAATAAGGGGCAAGTTATAATTAGATAGGTACCTGTTTGAGGAGCTCGGTGTTGGCCGCGTCGTCGTTCCTCGGGCCGGACCCGTGGTACTGGTGGCCCGGCGTTTGACCGGCCGCGGTGGCCTTTTGCGCCCCGGCGTCGGGCTGGCCGTGCACCGCCGGCGGCTGCGCGGCGGCCGCGTTCAACAGGCACACCGCGCACAATGCCGCGGCGACCGACGCGCCGCGTTTTCCCGGACCGCTGGACAGCCTGGACATGGCCGACGCAAAACGTCGTACGTGTGCACGTCGTGTATGTGTAAGCGGCGGGTTCCTAACGATTCCGGCGGACTTGTATGTGGAGCGACGACGACCGAGGAGTGTTCACTAATGTTTTATCGCTGTTCGCCGGACGGATAAAACCGGTAAACTGGAGCTGTCCGGCGGCGGACGGGTGGTTTTTATATGACCGGTCAAACGTAAACGATTATCGTTCGCGGTCCGGCCGAAGACGCGGTGGAAACGCGCGCGTGTGCGGAGAGAGAACGAGAACGGCGAGAGAGAGCGCGCGGATATTGACGGGGAAAAACGATAGGGGGAAAAGAAAAAAAAAAAAATAATAATAATAATGTTGGAAATCGTTTTGTTTAAATGTAAACGAGCCGATGATTCGGCGTAACAATCGGTGTCGATGTGTGTCAAGGGGCTAATATAGCCAGGAGGTTTCGACGGAAAATTAATTATCCGGCTGGGTTTTTTTTTTCTTCTTTTATTTTTTTTTTTTTCCTAACTTTTCCTGTCCGTCTATCGCGCGCGCTCGTGGTGTCCGGTTTCGTATTACTTTTGTTTTTCACTCGCGTGCCGGCCGGGCATACTGAAATTCCACAATTCGTTTCGATTTGCGGCGGGAACGGCGAGAATTATATATGTTTATTTCGACTTAAGCCGATGGACCGTAACGAGCGGATTTTCGAGCGAAGAAAAAAAAAAAAAAAAAATACACAACGATTAACGATCCGGTGTGTCCAAGGTATAATAACACCGTCCGCAGACGGCCGTTAACCGCCGTCAGTCTTTCAACCTAACGAAGCCCACTGGCCACCGGAAAGCCGTTTATTCGTTTATGATCTCGTGATATGATATGATCGCACGAATACTCGCCTCGTATCGCGTTTTAGATACAATTTTATGTCTGTAAACAACTTTTCCGGCGGCCGTTTTTTTTGGGGGGGAGGGTGGTAATAAATTTTTTCTTATATCGAGGAGATTTTTGTTTGATTTGCCACGTAATTCTCTAAACAATCGGGGGAATAATCGTCGAAAAACCGGGATATATAAACCGCGATGATTATTTTAGATTTTGTTTTGTTTAATTTTTTTTTAAGACGACAGTTGAACAGTCACCGAATTCACTTTCTAGACGTTTTTCGAGTGTTTTTAACAATTATATGCAACTGTTTTTATTTGATTTCGTTTTAAGACGAAATTTATGGTGAAATTGCACGAATACTCGCCTCGTATCGCGTTTTAGATACAATTTTTATTTTGTGTCTGTAAACAATTTTTCCGGCGGTCGTTTTCGGGGGATGGTAGTAATTTTTTTTTCTTATATCGAGGAGATTTTTGTTTGATTTGCCACGTAATTCTTTAAACAATCGGGGAAAAATCGTCGAAAAACCGGGATATATAAACCGCGATGATTATTTTAGATTTTGTTTTGTTTAATTTTTTTTTAAGACGACAGTTGAACAGTCACCGAATTCACTTTCTAGACGTTTTTCGAGTGTTTTTAACAATTATATGCAAATGTTTTTATTTGATTTCGTTTTATAACGATTAAAATGTCGTAATCCATTTTATATCAGGCCGTTTTAAGACGAAATTTATGGTGAAATTGCACGAATACTCGCCTCGTATCGCGTTTTAGATACAATTTTTATTTTGTGTCTGTAAACAATTTTTCCGGCGGTCGTTTTCGGGGGATAGTAGTAATTTTTTTTTCTTATATCGAGGAGATTTTTGTTTGATTTGCCACGTAATTCTTTAAACAATCGGGGAAAAATCGTCGAAAAACCGGGATATATAAACCGCGATGATTATTTTAGATTTTGTTTTGTTTAATTTTTTTTTTAAGACGACAGTTGAACAGTCACCGAATTCACTTTCTAGACGTTTTTCGAGTGTTTTTAACAATTATATACAAATGTTTTTATTTCATTTTGTTTTATGACGATTAAAATGTCATAATCCATTTTATATCAAGCTGTTTTAAGACGAAATTTATGGTGAAATTCGTTAAAAAAAAAAAACTTAAAAAAAACACGGACAATTGCCAATTTATTTCCTATGCAGATTTTATACGATATCCAATTTAAATTTATCGAAACGCGTTCGACCGAACGTCGTCCGTTCAGAATGGGTTTTCGTTTCGCGTATACGGATGTAAATTGAATTATCATATTTATTCGGCCGTACCCCACCCGTTTTTCGAAACAAAAAAAAAAAAATTAATAAAATTGTTATTTTATTATCTGTTCGCAGCCAGGCAGGCCCGTGCAAAAAGTCGTACTATTTAAACGAAAGTGCGTATAATTAATAATGAACAAAAAAAAAAAAAAAAAAAAAAAAAAATAACCTAAACGAAACGGACCGAAATCTCAGCCGTCGACGAAGAATTGAAGAATGAAAGAAAAAAGAAAAAAAAAAAAAATCATTTATTATAACGACGCTATTGTTTAACGGTCCGATTGTCGTGACAATGATTTTTCGCCGATTCACGCGATATCCAAATACACCCGTGGGCGGCGGTTCACCCGGGACTCGCGACCGCCCGGGTACAGCACCGTCAGTCATTAACCTCGTACGCGATCCGCGAGCATCTCCGGACCAACAACAGTAGCGACAATGATGCACCCGTCGTCGGAGCCGCGATGCGCACGGCGGTCCTCGTTGTTGTGCTGCCTGTTCCTGTACGCGGCCGGCAACCGGCTGCTCCATTCCGCCGCCTCCGCCGCCGCCACGCTGTCCGCCGCACAGGTACGGTATACGCAGAGGGTACCCGATTTCTCGGGTAAACATAAAAAAAACGGCCCCCCCGAAAAACGAATATAATCGAATTGGCGCCCGAAAACCGTAAAATAATATTGTATTTATGGTACCCCTTGGCAAACCCAGGGGGAAATTTTTCGTTAAAAAAATACGCAAACGTCCGAATCGAAAATTTAGATACTATTCCAGTGTGGTTATTTTTCATATTATTATTTACTATTGAACATGAAAAAACAAATCAAACGTTTTATTCTGGTAAATAATAATTTTGATAAAAATTGGAGATAAGAGCTCCGGACGACGAAAAGTAAACTAGGTTTATTAATAGTACAATCGTTTTTAAATTTTGTACTGCCCGTGAGCGTGTACCAAAATTATTGTCACACTACCATATTGTTTAAGGGGTTGCGTATAGGCAATATTAACGAAATCCTTGATAAATTGACAATATATCTTAACTTGAAAACGTACCAAAATTTCCTCTCGTATAAACGTAAAACTGGCCCTTACCACATGTATTTATTGTGTATGCTCGTGAAATTCGTTCGAAAATACGTTCACGTAAAACAGAAAAAAAAAAAATCCCATTCAAAGTGATTTTAGAATTTTTACGTTTTGTATAATAATTAAAGACAACGGCGTGATATATTTTCAATTTGTTCGAATGAAACGGTAGATTATGGTCAATGGTTAAAAATGAGATTTTTTTTTTTACAATTACAAATAGCCTTAACTTTGTTGCAAATTTATATTTAACTAAAATGGTGAGATATATCCGTTTTACCATCGGGATAAAACGGTTTTCCGACACAACGCCGACGGTCCCGTCAAGGTGGCCGTTGAAATGTACAAAAATAATATTCGGTTTTTGCGAAATTACGGAGACAATTTCAAAAACCGTTTGCGGGCACCTTAACGAGGATTATCGACGCACACCGACACGTCGTTTATTCGCCCCGATATCCATTACATACGTTTATGCTCGCCAAATTATACAGTTCCATAACGACGCCCGTCACGACAATTGTTGATTGTAATTTCGGTCGTAACTCTATCGAAAACATACGAACGCGAAACCGTGTGTTGATATTAAGTATCGTACTGTATTTACATAAAATTATCAACATTTTGGTAACCAGTACGTTAAGGCGAGCCCGGATCGAGGATCGATCGGGGCACCCGGAACGCCGGACCCGTTCAACTCGGACTTTAAACATTTTTATTACTAATAATCGTATCGTTTTTGTACCGGCACGAGTGAAAATAAAAGAAAAAAAAAATCAAATTTTAATTTCTAAACCTCAGTATCAATTATTAACACGCGCAATGTAGTAGTTCGCAACTACAATTTTAATTTACAATGATTTTCGTCTTGTTGCCGAATATTCGAATATCGATTTATCGTTTGTCGTTTAGAGTGATTAAGACAATTTTTAGTTTGCCCGACTAATTATTTAGTCGTGTCAACAACACGTCGTGTACCGAGAGAACTATAACGAATTAGTTGAATTATTGTTATTTCCAACGATAAACACTCGGCTATAATTCGTTTCAGTATTCCTCGGACCAGTGGCGTAACTAGGACGTTTTTTTTATTTTTTTTCTAAGGGGACGATATGAATCGAAAAAATCGTAACTATCTATTTTCGCAGAATATTTCATGAACGTTTAACATTAGGAAATTGCGTTGTGCAATAATGCACCTCGAACTCGTGACTCGCACGATACCTGCGCGTTCGGTTCACAACCGACAATACCCGCCGTCTCTATATTGGCCGCACCGCCATCGTCCGGGTACCGTCAATAATCAACGAATAACGTGACGTGTTTCCTCCGCGACTCGTGTTTTTATATTGCACGTAAAAAACCGATTAAACGTTTAAAGGGTTCCCCGGAGTACGCCGCCGATCATACATTTACCACCGAGTCGCTATATTAACCCGAGATTATAGTCGAGTTCGATTATATCGTTCCAACCGTAATATTTGTGTGTTTGAGAGCCAGTTCAATTGTCCCGTTTATATCGCGTACAGGCCATACTTTTAACCTTTCGCCTTTCTTTTGGCCGTTTTCCCCATTTGACATTTTTTTTTTTTTTTTTTTGGCTACTAAAAGGCGAGTACCGGTTTGTTATTGCCCGTCGGGGAAATATTATCAGAACACTATTCGCGTACAAGTGAACGATGGCTGGTGGGGTGGCACGGAAATGTCAGTTATTAAGTGAGCAGCTGGCCAAGCCATGCCATTGTTTGGTCGACAGACTTTACGCCAAAAAAAAAAAAAAACAAATAAACAATACCGTTTCCGTTTTGCTTGTTCATAATTCTCGATTTTCGTAAAAATATTTTGTCCGTCATTAGATTTATTCCGCGCCGGCTCGGCCGATCGCGGTGTTGAAGAAAAATCGATTTAAATCGAAATTTAAAGAGACCAACCCCCTCCCTGCCATTATAAACAAACCAGACATTTTACTGGCAGACTTGTATAAATTAGTAAAAAAAAATACTATTTGGGTTTGTATTGTTTCCGTACATGGGTATATTGAAATACGACCATCCGAAATACTGTTAGGTTAAACCGATCGAAATATACCGAGATTTTCAACCGGCATGCGGGGTTAAAAATTATGTTTAAAACATCTAAAAACTTTAAACCGTTATTTACCGTGGTCAAACAAAAACATTTGATTTATTTTTTTTAATATTTCTAACCAGATTTATATTAACCAATATAGAATCTGAATAAAACGAGAAAACCAATAGGTTTTGCCGGACACGGAGTGTACGTCAATAAATACAATCGGTGTACGGTTCGGACAGCTTTACAAAAAAAACACTGTTAAAATCTATTAAAAAAGTTTAAAATTTAATATGTACATAATTTACATAATCAGTAACATCTAAGCAATGATTTTTAGTAAAAATTGTAAAATCACCTACCCACCTACTTAATTGTTTAAAACTAAATAATTAGGTTAGAGTATAATTAACAACTAGAACAATGCGAATTGAATGAATTTACAACATTGATTAAAATCAGTTTTATACGGTGTTAAATTGTTTTAGACGAGGTTTTTTTTTTTTTTTTTTAGGGGGAAACCATTGTATTAAACGTTTAAAACTGTTTCAAATATAAACTATACGTTTATATGTATATATATATATTTTTATTTTTTTTTTTTTATCAACCCTGGAATTAATTGATTTATTTATGCGATTTTTAATAATAAATTAATAGTTTGTGGTTTTGCGGTAAAACGTGAACGAAATACGGAGACGAGACATTTTTGTTTTTCAACCGTACGAATCCGTTTAATTCGTTCGATTCAATACGCTCCATTGTTTATTTTCTCTCTCTCTCTCTCTCTTAAACGCATTTTATTAAACGAAAATCATTCGCCGACTTAATGGTTACGATAATTAAATCTTTTTAACGATATAAAATTCGTTTGTATTATCTTATTACGTACTTACGCGTGTCGCATATAGGAGGAAATCCGATAGAATTTAAAGGCTGGGGGGGGAGGGTGGCAAACACCCGTATGTCCACATATAAAAATGATAAAATCTGATATCCTCAAGTACCAAAATAACGATTGTAATTTGCACATATGCCAGTCGTGATGGCGACAATAATAATAATAATTTTTTTTTTTTATATATACAATTTATCGCATAATCTATTGAAAATATGATTTTTACAAAAAAAAATATAAGTGAAGGCAATGGGGAATTTTTTTTTTTTTTTTTTGTAGGGCATAGCCAATTCTCACCCCAAACCAAATCCCTAGCTACGCAACTGAATAAATTTATATATTGCCCGAATACATATATGATACATATTAAGTAATATATATTTTGTGTATTCGCGCCATCCGGTGAGTGTTTGGGCACGGGGGCACCGATAACTTTAATACACACGTGGCGAACTAATCCGTCAAGACCAGTGTGTTTGCCAAACGGCGTGCCGTGTAAACTTGAATTTTTTATTTTAATAGACTTGAAAAAAAAAATAAAAAAACACAGTGTACACGTTAAGTTAAATATCTAAATTTTAAATTCTGATTCTAGATAAGTACAATTTTAGCGTGAAACGCGTACGTGTCGCCGGTTGCACACTAGTTGAATTCGAGGAGGAATTGTGGATAAACATTTCTTGTTCGACCGATAGCAGTCGTTAACGTTTCTCGTTTTCAATAATTAGCCGGTACTGGAAGGCGTGTTGTAGGAAATGGTAACAACAATGGTGTTTATTGCGTTTTCTGTAATTTTTCGGATATCCGGTAGTTAATTAAATTCCAAAAAAATGGACGAGTTGTGTATGAAATTGTAATTTCAACGAACGATCTGATCGAAATGTTGTTCTCGTCCGATTAATCTTAAACGAGATACAGCATCTAATGGGTACAGCACAAGGATTGCGTGCCCAAATGTATTCGTCCAACAGACAATTTCTTCGGGTTTTTTTTTTTTTTTTTTGTTTTTCTTTCGGAATTATAAGGCGGTTAATAACCAATAGCAGACGTTAACTTCTCCGTGCGGATCCAATGTCTGCTGGGGACACGTGCAGTCGTTTTCTTCTCAATATTTATCCAATGTGTGCCGCGGTGAGGGGATAAAAATAAGTTTGGGATACCTCCCCCGGGGGTCTAGACGGACGAAAGTCCGACAATTAATAATATTTTCTTAGTGTGTTTCATTATTGACGACGTATCGGAAAACGTATTGGTTAGATTGTAAAACCGGCACCGTGTGTACGCGTAAACCCGGTTAAAACATCGAACGCACTCGATCGGTATCGATTCGAAACCCTTAAATTATTTAATTTCAAACAATACTATAGTATTATGATTTCTACTACTTTCACGCGGCTAATACAATTTCGCCGTGTAACTAATTATGTCGGAATATGAAGAGTGGGAAAAAAAAAAAAAAAAACAAATAAATAAATAATAAAATAATCGGTCGCTTTGAATCAATTTATAATTTGCGCGTGTGCATAATATACACCGAGACCAAATCATTTTATTTCGACTTTCCCATTCCCTATATATATATATATATATATATATATATATATGCGTGCAGTCAAGACGACAAATGCAATAATTAAAATTAAATTAATACAATTCCGAACAGTCCAACCCGAATCGGGTTGGTCGATAACGAATGAACACGTTAAAAAAAAACCCAATGGATTTAACGAAATGAATGTTGATAAATTATGAAAAGCAACATTACCTATATCGTAAAAGTCACTTTTTGAATAAAACTAAAAACTTTGACCAAATTTATTCGTCGGTATATAAATCTATCCGTTTAATACATAAAGTAGTTGTGTAGTGAGAGATTTAAGAGTTGGTTTTTTTTTTTTTTTTAATATAGTATATTTATTGCGTATCCGTTTACTTATGTAAATGTATTTCAAAAAAAAAAAACGATTTATATAGTTGGCCGTTATACGAAAAAAAAAAAATTAAAATAAAAACCGATAATAAATTTTATATAATATAATACAATACTTTTTTTTTTTTTTACGATACTTATGCGAGTGTGTTATGAAATGTTTTTGGGAAAAAAAAAAAAAATGTAAAACCTATTTCACGTAACATACATGTGTAGGTGAATTTTGGTTAATTAAATTTAGCTTTTATTTTATGAAGTATTTTTAATAATTTTTCTCTTATATTTTTTAATTTTTTATTTTTTTTTAAATTTGTTTGATATCAGTGATACATATTACACACTTACGTTAAGATATTACGAACAACTAAAATATTACATTTTAAATTTTAAACATAAAATCAATATTATTAAATCGTGCGTAAATTCATCAGTTTCAAACAATGTAACTAACCTTGGAGATTTATAGCGTATTTCTCACTAACCGATAAAGTGTTTCCCGTGTAAAAAAAAAACACAAACGTATTAATAAAACAACAGTAACCTGTTCGTTCCATTCAGAATCTAGAAAAAAAAAAAAAAAAAAAAAAATATGAAAACAAACACTTATAATATATAATATAATGTCCATAACCGCGTGCAGTATAATATAATATTCATTTTTTTCGGATGATTTTATGTTTTTAATAGGAACGGTACAATTTCGATATTATATAGGACTAGAACGAGTGAGAGTGCGTTTTACTAGTGATTATGGAATTATCGAATAGTTTCCATAGTAATACACGTCGTGTTATTCGATAGTTTATTTGTACATCGGGCTAACGGCTAAAAACCGTTCACGAAATTCGAAATGCGTTAATATTGGACGCAGAGTCGTAATAGATTTAAATGAATAATAATAAATCTTAAATGCTGTGTAAATGCTCGTCAAAATAAGAAAAAAAAAAAACACAAACCGATTGTATTTGATATTTCACAACAAAGTCGAATCAAACCGATCAATAATTTGCGCGCAAACGTGCAATTTCCATTAGAGGTTCGTAAAAGAAAACCACGAGAAAAAAGTCGACGTAATGATTTGATTTATATACGCACGCTACGATAAATTATCGCAAACGAAAAACGATTCTACGCGAAGATCGGTTATGAACACATGGTATGATAAATATAAATTATATTCATTTGTAACCTTACCATATAGGTTTTCGACAAATTTTAACATAGATTTGAATTTAAAACGCCGACGAAAGTAAATTGCAACGTTTGCGTCCACGTAGAATCAAAAAAAAATAAAAAACTCTACAATTTAAAGTCGGTATATTAATAGCTCCGACCAACTTCGGAATCTTTTGAAAATTGTCTGTACGATTATGTTTCACCCAAATACAAAAAAAAAAAAAACACGAAAATAACAGAACCCGTTATTGCGTAAATATTTCCGTTTTTCCCCCGTTGTTAAGAAAATTAAACACACGAACAAATTACCGGCCAGACAAGATTCGTTACCAGACACCGCCCCAGAAATGTTGACGATCGATCGGAACGAGAATTTTAGTAGATAAATTGTAGGGTTCCGTGCAAAACCGTCATAAATCCGTTATTCGTCATAAATCCGTTATAAACGTTATCAGATAACGACAGAAAAATATTACGAGTATATCTGTACAAGACCGATACAATTCCAGTGACCCGCATAGGAAATATGACGGATTCGGAGCTGTACGGTCTTCTACTGTTCACTCAATATTTTTAATACGGTTTTTTGTTTTTGTCTTCCGAAAAGTTTTGAAAAAAAAAAAAAAAAAGGAACTATGACGGTTTTACACAGAGCTCTTCATCAATTGTCCGCGTTTTTCGCGCGTGGAATTCGTCGGATCGTCGGAATCACTATTGTTGTTAAATTTGCTTTTTTTTTTTTTTTTTTTTTTTAGATTCGTATGGATTCGCGTAGATTCTTTAAAACGATAGTAAAATTTTGTATACGCGTCGAACGAACGACGTTTAAACAGCCACCACCAGGTTCCGCGGTTTAAAAAAATTTAAAAAAAAAAAAAAAAAATGGTAATAAAACCTCTCGTAAACTTGTACTTATAAGAAAACATAACATTATTATTATTATTATTGCGGTTCGCTCAATATTTTTAAAACGTTTTTTTTTTTGTTTATGTCTTCCGATAAGTTTTGAAAAAAAAAAAAAGAAACTATGACGGTTTTACACAGAGCCCTTCTTCAATTGTCCGCGTTCTTCGCGCGTGGAATTCGCCGGGTCGTCGGATTCACTATTGTTGTTAAATACGCTTCTTTTTTTTTATTTTTTTTTTAGATTCGTATGGATTCGCGTAGATTCTTTAAAACGATAGTAAAATTTTGTATACGCGTCGAACGAACGACGTTTAAACAGCCACCACCAGGTTATGCGGTTTAAAAAAAATTTAAAAAAAAATGGTAATAAAACCTCTCGTAAACTTGTACTTATAAAAAAAAACATAATATTATCGTTTAATATTATTACTGTAAACGTTGCGCACTCGTGCGAGAAACAACCGCTGCGACCGGGTACAGGCAGATTATAGTAATACAACATGCATATTTTGCCCGGAGAAACAAATCGGTCTCAAAACGCTCTCGCCGGTCGATAATAAAACCTATACGAGAAATCGTCTATGAATACAAATAATATGTTTTATATTAGATGCGTTAAGGTAAAAAGAAAAAAAAAAAACGAAAAAACCGAAACAGACGGACAACAAAATACGATAAGTATACGGACAGTTTTCACTTTTTTTCGTATGCCCGAAACGTACCGAACGAATACTACACGCGTTGGTACGTTTATAAATACATTAATAGTAATAAAAATAATGATAAAAAAAAAAAATAATAATAAAAAATAATGATAGTGTTACGATGACATGCGTATTATCAGTATTGTTATTATCGTCGATATGGTACGGTTGTTTAGTGTCGGATCAGATGTGCTCTACATCCGCGCCACAGTCGTCGGCATAACCTTTCTAAAGGACGAATCGATATTCGATTATTACTATTATTATTATAATATCGACATTCGATACATTCGTAAAAAAAATTGCTGGCTGTTTGTCCGGGTAGCCATTTACGAATGCCTTCTCGGCGGATCGCGTACGGACAGGTAGGTATCGGCGAAGAAACAGAGAGAAAACGAAATAACGTAACACAAAATGTAATTCGTTTATTCGAGAAATTAGATATACGGAGGCACTTGGATTATTTCGAATATTCTATTTTAACCCGGCTGCCCGTGCTCGTGTAAAGTTCGTTGGTTATCCTAGCCGCCCCCTTATCGTCATCTTTTAAAAAATCACAGCGAACTGTGGAATGTATTGGTTTTATTATGTGTGCGTGCTTTTTTTTCGATTTTTTTTTTATTCCCACCTTAATCCAGTTAAAATTAGTTAATTCAATTATTAATATCTTTTTTATAAATTCCACATTACTTTTAAAGTACGCTGCCATTACCCGGCCATGCTCTCGTACAATTTTTTGGATATCCGCAATCTTCTAGCTATCCCGTATCATTATCTTTTAAAAATTCACAGCGAACTGTGGTGGAATGTATTGGTTTTTACTATGATGTGTGCTTTTTTTCCATCTTAATGTAATTAAGATTAGTTAATTCAATTATTATTATTTGTTTAATTCCATATTACTTGTAAAGTACGCTGCCATCGCCCGAATGCCTCCTCGGACGGTATCGGTCTAGAAATAGAGAGAAAATGTAATTCGTTTATTCGAGAAATTAGATGTATGGAGGCACTCGGATATTTTTCCATTTTATTTTTTTCGATCTTAATCTAATTAAGATTAGTTAATTTAATTATAATTATTATATTTTTATAAATTCCATATTACTTTTAAAGTACGCTGCCATTACCCGGCCGGGTGACACTTCGCCGTAACGCAAAATGTAATTGATTTATTCGAGAAATTAGATATACGGAGGCACTTGGATTATTTCGAATATTCTATTTTAACCCAGCTACCATGCTCGTGTAAAGTTTGTTGGTTATCCTAGTCGCCCCTTATCGTCGTCTTTTTAAAATTCACAGCGAACTGTGGAATTCTTTTATTATGATGTGTGCTTTTTTTCCATCTTAATATAATTAAGATTAGTTAATAATAATCTTTATTATTTTATTATAAGTCCCATATTACTTTTAAAGTACGCTGCTATCACTCGGCCATGCTCGTGTAAAGTTTTTTGGTTATCCGCAATCGTCTAGCTGTCCCGTATCGTCATCTTTTTAAAATGCACAGCGAACTGTGGAATGTATTGGTTTTATTATGATGTGTGTTTTTTCCCCCCATCTTAATCTAATCAAATTATTATTATTATTATTCAATTACATATTACTTTTAAAGTACGCTTGATTTTAAATTTAAAATTTTTAAGTTTCAATTAGTCTTAAGCTATATATATTTCCGGAACCGGCACGAATAGATTTTTTATTTTTTTACTTGCTTTTACGCGACAGAGCCACATGCAATTGACCGCGGGAAAAATATTCGACGGTTAAGTGTACACCTGCAACGTTTAATGTTTAGCTCTGTGCCTCATTTATGGTCATTGAAAAGCGTAATTCTACGAGAAGTTGGAGCCGTCTATACTGGAACGGTAGATTGGTTGGTATTCTATGGATTCTGAAAACCGTTTCTGACTCGAGCAAACAGTATTTTTTACAAGATTTTATTCCTCAGTTCCTTGCAAAGGACATCGGACCTTTGATCACGTGGAATGTCATTCTTAAGTAAAAAAAAAAAAAAAAAAAAACATTCACTTTTATTCGGACGAACCGCATTCCTATCCCGGCAAGTTTTTTTTTTTTTTTTTTTACTCCGGTAAAACCATTGACGACGGTTCCTCGTTTTATTCGTTGGAACATTTTGGCAGATACGTACGGTCTACATACGCGTCGACCGGACTGGAAAATGTCTTCACTTCATTTCAGAGTGTCTAAACTAAATGTAGTTTGATCACTACACTGTAGTTTGTATGTTTTTGCCGAGGAGGAATCGGTAAATTTACCGTAACGCTTTGGCTACCACGGTAAATCAACAAACGTTTTTCATTCAATCTTGAAACGTTTACCATTTTATACCATCCGAATTTCCGATTTTTTTTTTTTTTTTTTCCGGCGGATTTTCTAAATTTACTTTTCCTTCGTTGGAAACGCTGTATTAACATTTACGAACACAACAACAATTAAAACAGCCCGCCAAATCTGTCGTTCTTCTCAAGCGATGATCCTGTATAGATGCGGCAATCGATTCATATAGGCAATTTTCTTGTGTCCAATGATTATAATGGGTTTTGCGGTGACGGTTGTACGACGGAAAATCTGTTAACCGAATAACACGACCGTTGTTCACCGTTAGATGTCGCGTACAGTCGATAAAATTATTAAAATATTTCGCTACGAAAACGAATTTTGGCCAACCACCGAGTATAGTCACCGGCGGACGAACGGGTCGTGACAAAAAAAAAAAAAAATATAATATTCTATTAAAGCCCCCCCGGCTTGTTTTTCCGAATTTTTTTTAGAGAAAAGCATAATACTCCAAGATTATTATAAACTTATAGACAATAAGATGAAAATGGCCATCGATCCGAATGGAAAACCGTGGCAATATAATATCTACGATAACGGAATCGTATACAATTCTCGATATTATTTCCTGTGCTATTATAATTGCTCAATAAAAGCTCAAGTATTTTTGATCGCCTAGTGGCATATAACATTTTAATGATTCGCCGAACACTTCAGGTCGATCGCACCGTTAAAAAATTGTTCCCGAATATAATTGATAAAAAAAAAAATCCCAATAAATCATCTCGTTACTCCAAAAATACACCATACTACGGCAAACGTAAAACCCGAAACCTCTGAAACGATGTTTTTGATCCGAGCAAATTTTCCGGTCGGAAACTTTTTGGAAACGGACAAAGAAAAAAAACGCGCGCGCACCAACAACGTCATAGTTATCTAAAACTCGCCGAGTAATGGAGTCGATCGTTCCAGATTGTCTCGGGCGCATTACGCTCACGGCAATATTTACCACGATTTTACGCCATGGAATTGGAAACGGACTCCAAACTTGATCTGGATCAAATGCACAATGCATTTGACTTTCACCGTTTAGACCAGTGTTTCCCAACCTTTTCACCATCACGGACCACTTCGACGATATTTTATAGGTCGCGGACCACCTAAATTTTACGAAAACTAGGAACACCTTTCTTTTTGCTCGTTAACAAGAATACACGCAATTTATCGGAAAATGTTCAATTTTCATTATTTTACTTAACATTTTACTACTATATTTCACTAATACAATCTGATTATACTTTACTATACTAAATAATTTACTTAGTGTGATTATTGTGACAAATACCTACACACCTGTAAAAGTGGAAAATACTTATCGGTCTTATAATATTATACGGCTCCTCAATAAGTCGTAAATTTTTTCGCTATTTAAAAGAAAAAAAAAAAAAAAAAATTAATTTATAATAGAAATCGAAGAAAAAATCTATGGGACCACCGGTCGGGAAACACTGGTTTAGACAATCAATAAATATCGACATGGTGTAATTTTACGACTTATGGGGACACCCGGTACCCGTCTTGTGCTGACGGATGTCTTGCGAACGCCCGGACACGGCAAATTACCGTTGGGCAGGATCACTTTTGTGCCGTCGGTGTTCAGGTTAGAGTGAATTGATCCAGTGGCCACCCTAAAATATCAGGTAGGCGGTGCTGGTGGTGGTATTATCCGACAAATTATCAAAAATTAGATTAAAAATCGCCGACGTAAATGAATAACATTAAAGAATATAGTTAATTATATTTTTATAATCGACGAACAATTCGAAGCCTTCTTCGTGCGAGTCTGTTTTTGAGAGAGCGGGTAGTGTACAAGCCACCCGATTCGAGATCCCAATTAGATTTTGAGTGTGCGCCACTGAACTACCGATTTTGACCTATTATCAAATAACATTTGTCTAAAAAAAAAAAAAGAAAACAATAAAAATAAATTTTATTAAACAATTATATACCGACCGATCTCGTTTTAATCGGCAGACTCTGATAGTAAAAAAAAAACTCGCGATGCACAAGTGCCGAACTTGCAGAACATGAATCGGTACAAGTCCACGGTGCGCCAAACGATTGTAAAGTTTTCGTCACGCCCCGGCTGGTGGCAACCGGGGCACGGGAACGGGAAATGGGAATCGGAAAACGGTTATTATTTTTCGTCGAATAAAATTCGATAATTTTATATTTTTTTTTTTCATCATTTTGCAAAGGAACGCGTATGTGTATAGGCATTTTGTTCGGAGTGCGTATTCGCCCTGTAAATGATTGCAACATTGACGTTACAGGAAAGCACGCCGGCGGTGTCCCGGTGCACCAACAATTACACGATGGCGTGCGTCAAGTGGGACGTGCTCGCGTTACTGGACGCGCTGGACGGCGAACGGAAATACGAGATCTATCCCGGGATCACGATAGTCCAGAGGCGTTCCGCCACGGGCCCAGTACTGTCCAAAAACGAGTCCGCGGACGCTATCAACTCCAGTAGGCTGGACTATCTGATCGCCAAGCGGCTGGACGGCTACGCGGACAGCGTCGACCTGCGCGTCAGGCTGCTCAATCCGATCAACTCGACGGTCGCCCGGTCGGTGGGCCACACCGTACTCGAACGTCTGTTGCCGTTCCTCAGAATGAGTATGACCAAACGCATAATGTTATTAGTTACCGTCAAGTCTTTACATTATTTCTTGCCAAAACTGTTGGACAGGCTGAGGCGAAACTAGCCGGGAATCGTTATTGTTTATATACTTAAAAAAAAAAAAATAATAAATATTATATTATTACCGTGTGGTTGAAGAAAAAAAAAACGGTTTGGAGGACGCGAAATTTGATGATCGCAATAAAAAAAAAAAAAAAACGAAAATAATATTATGATTGTTATTATAACAGACGTTTTTTTTTTTTCTTTTTTATTATTGATCTTATACGACGCGGGTTAAATTTGTATTGTTGTACGGAGTGAAAGTCGTCTGAATTTTACAATCATAAATAATATAATTTAGTGTACGCCAACTATACAATATAATAAAATGAAATTATAAAAAAAAAAAAATAATAAATAATAATAATAATAATAATAAAAATAATAAATTAAACGTGGTATATGGCAATTATATTTCCTGTCAACCTGTTTGTTATAATGTACAACAGCTCCTGAAAAAAAAAAAATAAATAAAAAATCGGCGTGACGTGAGAGACACGCATCGTCAACAACGACGTCATTACGTGTCTTACCGATTTTTCGCGAGCTATGAAAATCGGTATAAAATACGAATAGAATTATGTACGGTTTTATACGTTTGTCGGAAAATAATTAAGAAAAAAAAAAAAAAAATGCTAAAACCGCTCTGTGAATTTTCAGGACCATTCAGGACCCCGCGAATAAAATGTAAATGTATTTAATAATTATTTATCTAATCGTCACAAATGATAAAAACACGAGGGGGAGTTAGCTTTTCGGGATGGGTCACTTCTGTAACAGAATAGCGAACCTTCCCACGGGAAAATTGAAAACCTATGTCCCCCCCCCCTGACCTGTGCAGTACCGACATGAGTTCGCGAATCAATTGGAATATTCGAGGTTATGTTCAACGATTTTTTTTTTCACTTTTCGGGCGAACGGGATAAGGACTGACACCATCCCGCTTAAAACTATAAGTTATGTTAGGTGTACGATTGAGATAGGTCAATAGTGGTTCCATTGATTCCCTCCGAGAAACCAATAATGGAACCCGGATTGGTCATAATGTTAATAATATTCAAATGTAAAACCCCTCATTCGACGGGATTTTTCCAAAAACAGAGACTCTGACCATTACGATTGTCGAGATTCTTTGCCAAAAAAATCCTACGTTAAAATCTAAATAAAAAATATAATTTCTATTGTAGGATTAATTTTTAAAATTCTTAATATGCGATTTATTAATTATTTGTTATTTGTAACGTGTTTTGTGCAAAAAAAAAAAAAAAAAAAGGTAGAAAAAAGAAAGACTCCAACGGACTGTTCTGGGCGACGGGCACGATGGCCGCGATTGGTACCAGCGCCCTGTTGGCACTGTCCAGCAAGGCGCTGTTGACGGCCGGCGCGGCCCTGGCCATTGCCATCTACAGTTGCATGAAGGGAGGCGGTGGCGGCGGCGGCGGCGGCGGAAAGGGAGGCGGCAGTCACCTAACGGCCACGCTCATGGAGGAGAGTAGCGTGGTGGTGCCGCACGTGCGGCAGTGCTCCGACGCGGTGGTCGACATATCGGGATCGCACGGTTACCCGGTGGACGTGGAACGGTATCCCGGGTCCCGGAAGACGGTGGAGATCGTGTCGCCCGCCATGCCCATCTACAGGATGCACCAGGACGATTATTCGACGTCGTACGGGCCGCCGAAATCCCAGCAGTATCCGTAGTCACGGTATCACCACCCCGGCTCTCATCCTACACCCCGGTACATCTGTCCGCCATCCATTCCTGTCTCAAAATTCTATACTATAATATATAAATCCGTTGTTACCGTCGTCCCGCGTCTCCGGAGTTCTTTCTTCGTTTTCCGGGACTATTCTCACCGCTGGCACGTCACTAATAACGGTATACAGTGTGCTTACCGATCAGTATCGTTTTGTTGTAGCCGTAAAGTTCACGTTACGATCGTTACGAATAAACATTTTCGACCATTCGACAACCATACCGTCGGAGAACACTATACTCAACGTAAAACAGTATTATTAATTTGTATCATTCACCTGGTGTTTGTATTTTTTTTTTTTTTTTTTTGTTCCGGTTAAAGTTTTATATTTTACACGAGGTGTAGTTTTTTGTCGATGTATTACGATTTATTTCATAATTTGTTCGCATTATTTATTTAGTTATATATTTAATACCCGTGTATATTTTGGAGGTCTTGTGTTTAATTTCGGTTCATTTGTTTTTAACGGTTTGCAAACACGCGGCACAATATAAATTATTTTTTGAATCGTATAATATTTTATAGGTTTAAGATGTTTTATTAATTTATACGACTCTGCAAATCAGTATGAATATTTTAATGCATTTGAATAATAAAAGCAAACGTCTACGTTTTTAATAACATTTTTTTTTTATTTGGAACTAAAAAGTTAAGTGTTCTTTCTACAATTGTTTATTTTGCTTAGTGATTTATCTGTGATAAACACTCCAAAAGTTTCACATTTGAAATTATTTTTCGTGGTACAAAAGTAGCCACCACTAGCAATCTCTATCCGATGCCCGTGCTTTCCAATTTCCTAGGCCTTCCGCATCTTTCCACCTCATTTTCAGTCTTCCGAGAGGTATTTTACCTGTCTTAATTCCTTTCCAACAATGTATGTAATGAATGAGTTTTGGGTTTGACTTCTTCAGGCATGCCTGTTCACTGTAATGTCGCACATCCGATGGCTTCGCTATAATGTTCCGTCTGTGATACAGCGATTCGTGTTTCTCGTTATTTATTTGTCTCCAATTGTTGGTCCCAACGAATAATACCGATTAAAACTAGGATTTACGATATTAAAAAAAAATGACGATTTTGTATAGAAAACTATTTCTAAACCCAGTCTTATACGAAAAATAGAATTAATTTTAGTACTCCAAAATTATAGGTAAATACCTAAATTAATTGATTTGTTTTATCTAAAACTTATCGAGCATGTGAACAATTTATTTTTCAATATTAACAGTTTTATTGCGTGTTAAAGTTTAATATTATTAAAATAAAGTGTTTTGAAAAACATAAAATTGCACCTTAAGGCAACTCGAGATGCAGCAACAAATACAGTGACGATCGATCGATTGCTGTCGACAACTGACTGCCTAAACGAAGTATAGTAGGATGTGTCCGTAAAGAAAAATGGAGCGAAATGAAATTTGTTTTATACACGTTGAGGGTTTGTAACAATTTTTCATATGGAAATACAAAAAAAAAAGAAAAAAAAAAGGATTCACGGTCAATGCCATTGTCACAATGTCAACGAACAATAATCCATTACTAGTTAACGTTCGTGTCTAAGAAAGCAAAAACATCTTATTTTACTCACCCATATATTATATTGAAATAAATTGAAGCAGAACTTGCATTTGAAAAAAAAAAAAAGACGATAAACCGAATGCGAACGAAGTTCGGCTAATCGTATTTTGAAATACCGTGATTTTTACGATTTCCGTCAAATCCTCATAAGCAAATATGCGGATATTTCTATACGGCTTAAATAACGACTCTAAAATAACTGATGAACCTTGTGTCGAATTAACGAGCATTTTTCAGAAGCCAAAACGATTAAATCCGTGTAAAACTAAATAAACACTAAAAAAAAAAAAAAATAGACAATTTCAAACGATCGTTAATAATTCAATACTTACCACGTCTAGAAAGTGATAATATAAGTGTTCGGTGAACATTTCATGTCTTTACGATTATTTTTAATTAAATTACGACAAAAAAAAAAAAAAAAAAAACAGTTATTGCGTCAATATTCTCGTTTTTTCTCGAATTTTCCCCATTGTTAAGGAAGCTAGAAGATAAATTTAAAAAAAATTACTCCCTTGACGCACTGACTACATTTAACAATAAAAAAAAAAAAAATAACCCCGCTTGTCGTCTATTGATCGGAGCAAGATTTCCGGTACCAAAGTTGTTCCCAGATAGGGTGTAACCGGCAATTGCCTCAATAATTTCGGCTATTGGACACGTAATTACGTGCGTGCGAAACTCGTAAATGAACAATATTAGTTGTAATTTAATTACCGAAACCACTTTGAAGGTTAGTTTTTATTTGGACGTACACGCTCTTCAGTCTATGGCGATTTTATATTCCAAGTTTCGTTTAAAACTGATCATCGGTTTAGAAGAACACAGCAAGAATAAAAATATTGACGTTCGTGTCTGGTGATTGACGACGGGGGCTTCGCTCCACCACAATCGAATTTGTATGTTTTAAGTTTTTTATTTTTTTTTTTTTTTATCTGTACAAATATAGTAAACGACTTAAATACGCGCAGACGTCATTGTCTTATTGTATTGTACAGGAACTCGAAATTTTGGAATTTCACTTTTCGTTCTTGTGCGCGTTCGCCCAACAAATAACGGTGTGAAATTAAACGGCATCGGCCCGAATTTAACGATTTAATAATATTCGATTTTCGGTCGGTTTTGGAATTATTAAATTAGGTACTTGCTTGGTTCTGTTTGATTTTTCGTTTCGTCGTCTTCATATTGCAGACGACGACTTTTCAGTACTCGCCGTCTTTCGCCATGTCATCTTTCTCGGACGATTTCTATAGCTAAAAAATGACATTTAAATAATATTGTAAACTATTTTTTATTTTTTATATTTTTTTTTTTTTTTTTTTGATACGAAAGCGATATAACTCTCTTACTGTCGTAGTTGACAGGACGATTTCGAGGACGATATTTTATTATACATATTTTTTTATACATGGCTACCGTCTTGGAAAAATTGAATATAAGAATTCAAACGACAAACTAACGTTTTTCCATTAAATAGTAGGTATACATATAAAAAAAAAAAATATTATTTGAAACTCGACGTTCAATGTATAGATAAAAGTTATAGTGGCAAGACAACAATTTTTAATATTATCTTCATTTTTTTTTTATTATATATTTACAACATAATACTATGTTTTGTCCATCATGTTCAGGATATACATCAGCAATATTGCGTATCTGAACGCGAATAAGTATTTCTCGATAAAGTTGTCAAGTTCGAACAGTTTAATCCTTTCACGCCGAAAATATATTATATACGAGTAGTTTATGTACAACGTTCCTAATAAATCCATGTTTATCTATTCCGTTTATAATACTTACACAATAGAAAGCGGTCGAAGTGTTCGGGGATTCAGTGAGGGCTTTGTACGTTCTTTTTTTTTTTTATTGAGAACTCTTATCGTTCAACTCATTTTTCAAAAACAAAACAAATAAACGTTATAATAGTATACGGTTTTTTTTTTTTTTTGTTTTTTTCGAACAACGTAACCATAATTTATGCGATGCTAGTCGATGTTTTATCGGTTTTATACACGTCGAAATATTATAAATATCATTACAGTAACACAAAACCGTCGTGATTATTTTCATAAATAATATGATGTTAAGTGTGTACTAGACGTCACGTCTAGTTATTCGAAAAAATACAAAATATTTAAAAAATTGTAAGGCAAATGTAAAAAAAAAAAAAAAAAACTAAGTATTAACAAATCACTGTTTGTCGTACAACTTTTGCGGTAATAATTATTATTTGTCGACTTATTATGTAAAACAAACTTAAAAAACAAGCGAATTTTTTTGGTTTTTCCGTATTATTAGTTCGCGTGCGAAGATAAAAATCTGATTAAACGACACCGATTAGTGCAGCGCAGTGCAGTGTTACGATAATTACAAATTAACAACGATTTAGTAGCGAGTCTTATCGTGTTAATACACTATTGCTGCAGTGAGTTCAGAGTAATGTTGTTTTTTCTATTTGCATTATTAGTGTTCTTGGTGCAAGGGGAAACCCTTTTTATAAATGACGTAGCCCGATAATTTTGAATAACAATAAAAAAAAAAAAAAATTAAAAAAAAAAAAACCGTACATATTCATCGCAATACCACTACTACTGTACTATTAGAATCGTATTTTTCTTCTCGTAACGAAAGTAACCCAGAAATCAACAAAAATAAAACCGATGTCAGGTTTGTTTTTTTTTAATTTTTTAGATAAATCGTTGGGTTTCTAGACAATCGTACGGAACGAAGTATCGCCGGGCGAGAAAATTCCGCATAATTTTTAACGTACACAAGAATTTTAAGTACTTATACTGACTGCAAAAATGTTTTACGAGAAAAAAAAAATATTCACAAACTATAATCAAACCGCAGCCTATAAGAATACAGAATGGTCACCGGTAACAAATTGCATTGGTAGCACGGGACGGCAGACATGTTTGTCGGCCATTTCGCGTTAGTAGGCAGTATGACAGTTTATGCCAAAAAAAAAAAAAAAATGTCTTATATGGATTTCACGACGTCGTTGTATTTTGTAAGACGTCACTAAGAACACCGTCCACCGAGAACACTACAGAACTACATCTGAACTCACTGCAGAAGTTTTATTATCGTAACACTGCACTGCGCTGCAGTAATCGGTGTCGTTTACTCAGATTCTAATAAAACGGAAAGAAAAAGAAAAAATTCGCTTGTTTTTAAAGTTTTTTTTTATATAATAAGTCGACAAATAATAATTATTACCGCAAAAGTTGTACGACTAACAGTGATTTGTTAATACTTAGTTTTTTTTTTACATTTGCCGTACAATTTTTTACACTTGGCTTATAAGCGTTATCGCAGATCGTAGTTTGATAACGTATCGAGTACCTAGCACAAAATGGCGACGGATTTCACTTGATCATCGACTCGATGTGTGCGTGCTCCGCCGCCCGGTCAAACCGATCGTATACGTACATTCCTAGCGTCTCTGCAGAATCTAAAAAAAAAATTTAAAAAAAAAAATATTCGCGTCGCTTATATTGATCGCTACGCTATGCTGTATATCGGAATAGGATTATGCGGATCGATCAAAATAATAATAATAATAATAATACAATATGTTATCCGGGGTGAGCTATAGCGATACACACGACGCGAAACTCGTAATCTATGCCGAATTCTACATCGGTGATCGACTGGATATATACGGGCGTTATTAGATTTATCGCGTCCGCCGTTTCACAAACCGAAAAATCTCGTTAAATATATATATATATATACAATATGTATAGTTACTCGACCGCGATGATGACGACGACGACGACGATGTTTATGATGATAATAATGATGCGTACGGGTGTAGAATTCCCGTTGGCATCCTCGGGGCGGCGACTAATGAAACGGACTAATAATAATATATCAAATATAATACTACACCCGAGTGGTGTATCGAATGAAAACACACACACTGTCACTGCAATACGTATTAATAATAATAATAATAATAATAATGAAAAACCGCGTTTCTTCGGGCGGAATGTATGTCAAGTTGGTATGCAGGTGTATAGACACGCGCGATGTGTGTCGGCACAATTATTATTATTTGCCCGGATGTCGTCCGGTACGAATGCAAAATTAATTCGTAGACACGGAACGGCCGTGGCCGATGCTGCGACGCGCATGTGAAATATAACAACGGTCCGCGGGGTGATGGATTGTGATCCAGTGGGACGCGCTGGATCACGGAACGGTGAATTTCTAATATATAAATACGAGAGGCCAGTTATAAATATGCGCGGCTAAGGTCGAAGTAATTTTAAGGGCAGCCGAATCCGAGTCAAAGACGATTTTGTTCACCTGCCCCGTCTGATCAATATTTCCACGATAAATTCACGCGAAACCGTGTAAATCCCGTGTGATTCCCAACGTGGGCGGTACCGCCCCCCTTGTGGGCATTTTTTATTTTGATTTTGGGGGCACTCATCATCTATAATTTGCATTTTTGTTGTTTATAACTGATTGCAATGCAATGTATAACTGCGAAGAACAAAAACTAATTTAAAATACCAAATGTTAATATACAGAATTATTTAGGTATAATATTTATAGACACTTAAATAACACTCTAAATAATTATCTTATCAAGGCTAAAATCGATTTTAAACATAATGGATACGAGTTGTTATGGCTCAAACAAAAATCTATATATCCTCAACTATGGAAAGAAGTGGAATTACTTATATTACGGCTTTTCCGTCGACATACCTGGTAGAAAAAGGCTTTAGTGTGGTACAACAACTTTTGACCAAATCAAGAAACAAATTAGAAGTATGTGAAAGAGGAGATTTAAGACTGATGCTGACATCTATTGAGCCAGATATAGTGTCGTTAGCAAGACACCAACCAACCTCAGGGCAGTCATTAATTATATAAGTATTTTATTATGTACTGTAATTATAAATTGTAGCATTAAAATGTTAAATTATATTTTTTCTTTAATTAAATAGTAATAGCTTATTAAAAAAAAAAAAAATCTTTTTTAGATTTTTTTTTTAGGGGAGGTATGAGATTTAGGGGGCGTTGAGTAAAAAAAGGTTGGGAAACACTGGTGTAAATCATACGTTACGGTGAGATTAAAGGTTCCACATCGGTTCGAGTAATACGAGCGTACAGTACAATTATCCGGCAGTTGAAAAAGAGTCGACGGTTAAAATCCGCCATTGTCTGTACAATATGGCCGCGGATCGCGTCGGATATAACGTGCACGCGGAAATTATTAGATTGTGTTCTCGGCATTTTCCTATTTCAAACAACTCGGGGGCAGGCCGTCGAGCCCCACATCGTTGCTCCCGATACAAACTTACTTCCGTCTCGTTCTGTCACGCGAGCTTCAAAAATACAATTTTCCGACCCTATAAGTTGTTTAAAAGTTTTCTCGCTTTTATCAATCCGCCACTGTTTTTTTTTTTCTTCCCCCCGGGAGTCTAGTCTAGAACACCGTCGGGGCATACCAATGCCAATTTAATAGCTTTTATTATCCAATCCGAAATCCCATAAATATTTCGTTGAAATCATTCTCAAATTTATTATTTCGACCAAAGATACTTCGTATCTATCGTTTTATGCAATTCGTAATATACCGATTACTCTTGAAAAACCAAAAGTCGGCAGTGATGGCCAGCCGTAAAAGATGACGGGGGGGGGTGGAGGGGAAAAGAGCAATGTACAATTTTAGAACTGCGTAATATATCGTATATAATAAATTGTCCAAAAAAAAGACGACTCTCGAGACATTCGGGTTGAATTGATCCACGGTGATTGTACTAAGTAGTATATATATATGCGATTTTCTAAATTGCAGCGGTAACAATATTACATTATAATATATCGTATATCGTTAATAACATTACCCAACTAATCTCGATTTCACGCGCCACTTGAATATTTTGTCGGGAAAATAACAATCAATATTCTGGTGTCGATTTCAGAACGAGATGCTGTGGCGGGAGAATTAAACTTGGACGTTCGTTTTTTTTTTTTTTTTTTCCAAAGTATCAAACAGTTCGTACCAATCGGGTACGCCCGGAAACGGCTATTATTAATCGTTTCAATTGCAACAATTAAATAATATTATCTATTCGAATACAAATCGCGGAAATGTTATCTAGTCTGCCTATAATACTATTACGATCTCCGCGCGGAGGACCAACTGTATTATAATAATATATTATGTTACTTATTTGCGCACAATGACAAAATTCTCGCTCTACTTCGCTTATTGATCATAATGGCATTATATTGTTTTCGTCCTTGATATAAAACAAAACGTAAACATTCCTTATGAAAAATATGAACCACGTCGTTAAAAAAAAAAAATAAAAAAAAAAACAATACAAAATATAATATAAGACAAAATATTTTTTTTTAAACGGTTGAAAAAAAAAAAAGTTAAAATATTCATAAATATTAAACTGCGAATAACAACGACAGAACAAAATCGATTTTAATAAAAACCGGCGTCGCGTATATTTTTCTATTTTTTTTGTCGTTTTGATTTTCTTCATTTTAAAAATAAACAAAGTACAAAGAAGTTTTTTAAGAAAATAAACATCTCAATTCACATTTTATACTTCAAAATTTACTACCAGAAACAACTTGATTCTAAACTAGAATCTATAAACATTGTGCAAATTGAGTTAAATCACAACATATTGATAGTAATAACTCTCATGTCGAGTGATCGAATTTGTGTCACTTCTATTAAAATTACAATAAAATAAACTTTCATTTGGTTGATAAACGTACGTTTTGAAAGCACTTGAATACTTTAAAACACGCAATACTTTTAATCGTCAAATTCGTATTTAGTTTCTGAACGTAGTGTTTTTAATATGATGCATACTCCTTGCTCTATATTTATTATCTATCGGACGATCTAAATTCTTTATGCACGCTTTTTTTAAAAAAAAAAAAAAAAACCGATTTTAAAATTCGAAATTCCTCATTGAAGAATTTGTTGTCGGACCACCATTTTTCCGTCCACATATTATATTTCAAATCTCTCTTTTAATATGGAATTTGAACATAGTCACGAAAAATGTACGGTAGTACAATGATTAATATTGTTTTGAAATGATTTATTATTAAAATAACGTGTGTATCGTGTGCCCGAAGTAACATCAATCTGTCACACGAATGCACCCAGCATATATGTATGTACAATATAATTATTATGTTACATTGTGTTTCACCTGCATCACGAATTTAAACTGCACATATATATCATATAGTTTCGTTTAAAAAGTAGGTTACTTTACTTATACTTTTATTTATACCTTTGTATGAAAATAATAACTCGGTAAGTGCAGTTTTCGAGATTAATTAGGTCATCTTTTATAGTACGATTCGTATAAGTGAAACTTTAAAAAAAAAAAAAAAAAAAAAACGATATTCGTATATTCATTCTCTATGAACATTTTAATATTAAGTGGACACGTTTTCAAAAGTTATAAACGAATCGTTTATTTTAAAATGGTATATACTTAAAGAGGTACACTGTTATTATGGACAAACTGTAAATACATTTCTCATCATTTAGCTTAGACAATAACTACCAGAATTCACATTTTCACAAGCAATTCCGCAGACCAAGCGGATTTTTGGGTCAATATAGGTGATAGTTGGTGCCATTATATAACTATAACTTATCGAACAATGAAATACTATTTAAGGACAGACGATTTTCCTAGTGGAGATAAAACTTTATGTGCTGCACTTTGATTGAGGATACTTGTTCTGGGAACTAGATTACAGTTAAAAATGTATACTTATTGCCAAATCCGTTCTTAAGTTGTATGCCGAAATTATTATATTCAATTCGACGAATTCAAAAGAAAGAAACCACCAACAGTTTTGCTCATAAAATTAACAATGTGATATTATATATTTGTATAAATATATAGCAAATAATTCTACGGACGACTAGACACAATGAGTTCTAAATATTCTTCGTTTTTATACTTTTATAAGTTTGGAATTTAGGTATTATATTTTATTGGACAAGTAAAGATTAAAATTTAAAATCCATACATTTCTAAGTTTGCGCTGAGATGTTATACGTTTCATATGCCGGACTTTCGCATGATTTGATTATAATAGAAGTGAAATAAAATTTACAAATTACTGAATCAAATGGTTAAATATTTTTAATACTATACTTATAATGTGAAATGAATCGCAACGTTTCAAATCGTAATAATATGGTAAATATTTAACAGCAACAGAATTTTCAAATCTGATGGTTATGTCAAATGGTTTACGTAACAAATTTTATTTTCATATTTCATACTATAATATTAATTATTATTTCCTTATTTTATACCTTTCCTCACTGAAATTTCGAGTAAATAATGGGAAAAACTGATAAAACAAAATAATAAACGAAATACCGATTTATGTATACGCACGATATTTATATTTTTTTATTGCTCATTTAAAACTATATAAGTATACATTTAAATCCTGTCGGTTTTTATACACACATATAAAAAACTAGACTATAATAATGGAGGATGATAGTATTTTTATACTACTACATTCATCGTCGAGTACGAAATAAAAAAAATAAAAAAAAAAAGAACTAACGCTTTCCCATAAACACCGTTTCCATAACCCATATTTCTTCCCGCATTTACATATTATAGTGTATATATAATATTATTGAGTGTTGAATTTTACAAAACAAACGCTTTACAAGATCCAACCAATCCAAGTAGAAGTAGAAGTATACTACATAATACGTGATATTGTGTAGTTATGGACTAGTTATTCGGGTCAGCCTTTTAGCGGGCCAAATACGAGATTTATTTAAATCGGGCACTTACGTTTCACTAGCAACCCGTACGTATATCGACGAATTATAATTCGTGTAAAAATATAAAATATTATAAGATTTAATAAGTGAAAAAAAAAAAACACATTTTATAATCGTCAAGTTAAAAGTTCAACCGATCTCATTCACGACTAAAAAAAAAAAAAAAAACATTGGCAAATAGTTATAATTTCCTTAAAACGCGTACACACACGTATACCCCGGAGTATATTTTAACATATTAAGTATGTGACACTAGTGATAAATTCGAGACTCCTAGAGGATGATGGATGTGGAACGGCCCTGGGCCCCGACTAGTTTGTTATTTGTGGAACATTGAAATATTTAAACTAATATCGGCAAATACGTATTCGTTATTTATAGCTATCTGATATTTTTGCACGGAACTCGTGTAATAATAACGGATATTCGGCAAAATGTAATCTCTAAAGTGCATGGTTACTAATACAAGGCTATACTTATATTTTACCAATCCATCATTGACCTAGCCGACGTGTCTGGCTATGGAGATCAATAAACACAATCACCGTGGATCCAATCATTTTTTTTTTTTTTTTTTTACAGTGGGGCACATTTAAACCTAGGCTAAATACTAAGACTCGTCCGTAGCTATACAGTGCCACCCAGTCAAAATTGTTTAAAATATGCTCCGAGTCATACAAACTCCGTTTAAATAGTATTATTTGCTAAAAAAAAAAAACGCCGTAGAGCAGTGTTTCCCGACCCAATGGTCACATAGATTTTTTCTTTTGCTCATTAATTAATAAAAAAAAAAAAAAAAAAATAAGATATGTAGATTATTCTATGGGCAACAGTATCCATCTTAGAATACAAAAACTGGTCAAAGAAATTCAAGCACATATAATAATAATTATTATTAAAGTAGTCAAGTAAAGTGATAAAAGTACAGATCGTTTAGTTTTTATGTATTCTTGTTCATAATGGTGAAATAAAAATAAAAAAATATATTTCTAGTTTTCGGAAAATTGATGCGGTCCGCGGACTTGTTAAAAATTCTCTAAGTGGTTGGGAGAAACATTGGCGTAGAGTGTCCGAGCTTCTTTTATGATCCGCCCGTATGGGAACTAACGTATTATTAGGCGCCTATCCCGTTTTAAGTGTATAAACGAGCGTCTTAACGTTACTGGGCATGGTAAAAAAAAAAAAAAAAAAAAATGGAACCTACATTCTGGAGCAGTGCGGCCAGTCGACGATATTATATACGGATATCCGGCTGTGGGTTTTCCAAAATATGACCACCGCGGTATTTGCCGCCCGGAGCAACAACAGCATAAAAGAACTCGCAAATCATCGCCGTCGTAAGTCGCGGGAATTCGTACACGTGGAACCGCGGCGGAAAACGCGCGGACCCGCGGTGTGGCCGTCCGCGCGTCGTGAATTTTCTAAAGATTTAAATTAGTATTAACCGTATTATAAATATATATATATATATATATATAAACGCGAAAATAATAAAAAAAAAGTTTAAAAAAAAAAAACCGGGGCTATTGAAGAAACGTGCGCAAAGCCGACCCACATTTTGTGTATATAGGTATAGGCCGGTCGAACGAAACGGCCTTGTGTCGCCGCGAGTGCGCACGTCCCGCGCGTGTGTGTGTTTTGTCGTCTATTTTACGATGACGAAGACGAATAATAATAATAATAATAACAATAACGATAAAGACGGATGAAATATTAATAAAAAAAAAAAAAAAAAAAAAAATACCACCTGTATATATTGTGTTTTTACGGGCGCGCGCGCGCGCCCGAGATATTATTATAGCAGGGCGATGGGAATCATGTGCCGTCGGGCACGCACGTCGTCAAGACGGCCCGTAAGTTGTACGCATTAAAGAGATAGGCGGGGTACGTAAATTCCGGTTCGAGACGAATCGGCAGGAAAATAGAGTGGACGGCAAAAAAAGAAAAAAAAAAAAATTCCAAAAATAAAATAAATACCATAAATACGCGCCGGACGAAAGGAAATCTTTGACGCGGGGAACAAAAACGATATTTAATAACCGACTCGGTTATAATTTGCGCCTACGCGACAATACTGAAATAATATCCGCCAGACGAAACTCGGTCGTCGTTTTATATTATTATTATATATATTTGTTATTTTTTTTTTTATCAAACGGGTAAATGAGATATATAGGTATATGGACAGAAAGAGTAAAAGAGAGAGAGTGAGTGAGACGGAGAGAAAAAACGAACGTTTCAAAAAACAATAGGTACGTCACGACACAAAACGCGTATAATACAAGTGGCAATTCACAGTCGTATATTATATTCACACTGTACATTATATTATTAAATTTGTATATATATATATATATATATATTTATTTTTTTTTTTTTAGTACGATTTATCGTGGGTACCGTACGCGTCAACGTGGCCCCCGGACACGGACGTCCATTTCGTAGCCGTTTCTCATTTTATACGGATATGTACGGAAAAAAAAAAAATACGTAGGTTATATTATATTATTTTATACGTCCATTATTATTTTTTCGAAAACGGCCAGGACGAGTATAATAATAATAATAATAGTAATAATGCGAACGACGTATGGTCTATAGACCATCTCTTATTGTACTGGTGTTTACCGATGTGGGAATTCCTTCGTCACATATATATATACGGTAAGCAGCTAATTCCGCGTTGACACGGTGTACTCGAATATGGTGAAAAAAAAAAAAAAAAATGAAAAAATAGAAAAAGAAAGACATGTTTTTTTATGGGTACGCGTTGTGACGTTATAAAATAAGCAAACGTGTACAAATCGTGCGGATCCGGTACATAAATCTGCATGCGCGTGGGGTTCCCCGTGACTTTTTCGATTGCGGCGCATCCGAGTTGGGTCCCTCGATCGCAAAATGTCTACACTATAGTCGGGTTCCCGGGGGTTTATTCGGGCGGTACACTAGTTGGGTCCCGAGTACGTTTAGACAGTACGACCGGGCGACTAGCGACTAGTGGAAAACGTACTGAGAAATGAAGAAAACGACGAATATATTGGAGATGTTCCTTTCTATATTTTCGTATCTTTTTCCTATTGTCGCCTTATAAATTGATTATTTTTACAGTTTAACGTTGGACTACAATCATCGTACAATCTGAATTGATTCGGGACCCGACTAGTGTACGGCTTGTCGATAACACAAGGGTGTCGGCTAGCCATTAGTGCCTACCGATAACACTTGCAGACATTAAGAAAAAAAAACACTGATATTGTGGGCCACTGTTGTAAATGTGTGGTGTGGTCCGGCGTTTAGGGTTATTTTATTTATATTATAACCGTATGCAATGATAAATCATTTCGAATTTCAAAAAAACGTTTCTGAGCGGTGTAGTGTTAGTCGTGTATATCCCCTTGTTGCCAAGGTAACCTCGAAATAAACAACAATCAAACTGATCTGTCGACAATTGTTAATAGTTTTTTTTTTTTTAATTTTATAGAAAAACTGTCGGGAATCCTGACAATTTTTAAAATACCGTATCACCGGCCTGCGTATCTGCATATTTCGAGACACTATACGAAAAATTTGTAGTATATTTACTAACCGAAAAAGTGTTGTTTTTTTTTTCGAACAGATCTAGCGTGTGAGAACTGTTGAGAATTTCGAAAAATATTTCAAGTAAAGTATCACCGGCTAAAGAATTCGCACATTTTAAGGTAGTGGTTGAAAAAATCGAAGTATTTGCCTTAACAAAAAAAAAAATAAATAAATCATTTTTGAAAATAAAAAGTATTATAACACGGAATGCGCTGTTATTGACAGCAATAAATTGACCAATATTTGTAAGATATTTTGATATCTCAGACCTTGAAATTTAAACTACTTTATGTGCCTTTAATGTTAGTATAATATTTTTTAAAAGAATTTTTCGCGGTTTCTCCTAATCTTCCTATAAAACTCGAACCGGCCTTTTGATGGCCAAAGACCGCCGCCCGTAATCAGAACGAACGATGACACAGATTTTTTGAGAAAGACGAGTGTATTTTTCTCTCGGTTGCAACACGATTCACGAATTATGCTCGAGGGATAGGCATCGTTATAATACTCCAAAAAACATTAAATAAGAAATAAGTTTAATAAAAATAGTTGGTTAACGAATGAAAATCAAAAACTACACTACTCGATTAAATATGTGAATTTTAAATGAGAATGCAGTCTTCCCGCTTCAGCGTTATGGCCAATTATTATTTTAAAGGAATACCCACAAAATACTAGAAATATAGTTTTTTAACAATATTTAAGACTTTCTGTTTGACAAAAACATTGCATTAAATAGTATGACTTACGTTTTTAAAAGCGATATACTCACAGATTATACTTATATATTTTTAATAAAAACTCATTTTTTTTAAAAATCATCGCTATTTATTACAATAATAAAACTATCAAAAATAAAAATGTTTTACTATCAAATAATAGCCTCTTAAAATAATGAAACCCCATAGAGTTATACCGGTCATATATTTTATAACAATTAGAAAATTTACCCTCGAGCCCGGAAATATAATTTGAAATAAAAAATAAAAAATGGCAAGTTAATTCACGCTGAATAATGAAGAAAAAAAAGTTTCAGCTTCATTTTAGTATACTCGAATTTTTCAGATATAGTTATTACGTTATGAAAGTATGATGACTATACGTATAAAACATGAACCAAATGTTTAGTTTTCAATAATAAAACCGAAAGTAAAGAACGAAGTCTGAAAATATAATTCTAGTCCATGTTTATATAAACGCCGATTCAAATTATATTATTTAGTTTTTCATTTATTATTCAAAAAGTATTTTTGTATAAGAAGAAATCCGTACAGTTTAATAGCTGTTCATTTTACGTAGAATCTCTAAAAATATAGAAAACGTCCCGTAATTTATTTATTCAGTCAATTATGTATAGTCATTTAAAAATGTAAAAGTATTAATTTATACATTTAAATTACGCACAAATAATTATTAAACGGTGAATTATGGTACCAATAAAATGTCCAACTTTGCATTACACTATGCTAATAATTAATTAGGCTGCAGTGAAATTTTCCTTTATTCAACCAGAACTAATAACAGCGTTCATTTTCTGTACGGTTTCACTACTCTAGCAGTAATCTGTATACCGATATTATTCTTTAAAAAGTAAATAAAATGTCATATAAACATTAAAATGACGTTCAAATTATGACATAATAATTGTTATTGCCATAAAGAGATTGGTTGCGGTTTTCCAAATTTTGTAAAATTTAAATTAGTTATTTGAATTAAATTTACAATTTAATGGTACGACTTTTTCACTAAATTCACTACCCGATAACTCATTTAAAGGTAAGGGGCATGCCCGTTTTTATGGACAAATATGACGTTTTAGACCGAAAAGCCAGACAAAACTGTGAGAATTGCATTTAACAGATATCAATTTTAAAAACGTATAATGATATTTTACGTTCTTTACTAGGTTACGTTGGAACCATTACTTTATTTTCAATTCGCTTTATCATTAGTACAAAGCAAAATACTTTAAATACATTTTTGAACATTTAAAAAACCACAATCAAATTTGTTCACGTTTTTCAGTAAAAAAATTACACTACTATTACCAAAATATCCTAGTAAAGAAACTAAAGAATCATAATCCGTTTTCAAAATTAAAATTCAACAAACAAAATTCCTACAGTTTTGTCTAGATTTTAGATCTAAATCACCCAAAAATATACACCGTCCCCAAGTTCGTTTATTATAATAACTTCAAAAATGTAATATTTCAGATTTTGAGAGTAGCGGGAAATATATTGGTTTTGCTAACAACTTCTAGTGTGGTTTTTAATAGATAATGTTGTCAAGTTATAGTGCATTAGGAAGGTTATTTTTTAATTTTCCTTGTTGTTATTTTAATAATTCGACAATATCGGGAAAAAATGGCAGACAAATGGAAATATTTACATAATAACGGTTTCTGTTAATTACGATTTTGTTTTATTGTTGTAATTCAGTGAAAAATAATTGCAAAGTGATATAAAACTTTCGCCGAATACTTGGGCATATAATCAATTTCTAGACGTGGAACGATTTTAAAAACATCGTGGCGGTTTTCGAGTGCTTTGAGTAACTTTGAAATCGTCGAATTATTTCGTGTTGTATAAAGAATTTGAACATTTTGTAATTTATTACCATCAAACGGAATATATCTGACTAAGTGGACTAGTTTTTACTGACCAAAAAGTTGGTTTGTGAGGGAAAAAATAACACTGTTGGGTGCGGAATCGATAATTTTTAACGAATATAATAATATGAGGATCCGAATCGAAACGATCATCATAATAATTATAGTTTATCACTGAATCGTGACCGGATTAACATAGGACAAAAAAAATATATATACATACTAATAACCTCGTGTTGTAGGAGTTGAAAAACAAATCATAATTTGTTTAGTCGATGCCAATAATGTCAAATATATAAACTAACATGCGTACACGGTTGCATAATGATCTCTAACGGACGTTTTCCGTTCACGGGGATTTTCTTCACAGGAGACTCGTGCAGTGTCACTCGGTCAAATATTTTGACCCGTTTGTCAATATTATCGTTTCGTCGTCGAACGCGTGTCGTGCGTACGACACGGGTAACAGCAAAAACGTTTTTTTTTTTTTTTTTTTTTTTTTTCGTGAGTAGATAATAGTAAATTAATTTTATACCGGCGAATAACGTCGGTCCGGACAATAGGACGGTTATTATTATTTTCTACATAATTTATATATACACACACACACACAGAATATTGAGTTATTATAAATATTTCTACTTGATATTATTTAAAAAATTTAAAGAACTTTTTTTTTTTCTTTACACGATATTATTAAAAAATGTAAACAACCATTTAATTTTACGATTATTATTATATTTTTTTTTTTTGTTCTGTTCACGTCCATTAACCCTGGTTTTTTTTTTTTTCTGATATCCACGCTCAATTGGGTACTCTCATCGGCCGTAATGCATTCACGTACATTATTACAATATATGGCGGTGAGTAATTATTCCGATCGCCTACCAGATTTGCCCGACAATTTATCAAAGAGAATGTCCCGTCTATAGTAATTATTATTAGACGTGCGCAGGGGGGCATAATGAAATATCGGCGACGAACAGCCAAAATCAACGAAACCGCTGCCCATTTGATGTTGTAAACCATGGATCGCTGAGCGCTTTGTGTAATGTAAACACTTGCAGTTGCGTTCTTTTCGGACGTGACAAACAGCCTACTTTCACGCGGGTGGTCATTCAGTTCGTCTTAAAAGCATTGATTTACTGTCAATGCTAGTACGGGGCTAAGCGGTTATTATTGTTGAATATTATAATTTTCCATTCACGACCGTCCGTTCGTTCGTTAAAAATCAATTTTTAATCGACGCGAAAAAATGATTTTGTCGCGCTTACAGAGCGAAAATCTCATCTATACGAATAAAACGAATTTGGCCGAATCATCACCAGTACAACAGAATGTGTTAAATGCATAAAAAAAAAAAATAATAATAATCTTGAGCCCGCATAAATCAATATAATTTTGCCGTCCCTGAGTAAAATCCTAAAGCGTGAATCTCGTTAAAATATCATAACAATAAAATGCGTTTATACACATAATTTACATTTACACTTTTTGAAAAATTGTTTAAGATTCATGAAAAATATTTCGAATAAAGTACCGCTGGTCAGAAAAATTGCATGTTTTAAGGTACCGTATGAAAGCTTCGGAGATAATTGAAAAGTGGTTATAAACATAAAAAATAATAATAATAAAAAAAAACAACCAGATTTATAAAACTATTATATTCCTGACATTGCTTGGAATCGTTGCTAAAGTAACGGTGATGACCGTGGACTGCTGCTGCAACCTGTTTAGGTAAAATCGGTAATTTTAACTCATAAATTATATATCACGATAAAATGAACGAATATATTTCATATTTATTTTTAAAAATATTGAATGATTTTGAAATATTGTCACTACGATATTGCGTGCCATTTGCAACTCGTCGACCGTGTGCCGTTTCCGTTAATTTTGTTCTTATCATATTATATTTTGTCGTGTACACAGTTTTGTCGATAAATCGTGGATTTGCCAATTGAAAAATTCCGAACCTAATAAAAATGAAAAAAAAAATCATACACCAGTGTTGTACTAACAACAAACCGTAAGTGTATTGCGGCTAGTAACAATCGACATCGACGATGAACCCAAAACCGTTCTAAATGCCGAGAAACGTCGACGTTATACCACGAAGCTTATACTCCAATTTTTAAAAGTCAAAGTTGTTTTCAAATAATTGATGTTATAAGGTCAGCAGTTGCTATTAAAGGAATACAGTTTTTACAGTTTTTTCAATTTATCCAAAAAGCAGTCAAGTAAACAATAGTTTCATTTTCAAAGTAAGTATATTCGAATAAATGAGTGGGAAAACATTCAGAATACATTGTTCGAATATTTGGAAAAGTATTCGAATACTTTTAGAACATATTTGTTTCGTGCTAATTCGACAAATGCGTTAATTTCAATGTATCAAAATAAACGCAATATTATACACGAGCCAATCATAATTCTATTGAAGATAATTTATGAATATATGAATGTATAAAATATACAGTTTAAAATTGAAAAATTTATTTTGTCACAAATTTAAAACAATTTTTTCGGGTTCAGAAAAAATAATTGTTTGGTGAAAGAAACATACAAAACAAAATCTTTTTTAATACGTGCTGGAATGTTTTGTTCAAAAAGTATTTATAATAGTATTCGAACACAAAAATACACAAAATACATTTATTTGATGCTGTACAATACTGCCAAAATGACCATATAATGTTAACCAAACTTGGCTACAATTGTTGTAGATACTGCTCACGGGTGTCACGAGATATTTTCGAATTACTCTCGAATTGTAATAATATGACTGAGACACATACTTCGCACCATGGGTGTGTCACTGTTGTAGGCGGAAAGTTAGAAAGGTTAGATACCTAGATAGAAGGTAGAGGAATTTAATTTATATCTGTATGCGCAATGATTAACGCATTGTTAACGAAATACGATTCTAAGCGATATTCGGTTTAACATTTTTTGAAATGAGGTGATTTTTAGATTTTCAGCAAAATTGAAAGTCAAACGCTTATATATATAAAAAAAAAAACAATTAAATTACGCTCAATTTTTTAATTTTATATTACTAATTACAATTAACGACTAAACTAGTGCAAAATTGACTGACATTTCTGCTCGGTTAACACAATCTTATCCACATACAACCAAATAAAAATCGAGTTACAACTAAAATAATGAAACCGTTTTTGCCCTAATGTTCAAATTTGTCCTACGTTTATTCCCGGCTATTCCTAATTATTAAGAAAACTAAAACAATAATCAAAAAATGACCTCCTTACTAACTAAATTCAAAGTTCTCTGGTAAAAAGTAGTTCACAGACGAAAAAAACATAGTAAAGCTTGGAAAGGCTTAGCCCTCTCAAATATTTCAATAGCCCTCTATAATTTTATCATTTTTTAATGTAAATTCATATTATGAATATAAAGGTGAAACGGTAAGTGAAGTCAAGTGGTTATATAACACTTAAAACATATCAGACTTAATATCAGAAATAAAAGATGGCAAAAATTGTATTATAAGTTCTTGGAAAAAAAAAAAAAGTATTTTAAACTTGAAGATTTAAAAAATTATATCTCGAAACAAATTAACCAAATTTGTACCAATTGTTGCAAGTGGAAATCACACTTCCAATTTGCTCATCAACAAGTGAGCGTAGTTTTTCTGCTATGAGGCGTTCAAAAACTCGGTTAAGAACATCTATGCTTCAAAACCGTTTTAACTCAATCTCAATTCTTGATATTAAAAAATAAATTGTAAAAACTATTGACAATGACTACATAGTTAGCAATTTTTAGAAAAAAAATAGAGCAATTGTTTTATAATAGTTTAAATTAACTATATTATTTCAATGAACTTTTGTTGGTGTATTACTAGTCTACAAGTAGCTAACATTTTTTATGATTATTAATTAAATTGAATAAAATATGCGGTATAATGAGGTTTATGCATTGACATATTTAATCATTTTGTTTGTATTAGGTTGTTTTTTTTTTAGTAAATTTAGCCCCCGACCCAGAAATTTCAATGGATATCCATCTATGAATAATCCACCCAATAAATTCATTGGTTCGAATAGAATCTAAAAGTTAACCGAATCCGAAACTGTCTATAATTAGAGCCCAAATTTTAACGAAAAATTGAATTTTTTCTTTGGACAGGTTTCAATTCATAAACAGATTCGTCAAAAGCGAAACTTTTATTTTTCATATTTCGCTGGTATTTCATTTCTGGGTTATATGATAAGGTAGGTTATTGCAATTTTTTTTTTTTTTTTATAGCGGTTTTGGGTATTTGTTGGAATCATTTTTAAGGAATTTGAATCCGGCACCTAATATAATAACCCGCATGATGGGTACGTATTATGGTCTTCTGGTACAATGCGTGCGGTCGTCGGCGGAAAATGCGCGATTTTCTCGCCGGCAAGACGGACGACCGCCCGCGGGAGGGGCGAGCGCACGGGCGGTGCCTGGAAGGGGAGTCGGCGGCCACGGGCCGCAACAATATGCCTGGAAGGTGCACGGCGGCGGTCGTATAAAACGTCTTTGACTCGTGTCCGTCGTAGTTCTTCTGCTCCGGTAGCGTTTGCGTTCGGTAGTCGATTTTTGTTTTTCGTCTTCGGTTACATTGGTTTTTTTTTTTTTAAATTTTTGTTTGAATTTTTTATCTCGGGATTTATTTTGTCAACCGGCGTCTTACTATTAACATGCGGTCGTTGTTCACGGTGTCACTGTTGCTGACCGCGGCGGCGTGGCGCGCGTCCGCCAACGTTGTCGTGCCGGACCCGACCGCGACCGCGAACACCTCGTCGCCGGCCACCATTGCGGACGGTACGGCCGTGACCGCGGCCGAGGCACCGCCTCCCCCGTCGTTCCCGCCGACCATAACAGTGTACAACAGCAGCGGTGGCAATGCCAACGACACCAGGGACTCGCGGTTCCTGAGCTTCTCGATGGGCTCGGCGGACTCCGCGTCGGCCGCGGCCACTAATATCCTGCAGGAGAAACAAGACGAGACGGCGACCGACCCGAGCGCCCATCTGGTCGACATCTACACCGATTGCCTGATGCAGCTGTCGTTCCCGTGCGTGCAACGCAAGTTGCTGTTGTTCCTCGACAAACTGGGCAGGATGAAAGGTAAGCGCCCAACCACGACGTCGCCCAACGTATTCTAATATATTTAGTGCTTAACCGAACACGAGCAATCTGTTTGTCTTTTTTTAGGTATAATTTTATTTTTGCCTAGGCCCCGTAGTATATAGTGTGCCGTTTAAATATAATTTGTATTGAATTAACAGCTGCGGCGCAGTTGAAAATTTGAAAATTATATACTTACGAATAGTTTTGCAAACGAAAAAAACAATATTACGCGTAAAAAAAAAAAAAAAAAAAATAATATGCCCAACCTATAACGTGTATAAGCACATAATTATATTCGTATGGTTTTTAATGTATCGGTGTGACACAAAAAAAACGTGTAACGTATAAATAAGTAGATAATAATATCTATATCAAATAATGACGATAAAAAAAAAAAAAAAATCAAAATATAAAAATATACCCATATACTGTATACAGTAGTCAACGTGAACGTAACGCAACGTGTTTTTGGTATTGTGCGGTCAGTGACTCGTTTTTATATTGTAAGGCTCCGGCGTTCTGCTATACCTCTAAAGCGTTTTCGCAGTTGGTCTCGAGACCACCATGGTTTGAATCTCAATCGCATTCGCATTCATATCATCTATTTCGCCGACTATTCTCCATTTTATCGGGTATTCCTCAACTGCGCCTTTGATTTCACAGTTGGAAACATTTTCTCGGTTTTATAGGATTCACTACGAAGACTATTATATTATATACACGACAGGTGTCACTCGTCCGAGATATGGTTTTTATGTTAGACGGGTAATGTCATAGTTAACTCTTTTCTAAAATACTCCTAAGCGGTTTTTATTTTTATTTTTTTTTTTAAATTAAATTAAATTTTTTTATGAATATATCTATAGAGCCCTCGCGATAATTATAATTATATAGCTATGGTGTACATTATCGGTAACGCTATAGGCAATTTATTGTATTCCATTAGCCGCATTTAGCTGTTATTAAAAAACAAAAAAATTACCTTTCACCAATTTCGCCCCGTATAATTTGATATTCTGTGCGCGTTATTATAAATTTCAACATTAAGTACCCTACCATTTATAATATAAACCAATCAAAAGGTTTAAAAATGCACACCTATAATGTGATAATTGAATATCTAGGTACAGCGACTAGATAGATATCTCCAATTTCTCTCGAAAATGCAATTTTTAACGGCATAATTTAAAGAAAATAACTTTGTATTGTGGGTGCAACAATCGGACGAGTACGCTACAATTATGTATAAATAGGAGATATATAGTCTTCAATAGGAATCGGAGTTATATTGTTTTAGAATTTATTTCGGCGAGACAATCGGATACATCCGATACAACATAAAATATACAATTTCGGCGTAACAATCGGATAAATTCAAAAATATAATAAGTGATTTTTTTTTTTATCAATTTCAAACAGTGGAGTTTTTATTCGGTTGTCGTACCGAGATCTTCAATCGGAACTATTTCGGTTTTCTTTTTGTACGAGTGTGTGTTTTACCACGCGTATACCAACTCGTATCTATATATTTATATCTAGTTTTGTTATCGATATATAATATAGGTATTATTATGTCTTATTCACTCTCGTGCCAATAAAAAAGACGATTGAAACTAATATTATTATTCCTCATTGTGTTTGTGTTTCGCTGATAAAATATACGATATACTTGTATATTATAATAATTTACCTACGTGCGTCCAAAACGTGCAACGGGAGCTGTTTCGTAAATATTTACAGTCATCGCGTCAAAACGATATTGTACGTGCTTTTTGTCATCCCGCGTATTATAACCGATTTCTATGGACGTAATATATCGCACCACTTATATTTTATTTCAATTTCTTTTCGTCCGAAAATAATAGAAAACCAGGAAATACGTTGCAAACGGTCTGAAACGTTGTAGTGTTAAACTGTACTTATATATATATATATATATAGCATCGAAATCCTATTCAAGAACCCGACAATGGATCTTGCTGAAGTGTAACGCCGTTTAACATCGGTGGCCGAATTATGCGTGCGTATATATTCGACGACGGTTATTGGCGGTGCACTGATAGATAGAACTGCAGACAAATTTATCGCCGACCATATTGAAGTAGTTAAATTTTTTTTTTTTTTTTAAAAGCATCCGTGATAAAATCATAAAAATCATAGATCGTCGTACCAAAGACAATAACAATAATAACCGATAACAAGTCGCGGATTCCGGACGGGGACATCTTGAAGTATGAGCGCAGTGGCAGATCCGGAATTAGGAGAATTGTGGGACAGTGTTTTTCGAGTGCTCACTTTTTCGGGGCTAAAAATTAGGACCGTACATCAGTTGTTTCTTATAACTATTATTGAAAACATTGAATAACTGTTCTGTATGTACAAAAGATGGCATTCAAACGAAAACATCCGAATTCGGGATCCTTAATAAGACCAGCAAAAATTAATTGCAGGTCAGATGACTTCTTGACCCCCCCCCCTCTAGATCCGCTACTGAGAATTGATTATAGGTGTGTGTGTACATTTTCAATAACGCTAAAATATTCGCGTAAAAAAATCCAATATGAATTGATTATTTTTAAAACTTTTTTAGACAGCGGGCCTACCTATTATTTTTATCAAAAGATCTCGCGGGACGCATATGAAAATAAAAACACGTATTGTATACAATAATTCAATTTGGAATATTATAATATTTATTACCTATTCAATTTTAAATTAAAAACTATGTATATATTTTTAGTGGGATATTCGACACTGTTTGTCTTACGCTAATTTGTTGCATTTGTGATAATGTCAATTGTCTACAAGTTTTCTAGATGATCTAGTCGGTTAACCGAGTTCATGTTTTTGATTTTACAATTAAATACGGTTTGTGAAAAATTACGCGTACAAGTGTAAGCACTTATGATTATGATCCGTTCGGGCGGGCCTCGAATAAAGACAAAACGGGATCCTTGGTGAACGCGAGGGCAAATGTCGGAAATTAAAATTAAAAATATTCGCCTATATACGGTGAAACCGAATTTGCAGATTTTCATATTCGGTCAGCCCACTTCGTTTCGCAAAATATATTTAAACGCGGTTCTATTTTAAACGCGAAATGTGTATTATAATACGGATCTATGCATCTCGTATTAATTCGGTTTCTCTCATTCCCCTCCCTCCCCCCGACTATATATTGCGGTTTAATCTAATTTTTAATATAACTACTTAAACACGCGTCACGGTTCGTCAAACTGGTAGTTTATTATAATATTATTATAACAACTACCGCACAATAAAATATTATAATAACGTTCGATATTTATCGGACGTACAGTATAATTTATTATAATATTCTCTCTCTCTCTCTCGGCCGAAGAAGAACAATATTATGGACGTGACAGACGGGGGTTTTTTTTTTTTTTTTTGTCTGATATCATCAAAATTTTCAAATAACATAATATTAATTTTTTTTTAATCTTCCCGTTTGTTATACTCTACAGTATTATATTATATTTTATTACAATATATTGACGGTAGGTATGTAGGCAGACTGGTATGGGTACGAAGATGGCGACGTGACGATCGCGAATCCCGCCGTGGCGTGCGATGCGCCAGATTAATCTATTGATGATGATAACCCGTCAGCCTCAGCGGCAGTCCAATTTGATTTGATTATACGTAATAATAATAATAATAATAGTAAAAAAAAAAATAATAATAACAATAATAATAAAAAAAAAAAACACGCGCGGTTTTTCAACAACAATGCCGATGTCTTCTGAAATAAATCAAATATAGAAATACTCGTAATAATAATACGATGCGTGTTACAGATCGAGTTTTTTTTTTTTTATAATAATATGAATATGCTAATCCAATCGGGTTATTATAAATACATTTAAAAAAATAAATAAAAAAATCCGTGTACGTCATTTCTATATTATATTATAATAATATAATATCGTGCCGTATTTACAATCGATATAAAATATACAAGAGCATACAATGACGTATTGTATTCTGCGCGATATTTTCTAGGCTATGGAATTCTTATAATATTTTTTTATTACAGTTCTCACTGCTGACAGAAAAGAAAATCCCGAATCGAAACATCATCGTATTTTTACTGCAGCAGGAGAAAAAACGCGGTAAAAAGTGGTCTATCACAATATTCTAAACAATTTGTTTAGAAAAACATTTTGTAAACATTTTGTATGAAAATGTAATAAATTTAAAGAAATAAAATAATAACAATAATAATACTCGTAGATTTCAACTTGATAAATAATAAACGTATACGAGATTTGAGTGGTGGGTGTAGATATATATATATATATATATATATAAAATAATAATAGAGATTAAAAAAATATGGATTCCAAACAAAAATCGTGATAAATTGTGTTGGATCGTATCCGAAAATAAAAAAAAAAAAACAATAAGTAATAATAACGATACGTTTTCTCGTTCAATTTATGATCGTGGAACAACGAATTATCGAAATGTAATATAAGAGCACAATAGACGAGTGATGAAATCAAAATAAACCGAAACATTATTTTATAGCTCGATGACAATATCAAATTCCGCCAGTGTTCTAATTTTCGTTAATCAGTTTTAATTGAGCTAAGCGTGATAGCCGTTAAGTGCTTAAACGTGATGGAAAAATAAAAATTTACCGGCCAAAGGAATCAGAAAATATTTGTCACGAGCGTTATGATTACGTTTCTACCGTCATCGTACCGTGATGGAATATTATTTCGTACGGAAAACCGAGACAAAAGCTTTGGAACAAAATATCGTTTAAAACCATATCGTAACAACGTTCGTTTTCTTTAAGTTTACGTGCGTGTTAAGGTATTCAATGACAATTTTAAGACACTTCCCTTCGTAATAACTATACACAGGAATGTCTATACTCGGACTTGTAAAGTATTCGAATATAATTATTTGAATACTTTTAAAGATTCGAATACGTATTTTACATACTTCCTACAAAACTTACTCGGCATTGTATTTAAAAAATTTCTTAAAAATACTTGTATTTAAAATTGTATATATTTTTTATAACTTTTAACAAATGTCTCCTTATTTGAAATTAAAATGCGTGAACCTAAAAAACGGTTTGTAAGATCACGCAGACTGTATAAAAAAAAGGTCGTGTAAGATTCTAATATTTGAATGTATTTATGAATACTTTTCAAAAGTCAATCAGTATTTGTATTCAATTGTCAGAATATATTTAAAACAAAAAAATGATCCGTGTTTGTATTTCTTATAAGTCTAGGGCTATTCTACATTGTCATTATTGATAATATCTATCGGCAATCGTGTGTATAACATAATATTCGATTTGTGTTTAAATATAAGTATAAAATATTATGTGCCCGGGATTGTCGATCAGCCGTATTTTCGGTTTTTAGAATATACTATAATTACTATTATAGTAATTTTAAAGGAAAATCTCCCGCCAATTCACGCCATTTATTTAACTATAATTTACCAGTTGACTATCTCACGACTAATGTCATGCACCAAATAACACGCACCACTATTTTAAAATAATAGTCGACTGAATGGCGTGAATTGGCGGGAGATTTTTCTTTAAAAATATTATAATTAGTACTCTAAAATGGTGGGTTGTGCTTTGTTTTAAAACAAAACGCGGGGGAAAGAAAAAGAAAAAAAAGTGACCGATTCAACCCCCGAGACACGCTTATTTAATCGCAAATCGAATATTATTGTGTTACGTACACAAATGTGATTCTGAGCACTCCATTTCGGAATACATTTTAAGTACGACTTGTTTTCGGAAGTATTTTATAATATGCTGCATTCTGAATAATGAACGTATACTTTTTGCTACTTTTGTTTTAGATTTCGAGTGTTTTTTTTTTCTCGGTTATCTCTGATTTTTGATACGCATTACCTTAAATATGCGGATTTTCAGCCAGATGGTACTTTTAGAAATATTTTTCTAGATTCCTAATAATATATTTCTACGAAATTTCAAAACCGGACAAAAAATGACAATACACCGGTTCCATAATCAAATATAATAAAATGTATGACATAAACATATGTTACCCTATAATCGTACAATCTCTAGGTTCCTTAAGTGATCCCAAATCGACAGTAACTTTTTATATTTTTTTTTTTACATTGCATTCCTGAAATATTCAGAATACTATTGTCGTTATGTATTCGGTATACGATTCGTTGTGTGTATTCTAATATTTAATGCGAATACTTCAAAAATGTATTTTTCCCAAGCGTAATCTGTAGAACGGGAAATCCTGCGGTTATTATGAAGAAAAGGCGATAGGAAAAGTGCAGCGAAATATGTTCATTGTGTATAGTTGCGAAAATTTGGGGGAAATAAAAAAAAAAGGAATTTATATAAATAATTAATCGAACGGCGCAGTAATATTTATATTGCCGTATGTACACGTCGGCAAACGATTGTTTTTTTTCGCATTGTTTCACCGAGGCAGAAACACGGGCAAATAAGCGATACATATACGAAAAGACGAACCGTGCGACAATTATACGGAACGTGGCAAAATGTCGGCGTGGTTTTTTCTTCTTCTCCGCCTGTGTTTTGTCCGTCCGTTTTCACTTCCGAAAATTACCGGCGAAAAGTTCTCCCGGCAGCAGTCTGCGGATATCCCGGCGAATTAGACGCGGCTGCGATATGCAGAACTCCGGACGCCGGGTGTGGTACGGTACGCGATTGTCGGCCCGGCGTCGTTTACTTTTGTTTTCGTGTTTGAAATATTACTATTCCGGGTTTTATTTTTATTTTTATTTTTTCTTCATCTTCTTCTCGTTGTCAACAATAGTACAGCTCGAATAGATATCGTATAACCGGGGCGGTGTAGTACAAAAGGGGTCGCCGCCGTCATTCGCGACGGTTTCTTCCGATGCCGGCGGACGATGTCTCGCTGCGATTTTAATTGGCGGCGCACCGGTGCCGTAGGAAAACTCGGTAACCCAAATCGCCAAAAATTTCGTCATCCTACGATGATGACGATAATAATAATAGTAGCAATAATAATACCGCATTTAATAGTTTTCATATTTGTATATCGCCGGACACCGCGTCATATTGTACACGCCTACGGATGGCACGACGGCCGGCTATACAATACTATTTATTATTGTTGTTACTGTCGTCATCGTCCTCGTAGTATACCCGTCGTATTGGCGGTTTTTCGTATTTACACCGCCGTCAATGGGTCACGCCGAAGACACTATTGTGTTTTCCGACACATTCATCGTATTATTATTATTATTATTATTATTATTATATATGTGTGTGTGTGTCTTATGACGTGAATATATCACACTCGCGCGGTGTGTGCTCGGTGTGGTGGAGGAGCGGGGAAAAAAAAAAAAAAAACCACTTTGTAATGGTAATTTCTATTTTCTACACTCTCCGGAGTATTATTTTGTATATTTTTTTTCTTCTTCTTCTTCTTTTTCTCTCTCTCTCTCTCTCTCTCTCTCTCTCTCTACTTTGCAAGTTCGATCTTTCCGGCCAGTCACGCCGCCGCCGCCCCGGATCGCTTTTAAAATGATATCTATAACGTACGTTTTACTTTCTTTTTTTTTTTATACGTCAAAAACGTTTTTCCGAAATTCCCGTATAACGCAATTTGTTTTGGCGACCGTCCAGACGGGTGCGGTTTGCCGGTCACAGTGTTTAAATTATTATCTTGTTTAGGTTTCGGTTCCAACCCTTGTTTTTGTCCGGAACAATAGGGGGAAATACGAATAAAGAACGTCCGATTAAATAACAGACAAATGTGCGCGGAATATACAGCCCGGCGGCTTACGACATTTATACCCCAGCCCAATGCATTGGCTTAAAAATTCAAGTACTTATTTAACAATTCAATCTTGAAACTATATATTTCGGCCAAGTTTCAAGGGAAAGCTTGATTTATTGAATACAACTCGACGTTTTTGGATTTGGGTTTTCGATTCCCGTTATCGTAGAATATCCTGCGATATATTTATGATTATCATATCGTGTATTACATTCCCCCTATTGGCAATTCCTGGACACTACATTGCCAACACGGCAACACCCTGCTATTTGAGTACTCCCGCTGAGGGTCCAGTCATAATCGTCGACATGATAATAATACCGTATTAATGGCTACAAATGATGATTACTATAGATTCAGGTCACTACAATGACATTTTAAATCCATATCGATATTTAAAAAAAAAAAAAAAATTACGGCAACCAAGCGATTTTGTATCATTATCGAATCGTCAATATCGGTTTGATCTTCAATAATGACGTATTAAAATCGGTCACACCGCCGGTGACACAACTACGACAGGATGTCGGATCGCCTGCAGTTCTTAACGGAGCATTTAATCAGGATGATCGTAAAAACGATATTTCGACAAATTTACAAAAATTAAATAATGACATAACAGTAGTTTTATTATTCTACTTTTGTAGGATACACACGTAACCTAACTTTTATAGGAAATACAATCTCGCCGCTAGCTGTCCAATACTTGTCTTCTTTAGTAAGAACCTCCTCCTGAGGTTTCCACTTCTTTCCTTCTGGTCTTCCACACGATATTTTCCGTTTTGGGTTCTTTATAGAATCGCGTGCATAAACGGACATTGATTGCGCAGTGCGAATTCGGCCCACCGCATAGTATTTTATTTCTTATGGTAATCATTACAATGTTCTGGTTTCTAGAGTAGTGTTTTCTGTTTTATATTTACCTTACGTACTCGCCGCGTAGGGGATCATCTTTGAACGGCCCGAAAATCGCGTGTAGAAATTTTATTTCCAAAAGTTAAAATTTCCTTAATTTTCGTTTATTAACTATTATTATTTTGTTTCGTTTATTATGTTCCAGGATTCAGCGTTTTGGGCGATCTCCTGTCGGTGGTGAGGATCAAGAGAGACATGCGGCCGCCCCTTAACGAGACCGACCTAATGGCCCGGCTGAACACGGTGGACGAACAGAGCGCACTGTCCGCGCTCATGGAACATACGATCGATCGATTCATCGGTTCGCACATACTCCGGATCACGTTGCCACCTGGTATCACGGCCGCGCTCAAGAGCAAAGCCCGTTCCATGTCGGGAAACACGTTGGACATCAATTTGTCGCGGTCCATAGAAGAAGGTACATTTAATCACTATGCTAGTGTTCTGTCCATATACATGGGAGATTTCTTATATCTCTATGAGAACGGCATAACGATTCAGTCGTGGGGCGTTTCATAACAAGGACGACAAATCCTCTGGTAAAACGCAATTTATTAGTATCGAAGCCCCGCACGCACCAGCGGCTTTAACGATAACTTAACTTGAACATTTCGTTGGCATTAGGAATGTTGCCCCGGGCTCCTGACTCCGGAGAGCCACACAACCTGCAGTTAATTTGTATTCATACTGTTACGATACCGTACAAATTTGAAAAATTTATACGATGCTTTTACCAATAATTCATTATTTTGCTGTGTTCAAAACAACTTTTCTATACCTACTTGGATAAGGTTAAATATGCATTGAAAAGTAGGAAAATACTACTTATAATTTTGAAGACATCGTGTCCTAGTCCCGGGAGAACCTCGAGACGGCACTTGATCACAAATCGTAAATCGTCAGCCCCAGGCGTGTGTTATAGAGTATTTCAATTCCAGGAGTGTGGTATTAAGAATACAGCGTACGGTTGAACATTGTAGTAAATCGCCGATTAACTTTTGAAATAAACAGTAAATTTGTACGTTTTTTTTTATTTATTTGTTCACCTATTATTCTATTATTATATACGAGTGGCAATTACGGCGCGCGATATCTGACCTGGATGCGACTTTTACAGGTTACCGGTCGCATAAATTACCACTAAAATAATACACCTAGGCACCGCACACCTAGGTTACCAGCAGTCATTACAATGTTTAACCGTAGTTTAATATCCCATGCAAAACTCATACGCGTCATTATTTTGTCAAAACCTTGACGAATCGAGTCGTTAAATTTACGATTAAACGTAAATTATTTTGTTACAATCGATGTGCCAGTGGCGAATTACGGTATAATTATCATCTTTATGCCTTTCTGGGAAAATCAAAAATTTAATACCGTTCATAATCTAAAGCGTGGACCGTCGTCTTGGACGGCGGTAAAACTTCATAATATATTTGGGGACGGTGTTGAATTTTCACTTTTATCATATTACTCATCGGCCAAGGCAATTTGATTCGGAATATTATTATTCGAAAACCTGTAACGCAAAATACGACGAAGGAAAATTACTTTTATTTTCCGTATTTAATAAATTAACCATTTTTTTTTTTCGGAAAATCTTCAACAAACCGAAACGTACAAACAGTATTATTAGTGTTATTATCGGCGTATAATATATGAATTATGAATACTTTCGAAACTGACACCGAGCAAATGGAGTATCGTCTCATATTGTACTAAATTTCCATTTCGTTTTTTAATATTATTTTGCACCACTACATTTCATACACTTTTGCAATAATAATCGGTACCTTTAAAGAAAAGATTTGTTTTCAAACAATAGATCTTTCAAATAGATACTTTAAGAAAATATTTAACTAATATGAATATGATTACGATGTATAGGTACAATCAATGTATCCATTACATACAAATAATCGTTATTAACAATAAATAACTACAACGTTCCATTGAACGCGTGCAACTATTCCATTTGTCTACTAGACTTTTTGTACACTACTGATTTGTATGAGTGTGGATTTTTTAAACTATTTTACTTGAAAAATAAGTACAAAAGTAGGCTCGATTATGAAAATGATTTGCGTGGAAAAATAAATCTCGTTCAGATATTGATGTTCCGGTATGAAACTAGAACAAATTTCACAAAACAATTTTAAAAACTAAGATTGTTTAACCTATATATTTTTCATACTTTTTGTATTATTTATAAACGAGTATTATATGCAATAACAAATTTTGAATACATAAATATTAATAATAAAAGACTTATCATATAAAATGATTATTTATACTTAGTTTATCAAACTCCTCCAAATTTAGTTTTTAGAACTAATGTGGTACCCATATTTAATCGCACAAATGTCAAGTGTTACTTGGTGATAAAAAGGTTGGGAACCCCTGGTGTAAAATATCTCCCAGTAGTGACTCCGATGACTGATAATGAATGCCTAACCTAACCTATAAAGTTTAACTATAATATATAATGCGTACTCGTACTCGTATCCTTCATATATAAATATATATTTTTGATATATGTTTTTCGATTAATGGTATTTGTTATTATTTGTATACTAAACGAAAACCAGGACGAGGAAAAGGTAAAAAGTACAAGAAAATGATGCAAATGATGATGATGGGACTGATGGGCAAGATGGCGCTCATGGGCCCGCTAATGATGTTGATGATCAAAGTGAAGGCCATCAAAGCACTGTTGTTGAGCAAATTGGCGCTGTTGATGAGTCTGGCTCAATTGATGAGAGGCAAAAAAGGCGGCGGAGGCGGAGGACATGGTAAGTCGTATACGAAAAAAACACCGTCGTGCCAGTGAAATCGGTTCGCATCGAACACGTATGCCGAATATTAACGCTCGTTCTGATTTAGGCAAAGAAGTGATCATCGTCCATGACAGCCACGGAGGAGGCGGTAGCGCCGATTACGGAGCGGCGGCGGCAACCGGATGGGTTTCTGGTCACACGGCGACCGGTTGGTCGACGGGAGGCGGTGCCGATAGCTACTCGGCAGGATCACACATTGGCGCCGGTGACGCCACGTACGCCGGAGCCCAAGACACTTATTCCTCAGGTATAAAACGACGAGACGATTTCGGATTCCTCAGGGACCATTATAATTGTTTGCGTATAACCGATGACGCGGCCAGTGGCCAGGCGCATGTGAGCAGCGGTTGATCCCGTCGGTCTCCCTGTAAATATGCCACCGAGTCCATCCAAGTCCACACGATGATAGTAACGTCACGTGATGATAGGTAGAATTGTTTTTGATAGGATTTATACGTATATTTCTATCTAGAAACACCGTGAAAAAAAAAAATCAATCGAAAATTTAAATTCATTATTATTGCATGCGAAAAGCAATTAAATTATCTGAGAAGTAGGGATGGGGGGATTTGCTTTCAAAATCAGCTTCGACCTCCCCCACTAGGTGATGTCCCTTTTATCCGTCCCCTTTTTCGAAAACCGTGTATACGTACAGTGACGTCCCGAGGAATATGTACCCGAGGAGCAAATCAAACGCCGAACTAGTACCCACCAATTCTAGGTACACGATTTATTAAACGAATATTTCTTCTAAGTTTCTCAGTCTCAATTATCGTGTGCCCACCCGCCCGCCCGTCCTTTATCAGCTAGAAGCTAGGGTTCGCGCTAGTGTGCAGTACAGCACAAAAAAAAAAAAAAAAAAAAAAAATGAAAAGGGTATGGTTAAATGTGTGAGGTTCAAGTGCCAAGTCCAGGTGACCTAACCGATCGGTCCACCTACACGGTCATGCACGGTCGGACTCCACTGTCCCTGTAAATACGCGGCCGGCGTTCACACCAGCAACACTCTTGCGCGCGCGCGCGTTCAAACGATTATTTGGCATTATTTGACGTGATTGTCCGTAACAGGAGCCGGGGCGCCCAGCGGTTGGGCCGGCGTCAACGGGCACGGCGGCACCGGTTGGGCGAGAAAGTCGATGGTTCACGAACCGCATTGGGTGGCGTACAGAGCGTACATCCCGACGCCGGAGGATCAAGAACACGCCAACGAAAAATGACTCGACGGTCCACCGGATCGGAGGGCCGCACGACGCGTGTACTCGCGGGCCAGCACCCGGCGCCGTCGCCAGTACGCGCGCACGTAGTGCTTTTACATTAATTATAAACTACGAACATAAATTTATTATCGGCTCCACACTGTTGAATTATCGATATTTACGTAAATTGTTACATTTTAAGTAATTGTCACCCGAGTATATATATATATATATATACATAATGACTTAATAATAATAATAATAATAATATTAAATACATGTCCGTATATGGTTGGGACGGAACCGACACTACTCGTCGTGTGCGACGTAACCTAACGAATGTTGCCCGGGGCGGAAGGAGTGGGATTTAATTTTTTCTTTTCGTTTTCTGTACACACCGGTATCGATTGTATTAAACAAACAAACTACGAAATTTAGACGACGAAAAATTAATAATAACCGTATATTACCCCGACCGGGTTTAGGCCAAAGAGTATTTTTTCCAGTGGATTTGACATTTGACATTTTATACGCCAAATTTATCACACTTTCTTTCGGCTGTATTATTTTTGAATACAATTCTTAAACGAAACATTTTAATATATAAAATTACACATCGCATAATATAGTGTATTTAAGATATTCCGTGTTGGTAGTATTATGCTGATCGGGCTTTTTTCTAAAAAAAAAAAAAAGAAAATTAAATCTGACTTTTTTCCATATGTTCTTTTTTTTTTTCGACGGACATTTTATCCCGGGATTCTGTACGTCAATATTATGAGAATTTATACATCACGTAACACCGAGGTTTATCGCAACCACGTTAATTTATTTGTAAATATTTTTTTATTTATATTTTTGCTATGTTTTTTTTTTTTTTTGTATTATTATTATAATTATTTTTGTTCTATTTAAATATTAAATTTTTATACATTTTATACAATGTATGTATTAAATTATTTTATTTGAATGTCTTGGAAACTCTTACGATCTCAAACCGTCAATCATCCATAATCACTTTCTCTACGTAGACTCTGAGTATTCGTAGGCAATCGAGTGCTTATTAAAACAATGCGGCAAAACTAACGTAGTCCGATTTTCATATTTGCATTGCTATATAATATGGAGCGATCGATTCGAGTGGGCTCCTGTCTGACTCGTGTCTGGCCGTCAGACGATATTATGAAAATAATCCTGGTAGGGTAGATAAATGAGAAAATACCTTGGGATTTCTCTAGATAGCGTTGGAAGTTGAAGATAATTCAAACAAATGTGCTCGGTGAATAACAATAAGGGATAGCATGGATAGTTATAAGAATATAGTAGACGCAACGAAATACATCCAAGGACCTTCTGGGTTTCGATCGAGGCGATTTTTCGATGTTCGAAAATAATTCAATATGTAGTGTGATATACATATAATGGACATATCCGAGATGTATTTGAATATCGAAAATTGCTCTGACTGTATCCTAGAAGTCTAATGCAAATCTGTTTTCAAAATTTGAATCCATCAATCGCAAGTCTGGCAATTTCGTCTGGCTTTCGATCAAATCGGTTGTCTTTAATCGCAGTTATTATTATTATTATTATTATGATCAAAGCTATGGGCAAATTAACTATTTTTTTTTTTTTTTTTTTTTTGACTAGTTTGGTTAAATTTCCCAGATTTTTTAACTAGTTCAAATGAAGTGATCAAAAAAAAAAAAACGCACATTCTGGATTCATCGACACACCGCCAGAATGTTAAAATTTGTACTGAAATTCCGGAAATATCACTGACAAAACGATTAGATATTATTAAATAAATACGTGTACGTATATTGCTGACGGTGTACAACTCCTAAATCAAAATTGTCGGCCCAACAAAATATAACCTTACCTCTATCCCGCCCCCACGAACGTAAAATTATGTTATTGTAAACGGTAAAACGGTTTATCAATTCGTACACTATTTGTAAGTACCCGAGTGGACGAGTCGTAGTGATATTAGATATGGTAAATATTTTCATCTAAATTACAATATAATATCTGCACGTGTAGTACGTATACCGTACGCGGGTTCAACAATACAGTGCACACAGATAATATATATATATATATATATTATATTACGTAATAACATAAAACGCGTGTAAACCTACACCGGGGCTACACCAATACTAAAAAAAAAAAATTAAAAAAAAATAAAAAAAACCGTGTAGGTACCCTTTTATAATACACTCGTAGCCCATCGTCCTCGGTATACCGAAATGTCGACGACGCACTGCGGCGGCGGCGGCGGATAATATTACGACGACGCGACGACGACGACGACGACGACGACGACGACGACGACGCCGCCGACGCCGCACCACGCAACACAAATAGCACAAAAAACGACGCGGTCAGTGCGATGCCGAAGACGATCGTTGTTACGCTCATTGTACGGCCACGATAATAATTTTTAACACTATGTGCGCCCGCGAATCGGAAAATACAACAATTTTATCGCGTTATTGTAATTGATATAATTTCACGACGCGTCGACATTTGAAAAAAAAAAAAATAGGGAATAAAAAAGAACGTTTTATAATACGAAACGGTATTATAGACCCGCCACAACCTATTGAACATATTCCGTAACGACAACAATGACAATATTATTATACATTAGTGCCGAACCGTCGAGTTGAGCAGGAAAACAAATATTAAATAGTCGGTATAAGAACGCCAAACCATCAGGTACAGTTTATAATATAATATTCTAGTGAAAATGTTAAAATTATAATTATAATTATTTTTATTATTATTACTATGTGGGTATAATTTAATCGGTAATTTCGAAAAAACTACATAGTCATTTTCGCCACTGGTTTTGCAAAAAATTTGCTTTTTGTCAAATTCCGTCATCGTTATAATACATATTCGGGAGGTTAAAAAAAAATTAATTAATTAAATAATACATACCACGGGTTTTACAAATAAATGTCTATACTGGCGAACATTTCTCCGGCAACTAGTCGAATTGCCGGAGAAATTAAGTTTTTTTTTATGATTTATTGTAATTGATTTTACAATTTTAAATTTTAAATGACCTTAGATCATCTTTTCGAAAAGACCGATTCCGTTATAATTGCGATTGTCCACGAAGATTTTCGGGTAAATTTGATTTAATTGTGTTATCATAGTCTTGTTAATACTTTTCAAAATGTCCGTCCTTATTTCGTGTACTATATTATATTTGCAAAAAAAGATTAAAAAAAAAAAACAACAACAATATATCGGATTTATTGAATTTTGAATTTCAACGCACATTAAAAACGAGAAATCCGTTCAAAAACCTTTTGCTATGCGTTCTATCGATAATAATAGATACGTTTAGAATTGAAAATCGTAGACCCAGCCATGTAGGGTAATGGGTTTCGTAATAATATTGCTGGTAGGTATTTGAAATAAAATTAACCTGATATCCTCGTGTATAAAATAATCGCCAAGAACGAGTAAAGGATATTTTAGTACAATATTTGCGTTCCGTGTAAATTTTTATGGTTTACTATAATAACGAATCGAAACCTATTTTTATGACCCAATAACAAACTATCGTCCCCATCGGTCGGACTAAAAATTAACGACGGCTCACGAGGGCTTGGTAATGTTTTACGACCAGCGAAAAAAACACTGCCAATTAAATAAGTCGAGTGACGAAAATAATCTGAACAAATTCGGATTAAAAAATCAACCAGTTTTAATATTATTACGCACGAAAAACCTACAGTAAAGCTATTACAATTTTAATACCAATAATGCTACAAAAAAAAAAAAAATCTTGAAAATGTCAATGTTTAGCCGAAATTTATATTTTATACCAATATACATCTTACAAATAAAAACATTTTCATATATTCAAAAAAATTCATTCTTAACCTTACCTAGAAAAACTGTAATATTAAATTGTTCCTGTCGGTGGGCCGGCCAATAGAGTCTTAGTCGTAGTGATTTGTTGGCCTTTTTTTTTTTTGTATAGGTACCATTCAATATGTTTATTACGTGCAACATGTTAATTAACTGTAATCATGTTTGCTCAGCCAATGCTTTTATATCACGGATTTTTCAATAAATCGGTCCAGTGGTAAAAATAATTTTTGCCAATTTCGAACACTACTTGTTTGAGCATTTTAAACTCAAAAAATATTATGCATAAATAAAATCAATCGAACACAACAATGGGAAATTGCAATTATACCGACGTACCTTTATCCTATATTATTTCATTTTGATTTTGGGAGTTATATACTTAAAAATAACCTTTTAAAGGGGTTTTTTTTTATAATAACATGCGTAGTAACTTTTCCGCAGGTGTTTCCAAAAATGGTCGATTGTTTCGTAAAATATAATAAAAAGTACCAGGAGACATAGTCGAATAATTGTTTCGGGTTGATCTAAATGCTTTTGGAAAAGTGTGTAGAGATCTCCAACTATTTATCATTCTACAAAAATATCATTGACCCAAAATGTTTTATTTTTTTTGAGTCAATAACAAACACTAAATAACGCGGTTGGTTTCTAATAAATACAATTCACCAGCGACTTCCATAGTAGCCGATCAGGGGCGTAATTTCTGAAAGGATAGTTATAAGGGATAGATGAATTTTTATTCGTGCTAGAAAATACGAAACTACTAATTACCGTCCGAGAAGTTTGCCAATGTTGGCCGAAGTAAAAACACACGAGTCGAAGTAAAAACCGAAGGAATCCTCGATAAATCGGCGCAAATGCCTATAGAAATTCTGTTTTAACATTTTAGATTTTAAAGTCTTTTAGTACACCAAATATTTTGCACCTCGCGTACACGTAGGTTAAGTTTAATTCAATATTTTATAATTGCATTATGTTAAATAACGAACGTGTTACGGCTGGGCCAAAAGTGTGTGTGCGAGAGGGACGGACCCCCCACGGGTCTGTCGTTATAAAATTTGCATTTACCCTTTCGTATAACATTTGTAATTACGCCATTGTGGCCGAGTGTCGAATCGCAACTAATAAAAATGTACGTGTGTACACGCTATAATTTTTGATGAATTCAACCGGAAACCCATTGGAATAATCTGACCATTTCGGCCGGCCGAATATGTTCCGCGTCAATTCGGTCGATGGCCGGGTGTCGTCTGACCGGCCGCCGACCAAGTTTTGTTGTTCGTTAAACATGTCACGCATGCATATGATTGACATAAAAGTACCAAAAACGGATTGATACGTAAAAATCGTAAAAAAAAAAAAAAAAAATTGTATAATTGACCTCTGCGGTGCGTGTGAATAGCGTTTTGTTTTCGATATTTAAACTACGTGGCTGGAGTACTTATGAATGAAAAAACAAAAAAATAAAAACGCTACAAAATGCTACAAATGCCCAATATTCGATACCCGTACGAACGATTATTGACGATTTATTATATTATTTATGCTACACTTACATTTATTTTGACACATCGCCGTGTGCATCTGTTTCGTCATTTGGCGGTCGTGTATAATTTTATAGTTTCGTTTAAGGGCCCTCCGCACACTACGCGATTCACACGCCAAGCGATCGAAATGGTAATAACAAAATGTCACCGATACGGATATCCCATAAACTCCAATATTTATTTTTGGTCCGTAAATACATCTCTCCGTCGAATATAATACAAATAGTTCATCGGCACTCGGGATAATATTATACTATACGTATATAATTCGCGTGGCATTTCGTGATCCAATGAGTCACAGGGCTGCATATCTGAACGGAATTTAGGGAATAGAAACTTACAAAATCGATTTATAAAAATTGTATTGATTTTATTATGAAAACATAATAATTTTAAAAAAAATAAGTGCAAAATTTAATAATTGTTTATGTTTAAATGTTTAAAATGTTAAAATTTTTAAATCATATTGACATATACATATTCTAAGTACGTATATATTATATTGTAATTTGTAATAGGTATACTTACATATTACAACACCTTATCTACCTTGATTTAATTAGTATGTATTAAAAAAGTACCATATAAATGTATATGTATAAAAATAAAATACTTACCGGGTATTTTGACGTCCGTTGATACGGCATGCCATGCCTTGTCCGCCGAATCCTTCCAACAATAGTCGGGAATGGTATAACAATATAAGAGTGGGTGTTTTTTAACCTCGCCAACGGATTTTATGTTAAACACTTCCATTTGATACAAATCAAAATAAAATAACGTAATGAAATCGTATATCTCCAACGTTTTGGAGATGAAACAATTCTGCCCCACCGTGTTTTTTGG